>CM065419.1:0-674529 GCA_033060865.1 Dorcus hopei | reverse complement strand
ATTATCAGCGGCGAGCTTGAGTTGTTTGACGAGCAATAAATCATCATTTTTGTTTTCGCAATTTTTTTCATTTAATCGTTTACGAAGTTGATTTTGGTGACGACGGTGGTAAGTGTTGTCGACTTTAACCAAATACATCATTTGACCAATTCGCTTAACAATTGATCCTGTGACCCAATGCTCTTTAGGATAAAACATTTTGATAAAGACTGTGTCATTAGGCGTAAAACTACTTGATCTCTTATTGGACTCTTGATGCTCTGATGGTTTAAATAATGATAAAAGTGTTCTCGGTTGACGTCCATGAAGTAATTCCGCCGGAGATTTGTTTGATTGTGGATGAGGAGTGATCCGAAAAGTGAACAGAATTTTCTCAACTGCTTTGTTCTTATTTCCTCCTCCCCATAAAGCTTTTTTCATAGCGTTCTTGAATGTTCGCACAAATCGTTCGGCTTGACCATTGGATGCAGGATGAAACGGAGCGGTTGTTATATGTGTAATTCCGTTTTCTTCACAAAAATGTTTGAATACACCAGCAGTGAATTGAGTGCCATTATCGGTTACGATAGTAACGGGTAAACCTTCTAATAAAAATATTTTTCGTAGCATCTCGATAGTAGTCTCGGTAGTCATGTCCTTGACTTGAACGAAGAAAGGGTATTTGGAGAAAGCATCTACGACGATCAACCATATACTGTTCATGAAAGGACCGGCGAAATCAACATGCACCCGATCCCATGGATGTTCTGCTTCAAATTGTTTCCTTGGATTCGGTTGAACATGTTGGCATGATTGACATCGCTTGATGAGATTCTCGATGTCTTGATCGATTCTGGGCCACCAACAATGACGACGAGCAAGTTGTTTCATTCGAACGACGCCCCAATGGCCTTGATGTAACATGTTAAGAACTGCTTGTTGTAAGCTCAAAGGAATAACGACCCTTGAATATTCGTCTGTCTGGAACAACACGACATCTTTCTGAATTGATAAACTGAAACGACGTGTGAAGTAGGCCGTGAATTGGTTGTTATGGACTTCATCCGGCCAGCCATTCTTGATGTTGGTTCGAACCTGGGACAGAATCTGATCTTGACCGGTTGCTTCAGCAATTCGTCTTGAATTAAGTGGAAAACTTTCAACGATTTCATTAAGTTCTTGATTCAGACAGAAGCAACTTTCTTCGCTTTTCTCGAA
This sequence comes from Dorcus hopei, assembly GCA_033060865.1. Taxonomy (NCBI): domain Eukaryota; kingdom Metazoa; phylum Arthropoda; class Insecta; order Coleoptera; family Lucanidae; genus Dorcus; species Dorcus hopei. Next base: position 673,332 of record CM065419.1, on the reverse strand, counting down.
TTCTAAATCTGGTCCTGATGGTAAGCGTGATAAAGCGTCTGCATTTAAATGTGCTTTTGTGGCTCTATATCGTATTGTATAATTGTAGCCCATAAGAAAAATGGCCCATCTTTGGAGGCGTTGGATAGACGTAGCAGGTAATTTCTTGCTGGGGTTGAAAATCGTGACCAGAGGCTTATGATCCGTAAGTAACTCAAATTGACGGCCATAAAGATATTGATGGAATTTCTTTATTCCAAAAACAATCGACAGTGCTTCTTTTTCTATTTGACTATAACGCTTTTCCTGATTATTCATGGTTTTAGAAGCAAAAGCGATGGGACGTTCGAGTCCGTTAGGGTCTTGATGTGAAAGTACAGCACCAATGCCGTAAGACGAGGCATCAGTGGCCAAAATAAGTGGCGATTCAGGTCGATAATGTGATAATGTTGTTGCCTTAATTATGTGCCTTTTAAGGGTTTGAAAAGCTGCTTCTTGATTCTTGTCCCATTTGAACGGAACGTCTTTCTTGCGTAGTTCGTTCAGTGGTCCAGCGACCTCGGCAAAATTAGGTATAAATCTTCCGTAATAATTCACTTTGCCGAGGAAAGACTGTAACTCCAATAGATTTTTTGGACGAGGAAGCTTTTTTATTGCAGCTATACCAGAGTCTGAAGGGCGAAGTCCGGAGTGTGAAATAATGTTGCCCAAATACTCGACCTCTGTCTTGAAAAATTCACATTTTTCCAGTTTGCACTTAAGACCGCAACTTTCTAGACGAGTGAATAAATCTTCCAAGTTTTTTAAGTGTTTCTCGTCAGAGGGCCCCGTAATTATAATATCATCTAGATAACTGGCACAATTTGGGAGACCATTAATTACCTGCTCAATTAGACGTTGAAAAATAGCTGGTGCACTTGCTATTCCAAAGGCTAATCGCTGGTACTGAAAAAGTCCATACGGAGTGTTGATTACGGCAAGTTTCTTCGCGTCTTCATCGAGTTCTAACTGAAGATAAGCATCGGCCAGGTCTATTTTCGAAAACTGCTTCCCGTTCTCCAGTTTTTGAAAAAGATCTTCTACACGAGGGATTGGAAACTGCTCAACATTTAATTGAGGATTGACTGTGACTTTAAAATCACCGCATATGCGAATAGAACCATTAGGCTTGTGTACGATCACGATAGGAGCTGCCCATTCACTGTAGGTGATCGTCTTGATTATTCCCAATGTATTCAATTTCTCGATTTCAGCTTTAACCTTGTCTTGCAGTGCGAACGGTATCGGTCTGGGCTTGAAAAATTTAGGAATAGCATTTTCTTTTAAATATAATTTGGCCTTCAAAGTAGTACAAGTGCCGAGACCATCAGAAAACAAATATTCGTGATTCTTCACAATATCTTGAACGTTGCTCGGGCAAGAAGTAACGACGGTTGAAGAAATGTCCAACGCATTAATAATTTCTTGGTCATTGAGTTCGGCGATCGTGAAATTGAAGGCTTTAAACCACGGAACACCGAAAATATTGCTGGCCTCATTAGAGTTTGCGACCAACAAGCGCAAGTTTCTCACTTTTGATCCTATGCGAGCTTCACATAGAAACCATCCTTTAACAGGAACAGACTGGTTGCAGAAGGCTTTGATTTTGTTACTGGCCTGCTTCAAAGGTGGGGTACCAAGAGCTTCATATGTTTTGAGACCAATTATTGACGTTGTTGATCCCGAATCAAGCATAAATTTGAATGGGCGACCATTGATTTGCACGGTAGCATAATAATGCTCATCTGGTAGATATGTATCGGTTGAAGTATTGTTGATTTCCTCGGCAATCTCGTTAGCTGAAGAATTTTTACAGTTTCTAATTGGCTGGATTCTTCTTTCGTTGCTTTTTGATATGCAAACCGAAGCGATGTGTCCTTTACGCTGACATTTGTGACAGGTAGCAGTAAAAAATTGACATGCTGATCTTTTATGATCAATGTGACACCGAGGGCATGAGCGTAGTTTCTTACGAGTGTCAGTCGTTGATTTACCTTTGCTGGTCGATTTTGTTTCTGAATGAAGCGATTTTGAGCGGCTTCGACGCTGATTGTACTCAGAAGAAAGTTTGAAAATTTCCGAAGTAGTTACTTGTTCCTCTCCACTGAGTAATTGTTTGGCGGACTGCGTAGCCTCGTAGGTATTCGCGATTGTAAGGACTTCTTCTAATGATGGATTCGAATTATGCAAAGCTGCGTGCCGAACTTGTTCGAAGGGTGTCTTCAGAACTACAATGTCTCTAATATGTTCATCTATCATCGAACGTTTGCAGGTATCGTTAGGACAAATATAATTACATTTGCTTGCTAGTCCCCTCAAATCGGCTATCCATTGAGCATGCGTTTGATCCTTCTTCATTGAACCTTGATTAAATTTGTATCGTGCCATCAACACGTGGGTAGTTGCTTGGAAGTGATCAGACAACTTATTTGTTAATTCCGAATAAGTTTTGGTGCTGAGGTCCTCTCCGCCAAAAAGTTTTTGCAGCAGATTAAATGTCTCAACTCCAACCCATGACAAAAAATAAGCACGGCGCTGAGCTTGATGTTTTTGTTCAATTTGATTTAAGATTAAATTACTCGAAGGACCAAGCAAAATATGCTCCTTTTTAGTTGAAGAAAATTTTTTATTATTTTTTACATAGTTACAAGAAACATAATAATCCTATACATGGCACATCTGAATTTATTTACATTACTTCATTAACATACACCGCCCTTTGAAGAGTCTTGGGCTTCAATATAACTGCTTGCACTTTCATCGATGGCCAGTAACATTTTATTTTTCAGTTGGAAGTACGCATATTTTGTTTACAGAACGCTTTGAGGTGAAATTTTGAAACTTTATAGTAACTACACGCACTACGCCGTCGCAGCCAGGATGTAGCTGTAGAATGCGTCCCATTCGCCATTGTTGTGGATTAGTGTCGCTGTCCTTTACAATTACTAGAGCACCTTCCTTTACTAAATTAGTACAATTTTTTTGCCATTTCGTACGTCGTTGTAGTTCAGATATGTACTCTGTTTGCCAGCGTTTCCAAAAATGCTGCACCATTTTCTGTAGGTGCTGATACTTGCTAAGTCTAGCATCCTTGATTTCAGTAAAATCATGATCTGCTAAAGCTGTTAAAGGCTTTCCTATTAGAAAATGTGATGGAGTTAATGGTTCTAAGTCTGAAGGATCGTCTGACAAAGGTGATAGAGGTCTCGAATTTAGAATAGCTTCTATTTGACTTAACGTGGTATAGAATTGCTCAAATGTTAATTTTGCATCACCTATTATTCTCTTTAAATGAAATTTTGCAGCTTTCACCCCAGCTTCCCAAAGTCCTCCTAAATGTGGAGAATATGGCGGAATAAAAAGCCATTTAATGCCTTCATTTGCAGCAGAATCAATTATCATGTTTTTATTAGATTGGAAGAAGGTACGAATTTCTGCTTGTGCTCCAACAAAATTGGAACCATTATCTGAATTTATTAAATGTGGTTTGCCACGTCTAGAAATAAATCTTTTTAAGCAAGCAATAAAACATTCAGAAGTTAAGTCGCTAACTAACTCAAGATGTATGGCTTTAGTTGCAAAACAAATAAAGAGTGCTATGTAGCATTTGATTAATTTAGGATTCCGCATTATGCGGTCCTTTAAAAGAAACGGTCCAGCATAATCCACTCATGAAATGGAGATATGAAATTTACTCGCCCTGCTGGCAAGTTACCCATTATGGGAATATTATGTAAAGATTTATTTTTTAAACATATGATACACTTATGTACTATTTTCTTAGCTAAGTTTTTACCTGCGATAGGCCAATATGTATCTCTAATTAAAGCTATTAAAGTTTGAGGCCCACAATGAAATGCCTTTATGTGTTCTTGTCTCATTATGAGAAGTGTTAATTGGTGTTTGGAATCTAAAATAATTGGATGTTTTTTATTAAATGAATAATTGGAGTGTTGTAGTCTTCCTCCTACCCTTAAAATTCCATCTGTATCTAAAAAAGGATGAAGAGAAAGAATTTTACTTTTACAATGAATGGGATTATCTTTTTGCAATTCCTTTATTTCTAAAGGAAAAGATTGGTTTTGAGCAATCTTAATTAATTGATTTAATGAATTCTGTAATTCAACAACACTTAAAGTTGAAAAATTTCTATTATCAAGAGTACTTGTAGCATTATGTTTAAACCTGAAACAATAGGCAATAATTCTTTTAAGTTTATTAAACGATGAAAACCGATCAAATATGTCAGAAAATGTAGAATCATCATTAGTAATATTGACATTAATTAATATGTTTGTGTTAGTATAACCCTTTCTGGTTTCGATTAAATTTTCATTTCTGAAAGATAAAATTGGTTGTTGTGGCCAATGAGATCTTTCTTGTGATAACCATGAAGGTCCATACCACCATAAATTAGAATTAACTAATATATCTGGATAAGTTCCGCGTGAAAGAATATCCGCTGGATTATTTTCAGATTTAATATGATGCCAGTCGGACTGCTTAGACATATTTTGAATTTCTGTTACCCTGTTTGCAACAAAGGTGTTTCGCAAATAAGACGGAGATTTAATCCATTGTAACGTAATAGTGGAATCACACCAAAAGAAATGTTCGTGGATTTTTATGGAAAGGCTGTTGCAAACTTTTTTAGCAAGCTGTGCAGCAAGATGAGCGGCGCATAGTTCGAGTCTCGGAATTGATATTTTATGAAGAGATGCAACTCGTGATTTAGCACAAGCTAAATGACAGGAAATGTCTCCCTTAATATTTTTTGATCTCAAATATAAAGCCGTACCATAAGCTTTCTCACTGGCATCACAAAATGTATGAATTTCCACTGTAGTGGCTTGAGGTAAAATGATATGTCTGTTTATTTTTAATTGATTTAAAAAGAAAAATTGATTCTTAAGCTCATTCCAACGAGAATGAAGAAGCTGAGGTATATCTTCATCCCAACTTAATTTTAAATGCCACAATTCTTGTATTATTAATTTGGCTATAACTACAATAGGGCCTAGGATACCTAACGGATCAAATATTTGAGCAAGTTCAGATAAAATAGTACGTTTTGTTACTCTACTTACACTTGTAGTATGTGATATTGGAAATTGAAAGATGTCTGAGGAAGCATTCCAAACAACTCCAAGTGTTTTAGTATTATCATATTCTCCCAACTGTAAACTGTTAAAGTCAATATACTTGTTTTCTATTTGTGATAAAACCTTGGGAGAATTTGATAAATATTTTCTCAATTCAAATCCCGCACTATTTAAAATAATTTCTAATTCTTTTTGGATATTGATAACTTCTTGAATAGATTCTCCTCCTGTTAATAAGTCATCTACATAGAAACAGTTTTTAATAATGTCACTGGTTTTAGGATATTGTGTTTTATATTCTTCAGCTAACTGCATGAGGCATTTTGTAGCTAAATATGGTGCAGAACTTGTACCATAAGTAACTGTATTTAATTGATATGTTTCAATAACCTCATTAGGAGAATTTCGCCATAAAATTAGTTGAAATGGCCTGTCTTTGGGATTAACTATTATTTGACGATACATTTGCTTTATATCCCCTGTTAATACAATAGAATATTGCCTAAAATTTAAAAGAATTGAAAAGAGATTTCTCTGTACAGTGGGTCCTATCATTAAAATATCATTCAAAGATTTACCACTTTGACTTTTTGCGGATGCGTCAAAAACGACTCTTACTTTAGTAGTTAAACTAGTAGTTTTGATAACTGGATGATGAGGCAAATAAAAGTTACCTATTTTATCAATGTTACTTTCGATTACTCTTGACATATGTCCTAAATTTTTATAATCAAACATAAATTTTTGGTATTCTGTTCGTAATTCTACATTGTTATTAAGTTTATGTTCTAAATTAATAAATCTTTTAAGAGCCATTGCTTTAGTATTTCCTAGTTCGGAAGAATCTAATTTAAATGGTAGTGAAACTACAAATCTGCCATTGGCATCCCGTTTAGTGTTTAAGGCAAAATGATTTTCACATTCTTGTTCCTCTGAATTATATTTCAATTCGGAAATCAATGGTTCGTCAAGTTGCCAAAATTTTGTAACATTTTCATTTAAATTTGTCTGTGAGATGTGAAAATTTAATAACTGATTCTGATTGGAAGGCTTAACACTTTTAGGAAATGAAATTATTCCAGAGATTAACCAACCTAATTTGCTTTTTTGAAGTGAAATTTTTGTATTTGAATGTGTTAATTGGAACTGTCCTACCATTAACAAGTCATAAAAATGCACGGCACCAATTAAAATATCTATTGGTTTGCTTACATTAAATTCTGGATCTGCTAATCTAATTTCTTCTGGTAATGTTAATATTTCTGAAGAAAATGTCATTAAAGGTATATTTTCAGTTAATTTAGGAACAACTAAACATGGTAATGTTGTACTAAAATTGCTATTTTGTGAATTAATAGTGATATTTGTACGTGTTTTACAAAGCGATGAAGCCCCGTTAATACCTGAAATGTTGACATTCGTACATTGTGTCTTAAGTTTTAATAATTTACAAAATTCTTCTGTTGTAAAATTTGTTTGTGAGCCTGAATCCAATAGACATCGTGCTGTTACCCATTCATCTGAAGAGTTTTTCACTTGAACTAAGGCTGCAGATAATAAAATTTGATGATGTTTACGTGAAGTACATTGATTAACAACAGTATTTGTGGGAACTTCGGTTACATTGACATGAGAGTTTTGATTGACATTGCTACTTGCAGGTTCTGTTTTATTGACAGATACTTTTTCTAAGTGAAGTAAAGTGTTATGACGTTGGTGACAAATTTTACAACGATGTATGGATTTACACTCGACACTCTTATGCCCGTATTTCAAGCAGTTTTTGCATATTTTAGATTTCTTGGCAAACTCAAATCTAATATTTGAATCAACTGCAAGAAACTTTTGACATGCGTACATATAATGTTCATTAGAATTGCAATATCTACATTTTGCATTAGAAATATTGACATGTGTTTGAGTTTTTCGGACGCAATTGTATTTGTTCACAAGTGTATTTTCTGATGTTGAAGAAATGTGTGTGTATGTTTTATTTAATTGAAGATTTTCTAATAGAGTGAGTGCACTGTTCCGTTAAAAAATTATTAAATTCCTCAATTGTAGGTATTTCGTTTGATTTTAAATATTTACTAAAGGCCCGTTTAGTCGAATTATCAAATTTGCCGTACATAATATGAATTAATATTGCATCCCAAAACTCCACAGATATTTTTAATCGTTTTAATGCTCTTAAATTTTTGTTTAAATTATCTTGCATGCTTCTTAATTCTATAAATGATTCTTTTCTTATTACGGGTATATCTAATATCCCTTGAATGTGACTGTAAATAAGAGAAGCCGTATTTTGAAAGCGTGTTTGAAGTAGTTCCCATGCTACTATATAATTTTCTGAAATCATGTTTAAATTTTCAATGACTGAAAGCGCTTTACCTTTGAGTGAACATTTGAGATATTGTATTTTTTCAAATTCAGATAGTTCTAAATTGTTATGTACCATTGCCGTAAATGAGTCTTTAAATTCCAGCCAATTACTATATTCTCCATCAAAAGTCTGTAATTTTAATACAGGTAATATATCCTTTTTGACAGTAACAATTTAATTTGAAGAACTGGGCGGAGTTTTTATTCTCGGCTGTAAAGTTTCAAGTAAAGCTTTGGATTTAGCCAAGTTTTGAAAATAAGAATCTGTAAAATAAATAATTTGTTCATCAGGTAATGGACGCTGATAGCAAATAAGCATTGAAACATGCTCATTAAAAACTGACAATAATGGTTCAATTTGAGCAATTCTGATTTCTAATTCGTATTTGTCAAGTTGACCTAACTCTTTGTCATGTAAATTAGCTAAATAATCTGAAAAAGAATCTATTTGTGAAATAATAGCTTTAACTTTTGATAGAACGATGTCAGCATTTGACAATTTGTTTGGCATTTTATCTGCTAGGAAAGCCTTTAATATTACAGACTGACTTTAAAGAATCAAGTAATACTGAAACCTTGCAGTGTAATAGTCTGGCGATTCCACACAACTGAAGAATTCTTCAATGAGAAGTTTTCTTTTTCCAAATGATTTGTGAAACAATCTTGATTCAAGATGATCTCGTCGCTCACCGGTGTTGCCTCAACAGTAAACGAAAATTCGCAGCAGTAGCAGAAGTCCGCTTCTGATTTATCCACAGCAGTGGCAGAAACTCGGTCTCTTGATGACTTGCTGATTCTTGATTTCTCTTATTTGGAATGTCACGGACTTTACCAAATAATCCGGCTCGAAGTGGCCAAAATGTTTTTGTTCAATTTGATTTAAGATTAAATTACTCGAAGGACCAAGCAAAATATGCTCCTTTTTAGTTGAAGAAAATTTTTTATTATTTTTACATAGTTACAAGAAACATAATAATCCTATACATGGCACATCTGAATTTATTTACATTACTTCATTAACACTTGATCAGTGATTTGGTTGGGCTCAAAATGTTGATTGAGGCGAAATAAATATGTATCCCAATCGTCGCTCGTAATATATACCGTGAAAGGAGGTGCATTTCTAGAAACTGGTTGACTGATTGACGTGTGTGGTTGTGATATTGACAGTTGGCCCGAAACGATTTTCATCATTTGCCCAAACATTACTTGTCGTTCTTATTCACGCTCTACACGCTGACGTTCTTCTCGAGCAAGCTGCTCTTTACGTTCAAATTCTCTTTCTTCGCGTTGACGCTCTTCGCGGGTTTCTTTTTCTTTGCGCTCTTCAATTAAAAATGCCAGTAACGTTTCTAATACGTTTTGATCTCCAGTTGCCATTACCAAGAGTCAGTTATTTCCAAAAGAAATGAAATAGAATTCGTCAGCAAAAAAAATTCTTCTTGAGGAACTTGACAAAAATAGAAACCAAAGCACGATTTCTGTTAACTTCGATGATGTTGGAGCACTGTAGGTGAACGTAGACTGCGCCAATTGTAATATATCTTAGCTTTTCTTATATGAAGGCACAATATAAGTTTCAATAATTAGAACTGACGAACATGTTTTTTTATTTTCTAATAATTACAACTGAGTTGCAGTGCTAACTGCGAATCTGTATTACTTTGAATATGTATTATGGCGCACAAACACTTAACAACGTTTCGCAGTCGTCAGAAGCTGTCGAACGACTGCGAAACGTTAAGTGTTTGTGCGCCATTTAGTGTCCGCTTAAAAGAGTTTGTGATACAATTTGATTATTATCGAGAACTTGTGAATGAGCTCCTCTCCTTTGATTGTCAATAATAAACTTCATAACCGCCTGGAATTTCAAAGAATAAAGTTATGTTGCCCACAAATGTATCTAAGTAACAAATAAAGAATGCAAAAACTAATGTTGTTCATTCTTTTGAAGCATAAAAAAAGAAATTGCTTTGATTTGAAAAACAGAAGAGCAAAAATAATAATTAATTTTCAAGAAATGTTTTCAAATACCGTTCGCTTTGAAAAACACAATGTCATTAATGAAATAATTGTCAACATTTATTCCTTAGCAAGTCATAAAACTAAAATTCTTCGAGATTCAGCTCAAAATTTTCAATTTTTTTTTTTAATTTCAACTTCCAAAACGTTAAGATATAATATTTACAGTTGGTTCTTGTCCGATGAAATTTGTATCACAAAAGATATAACAATAGCCAAAAAAGAAAAAAAAATTTGAAATCTTAACGATAATAGAAATTAATACTCCAGATTTACATTTACAATATTAAAAAATGAAATTGGCATTTTCGTTTCTGTTGTCTATTTTAACGTAAAAAACAATAACAGAAAAATCACCATCGAAAAACGCAGGAACATCATAAGCAATTATTCATTGTCTTAAATAAAATATCGCGTTGCATTCGGCAGCGTTACAACTTACGAATTACGAATTCGAATCGAAAAAACAAAATAATACAGTTTAAATTGAATTTATAGATTTTCAAAAATAATTAATTATAGTGACAAAAACAACGAAATATATTATTTAAATGTATACTTACCGTTTTTAATACTCTCAGTTTACGAAATAGAAACCAGATTCACTATTGTCACAATACTCAATTATACTTGATGTTTCGTTCTTATTCAACTAATTTGATTTCTATGGTTTTATCGCTCTTTACCAACAATGAAATTAAATTTCTTTATAACAAGGTGAATGCATACCTATCGGTAATTTATCTGTATGTTTGCAAAAATAACGCCAATGTACGCCGTCCGTACCTTTTTTCCAAATGTTTTTTCTTTCTTGAAAAATAACAAAATTTGAAAAAACTTTCATAAGTAAAAATATTTACACAGTATGTACAAGATGGATCAATTTCGATGTCTCTTATGGGCATTTCTGTAACTATAAGAGATAGAAAAAGACTAGTGGCCAAGTCTCGATCTCTTTTTTAGAGATAGCCAATTTTTGTTTACACTATTGACTATCTTCTTTTGTTTTCGAATTATAAGCCAAAATTGAGATTTTCGACTTTTCGTCAATCAGTCATATCTCGTTTATTTTTGCAGATATTAAAAAAACTGTTATTAGGGACACTTTTTGGAATACAATCCAATGGTGTAGTTGGTTTTTTGATATTTAATTAAATTTTCGAGTTATAGCATAAAGTTATATTTTTTTAAATGGAAATCATAGTAGGCAATGTCATCGTTAAATAGAGATTTTTTTCTGTTTTCAAAAATATATACGTTGGGTTTATTTCTTACTTAAAATATATACTTAATAGAATAAAACGGCTTTTTTATTATTTTTGGTGCATTCTTTTCTTAGTAGGCTAGTTTCAATAAAAGCTGACAATTTTCTCTTATTTTTATTAAATATTAACAAAGATTTGGTGATTGGGTAGCACAAGAGTGAGAGGTGTTGCGATGAACATAAGAGATAGAAAGCTAGCGCCGATAGAGCTGAGTTGGGTTACAACATGAGTTGGCTGCGTATTTTAGCGCGGCAGTGTTTAAATTGTGATTTTATTTTGATATTATTTTCTGAGTTTTGACTTATTTATTGTGATATATCAAGAGTTGTGTTTATTATCTACTTACATTTCAATATTCTTTACCTTTTCCTGCAATCATTTCTTATTTTTAAGATGTTTTTAATTTATACTTATAATTTAGTTCATTATCCCATGAAATGCATATTTGATCGAAAGAAATGCGTTTTAAGCTTAAATATTAAATGAAGCTCCATAATTTCGAATTTGACCCAAACCACATGGTATCGGTATTGTTGTAATCTTTGTGACTCTTAGAGGATGCTCGTTCTATCTTTCTTTCTCTTTATGCGGCTGCAACTGTCAAAATATTTGAACAAGAGTTGATATTTAATAAAAACAAAATTAAAGCTGGTTCTTGTCCGATGAAAATTGTATCACAAACTCTTTTAAACGGACACTAAATGGCGCACAAACACTTTAACGTTTCGCAGTCGTTCGACAGCTTCGTCAGAAGTGAAAAATATAAACATGTTGTCAAAATAAACGAGTTTGTCAACGGAAACTGAAAAAGTAACTTGATTTTTTTTTATCTAAAAATAATTTGAACATTATAAATGTTAAAAAATTGACAGATCTATATTCTATTTAAGGAATCGAGAAAACTACAAAATGTATCGTCTAAATTTGCAAAATCAGTACGTTTGTTAATAGAATTCGACGACATTTTTATTTTACACATTTCTATAAAATGTCTTTTGAAAATATTAGACTCGTAGTATAAAATATTAGTATTTTAAAAATCAAAATTATGGTCATTTTCTAATGAATGTTCTACAAGTATTGAATGATATTTATGTTGGTCTAGACGTTTTTTTTAAATTTTGGCTTGTTTCTCCAATATAACATAAATTACAATTTAAACATTTAATTTCATAAACTACGTTAGGTTGAGGTTTTGGTGTTTTGGTTTTTAAATTTGAGAAAATACTATTTAAATTATTTACAGATTTGCTAGCTAAAATTAAATTGTGTTTTTTTAATATGTGTTTAAATGTGTCATATAGTGGTTCAATGTAAGGTAATGATATGTATTTTTTGTTTGTTTTGTGTTATTATGGATTTTTGAATTTTGTAAATATTTAACACGATATTTTTTTACTGATTCTATAAGATTTATTGGATAAGAATTTTGAACAAGAGTCTTTTTTATTAAATTTAAATTATCATAAATGAAAAGTTTATCAGAAAATTTCCAACGTAAAGCTTTCAATATTATTAATAAGTTAGAAAAATCTGTTGAAATTAGTAATAATATTGCTAAATCTCTTAAAGTACAGCATCCCACATTTCCTAAATTATACTGCATTCCAAAAATTCACAAACCTAACACACCTCTTCGGCCAATAGTTTCTACTATAGGTTCTTCTCTATATTTCTTATCAAAATTAGCTTCAAAAAATTCTTACTCAAGTTACTAGTAAATCAGAATACTTTATAAAAAATTCTTATGAACTTGTAGATAAATTGAAAAACATAGATATACCAAATAACTGTATTATAATTTCCTTAGCTGTTGTTTCTTTGTTTACTAACATTCCAAAAGAGTTAGCTTTAAAAAGCATTATTGATAGGTGGATAGAAATTAAAGATTTTACAGAAATTTCCAAAGAATCTTTTTTAGAAATTGTTACTTTACGTTTTGAAACATCTTATTTAGCTTTCAATGACAAATTTTATAAACAAATTTTCGGTACAGCAATGGGTTCTCCTTTATCGCCTGCTTTAGCTGAAATTGTCATGCAGGAACTAGAAAAAAGTGTCATTAACTCATTACCTTTCAATTTAACTTTATATTTTCGTTACGTCGATGATATTTTATTGATTTTGCCTTCAGATAAAGTAGACTTTGTTTTAAGTAGATTTAACTCTTTTCATAATAGATTACAATTTACAGTAGAAAAGGAAATTAACAATTCACTAAGTTTTCTAGATGTAAATATCATCAGACGTAATAACAAATTGATAACGAATTGGTTTCATAAACCTACGTGGGCAGGTAGATATATTAATTTTCATTCGTATACTTCTAAAAACTATAAAATTGCAACAATTATTTCTTTAACAGATCGAGCTGTTTTACTTTCAGATAAATTTTTCATTTACGATAATTTAAATTTAATAAAAAAGACTCTTGTTCAAAATTCTTATCCAATACATCTTATAGAATCAGTAATAAAAAATCGTGTTAAATATTTACAAAATTCAAAAATCCACAATAACAATAACCAAACTTCAAACAAAAAATACATATCATTACCTTACATTGAACCACTATATGACACATTTAAACACATATTCAAAAAACACAATTTAATTTTAGCTAGCAAATCTGTAAGTAATTTAAATAGTATTTTCTCAAATTTAAAAACCAAAACACCAAAACTAAAACAACCTAACGTAGTTTATGAAATTAAATGTTTAAATTGTAATTCATGTTATATTAGAGAAACAAGCCAAAATTAAAAAAAAAAAACGTCTAGACCAACATAAATATCATATCCAAAAAAATAATCAAAATCATTCAATGCTTGTAGAACATTCATTAGGAAATGACCATAATTTTGATTTTTAAAATACTAATATTTTATACTACGAGTCTAATGTTTTCAAAAGACGTTTTATAGAAATGTGTAAAATAAAAATGTCGTCGAATTCTATTAACAAACGTACTGATTTTGCAAATTTAAACGATACATTTTGTAGTTTTCTCGATTCCTTAAATAGAATATAGATCTGTCAAGTTTTTAACATTTATAATGTTCAAATTATTTTTAGATAAAAGAAAATCAAGTTACTTTTTCAGTTTCCGTTGACAACCTTGTTTATTTTGACAACATGTTTATATTTTTCATTTCTGACGAAGCTGTCGAACGACTGCGAAACGTTAAGTGTTTGTACGCGATTTAGTGTCCGTTTAAAAGAGTTTGTGATACAATAAAATCAAACAAAAAATTGTCGGTCATTGTTGAAACCAGCCTACTAAGAATAGAATGCACCCAAGAATAATAAAAAGGCGTTTTATTCTGTATTAATTGTAACAAATAGACGCAACAAAGTATATATTTTTGAAAACAGAAACAAAATCTCTATTTAACGGTGGCATTGCCTACTATGATTTCCATTTAAAAAAATATAACTTTATGTTATAACTCGAAAATTTTATTAAATATCAAGAAACCAACTACACCACTAAATTGTATTCAAAAAAGTGTCCCAAAAATGTCGAAACAGTTTTTTAATATCTGTAAAAATAAACGAGATATGCGCGATTGACGAAAAGTCGAAAATGTCAATTTTTGCCTATAACTCGAAAACAAAAGAAGATAGCCAATATTTGTTTAGTCTATTGACTTTATCTCTAAAAAAGAGATCGAGACTTGGCCACTAGCTTTTTTCTATCTCTTATAGTTACAGAGATGCCCATAAGACATCGAATTTGATCCACCCTGTACATATATAAAAAATTTAAAAATATTAAATAAAAATAAAAACAAAATACTAAAGAATTTTATTTTTAAATCGCAAAAACTTATTTATTTAAGGCAATTTTATGTTGTAAACAGTTTTTCTGAAAAAAAAATACAAAATAAAATTTCCTGATATTAAATTATCAAAACAACTTACGGATTCATGGCGCCGCCGTCGTTGGCGTTCGATTTACTTTGCCTCCTTCGGCTATTTGTTCGCCGCCTGTTGCGGCGATTCCTTCCCTGTCGCGAAGATGGATGTTCCCGACCTGGGGCCATAGATAATAGTAGATAGAAAGGACATTCTTCATCTAGAGATGCATATGATTAGCGCTATCTGTACTTTTGGGGAAAAGTAATTATCAAAACGCGGGCTATTTAAATGATATCTGTATAACAATTATATTTAAATTTCAAGCAACATGAAAGTTTTCAGTTAGAATTTACTCTTAAGATTATATTAAATATCAGTACAAATATGGACAAAGGAAAAGCTGTAGCAACAATTGGTAACAGCCAATAGGACTTTGTAAAATTAGCAATGTTCTACGAACAAATTCACAGTATGACCCTAAGACCGTTTATACAATTCGAGTTCAACTTTAAGTGATAGCAATAACGTCCATTACATTTAAAGTTAAACTCGAATTGTACAAACGGGCCTAAAACACATAATTCCATCTGAAACTTTCAAAATACTGGTACGTAGTAAAAACAGAAAAATAACATTAGAATGATATACGAGAGATATATTTATATATTTTTGTTGTAGAACAAATCCCAGCGAAAACATGTACGTTTATTCAACGTTAATTTCACGTTGTAATGGTGGAAATAACGTTATTCGTTGAAAAATGCAACGTTGTTTTTTGGTTGAATTAGCAACCATAATTATATCACGTTTGTATGACGTGTTTTTTAACGATCAGTTTAATATGGACGTAATTATAACGTGAAATAAATGCGTAACAATTTTGTCTTTTTACGACGTGATTTATACTATGAGTAAATGCGATGTATCTACCATACGTTGATTACCACATCATTTCAACGTTAATTCAACATCTACTATTCTACGTAATAAATGAGAAAAAATTAACGAAACTAATACGTTAGATAAATCATAATTTAAAATTAAATTTTAACCCACGTTTTATAACGTTATTTTAACGTATACCGAATAAATATGCCTTACAAAACGTGATGTTGACGTTAGAAAACACTTAATTTTACAGTGATTGTCTATCGTGTTTCACACCTTTGAATTCTAATTTTACTAAAAATCTATGAAATATGAGGTTCTTCTCCATGCTTGGCAGCTTTGAAATGAAACGAAACAGGTATGAAAAGTACTGCTAATTTGGACATACGAGTCAACCACAACCCCTTTTTAAGTTGACGTAATCTGTCAAATTTTTTAAGTTAGTTTGAATTTGATGCCCAAAATCTGTGATTAAAAATACTAAAGAACGCAATAGTCAATCAATTATACATACATATTGTCACGAATACTCATTGGGGACAGCTGTATACAGAGTGGAAAGTTTAACTGGAATAAATTCTGTAACTTAGAAGAATACGATTTGTAAAAAAATTCTTGGAACAGGTCAATTTTTATTTTTAATGGCGCATATTACAAAGGGACTTTTTTAACTTTTCAATTATTTGGAGGGGTGAAACGACCCCTAACTATGTTTTTTTTAATGGAAGGATATGTTGAAAAAATTAGGAATACAGCTACGTTTTCTTTTTTTATTTTTCTTTAGCAGTAAAAGGTAAAAACAAAAAAGAATTTTTACTAAAACCGTTTTAAATGCCAAAAATTCAGGAACTCCATTTTTATTATTTGATGAGAAGAAATAAGCATTCCATATGGTATCGTATTGTTGCGTGCAGCCAATAGATGGCGCTGCCAATGCGCTAAATTTTTAATTGTACGTAATTACCTCACTGAAGTTTTTCCCAATAGGTGGATAGGAAGAAGATGACCGATGACCGATTGAGTGGCCAACAAGATCTCCAGATCTCACCCCTTTAGACTTTTTATGGGGTATTTAAAAGTAAAGTTTATGTGACTAAACCAAACGACATAGCAGAACTTCAGAACTTCAAATTCTGCATGAAATTAGGAGAGTAACGCCGGAAATGTTACAAACTGTTAGGGATGGAATTTATAATCCATTAGGGTATTGTCAAGTGAGAGGTAGCGAGCATTTTGA
This sequence comes from Dorcus hopei, assembly GCA_033060865.1. NCBI lineage: Eukaryota > Metazoa > Arthropoda > Insecta > Coleoptera > Lucanidae > Dorcus > Dorcus hopei. The sequence goes on along the minus strand of CM065419.1, from coordinate 656,557 downwards.
ACATCTGATGCGTTAAAATCGTTCTAGTCAAAAATTTATTTTTTATTTTTTCGCCTTTTACTGTTTAAGAAAAATTAAAAAATAACAACTAGCTGTATTCCCAATTGAACAAGCTTTAAGAAAAAAATTACTCAACATACCCTTCCATTAAAAAAAAATAGTTAGGGGTTGTTTCATCCTTCCAAATAATTGAAAAGTTAAAGAAATTCATTTATAATATGCGCCATAAAAATAAAAATTGACCTGTTCCAAGAATTTTGCTACAAATGGCAATTTTCTAAGTTACAGAATTTATTCCAGTTAAACTTTCCACTCCACTGCGGTGTTTATGAGCAGCATGTAATTTTTTTTAAATTTTCATAAAGAAATAATTTTGTAAATAATAAAGTAAATTGAGAGTACTGTATTAAATGTGTTTTGTCGAATATTTTATGTTAGTGTAAATATTTTTAGAAATAGGCGATTTAGAATTACATGTGTATTATAAATAAATAATTTAGAATTTTGAAATGTATATACAAAGAAAATAACCTTAGGATTGTAATAATTAGAAAAATTGATTTAATGATGTTATGATAATATGGATGTTAGAAGGAAACTGTAGGTAGTAAAGAGTTCGGAAATTGAACGAGTGAGGGCGGCGCGTAGCTATTGTAAGTTAAAGTGCCCGGTTCGGCTTTATTACGGAAGCGATACGGAACTGGGATCTCCAAATGGCTTAGCGGTCTAGTCCAGCCGACTTGGAAAGTCGTGTCACTCGGCGGCGTGGGTTCGAATTCCACCATTAGCGATGTATGTTTGTTCAGTCTAATGATTTAGACCCAGCTTTAATACACGTCGTAATTGTCTGATTCAACGCTACACGTGGACATTGCCGCGACATTTTTTCGTTGTTTTAACGTAACCATAACACACGAATTCAACGTTTGTTACATGTTATTCCACAACGTTTTTTATACGTATGTATGCACTGGGATTTAACGTAGAAATACCGTGGACAAAGACGTTTAAAAGAAGTTGATTCGAGCGTTGTTAAAACGTATTAATAACACACGAATTCAACGTTGATTAATTGTTATTCTACAACGTTTCTTACACGTGGACAGAGACGTTTAAAAGAAATTGATTGCCGCGACATTTTTTCGTTGTTTCAACGTAACAATACCACACGAATTCAACGTTTGGTTACATGTTATTTTACAACGTTTTTTACACGTACGTGTTTTCGCTGGGATACAAGTCAAAAACGAGTAACTCCTTTCTTTCTAATATTAACACAAAAATTAGTATGTATTTTCGTGTGAAAAAGACAGATTTTCTATAAAATATGTAACATTAGGAAAACAGTACTGTATAAAATATCAAAGAGCTTAATGTTGTAAAACAAGATTTACTTAGCTATAAATTATGTTATATCCATTTTTATTGAATTTTAGTGTTTGTGACGACTGAGATGTAAAGCACTTTCAATTACTGCATCACCGGAATCCGTTCTATTCTTGCCTTGTAATATTCTATTTATACGTCTTAAATAATTACATACAACTATTTTTAATAAAATGTACAATAATTGGTTTGTAACTGTAACAGTATGTTGACATTCCACAAACATGAAACTTATGTTTTGCTGAAGAGAAATCAATATTCCTTTGGAAAATCCTTTTCTATGAATAACTGTTGGTAAAATCTTGCTTATTAATGTATAAGCTAATTTCATTTTATGTACAATATTTACATTGATATAATTTAGTCTTTGTGCTGAAGCTCCACCATATTCTTTTGCACGAGTAAAAAGAAATTCTGATTTTTCATGATGTACATTTTCTGCAAATATATTGCGCTTGCAAATGGCACATTTACTAGTAATGGATCGTAATTTCCTTAATATGTAGCCCAGCACATACGTCAAAACAGATGTAGCTATTGGTGATATTTCATTAACATCTATTGTGCCACTTATAGTAACATCCTCCGATATGTCCTTCTGATCTTCGGTCACTGCCTAAATATAAAAATGTTATTGATATTACAATATACGTAGAAATAACTTACTTGTTGAAGAAATTTTTCCAGTGTTAATAAAATATTAGAATCGTCTTCCACACAGTTGGATCCTGGTGCATGTGATGTTGTTAGTGAATTTATAAGTGAATTTATAAAACGACGTAAACGCTGCAGTGGTTGGATTTGTAAAACGCACACCATGTTGTCGAATCTTGCCAAAGAAATTTTCTAAAGCATCTCGGTTAAAAATTCGTGGTAACATTTTTGTAAAACCTTTCTTTTCTAAACTGTAATAACAGGGTGTATCATGATTAACCGGCAGCAGACGAAGTATGGATAGAGCACAGGAAATGGAACCAATTTTGTTATAAAAAGAAAAAAAATCATCATTTAGAGGCCCGACAACTGTCCTGAGTACGTGTAAATACGCCAACCATGACCCACCCTAATCTGTGTTGCAAACTCGGCAATAGATTGTGAGCGTTGGTGGCAATAAACAGATTAAGAAGGCCATAAAAAGGACGAAAATAGTCCGAGAAGGCTGGTGGTGATTCAATCCCATGAAACAACAAAGTAATAACGATCTAACAATGTACCAGCTTGAATTCACATCGCCACTCGACGGCTTAAGTGTAAAAACATAGTGGAGTAGTTCATCTCGCCACGCCACTTGCCATGCACATCGCCGCGCATATAGCCCTTAACTCATACTCGCCGTTGCAAAACATACAGGAGCATATCTTTTTGCTATTGATGATCTGATTTTATTCAGTGAGGTCGATCGCAAAAATGTTCACAGATTCAGACAGTGATAGTGACTCTCCAAGCAATGCGTTGAAATGGTGGGTGCTTTCTAAAAGAAGAGTTAGAAAATACAGTGTCCATCCAGTAAATAGCGAACGCGCTAAACATGGTGAATTCTACTACTTATATCAAAAGTTCCAACATTACCCAGATAGATTTTTGAATACTTACGGATGACCCAGGCAACATTCAATTAAATCTTACAGCTGTTAGAACCTAGAATTCAAAAAGCTTACACCAACGTACATAAGCTTCCAGTCAGTGTTGAAGAAAGATTGGTAGTAACACTCGGGTAAGAAAAATATATTTATTGCAAAAAGAAAGCTTACTCTCGTATAATATACAAATATAGGCATGCATGAAAATGAAGTAGGTATACAGTGTGCACAAACAATTGACTTGTATTAACTAGTTGCAGTTGTCATACTCGTATGGATTTGATACGAGAGATTCTAACTGCGTGTAAGAATTATTTCCATAATAAGCGAGTGAGTTTTGTGGAGGGACAGGTGCTATTGACGATGACTCTGATGGATTTGAGTTTGGCCTCTGTGTGCTTTTATCTCTATACACGCTTTCCATAACTAGTTGTTGAACTTTCATTCGAAATTGTAGTTTCTCAACAGGAAGCAGTTTTTGCACATGAGGTAATAATGAAGTAAAGAAGGTTACTTCTTCATCATTTTTATCCATGGTTGACGTCTCTTTTGCTTTTCTCATCTTAATTTTTTCTTTTTCTATTTCTAACAAACTTTGCCCTATTATGTCAGTCGAGCGCGATCTCTTTCTGTATCCTAAATTATCTGCCTTATTAGTGGTAACTCAAGCTGGTACTGAAGAGGTGTCAGCAGTGCTTGTACCGGCAGGAGAATATCTAGCGCTCGTTGTATGTGAATGGGGTGTAGGAGGGGGTGACATATAGTCACCACTCTGTTGCGTATCCTCTTCTTCACTGTTAGATCCATTTCCATCATATTCATGCTCTTGTTCAAGTAGTTCAAGTAAATTACCACTTGCGGGTATTTTTTCAAAAATGTCTTTTAGAAAAAGCAGACTTTTAAAATAAGGCCATTCCACAACATCTGATGCAGAATTTCCTGACTTCGGTGTGGGAGCTTATCAAAATGCACTTTAAACTGCTGTCTTAAAACTTTCCACGTCCTTTTAGCTGTAGCACCTAGAATCCATAAACAATCCCTGTTATTTATTTAAAATCAGTATGAAAAACACTAGTTTATAGCAATGATATAATAATGCATTCATTATTTTTATTCTGCTTCACAGGTTTCTAGCAACAAGAAACTCTTTCAAAAGCCTTGCATTTTCTTTTCGCCTGCGGGCTTCTACCGTGGCAAACATCGTGCCAGAGATCTGCAAATTAATGTGGGAAATTTTGCAGCCCTTGCATATGAAGCCACCCACTGAGGAAACATTTAGAGAAATTGAAAAACTTTTTGGTACAAGTGGCAGTTCCCAAATTGTCTCGGTGCAATTGATGGGAAGCATGTCCGAATTAAATGCCCAAGTAGGTCCGGAACAATGTTTCATAATTATAAGCAATACTTTTCAATTGTGCTCCAAGCAGTCAGCGACGCTAATTGTGGATTTATTGTTATTGAAGTTGGAGCATATGGAAAGCAGAGTGATGGAGGGACTTTTCGAAGCTCAAGACTTTATAAATTAATGGAAAAGCAGAATCTAAACATATCCGTTGAAAAATTTTTGCCAGATTCTAATATTAAGGTGCCTTTTGTTTTCATAGGTGATGAAGCATACCCTTTACTAAAAAACCTCATGAAACCATATCCCAGGAATAATTTAAACAACTAAAGTGAATTATTCAACAGCAGACTCTCTCGAGCACGTAAAACTGTTGAATGTAACTTCGGTATTGTAACAATGAAATGGAGAATATTATGCAAGGCTGTTGAAACTAATCCTGACACTGCCGATTCGATTATTAAAACAGTTTGCATTCTTCATAATACTATAATTGATAGGAGAACATAATAAATGACATCGTGGAGAATACAACTGAGAGCCTTCTACCTGATATTCCAGTATCTAGAAAACACAACCGTTCGACAACAGAGGCTGCTTCAGTGAGGGATGCATATAAAGAATATTTTTCTAGGCATGCATAAGATACTATCTCATATTTTTTCTGAATTCTATAAAGTTCTGTACAAATTTAAATTTACTATTAAATTTTATTTGCGTATCTGTAACTCCGCATTTGGCAGCAACAGACGTCCAACACTTATCCAAAATGTATCTATTATGATGGGATTTGTGACGTTGGTCCCATATTTGAGGCTTTTCAAATACGGCACTTATTAGTTGTTCTTTATCCATTTTACTTTATTTATTCACCTAGAAGCTTGTTTACAACAACTGATTTAACATCCGTACGACGCACGACAGCTCCTAATAGAAAAGTGGAAGAAGTGTGACTTTCACGCAACCAATCACGGAAGAGCTTTCAAGCAACTGTATCTCAAAGAAACAAATTATTTTGTTCGCTGGTGCACGGCCATGGGCGCGACAGGGTACGCGGCGAGATGAACAACTTCATGTTACGCATAGGGATTGGGATTCTTTCATCATCGCCATTTGGCGAGGTGCATGGCAAGTGGCGTGGCGAGATGAACTACTCCACTATGTTTTTACACTTAGGTTATCTCGCACTCGCTGCAAGACTTCCGGGTCACCACGAAGTGCATCTGCCGCTGCAAAAATGCCATTACGCCATTCATTCATACGCCATATCGTTCCACTGACCTCTGAGCTAAACGTTCAGGGACAAGTGATACACCCGTGATGCGAGCATGTCGCTCTTATACGGTAGGTCGGGACCTGCCAAGCCGTTCGGATTTATTTCACATCACAGGGCCGCACTCGCCCCATCGCACTTTTTTTAACGTCCATTTGTGTGGTAACTACTGCTTTTCGGTCATTACGTTGTTAATAAAATTGGTTCCATTTCCTGTGCTCTACCCATATTTCGTCTGCTGCCGGTTAATCATGATACACTCTGTATAAAGACTTAAAATTCTTTAATGTCACAAAATTCGTAACAGAAGGTGGTAATATAATTTTGCCATTTTTCTTGATTACTTGACCTGAAACCATATAACTTAAAAATAGTATTGACATTTCATATCAGTGATGTAAAAATCGTACCACTCTGAAGAACTTGAATCGCTTCATCCCACATAGAAAAATGTATACTATCTTTTGTGACTGCTGCTTTCAAAGCTTTTCCACATTTATTAAATGAACTGCTGCCATTAAGGCTATCGAACACAATGTCCATAAATTCAATAAATTTTGCAGTTTCTGTGGCAGTACTTCTTAAAGTTATGTCCCCGATACCAGAGATGGTGTGTACACCTAAAATTCCATATTAATAACAATAATAACAATCGTTTCAATATTTCATAGCACTCACCTGTAAATGACAGAACATTTAAACCTACTGCAACTGATCTACCAAAGACCTGTGTACAATAAGACACTTTCATTTTTTTTTATGTATTGTGGGTCGTCACATACACACGCACACACACACACACTATCACTTGCTTGACGGTTCTTAGGCTGTCCGCCCACATCCGTCTTATACCTTCCCCTTTGGCCCCGACACCAAAGCCGGGTTACCGTCCCTAGCCACGTGGAGGCAGGAGACCCACTACCCAGTTAGGCATTTCACTCATGCTTATGCAAGCTGTATAGCGGCTTGCATTAATCACGCAAACTATAGCGTCCAGCACCATAGTACCATTCGCACGTTTCGTCAATATGACCAACTATTAACAGGCTGTAAATGGCCTTAAAATCGCTATTGCAATAGCACCTAATTACTTCTGCTTGAATAAATGGTAGTTATTGCCACCAAACATCTATGGTAAACTATTTTACCTCAGTGCAATAGCACATACACACACCGCTCGGACAATTGAGACAAGCAACTTAGTTGCAATTCTGTTTTTGGTGACTGATGGGCACCAGATTTATCACAGCTTTCATTTGTAAGGGCTATATATGGGCCCATTCTTATCACAGCTCACACCGCTCTTAACCGAGCGGTCATTTGCTACTTCATTCGGACTTCATAGGGAGCCTGTGCAGCGTGTGACATTCACGTGTCACGGGCAACTTCTGATTCATCGACCGCATCAGTATAATTCAAAAGGCGTCTCCGAGAAAACACTCGATTCGCAAACCGTCCGAAATCCTTATAGGCCCTTTCTGTAGCCACGAGCTGTTGCCAGTCCGCAGCGTCCAGACCAAGATTCCAGGTTATCCGCAAATCGTCGTAATTCGGACATCGTTCCATGATGTGCCGAACGTCCTCTACCTCTCCATATTCGCATCTGTTCGTGTACGAAAACCCCAGCTGAAACAGCTTAGAGTTTACCGAGCCGTGTCCCGTCAGAAGATATGACAGTTCTAAGCTCGGCCGGAACCACGGACTCGTTCGATGGAGTTCCGGGTTTACTCTCGGCATGAACGCACAGGTATTTCTACCTTTATCAGACGCATCCCAGCGGTCCTGCCACTCCCGCTGTATGCTTTCCCGAAAACGCTTGCGAACAAGGATTATCGAGGTTGCTCCCTCCAGCTCCTCGTCCGTTATACTCTCAACACCCGAGAACGTCACCCTTTCCTCCTTTTTAGCGAAATAAATCAACGCTCTCTGCGCAACGACCAAGTCGAGAGGTGCTCGTCCAGCAATCACCTGCAGAACAACATTCGAGACAGTACGACAACATCGCGTCATGCTCAAGAGAGTGAACCTCTGGGCAGCCCAAATTCTTTTTGGATTATCGGCTGTCGGACCTTGTGGGCCCAGACCGGAGTACCATACGCTAGTATAGCCAAGAAAACTCCCCCATAGAGGAGATTTATGGCCCATGACTTTAGCCCCCATTCCTGTCTCGTTACTCGGATCATGCTGGCGGCAAGACGCTTGGTCTTGCCTTTGATGTATTCAACATGTGGTATGGAAGTATCTTTTCTCATCAAGGACTATCCCCAAGTACTTAACTTTCTCTGCATACAACACCGGAGTGTTGCCGATGTTAACGTTGGGTGTCTGAAGTGGCTCAGCTTGCCTTTAAGCAACATCATTTGCGTTTTGGTGGCAAATACAGTCATCCGATTGGCCTTAGTCCAATCCACAACTGCCTGAACAGCAACTCGTGCTCTCGCCTCTAACTGCATTCTGGAATCACCCCTTACGAGGATGATCAGATCATCGGCGAACGTAATATTGACCGTGCCCTCCACCTCTTCCTCAACAAGTTCGTCGAACACTAGGTTCCAGAGGACCAGTCCTAAGACCGACCCCTGTGGACAACTCTTGGTCACCTCGCGGAAGATCGTCTAGAAGTTGTCCTTCGCCATGACGCACCTATCGCGAAAGTACGATCTAAAAAGACCATACATCTCGCTTGACACCTCTAGTTGTCTCAATCTTCTGAATATGCTGGGCCACCACAAGTTGTCGAAAGCACTAGCAATATCAATGAATAGACCAAGAACGTACTTCTCATTCGATTGATCGACTTCGCTTTGCAATCTGACGATCGCGTCCACGGTCGATCTGCCCTTAGTAAAGCCGTATTGATTCCGCAAACGGAATCCGACTTCCTCGTACTTGTCTAACAGTCTTTTGAGCATCAGACGTTCGAGCAATTTCCTCATCACGGGTAGAAGAGTTAGCTGCTAATTTCATTGGTCGGTCGGTCTCCCGACTTCGCCAAGGCTCTAATCTCGCCAACTTTCCAGGTCTTCGGAAAGAACCCATTCTTGAGGCATTTATTTATCAGATTGATTACAAGATCTGGCGCACGCGCCCACAATCTCTACACCATTTCCGGCTCGATCAAGTCGTGCTCCGGCGCCCTGTTAACCCTAATGGATTGAACAGCGACGTCGACTTCTTCTCTCGTAAACTCAGCTTCACCTTCAGTGCCCTCGTACTCCTCACTTGGCCGAACTATCCTCCGCTCTTCATCGGTATACATCAGATTTTCAACTGGTATCAATTTGTCAAGGATTCGCTTCATGGTTTCTAGCCAGGTAACTGTTTTCTCTTGCTGGTCGCAGAGTACAGAGTTTACAACATTATTCACCTTCACCTTGAGGTTCGTGATCTTGTAGACCGTCTCTCAAGGATCCCGGTTACCTTCCTCCCGGACAAATCTTTGCCAGGATTCCAGTTTGCTCTTGTGGATGCAAGACTTGTATCGGCTGACAACCTCTCTCAATTCTAGTTTGTGTTCGTTCGCTAGACGATCTCCGCCGGCTCTGCGGGCTTGCTGGAAACGTTTCCTTGGCTTCGGCCCTAAGGCTAGACAGCTCCAGCTTCCACCAGGGAACCCCTCCCATAAACGCCCTGCGTCTAGGGATTGCCGCCTCCGCTGCGTTAAGGAGCATACACGCTACCGCCTCAGCGGCCTCGTCCACTGTGCCGTCTCTGACTGCAACCCTACACTCAGCCAGCTGTGGACGCAACGCACCATCAAAGCCTTCCCAGTCCGCCCTGCGGACCGCGAATCGCCTCAATGCTTCTACTCTATTGATTCTGGTCCTGGCGACGGCGAACTCGAACGTAATAGCTCGATGGTCACTCGTCGTCCAGGCCTCACGCACTTTCCAGCCAGCCAATGCATTGCCTACAGATCTCGAAGCCAGCGTAATATCGATTGTCGACTCTCCGTTGGCAGAGCTAAACGTAGCAAGCTCTCCCGGGCACTCGCGACCATAAGTCTCTTCTGACGGAAGAAGTCCTCCAAGAGTACTCCCCTGTCATCAGACGTATCGCTATGCCACCATGGCAACTTAGCATTCGCATCCATGCAGACGATCACCCTTTGGCCAGCCAGGCGATTCATTACTCTCTCCAAGTACAATAAATGCGGTTGAACCCGTTCCGCCGGAGGGCAATATACAGACACAAGGTATAAAATACCTCCCTCATACTCAACTGCGCAGCATACACCGCACGGTGAGCAGAACTGTGTCAAGTTAATGACGCTAACTTCGCGGTTCCAAACAACTATTGCCGCCTTGCACATGTTCGAGGAGTCTGTTATCACTTGACAATCGCCAAAACTAGCTACTCTTCCCTTATAATAATAGGGTTCCTGGAGTAAGAGTACGTCTATGCTTTCGTCATCCATGATTTTACAGAGCTGAGCCATAACTAGTCTCGCTCTCTGTCCATTGACCTGCAGGAAACGTAGCGTTACTCTAGCCATAATCGATTCTCGATCGATACTGCTGTACAGCTCTCACATATTCTGGACACTTAGTGTCACTTGACGAGTGTGCACTGTCCTTCTTCCTATCTTTGCAGGCGCAGCAGACCGGCTGCTTTGCCTTATTCTTGCAATCCTTTAGCATGTGACTGCCACCACAATGCCTACACACTGCATCTTTTTTACATGCCTTAGACGTGCGATCGTAGCACAGACACTTAAAGCACCTGAGTACGTCGTCATACTCCTTATATTTGAAACAATTAGGTACCACAAATATCCTATCTCGTTTCAAGAGTGTCTTGTGTACAAGTCCGCTCACCTCGAGTATAACGTTCTGCCTCTGTTTCTTACCCAGCCGGTATTTAACAGAGACCTTTTCCTTAAACTCATCCTCTGTCTGTTTGATGCCATCACAGTTCCTATGGAACAGCTCTGACACCAACTCCTCACTTTTAACTCCCTTGGGACGTCAAAAATTAACATTCTTGATCCTGCTTTCTTTGGTTCTGCCGCAATAAGGTCCAGCTTACAGGACGTTATTGCACCCTTCAGTTTGTTCAAGTCATCTGACGTTTCCGTCTCGACTATTATGCCATTTTCTCTCATTCTCCTTATGCTCCGGACCTAGACAGTCTTTAGCTCAGGAATGATGTGCCTCAGAACCTTATCTTGAACAACCTCACTAGTGTCGTTCTTAGAGGTCCTTACCAACACCACGTTTGCTTGTTTCTGCGGCTCCACCCTCGGCACAGCAGGGATCGCTGCGGCCCGAGCATAAGACATTGACTGCGTCGGTGCCGCCCTCAATGGCTCCTTGCTGCGCTCAAGCAATTTGCTTTCAAGAACCTTGTTCTTTAATACAACATTAATCATAAGATCATCAATTTCTTTGAGCTTACCTACAATGAAGCTGGACAATCTTTTGGTGACTTTGGCCTTCCTCTAGGAAAATTACCCCATGGATGGCCCGCACGAGCGCTCTCATCTTTTCGAGTGCAGTCTCATCTTCGTTAGGAGGTGTTTCCACCTCATGCTCCACGCTCGATCCTGTCTCGCTTCCGTTCGACCGATCATCCACGCACGATCTTTCAGAGGGTGTTGCCGCTCTGGATTTCATATCACCAGAGCTAACCACACTCCGTTGCGAACTTTTTGCCGCGCTCTTCTTAGAGACCATTTCCGGACTCTTTGGGTTAACGCTCATCTCAGAGTCCGTTACCGGACTCTTCGATAAAACACGCTTCTTGGCCTTCTTGCCACCAACAGGTTTAACCGGTGGGTTAGCTTTCGGGCCTTCGGCACCACTATCAGTGGATACACTGCTACTACGGCCTCGAGTCTCTCGGCCCTTAGCCCCTACAAACTCGGTTTTTATTTTTGATTTTGATGTCTTCATGATTGTCCCACAAGTAGGGAGGAAATCCTGTCACCAACCGGTAACCCCCCTTTCTCGGCCGGAAGGTTACAAACGATGGGAAGGCGCCTGGTATCCCAAAGGTATCGTTTGCGACACACTGAACCTAGTGCCATCCAGCCCTAGGCACGATAACTTACACCGTAGCTTGGGGTTATTTATTGAGGTTGTTTCCTCTAGATTCGGCGTGTTTCTAGCCACCTTACGAGGGGAGCTTAGCCCCGCACCCCATAAGGGTGTGACTCTTCGCCACGCACACCGGTCTTTGTGCAAGTCGCAGAGTTGCACACTGGGTATCTTATGTGTTTCACCCTTAGGCTATGGGCCAGCTTTGGCATAGTACGCAAAGTACCCATTGTGTTATTTATTTGCCATGCATGGTAAATGTCATTCCATTTAGCCATTCCTTATGTACCATTAAAATATAACAAATATCACCTGTTAGCATGTTATTTCTTAGTCCTTTCATTAGATGTGGGACATCAAATAAAGGATATATATGCACGCCTCCTATTTCAAAAAAAAATGGAAATCAGTGTTTTGATTTCTTAAATAGTTAGCAGGTGTATCAGACTTGATGGCAGCAACATTATTTGAGCTCTGATCACAAATTGTTGCTACTATCTGTAGCCCTGCAACTTTTGTTGCTTGAACAATTTCTTTTGTGATATGAATGATATCAGGGTATTTTGTGGCCCCATTGATGAAATTGTAGTAAACTGTTTCCATCTCTTATTTATTCCCTTTAGCATAAATACCTGTTAAAGTATATAATAGAAATTAAATATATCGAGGGCGCCATATCAGAAGGATGTATCAGCATAGGATTATAATGGCGCTTACGCCCTTCTGATATGACGCTCTCGATATTTTATTTTACTAGCCTGAACATGGTTAGCAATTTTATGTGTAGTTCGATAACCGAAATTTTCGAAACCTTCTACTACATCTTTGGAGTGATACCATGTTAAAGTTGGAGAAATGGCCATTTCATCGAATAGTAAGATGCACTATTTGTCTACTTCACTTGTAAAAGTTTAAGCTTCTGTTTTTAGTAACGTAAACAGAGGTTTATTTAGACCAGGTTCAACAGGTATTTTACGTAATAACTTGGATAGGGTTTTCCTGGATGGCAGAGCGAACATCCTGGATAATAAATTATACCCTCTTCCAATTTGCTTATAAAGTGCAAGAGCTAATAATTTGTCATCAAATGAAAATCGTCTCTCACGTCCTCTTCTAGAAGAATTTTCTATTTGTGATTGGAAAAATCGAACACATATTCCAGATAGTCCAAATTTACTTTTTAAATATTGAGTATCAACAAATTTATGTGCTTTTTGAAGCCTTTGTTTAAAACTCAAACAAGCCTTTCTTCTTCTATTACTTTGCTGTTTAAAAAACTTGACTTTCTGAAATAAAAACTTCTCATTAGGACTTATATCTGCAGTTCTTCTGGCATTAATCTTCTTCAGAATATTTGAACGTTTTTTATCTAAAAGCATACTATTATACTACATTACAAATTTTTGAGAAAATTACTTACAATTTACTTTTCTTGATGAAGTTATGGCAGCTGTTTTAAAGTAGCTACTCTGATTTGGACTATTATATACTTCATCCAACTGCATCTCTGCTTCTTTAGACATCTGTAAATCAAAAATATGATAGCCACTGCCTTGTATTATTCCACCATCTCTTTTTTGGTCGTTCTTCTCAGGTACGTTTGAATTTGCATGTTTATATTGAATATATTCTTTTACATTTTGCAGAGTTATGTCTTCATCTGGAATTACTGTAATAATATTCCCATTTTTCAAAATTTTTATATATGTTACTTACAATTATATCGTGAACATGACGGAGTAGACATACTAATTCTTTGCTGATTGGTAACATCAGATAAGATACGTTCATCAATTGTATATACACACAGAAAACTATATGTTCATACGAAATAAACTTTATTTGTATTGAATAAATCATCGTTTCCTATATATGCAAATAAATATTTCGTATACTCAAGAAAAATATTTTTTGAGGAAATGAGAAAATCATTGCATCAAATCAAATAACCTAGAAGCGTACAATGAATAAATTAATTTTTTCATTTTGATACTTTTTAAATCTCAGAATAATGCAATAAGGCGTTTCCAGTAGAACTTGTTGAAAATTGTATCAAACAAAACTCTGCATCTCATTTAGAACATTCATAGGTACTATTATTTTAAAAAAACATATTTTAAAGTAAAAAATTATTATATTTGCATTAAAAAACAAATAGAATTAAGACGAATAAATAATATAATTCATTTAAAACTAAAATTATCTTATCTTATCTTATAAAATTAGCCAAAAGAAGAAATAATTTCAGAGTTTTTCTTTATAAGAATAGTTTTTATATTTTTGTTATGAAATGTACACTATATTTCATATAAATCATTTCTATTTAAAATATGCAAAATATGAAGAAAAAAAGGTTTTCTGCCAATATATAAACAAAAGAAACAGTTCTTGTTACTTAGAGAAAAGATTCAATTCTATGTTCACTTTTCGCTATAATTAATTATTGTATAAAGTTTAGGATAAATCATAAGATACATACTTATATTGTTTTATATTTTATTGTTATCAAGATAGTTTTTACAAACAATAGTAAAAAAAGTAAGTTCTGAAAAGTCAAAACTCTTACAAAAGATTAAAAAGCTCTTACAAAAGATTAAAAAGCTTAAAACTAATTTCAAAGTTCCAAAACAAAAATTGGTAGTTTAACAAAATAAACAAAAAATAATTGGCATATTTTGTTCGCCGTAATACTTAAAAAAAATTGAACAGTTATGTAACAAACATAAAGCACATACGTATCTGAAGCCTGTTGCACAATGAAATACTGACTGATATTCATATTGATATTGTGACTTATCATTTTTTTGCTGATATTTCATTGTGCAAAAGACCTCAGATTTCATCTCTGATGTGACGAACAGCTTTATTCTAACTTAACAATAGAAATATACATATTACCATCAGGCGATTTATGAATGACGGTAGGTAAGACGGATTGAAGTTTTGCATGAGATTCTCTTTTATAAGTACTTGTGTAAGTTACCTGATATGATCGAAAGAGCAAATCAAATTTCAGTGTTAGTATTTGACAAATAAAACTTGCATTGTTTTTATCATCTAAGAAAATATATAATATCTTACAAAATTGAGGAATATCATGAAATGTGTCATACAGTAATACATTCATATTACTGTATCGAATTGCATTCATTTTACACCATGAAACACAATTGTATGGCTCTTGTGGTAGCAATTCTTCAACGTCACATAAATCAGGATAATGATATAGACTGCAGGCTGTTACAAATTCGAGGCTCACCATTGGGATTTCGGAAACGGTAAGAGGTACGAAGTCGGTTAAATTGGGGCAAAGTTGCGTATTTTGGTGCTTAATAATAATCCGTTCTGAAAACTCCTCTGCGATTTGTAGTTTTTGAAATATTTCCAAAAAACAAGAAAACGTAATTTTCTTTTTTATTTTTTTCTGAAGTTATTATTGCAGTAATTTTCTTTTTTATTTTTTTCTGAAGTTATTATTGCAGGGATCATAACAAAATTAATACATTCTACAGGCACATTTTTAAGCTCTTTACGACGACATCATTAGATTTTACTAAAAACGTTTCGTCTCGTTCTGACCATCATCAACTTCATTTTTTCTTATGGGCGCTACATTGGGTTTTAACACCAATGAATAGATCTATTTTTTCTGATGCTTTTCCATATATCACACATCGCTACTTAATAATTTGAAACAGTTGGAAATGCAAGAAATTGTTAAAAATAACACTGCAAAGGAAAACATGGTATGCAGTGAAAACAAAAACAAGAAAAGTTTGATATAACTTCGGAGTTTTATTTCGTTTAATTTTGTTATGATCCCTGCAATGATAACTTCAGAAAAAAATAAAAAGAAAATTACGTTTTCTTGTTTTTTGGAAATATTTCAAAAACTACAAATCGCAGAGGAGTTTTCAGAACGGATTATTATTCAGCACCAAAATACGCAACTTTGCCCCAATTTAACCGACTTCGTATCTCTTACCGTTTCCGAGATTCCAATGGTGAGCCTCGAAATTGTAACAGCCTGTATACATGACAGTGTTTTCTAAAGTTTCATTTGATATAAGTCTGTAACAAAATTTTAACTGATTTTTAGGACAACGCGTGTAAATAATATTTTTCCTAGATCTTACTACACAAGAATTTGTTTTGAATTCCCTATGTTTAGCTTCAAATCTTAAACACGAGATGTTTGCTAGAGGACCAACATTTAAAATAATTGCTGGATAATGTAACATAAAATGATGCTTAGGCTTTAGAATGTCTTTGAACAAGGAAATGTATAAATTATGATATTCTGTTATTAATGTTTTCAATAATTTGCATTTACTTAAAGTTACTATAGGCGATATAAGTAATTCTGTAATTTGAAGTAATATTAAATAAAATTCTCAAACAGAATCATTTTCAAGAATTAAATCTCCTATGAACAGTGAAAAATTAGTTACCAGTGTAAGCATTTTGTTTTGCAACTGTTCCAGTAGTATACCTGGCGGGATCCTGGGACACTTCGATGGCCTGTCCATCCGCAGTGACCACCGTTGAAGGTCATCCCCTAGTTTAGGGGTTGTTTTCGTTGCTGAAGGGGTGATTTAGGGGTGGTTCTTCGTGCACCCTTTGGTTCTTGTAGCTGAAGAAGTGTCGTCAATGACGTAATTTTGCCGGAGGAGGTCGCAGAAGAATTGCGGCGATGACCAGAGGTAGTTGCAGAGGAATTTTTTTGTCTGCAGTTATGACGTCAGAGTTGCAGACCAGAGGTGGTCTTTGGAATTTTTTTCTGCAATGACGTCAGAGGTGCGCACCTTGGTCGAGGTAAAAAATACTTACCTGTTTAAACGGTTGAAGTGGTCGTGGACGTTTGACCAGAGGGTGTCTAAGAAGTGGTCAATGAGCAGAGTCTTTCAAAGTCATCGTCAATGACCAGAGGGTTGGAGAAGTAGAGGCTTGAGGAGCCACCGTTGAAGGTCATCCGGGGGTGATGCGAGCAGAGGCTTTCAAGGTCGCCTGACCGTTGTACTCTCCTAGTACGAGCGGTATTTCTTAAACGCGTCGCGTTTCGCAGGTTTTAACAAAATTTTTGCGATACCTGTTGCAAGTGACACCTGTTCGTGTCTGTTTTTTTTTTTTAATTGCTTATCGTTTTAAAAAAATGCAAAAATGTAGATTTTTAGGAATTTATGTTCGAACGTCGCGAGGGGTCAGACGAGAGGTCACGTAAAACGATAAGAGACGCTAGGTCAGACGAGGTATCAGGAAACTGATAAGACCCTTCTTTAGAATTTATTTGATAAAAATTCTAAAAATGATACAGTTTAACGTTATAATTGTTTAGGACTTTCAAATATCTTTTCTTTACAGTATAATTCATTATTTTTATTGCTGTTATTTGGTTTTAGTTTTATGAACTGTTTCTTTATTGTTGGTTCCTTTCTTATATCATTCTTCGAATGATTTTCTAGAGAATTTTTACGAAAGTAAAAATACATTTTACATATCTTACAGTAGGAGCTCATGTTAACGAATACCGCTGTCACCTCGAACCGTGGATGATAGTTCCGTCACCTCTTCTAATTCAGGATAGTAAATTTGCTGGCAGATTAATTGTGCGATGCGATCACCGCGTACTATCTCGTACGGTACGTCGGAATGAGTACGACTTTTATTACACCGCGGTAATTTTCGTCGATGACGCCTGCACCGACGTCTATGGAATTTCTGCCAGTCCCGACCTTGGAACTATGCGACCGTAACAATCTTCGGGAAGTTGAACTTTGATGCCGATGTCGATGATTTCTTTGCCTCTCGCCGGTACTAAATAATTGTATGCGCTGTGCAAATCATAGCCGGCTGCCTTCGTTGATCCTTTCGTGCGGTACGGTTTTCATAAATTTTAATTGCTTTTGGTTTGTCGCTACAAGGAAAGAAAAAAAATTAATCGTACAAATAAAACAAAGAAATGGAAAACTTACTACGTGATAAATTCGCTCTGTAACTAGTGAAAAAAAAATTGAAACTGTTTCATAAGTTAATTTTTTTATATCCCCATGGAAATGTATCGGTGAAAATGAAATTAATCATTCTTTTATCATCGAATGGGCTTAGGGCTACTTTTCTTTGTTCAATCGTGTACAATTCGTGTTTTTGCTGTTAACAGCAAAACGTCCGTTTTCAAATACAGTTCTGCATATTCTTGTAAATTTTTAATATTGAACGTATTCCATACGTTCAAGGCATGTTCATATTCATCGTGAGAAATGTGAGATTGATTAATTTTATTAAAGAAATCATTTTTTGAAGTAGTTTAGTATCTTGTAATTTCTCCCAACTGTCAAGATATTCGTACGGAAAAACTCCTTTTCTCTCGAGCAATTTAAGTTCCGTATCATTTTTACAATGTGATTTGGTAATTATGTAACGGTCCGTCATTCTTCGGGTTGGTCTGCGGTTGCTGATCGTTGCTCTGCTTGACGGCGGTTCGGGTTTGCTCGTCGGAGTCCAGGTTCAGAAATAAAAGCGTCGATCACTTAGCAAATACAGTTTTATTTACAAAATAGTTCATATATACACGTATCCACAAATTGGAATGTTTTAACTCAGGTAAAACTCACGGACTGGTAAACGAAATGTTAAACTCTCGGACGGTATTTCGGTAACGGTAATATACGGTGTGTCTCGTGGACAACGGTAATATACGGTGTGTCTCGTGGACATTAAATAACGGTAAAATACGGTGTGTCTTAAGGACATAAAACGACTACTAAACACCACGCAAACTGTGCATACGTTCTGGTTTCCGCTCCTAGGGTCGGAACAGGTAAGAAAGAGTGAGACTCCCATTCTGGGATCAGGATGTGTGAGACGCCCACACTAGGTAAGAGAGAGCGAGACTCCCGCTCCAGGATCAGGAAGTGCGAGACGCCCGCACTCGGTAAGAGAGAGTGAAGCACCCACTCTGGGATCAGGATGTGTGAGACGCCCACACTAGGTAAGAGAGAGCGAGACTCCCGCTCCAGGATCAGGAAGTGCGAGACTCCTGCTCCAGGATCAGGAAGTGCGAGACGCCCGCACTCGGTAAGAGAGAGTGAGACACCCACACTAGGTAAGAGAGAGCGAGACTCCCGCTCTAGGATCAGGAAGTGCGAGACGCCCGCACTCGGGAAGAGAGAGTGAGACACCCACTCTAGGATAAGGATGTGTGAGACGCCCACACTAGGTAAGAGAGAGCGAGACTCCCGCTCTAGGATCAGGAAGTGCGAGACGCCCGCACTCGGGAAGAGAGAGTGAGACACCCACTCTAGGATAAGGATGTGTGAGACGCCCACACTAGGTAAGAGAGAGCGAGACTCCCGCTCCAGGATCAGGAAGTGCGAGACGCCCGCACTCGGTAAGAGAGAGTGAGACACCCACTCTGGGATCAGGATGTGTGAGACGCCCACACTAGGTAAGAGAGAGCGAGACTCCCGCTCCAGGATCAGGAAGTGCGAGACGTCCGCACTCGGTAAGAGAGAGTGAGACACCCACTCTAGGATAAGGATGTGTGAGACGCCCACACTAGGTAAGAGAGAGCGAGACTCCCGCTCTAGGATCAGGAAGTGCGAGACGCCCGCACTCGGGAAAAGAGAGTGAGACACCCACTCTAGGATAAGGATGTGTGAGACACCCTCCCTAGGTAAGAGAGAGAGCGAGACTCCCGCTCTAGGATCAGGAAGTGCGAGACGCCCGCACTCGGTAAGAGAAAGGTCAGGATAAACAGGAGGAGCGGTTGGAAATAACACGATCGTAGCACAGGTTACCCAGCGTGTTAGAGTCGGAACACCGTCGGGAAGATGAGCCGGTGAGCGACTAACTCCTGCGTGCTCGCAGCGCGCTTTTATAGGCGAGCGCGTGGAGGGGGAGCCCTACTCCTTTCAGTACTCCCACTCTGATTTGTACTTTTATGAATCTGCGCGAGGCATCCTAAATATACAGACTAAATAACTTAACTAATAAAACAAAGAAAACTCTAAATAAATCGTAACGGAGATGCTACTTCGTTACATCCCCCCCTTTCTTCGGACTGTTGAGGTCTCGACTGGATCGCAACTTCCCTCTGTCGTCGAAGCGGAGGAACTAGTGTTCTTCCCCTGACCTGATCTTGTACTTTCGGTACCGTATAACATCTTCTTCCGGAATTTCCACCAATGGTCCGGTAGGAATTTTTACCCAAACGGTTGATTTGTCCGGTCTCCGTTGCGTTAAATATAACGGAGAGAGGCCAGGTGGAGCACTGGGGGTCGAGATGGCTGCGCACAGGGGTTGTTCGGTCCGGGTGGTGTGTTCTTCGACGAAACCGGTTGCAACGGTGTGACGGTCGTCCGTTTTTAGACCAAGAGCTTCTTCGAAGTCCGTCACCCAGTCATCCATCCCGAACCACGTTGCAGGAACGCTGTCTGGAGGAGGCGAAACGGTGGTGTTCGCTCGGAGCGTTGGCTGACGTGCCACACGGGCTGGTCGTTTGAAGCGTACTGACTCCGGTGCCGATGTGGAGGTGTAGCCAGTACGGTCGGGCGGTGGTGGGGTGACCGCTGGGCGTGTTTCGTCTATGGGGACACTGGGCACAGTCCAATACCCCGGATGGCTGCTTGGAGGGAGAACGGCTGTCCGATGCGCTTTGGTGGGTGGAGCGGACTGGAACGCCTTTCGACGATTAATGGCCTCCCTCCTTGCTGAGGCCGTGAGTCGTGATGGAGGATGACTCTTCCTCTTCGGGGGGTCAGGCGGTGGGTCGAGGAGAATTGCCTGACGTTTCGCGCTGGTGACGGTCTGGGGTCGCGTCGGTTTTCTTGCACAGGCCATGATGCAGTCTATTTCCAGGCTGGTCGATGGTTTGTTTTGTAGTCGCTCCATCCTGGCTGGTTGACTGCTGTCTGAAATTTTAATTAGTGCTTTTATAGGTAAAACGAGGGATTGTTCTGGAAGGGTTTGATGTGCGTGCGAAATTAGGTTGAGAGGGGATGGTTTTAGATGTTGGATATGAATGTGACGGTACCATCGGTTATTTTTGTCTTTCAAATCGAAAATCACGGGTGAGACAATTTTTCCTACGACATAGGGCCCAGTAAACTTCGGAGCTAACTTGGCATTTACTTGGGCGCTTTTGTTTGATAAAACGTGCTCTCTTTTCCATACTTGTTCGCCTATTCTAGGTCTCCAGTCGCGACGACGTAGGTTATAATGAGTTTCCTGACGTTGGAAAGCTCTAGCGAGATTGACGCGTACGAGTTCGTAGGCGTCATCCAAATCTTGTTGTCTTCGTTCTGGGTTACGGGTATCCTTGTTACGTATGTTAAACCGGGGCGTTTGTAATTCGCGGCCGTTATTTAGGTAAGCGGGAGTATATCCGATTGCTTCATGTCTGGCGGTGTTATAAGCGAAACGTATTTCGTATACGTGTTCATCCCAAGTGCGCTGGTTTTTCTGGGTAAATTGCGCAATCATGGTTTTGACCACTCTGTTGGCTCTTTCGACAGGGTTGCACTGAGGTGTGTACGGCGGGGCACGGCGATGATTAATTCCGTAATCGGCTAACATGTGTATGAACTGTCGGCTGACGAATTGTTTGCCGTTGTCAGAGATTACCGAATCTGGACATCCGTGTCTCAATATTATTTCTTCCTTTACAGCTTTAGTGACTGCTGGTCCGATAGCCTTTCGGAGGGGTTTCAGCTCTATCCACTTTGTAAATAGGTCCTGCATTACAAGAAGCCAGATGTGACCTTTGTGGGAACGGGGTAGCGGGCCTACTAAGTCTACCGACACCGTATGCCATGGGTCGTTAGATGCGTTGGAATGTAGGAAACCTCCGGTTCGTTGTTGCGACACTTTGTAACGGTTACACACATCACAGCTTCGCACATAGGTAGCGGCTTCTTTAAACATTCCTGGCCAGTAGAACTTCTGTGCCAAACGGACTATAGTTTTAGCGATTCCGAGATGGCCTGCGGTCGGATCATCGTGGTATTGGACAAGTATGTCTTTACGTTCGCTGGTAGGTATGCACTGTTTCCAATCGTCACCTGGTATGTTTTCGTTATAATTAAGTGCGCTTGTAACATGTCGGTACATTTTTCCGTTGCGGATGCAGTAGTCCGGATGATCGGCGGGGTTTGTTCTTACTTTCTTCAAAGTCTTGGAATACCAGGAGCATCTCGGTGGGCGTTGAATAACGCAAATATCTTTGTCGTTTTCGGCAGGCAAAGGTTGTCTGGAGAGTGCATCGGGTACTGTGTTTAAAACGCCACGACGATATTTCACATTAAAATCGAATTGCTGGAGTTCAAGGGCCCATCTCGCAAGTCTTCCGGTCGGATTGTCAATGGTCTGTAGCCATTTTAAAGACTGATGGTCTGTGATTACGGTAAAGGTGTACCCTTCTAGATAGGCTTTCATTTTGCGTATGCCCCATAATACGGCTAGGCACTCCTTTTCTGGCGATTCGGTTAGTTTCTTCTTAATAGTCTGGAAAGCATTTTCTTCTTCTGATCCCCAAGTCCATTTAGAATGTTTTCGGGTTAGTTTTGTCAACGGTTTTACGATGGTGGCAAAATCCGGAATGAAACGTCTGTACCATGAGGCCATGCCGTGGAACCGACGAATTTCTTTAACGTTCTTCGGGGCGGACATAGCGGATATAGCGGTCACTTTTTCTGGGTCGGTCCTGATTCCGTCACGGTCAACGATATGGCCAAGGTAACGCAAACTGTCAACACAGAACTTGCATTTTTCCGGGTTAATTTTCAGATTAGCTTCCCGGAGACGGCGAAAAACTTCCTTTAAATGTAGTATGTGTTCGTCCAGTGTCTTACTGACTACAATTATATCATCTAGGTAGACAAATGCGTTTGGTTCGAGTTCCGGTCCTATGACGTAATCAAGTAATCTTTGGAAAGTGGCGGCTGCGGAGTGTAATCCAAAAGGCATCATTTTGAATTGCATAAGGCCTTTTCCGGGTACGGTAAATGCTGTTATTGGTTTGCTTTCTGGAGAGAGAGGAACTTGCCAGTAGCCATTTTTTAAGTCTAAAGTGGAAAGGAATCGGGCGCCTCTTAATTTGTCTAAAGTGGCTTGGACCTGTGGAAGTGGATATGCATCTTTTTCTGTCTTTGTATTGACTTTTCTGAAGTCGACGCAGAAACGGGATTTACCATCCTTTTTAGGGACGATAACTATCGGTGAGCTCCACGGACCATGGGCTACTTCAATTACGCCTTCCTTTTCCATCTTCTCCACTTCGGTGTTTATAATGGCTTGCATGGCTGGGTACGAGGTCGATAACGTTGTTTTATCGGAGTCGGATCGATAAGTTTTACGTGGTGACGTATGAGATGTGTCGGACCGGTGACGTTATCAAATTTTTTCACTTCTTTACTTATAAAATTCTGGAACATTTGCTTCTGGTTCGGGCTGCTGAAATCTGTGTGGTCAGATATCACATAGCAGGTATTATTTTTGAGAAGTTCCGGAGGCGGCGGAGGTATAGTAAGCTGAAGTTTGCTGATCAGGTCCATGCCAAATAGTAGCGGTACTTGCAAACAGGCCATTACGGAGAATCTATGCCGAATTATTCTGTTCCGAATTTTGAATTTTACGGGTATAGTTCCTTGTAAAGTGGTTGTCCTTCCGTCTGCAAGGTACGCTAAAGATTCCGTAGGTTGTTGATTTTGTCCATTCTGCTGGCACAGCTTAAACACTTCCTCGTTCAAATAAGACCTTTCGGATCCGGTATCGATCAATACGGAGAACATTTTGTTGGCAATCTTGATCCAAGTATATGGACGGGGTTTATAGAATATTTTTATTCTCGGGGCCGGTCCTGGTTTTGTTGCTGTCCGGCCTCCTCTGGCGTTTCCCGAATGTCTTTGACATCTACAGTCTTTTGTGAGTGTTCCATCTTGACCACAAAAGGAGCAAAATCTCTTGAACGGTTGACTGCAGTTACTGCGAAGATGTCCCCTCTGTTTACACCGCCAACAGTGCGTATTGCGGTTATAGGATGAGGCCACAGATGACACGTTTGGGTTGTTGACCCTACGTTCAGTTTTTACAGCAGGAGGTTCGGTTTTTTGCGTCAGCTTAAGAATATCTTCATACTCGCGGGCACGGTCGATCAAATCATTTGTAGTTGATATTTCGCTGCGGCGTATATATAACATGTATTTCGGAAGCATATTCTTATAAGTACGACTGATTTCTTCCTCTGTTGAAAAGTTTTCGGATCTTCGCATCAGTGTGAGAATGTCTGTAGCGTATCTCAAAAATGGTTCGTTCTCTTTCTGTACTCGGTCACGTATCTGTTGCTCGAGTTGTTCCTGTTGGAGTCTAGGTACGTAGTAACGCTTTAGGCACTTAACAAAATCTTGCCAATTGGACCAAGAAGCTTTGTTATTCCGGTACCACAACAGAGGCTCACCGCGAAGAAGTTCCGGTAGTCCGCGTAAGACGTGTTTTTCGGTGAGCTGGTAGCTTTCTCGTAGCCCCTCAACTCTTTCCAGGAATGATAGCGGATCCTTCCCATCGAAATGGCAACCCCATTTTCGGATCTGGTTGATGGCTTTTAAGTAGTCGGTATTTTCTTGATTATGTCTAGACATAGTCGGTGTCGGTTCTTCGGTTGCTTCGGTTTCCATTTCAGTTTGTCGGGCCGTATAGACTTCCGGGTTTCTTTGTGCCATTTTTCCTAGTCTTTTCCGCAATTCTTCAACTGGTCCGGATGTGTCTAAATTATTAGATTTTAGTTCTTCTATCAATTGTTCTCTTTTTAGACTGTGTATCCACCGTTTCATACTAGATTAGTCACGTATTTTAAAACACTGAAATTTTATGTCTTCTGTTTTTAAAAATGCACTGGTGTTTACAATTATGGGTATCTAGTTCGCGAACTAATCACTGGGGTCGGTGTGTATTCTGGTCACTGGAATCGATGTGTCATCGGTTGCTGGGATTGATGTACACTCTGGTCACTGGATTCGGTTTTTTAACGGTCCCTGCTCGGGCGCCATGTAACGGTCCGTCATTCT
The DNA here is from genome assembly GCA_033060865.1 of Dorcus hopei. Lineage (NCBI taxonomy): Eukaryota > Metazoa > Arthropoda > Insecta > Coleoptera > Lucanidae > Dorcus > Dorcus hopei. The sequence continues at coordinate 631,880 of CM065419.1, read as the reverse complement.
TCGGGTTGGTCTGCGGTTGCTGATCGTTGCTCTGCTTGACGGCGGTTCGGGTTTGCTCGTCGGAGTCCAGGTTCAGAAATAAAAGCGTCGATCACTTAGCAAATACAGTTTTATTTACAAAATAGTTCATATATACACGTATCCACAAATTGGAATGTTTTAACTCAGGTAAAACTCACGGACTGGTAAACGAAATGTTAAACTCTCGGACGGTATTTCGGTAACGGTAATATACGGTGTGTCTCGTGGACAACGGTAATATACGGTGTGTCTCGTGGACATTAAATAACGGTAAAATACGGTGTGTCTTAAGGACATAAAACGACTACTAAACACCACGCAAACTGTGCATACGTTCTGGTTTCCGCTCCTAGGGTCGGAACAGGTAAGAAAGAGTGAGACTCCCACTCTGGGATCAGGATGTGTGAGACGCCCACACTAGGTAAGAGAGAGCGAGACTCCCGCTCCAGGATCAGGAAATGCGAGACGCTCGCACTCGGTAAGAGAGAGTGAGACACCCACTCTGGGATCAGGATGTGTGAGACGCCCACACTAGGTAAGAGAGAGCGAGACTCCCGCTCCAGGATCAGGAAGTGCGAGACGCCCGCACTCGGTAAGAGAGAGTGAGACACCCACTCTAGGATAAGGATGTGTGAGACGCCCACACTAGGTAAGAGAGAGCGAGACTCCCGCTCTAGGATCAGGAAATGCGAGACGCCCGCGCTCGGTAAGAGAAAGGTCAAGATAAACAGGAGGAGCGGTTGGAAATAACACGATCGTAGCACAGGTTACCCAGCGTGTTAGAGTCGGAACACCGTCGGGAAGATGAGCCGGTGAGCGACTAACTCCTGCGTGCTCGCAGCGCGCTTTTATAGGCGAGCGCGTGGAGGGGGAGCCCTACTCCTTTCAGTACTCCCACTCTGATTTGTACTTTTATGAATCTGCGCGAGGCATCCTAAATATACAGACTAAATAACTTAACTAATAAAACAAAGAAAACTCTAAATAAATCGTAACGGAGATGCTACTTCGTTACAATTAATTTTTGATTACTCTCTAAATATGATGAAAGTTTATCTAAACTACTGGGCATGAATCTAAAAGAATCCAAAAACCTAAAATTAATTTTAGTGTTTGAAATATATTTAGAAAATGAAATATATTTTTCCTTATTAATCGGTAATAAATTAATTTTGCCGGGAATTTGTGTAGCTAACTCTTTTATTAAAAATGACTGTCATAGCCTGACAGATTGTGAAAAATTACAGGTATCGCGTTACTGGTTTTATAGTTTAGATTACATGCTTGATTACGCGAGCAATTAAAACTACAATCAAAGTTAGTCAAAGCAATTAAACTGCAGGAAGAGTTGCGATTTGATAAAGTCAAGACATACATCCAGTATGACAGACAAGCAGCACCGTCTATAATCCATCAAGAAAATCTAAGAAGTGAAGTCAAAAGTCTTTCGGATATTTTAGATGAACGAAATTAAAACAGATATTTTTATATGTATATATCAATTATTAATAAATAAAAAAAAAATAAATAAAAAATGTAAAACGTCTTTTTTATTGCGTCCTGTAACAGATTATACATTGTTTAAAAATTTTAAAATTGTTTAAAAAAAAACTTACATTCTAATCTATGTATTGTTACTCCTCTTTCCTCTTCTGCAGGAGAGCTGTAACAACGAATTAATTAGATTTTCATAAACGTTCGAAAGTATATGCATATAGTAACTTACATGATGCCGTACACACTACCATTATCTTCGATAATTACATGTATTAATTTAGACAAATATAAAAATCTTTTAGTATAAATGTCCGGCTCCTTCCCATCCCACACTACAATAGTCTTCCACTAAAATAAAAAATAATAACATTAAACTTAAATTAAATTAAACTAAAAGAAAAAAAAACTTACTTGATGTTCGAGGGGAAGCCGATTTCTAATTTCACTTACTATCGCTTCTCTTTGATTGAAACTCATGTTTTCTTATATTGTACTTTCGATGTATGTGTGCAAACTGTATTTATACGACTTGTTACTGCAGTCATGCGATTTTATATTAAAAAAAAACAAATTTTGCATTTGCATGATGCAATTTCTGTTTACTTCGTTGTTTATTTTACATCATCCCGAGATATTGTTATCCGTGCATAATTGCATAAAAAATTCTGTTTACTTAAAATTATTTGATTAATTATACATTATCACGCTTGTTATTGCAATCATGCAATTTCAACATATTTATGTGTGTGTGATTTGCGTCATCCTGAGATATTGATGTCTGTAAAAACTAGATGAATAAAAATCAATTATAAAATTTTTAAAATTTCTTTATTATAATTTTTTTAGGTTACATTCGTGCCATTTTTAGCGTACGAATCACTGATACAACAAATTTACATGATCTTTGGCGCAATTTAACTTATTATTGGTATGTAAATTACAATGATTTTGAACATAATTTCGTTTCATTATACTTAAATTCGGACACGTAAGCAGATCTAAACCTATAATTTGATTAGTTATAATTGATGAAACCTAACAGAGGGGAAAAAAGAAAGTTGGAAATAAATGAAAATGCTTCAACAATTGTCAATGATAATGTAGAAAGCTGTGCTAAAAAAAGAAAACGAGAATCGTTTGATGATGATGATATTATGATTTAATAAATTTCTCACGTATAATTATTCAGTATGTAATTGAGATTTGACGAGTAAAGATGTCAAAATTAAATAAATCGAAGACGAACCAAAAGAAAAAGACAAAGAAGGTACCTCTTTCGAAAGCAATCAAGCAAATTAAAAAACGCATACTTAAAAAAAAACCTCGCACTCTAAGTACTGCGGTTAAAATAGCTTTAAATTCATCCAAAAAATTTAAAAATAAAATAAAATCCACCAAGCGCATAGTTAAAGTTCCTAAAACAGGAGGAGTATTGCCTTTGATACCAATTTTTGCCGGCTTAAGTGCATTGGGTGCTCTGACCGGAGGTGCTACCAGCATAGCGAAAGCCGTAAACGAAGCGAGAACTGCGAAAGAACAATTGAAAGAATCACAACGTCACAATAAATCGCTGGAAGCGATAGCAATGGGCAAAGGATTATACTTGAACCGGTACAAAACTGGACTTGGACTTTTCTACAAAAAAAAAAAAAACTACGAATTTTAAATAATCAACCGATGACTAACATTGATTTAGAAAAATACGCGAAAATTATGAAAGTTCCACATTTCCGAGGTGTCTTTATGAGAAACGAGTTACCTAAAAAAATTAGAAAAACTGAAAGAGGAATAATTAATTTGGACAGTGCGAACGGTCCCGGAACAAATTGGACGGCCTACAAGAAAACCGGATCTCAAGTGATTTATTTCGATAGTTTCGGAAATTTGAAACCGGCTCGAGAAATCGTAACGCATTTTAATTCGAAAGAGCCCTGTAAAATTATTTACAATCATCATCCTTATCAAACTTATGACAGTTCCAATTGTGGACAATTATGTTTATCTTTTCTTTCTAAATAAATTCTAAGTAAATGATGTTTAGTCTTTCATTCGCTTGATAACCCTCGACCTAGTGAAATGTCGTCATACACGTTCACGTTATCAGGCAAAGAGTCTGTGCTGAGTGCGCAAATATATCCGCCAATTATACTAGATAATGAGAAGTCATACGTTCTAGGACTGATTGATTTTTATTCGTTCAATGCAATTCCTAACATCGATAAAACGAACAATAAATTTTATATAGACAAGTACACCATAGAAATTCCCTCAGGTGCATATGAAATTAAAGACATTGAAAATTACATAAAATCACAATTAATTGATATTAATTCAGAAAGAAAACGAATTAGTAATAGTTAGCGCTACAAATACTACGACCGGACAAATTTTAACTACTGTAAATAAAAATCTACCTGATGATGATGAAATAGTATTAAAAGCAATCACCAATCATAATACATTAAAATATGTTAAAAATTCTGCTCGGTTTCTGTGAAGACTATAAAAAAAATTTGATAAACGTGCGACAGGAATTAGTGCTCATTAGAAGTTCTTCGGATCTCAACGCCGCCATAACCACGAAGAACGGGGAAAAACCTCAAATAGAACTTTTAAAAATACTATGGAAAATTCCTCACGTTCAAGTTTACGACACCGAAAAATTACAATTACTTAGGTACATCGATGAAGGAAGAGATCTCGAGCTCGCGTTCAGAAACTGGGAACTCCACGAACTACCTCTCTTACAACAGACGACGAGGCACACCTGGAACGGCAAAGCGAGCAGTCAATTAGAGAAGCCACGTTTCGTTATCGTAGGTTTTCAAACTAGTAGAAAAAATGACACCCTAAAAAATATCAGTCGATTTGATCATTAATTTTTGAAAATTTAAAGATTTAGCACCGTTGGTGATGATCAATTGTAGTCGACAAAACGAAACGCTCAAGTCGGGAACCGTCGACATCAGATTAGAATTCTAAACCAGTGAAAACGTGCCCGCAAATACCTGCGCCTACTGTCTAATATTACACGACAGACTAGTTAAGTACAACCCGCTCACGAATGTAGTAAAAATGTTCTAAAAAAATGCCCATTCCAACAAAATACGTTTGCCCTAAATATAAAGGGGAGACCGACATACCGGAATGTAAATGTGTACCATGTCTTACAGATCAATTGTTAAAAGTTCTTCATGGGAAAAAACATTGGTAATTAATGTCTTATTAAATACTTTACATGTAATATTTTTTTGAAAATATCTGTATAAAAAATATTTATCTTAATTAGTATATTTTATTGTTAATTAGCAAACTTTATCTCTAAATAAACATGTTGTTTTAAAACGAGCGTTTTTATCAATTCTCCTTGACCTGTGGCCTGCAACTCTGACGTCATAACTGCAGAAAAAAAAATCCACCTCTCGCAAGAAAAAAAATTCTTTTGCGACCTCCTCCGGTAAAATTACGTCATAGTTTTTTCGATTAGAAAACCTGATGTGCGAGTAGAGTGTGCACGTGCTGCTGCTGAAAATTATTCTTATTTTAAGTCGTTGTTATTATTTAATTGCCAGAAGTGAATTAATAAGTCTTGATTTGATACTGGTGTGCCGTGTCGCTAAAAAAGTTTTCGTATTTTTACCTAAAACGTGCGTACAGCGGTAAAAACAAAATGCTTACTCGTGAAAATGTATCTGACATTAAAAACATTTTTAAAGAGTGCGTGCAGGACGTTATTAACGAAAACAAGAAATTGATGGAAGCAATGCTAGAAAAGTTTGATCGTAAGTTACAAGATATGCATGAAAACTGTGATGTAAGAATCAAAGATCTAGAAAAGCAAAACTTGCAACTTCAAGTAAATAATGATGCCCTTGAACAATACTCAAGGCGAAATAATATAAGAATCTTGGGAATATTGGAGACTCCAGAAGAACGTGTTGAAGATGTCGTAATCCATTTTTTCTTGACTACACTGAAAATTAATATAAATTTAGAGCACATCGATCGTTGTCATCGAACTGGACGGCGCGAAAAGGATAAAATACGACCTATTCTGGTGAAATTCGTAAGCTACCGAGACAAGCACACAGTGTTTAATAATAAGAAGCTATTGAAGGGATCCAAAATCAGAATTTATGAAGATTTAACCAAAGACCGGCTGCAACTATATCAAGATACTTGTAAGAAATTTGGCCGGGCAAGAACGTGGACTCATGATGGCAAGATTTTTACTTTTGTAAATAATATTAAGTTTCCAATACGTTCCGCCAGTGATTTAAATATCACTAATATTCGTGATTAATAATCTCGCTATTATTACTTTTATCGGTTACTAGATACATTTTAAATAGGGAATGCTTTAGTTACAACGACTTAAATGTCATTTTGTTCCTTATTGATTTTACATGTTTGCAGCATACGTACGTATATCCACTAGATACATTACTATTTACTTTTATTTACTAAATTCTTATTATCACTATTTAATTATATGGTGCTTTCTTTCTGTCACATTAATGTACGTTCTCTTTTGGCGGGGTTTGATGTATTCAAAGACTATTTTTATACACACAGTTATGATCTTATTGCTGTAACTGAGACATGCACAGTAGAAAATAATTCGATTTCTCTGAATAATTATAATGTAATAAGACGTGATAGATCGGATGGTAGAAGGGCTGGAGGAGTAGCCATTTACTTCAAAAATACTTTGAAATATTTGGTTTTGAAAGTTTCAGCGGTAAATGTTAACTTTGAGTATTTATGGATTAAGCTATTTGTTGGAAATATCAGTATTATTGTAGGTGTTATTTACAAGCCTCCTGCGTCGGATGTTTCTCTCTTTGCTAATGCATTGGAAGAGATGCTCTCCGAGCTGCTGCTTGACTCTCATGAATTGGTGATTTTGGGCGATTTTAATATTAATCTTTTAAACTTAAATAGTTATGCAAGCTCTTTATTTAATAACATATGTGATTCTTTAGGTCTCAAACAAATAATAAGCGAGCCGACTCGGGAAACTAATACTTCATCCTCACTCATTGATTTTATTTTACTTTTATCAGACACTTCATTCAATTCTTGTGGGGTGAAACACGATTTTATTGTATCCGATCATTTCTTAGTTTTTGTCCAGTTTAGCATCAGTAAATTACCGTCTGCTCCTCGCATGCACACCTTTAGAGACTACTCGTGTTTCGATAAAATTGCTTTTGTAAATGATTTGAAATCTGTCCCGTGGTACTATGTCTATAATGCGGTTGACATAAACGAAAAGGTTAGTATCTTCAATGAACTCATTTTATTCTTATTTAACGTTCATGCTCCGCTAAAAACTATTGTCTTCAAAAAACGTCCCTCTCCCTGGATAACAGATAACATTAAGCTAATGATAACCTTAAGAGATAAGGCCCTCAAAGACGCCAAAATCAAGAAAACTAGCTCTTCTTTTAATTATTACAAACAGCTACGCAATCTTACTACTTCTGCAATCCGCCGCGAAAAGCGTGCCTATCTGCAGTATGTTTCCAAAAAACGCGATTCCAAATTGTTATGGAATAAGCTTAAATCTTTCAATATTTATGATAAAAAGAATAATTCGAATTTACCTACTCATCTATCTGATGTTAATAACATAAATTCGCATTTTTATGGCTTTATGTCAAATATGGATGCAGGTGCAGATTTAATTACCTTTTACAATAACAATGTAAATGTAAATGTCAACACAAAATTCTCTTTTTCCTTGCTTTCAGTTGCTGATGTAGGTATTTTACTTAATTCTATCAAATCACATTCTGTCGGCAGTGATTATATTTCTATTAACATGTTATCGCTTTGTTGTCCATACTTACTCCCTATAATTACACATATTTTAAACTCCTGCTTGCTTGATTGCGTATTTCCCAACTGTTGGAAAACGAGTATTATTAGACCTCTACCGAAATCTAGTAGTCCAGTAGAGTTTACTGATCTAAGACTTGTATCTCTTCTTCCTGTTCTTTCTAAAATTTTAGAAAAGGCAGTTAGTCAACAGATCCGTGGCTTTTTGGATATGCATAATATATTGCCTATTCATCAGTCTGGTTTTCGACCAGGCTACAGCTGTGAGTCTGCAATGGCCAATGTAGTAGATGACATACTAAGAAGTATCGATGATAATGAAATTTCGGTATTGGTTCTGTTAGATTATTCGAAAGCCTTTGATACTCTTAATCATACGCTTTTACTGGCTATTTTAAAGCATATAGGTTTTCATCAAAATACTGTAGAATTCTTCTCTTCCTATTTATCGGGTAGAACTCAACAAGTTTTATGTGAGGGAAGCTTATCCTTTCCACTTAGAATTATTTCCGGTGTTCCCCAAGGTAGTATACTGGGCCCTCTTCTTTACACTATTTATGCGACTAATATCACTAAATGTTTAAGACATTGCAATCATCATCTTTACGCTGACGATACCCAACTTTATTATTCGTTCAATGGGAAAGACGTGGGTGCAGCTGTTTCCAAAATTAATGATGATCTAGAATCTCTAGTGGATCTGTCTTCTAGACATTGTCTTAACATTAACAGTAAAAAAACATCTGTCTTAGTGTTTGGTCGTACTAAAACTAAAGCTTCTGTCATTGATTCCATTAAAATTAAAGTTAATGATGATATTATTCCTCTCTCCGACTGTGCGCGTGATTTGGGATTATATGTTGACACAAAATTGCGTTTTAGAGAACATGTTTCTCGTCTTCTTAGATTAGGGTACTGCAATTTGAAAATGCTTTACGGTAGTAAGGACTGTTTAGACAGACACTTAAGAAAAACTTTATGCGAATCTCTAGTCCTCTCCCGATTCAACTATTGTATGAGTATTTACTATCATTGTTTGGATAGCCTGGATAGAATCAGGATCCAGCGATTACAGAATGCATGTTTGAGATTTATATTTGGAATTCGTAAATACAATAGAATATCGCATACGCTTGCCTGGGCTGGCTGGATGAAAATGTCTCGCAAAGCTGAATTTTATTCCACGATTTTTTATCATAAAATAGTTTTCCTTCAAAAGCCCAGCTATCTTTATCGAAAGTTGACGTTCAGAACTAATGTTCATAGCATTAACATCAGAAGTAAGGGCTTATTAACTCCTCCAGTTCACCACCTGGAAATCTTTAAAAGATCTTTTACTTACAATATTGTACATTTTTTCAACGCCATTCCGCCTAAATTGCGATTATCAACCCCGTCATCGTTCGTACGTCAATTCCGTCAATATTTCCTTGTTCAAGATTGAGTTGCACCGCTATATTTGCTATTTTTGTGTTAGAGCATGGTTAAAACCTTATTAGATTAAATAGTTTTTCTATGTATAATTTGAACTAATTACTTTAGTAGTTTAGTAGTAGTGTTGTAATTAGCATGTGCTATTTGTCTTTTTTTGCTTCTGTTGTTTATGTTGGCTCAGGAGGAAGAACAACTGCTTTTTCGGAAGTAGCTGATTCTGAGCCTTTTGGCAGCTCACAGATATTTTGGAATTGTTATTTTATTTCTTGTTCTTTAACTTGTGATGCCAATAAACTGCTTTATTATTATTATTATTATTGACGACGCTTTTTCAGCACTCTGCGACCTCCTCCGGTAAAATTACGTCATTGACGACACTTCTTCTTCCGGTACAAGAACCAAAGGGGTGCACGAAGAACCACCCCTAAATCACCTCTTCAGCCCTCAGGTAAACCCGCCCACACCTCTGCATTGGCCATTGCAAAAAAAATGGCGAACAAAATCCCCCCAAGACCAGTCTCCAGGAGCCTCTGGTCCAATTACGTCATTGACGACTACTTCTTCAGGTACAAGAAACAAAGGGTGCACGAAGAACCACCCCTAAATCACCTCTTCAGCAACGAAAACAACCCCTAAACTAAGGGATGACCTTGAACTGTGGTCACTGCGAATGGACAGGCCATCGAGGTGTCCCAGGAACCCGCCAGTTATACTACTTGTTCCATTTTAATAAACGGAAAATTTTTTTCGATGTCGGGACAATAGTCGAAATATTTCATACGTGCATTTAATATATCTAAAGTAAAATATTTCTTTTCTATAAGATATGATATAATACGTGGCATGTCATAACGAAATACACCCTCAAAGAGATCGTGCATAATATCGCACGTTACGTTTTGATAAATATGAAAATGTTTTAAACTATGCCAAATACATTTACTTTTAACACCGTATTGTTTATTTGCAACATGATCATTGTATTCATTTATTTTTCGTAAGACATATGTGTTCTCAACAACTTGATGTCTGAAATTATCTCTAGTGCCAATACAGAATCTACAATAATGTGTTGCTGAAAATGACTCCACAAGACCAAAAATTGAATGTAATCCCAAATTATCACCAACAATCAAAATCAGTGAAAAAAATATCTGCGTTATTTCATTTCCGATAACAAGCGAAATGCTTTCTTCTTCTAGGAAAGTTAATTCTTGAATCACAATTTGGAAGATTTTTTCATTTCCATATAGAACTCTGTCAGAACTATGAAAAAGCAATACCAAAAATATATTATTTAATTTACTTAAATGTTGAATTGGTATACACGGAATATTAAAAGTTAGGCATCTTTAGCTTTAGGTCAGACATTGTTAAGACACATTTTTATGAGGAATTTAAATATGCCATTATCTTTGTCACGTCATCAAAAATTACGAACAAACGACATTCAATTTTTTATTTTCTTATGAACACCATCTTGGACTTTTACACGATTAAATGAAGCCTTTTTTCCTGATTAAAATGATGTGCACACTTGATGGTTAGAGTTACATTCAGGTCAAATTCTCGAAATTATCTGTTCTGCAAAGAGTGCCTTGGAAACAAAAGCAAATTTTTTGTTTCTAAAGGAAATTTGACAGTTCAATTCCATTTTAAGTGTGATAGTTATGTTTATTGTTAATTGCAGTAATAAAATGTCGCTTTTAAACTAGAGAAAACGAGTAATACTTGAAATGTTTACGTCTTTTATCAACTCGCAAATTAGTTCAAAAATGGATATCTGTAGCCAGCCTAAAGAGATCAACCGAACGAGTACATTGAACGGAATGGTCATCAGAAGTGAACCTTTTAAATTATACTTTGTGGGGTACTATGAAAAACAAAATTGTGCCTGTCAATATTGATGTTGATATTAGAAGTATTGTTACAAATTTGAAATACATGAGAGGAAGGTACATTAGAAGGGCAATTTTAATTTAAGATTTAACAAGAATTGTACACAGAGCTAAAGGTTGGACAATTTGAGCATCTGTTGTAATCGTTTGTTTTGTTATTTTTATTGTATTAGATTTTATTTTGTTATAAACTATGTTCAATAATAAACTGCAAACATACAGAACTGTTAAATTTTCTTTAGAAACAAAAAAATTTGCTTTTGTTTCCAAGGCACTCTTTGCAGAATAGATGATTTCGAAATTTTGTCCAGACTCTAACTCAAACCATCAAGTGTGATACATCATTGTAATCAGAAAAAAAGGCTTCATTTAATCGTGTAAAAATCCTAGACGGTGTCCATAAGAAAATAAAAAATTGAATGTCGTTTGTTCGTAATTTTTGAAGACGTGAGAAAGACAATGGCATACTCAAATTCCTCATAAAAATGTGCCTTAACAACGTCTAACCTAAAAATGCCTAGCTTTACTGGTTTTTATTAAAAAAAAAATAAGAACGAGAATCGTGATTTTTACTTTTTTCGAATACATATCTTGAAAACCGTAAAAAATAGGTGAAATTTGTTTGAAGATTATTGATTGGGATAAAAATACGCAACTTTGTTATAATTTAACCAACTTCGTACCTTTTAAGATAACCGAGATCCCCATGGTTAGGCTCGAAAAATAGACACCCTGTATACCTGCACGACTTCCTAGGGGATTAGAAATTTCGAAATTATCAAAATAAAGTATAATCAGTAAAAATTTCTCCATAATTTACTTTGAACTACATTAGTAATAATGCTATCAGGCTTGTCCGTATCAACTAACATCAACTTGTTACAAAATTTCATAATTTCCGAAATAAATTTAACATCTTATTTATTTTAGTAACAGGTACGTTTGTTATTTTGAATAACAATTGTAAGCATTCTTGTAAAATGTTAATTCCACAGTTTGCTAAATATGTCCTTACATATTGAATTAGTTCTTGTACAATACTACGATTCGAGTTAACATTATTGTATAACTTTGAAATGAATTGCACAGTAACTTCTTCAATAGTTCTTTTAATATTCATTAAATATTCTTCCATTTTACCTTCTAAATCGACAATTTCAAAATCTAAATCAGAGACAGGTGCTTTTTCAACATATGATGTATTTTTGGATGCTTCGGAGTTTACTACATTTTGGGTAGAATTAAACAATGACATAGAACCAGAATTTTTCGTATTTTTCCCAACAAATTCAGTTAAGTGTTTCTGGTTCAAATGCTTGTCTAAAAACATATCTTTTATGATACGTTCATCTATACTCTTTAATTGGGCATACATAATGATTATATTCTTTATGGGCATATTCTACCTTTGCATGTATTATTATTGCTTCTGAAGCTTCTGCGGTCGAGAATTTCCAGTGTTTTGCGCCCACCTTAATTCATCCTTTTGATGGTACCAAATGCGATAACAAATTTAATTGCAGAACAAATTTACGGTCTGAAATTAAAGTTACAACAGTTTTTTTCTTATATTGTGAAATATTAATATTTACTCACCTTCAATGCAATCGATTGTAGACAATCTAGGGCATATTTATTTCCTTTTAGACTAGATCTTCTTGAATTTACAACTTTGTCAAAAAATACTTTGTAGGATCAACATTTAGTTATGTCATAATGAACATGTTTTATTACTGTACCGGGTGTCCCAACGGTGTGTATTTCTTCTGTGGTGCCTATAGGAATAACAAGTAGAGAAAAAAAGATTAAGAAAGTTATACTAGACATCACGCGGCACATTTTAAAATTATTTTCAACTATACAGGATGTTCCAGAAAGTGTTGGTGCATACAAAGTGATTTTTTTTTAATGGAACACCCTGTATATTCTTATAAATTTGGATGTCCCGCGGAGAGCTGATTACAACAATATAAAGATCATAAAAAAAAATTTCTTCCAAAATTCCTTAAAAATTTACAAACTTGTGTTTCTGACTGTGGTGATGACACAGACTTACGAAAATATAACAAAATATTCTTAGGACTTTGGACTTTAAGAAAATATGAAAAAAGTTAAAATATCTTTTAGCATTATATAGGGCAAACAGTACTTGCGAAGCACTCAGTATCTTATTTTTTTTAATGGAATGACCTATTTTTTATTTCAGAAATAGATAGTACTTAAGCTTAGCTTTTTACTGATATCAGGTTATATACCTTTATTTCTAACATTTGTTTTACTAGAAATATTGTTTTACTACCATTAGAATTTTTAGGTTTTTAAACTTTTATTTTTGGAAATAAATTATAACCATAAATTTGAAAGTTCCTAGAGCTTCCCAAACTCGGAATGCAGATATCAAAATTCGAATACCACTGGTCACATACCGAGGAAATAAAAATATTTGAAGTGGACTTAAGAGTAAAGTACTTTTATTTTCCAAGATACGCGGAAATATTATTTGAAAAAGTTGTTCAGAATTGTTATAAGATCTCAAATATGAAATCATGGCTGACTACGATGAAATTTTTTTTTCACATATTTACCTAGGTATGACATAAATACACTCTGGGATTTACTTTTTGCTCATTTACTATAGAAAAATTATAAATAGAAAGCCAAAAAGTTCAAATAGTAGTAAAAACAAAGTTCTAATGAAAGAAATACTAGAAATATAGGTATATAACCTGGTATCAGTACAAAGCTAAGTTTAAGAACTACCCTTTTCTGAAATAAAAAATAGGTCATTCCATTAAAAACAAAAATGAGATACTGAGTGCTTGGCAAGTACTGTTTGCCCTGTATAATGCTAAAAGATATTTCAACTTTGTTCATGTTTTCATAAAGCCCAAAGACCTAAGAATATTTTGTTATATTTTCGAGTAGTAGAGATAGGCCGATTCTGGAACCTCCTCCGACCTTGACGGAAAAATTCAAGGTCAAGGTCGGAGGAGGTTCCAGAATCGGCCTATCCCTGACGTGACCTTCGCCATAACCTTGACATGGAGGAGGTTCTAGATTCAAGGTCAAGGTCGGAGGAGGTTCCAGAATCGACCTACCCCTGACCTTCACCATAACCTTGACGTGGAGGAGGTTCTAGATTCAAGGTCAAAGTCGGAGGAGGTTCCAGAATCGATCTTGAGGTGACCTTGAAGTGACCATGAGGTGACCTTGAAGTGACCTCGAGATGACCTTGAAATGACCTTGAGGTGACCTCGAGATGACCTTGAGGTGACCTTGAAGTAACCTCGAGATGACCTTGAAATGACCTTGAGGTGACCTTGAAATGACCTTGACATCACCTTGAAATTACCTTGAGGTGACCTTGAAATGACCTTGAAGTGACCTTGAGGTGACCTTGAAACGACCTTGAGGTGACCTTGAAACGACCTTAAGGTGACCTTGATGAGACCTTGAAACGACCTTAAGGTGACCTTGATGTGACCTCGAAATAACCTTGAGATAACCTTCATATGACTTTGAATGTAACCTCGAAGTAACCTTAACATGATCTTCAAACCACTTTAACCTTAAAGTATGTAGCATATATAAGGAGGTGTATAAATTCGTACCTACAGATGAAGTGTGACACTCACATTGAGTTAACCTATTGTATTGAAGGTGATCGAAATAACAGTTCTAAAAACATGTTTGAGTGTAATCAGTGCGGAAAAGAATTTACGAGAGTTGATAATAAGAGTCGACACATGCGTACAGCATGTCACGGTAAACGTTTAAAATTAAATGAAGCCGGTCCATCCAAAGTTCTTGACCCCGTGAATGTCGTGAAATGTGATGTGTGCGAAATATACGTTAACAGAAAGTGTTTGTCGGCACACCTACGTAGTAGTTCACATAAAAGCAATGCTTTTGTAATTGTTGATAATGGTGTAGAAAAGATAGCAAGTGCATTCAGTGATAAAATTGTTTCGTATCGTATCACGGAACCCTACAACTATGTGGACGTTGACGACTTTACGTATAATATTCAAGAAAAAGTATTAACTTTGGTGCAGAGTATATTGGATATTCATAAAGCGTTAAAATGGAATGTCGAAATTTTCGGAGTGTATTTCTTGGATTCTAAACAAAGTGCCGAGATAAAATCTTTCAATACCAAAAATAAAATAACTTGTTTTGGAACGGATATATATAATATATATCGAGACTTCGTGAACGAAATTCATGCTAAAATGTCAGAGTTTCAGGAGCGAGATTCAGGTAAAGAAATTAATTAATACATTCTTTTGGAATAATGTATAATGTTGTAAATATTGTTGCAGGGTGGACTTTGTGCAGAATTTTGTATATGGAAGTCAACATTAATAAATATAATCCATTGAGAGCATCCAGCTTCATGTCATTACCGGCTTCAATAAGTGCGAAAAAAGTAGTCATAAACGTTAGAAATAATGACAACGCTTGTTTTGCCTGGGCGATAACATCAGCGATGTGTCAACCGACAGGTCTTCCTCAAAGGATATCTTCGTATCCCCATTATAGCACGGTAGCAGATTTCACAGATTTAGAATTTCCACTGAAAGTTTGTGATGTGAAAAAATTTGAAAGTCAGAACAATATTTCTATAAATATTTATGGACTTGCTTCCCATTATAACGGTAACGTTATAGTCTATGAAGTTGTAGGACCGCTACATTTTACTAAACATCGAAAAGATATTCATATAAATTTGTTATTGGTTGATGACGGTAACGAAAATACTCACTATTGTTGGATTAAAAATTTATCGCGTTTAGTGTCAAAACAGACGTCACACCACGGTCACGAGAAATATATTTGTGAAGGATGTTTAATATACTTTCCATGTGTAGAAAAATTGTAAAATTATCAAAACAATTTTACCATCAGCAGAGTTAAAAATAAATAAATATGGTGAATCTATCCCAGAAAATATATTACAATTTGAAAATTTTGAGAAGCAATTGAAACTGCCCTTTGTTGTGTACGCTGATTTCGAGGCTTTACTAAAACCATTAGATAGAGTTGAACCAACTCCAGATAAGTCTTTCACAGTTAAATGTTATGAACACGAACCTCATTCTTTTGCGTATTATATTAAGTGTAGCTTAATAACAATTTGTCAAAATTAAAGTTATATCGCGGACAAAATGCTGCTACTGAGTTTATGAAATCGTTAGAAAAACATATTAAAGAGATTTATGATAAATATTTAAGTAAAATTAAACCAATGCTTGATTTAACACGAGAAGAAAAAGAGGTCTACGACAGCGCAACGATGTGTCATATTTGTGAAAGACCAATATTGGATGTTAAGGAAAAAGTCCGAGACCATGAACATTTAACTGGAGCGTTTAGAGGAGCTGCTCATTCGGTGTGTAATGTTAATTTTAAAATACCAAAATTCATTCCAGTTTTCTTTCATAATCTTTCTAATTATGATAGTCATTTATTTGTGAAGACGATGGCATTACAAAGAGAGGACGTTGATGTGATCGCACAAAATAAAGAAAAATATATATCTTTTTCGAAATTAATACACGTAGGGGATAAGATAGATTGTAAAGGAAAAATGCGCAAAGTCTATTTCAAAATAAGATTTGTAGATTCTTTTCGTTTCATGCAATCGTCTTTGGAAAAATTAGGCTCATACTTGGAAGATTGGCAATGTAGGGAAATTAGGAAATATTTCAATGATGATGAAATGTTTAAATTAGTACGGCAAAAAGGGGTTTTTCCATATTGTTTTATTAACTCATTCGAGAAATTAGATTATCCCACCTTACCTTCTAGAGAAGAATTTTATGATGTGCTTTATGATGAACACATTAGTGATGAAGATTATGAAAGAGCACAGCGCGTTTGGAATTTATTTAATTGTAAAAGTATGGGTGATTACAGCGATATATATGTAACATCAGATATTTTATTATTAGCAGACGTATTTGAAAATTTCAGAGATCTTTGTATTGATAATTATAAACTTGACCCTTGCCATTTTTTCACAGCTCCGGGATTAAGTTGGGATGCAATGTTACGAATGACGAAAATTAAGTTAGAATTATTACAGGATGTTGATATGTTACACTTTTTCAGAATGGGTATTCGTGGTGGAGTGAGCATGTGCACTAAAAGAATTGAAAACGCTAATAATAAATTTTTACAGAGCTTTGATTCAAGCAAGGCAACTAATTATTTACTTTATCTTGATGCTACAAATCTCTACGGGCATGCGATGTGTTCGAGATTTCCATGGGGAGAATTTACTTGGTTAAGCAGAGAAGAAATTAACAATCTTAACATTTCAGAATTCGAAGAAAATTCAGATGTTGGATACGTTTTCGAAGTAGATTTGGAATATCCGACTTATTTACATGAAAAGCACAACGATTTGCCGTTTTGTCCGGAAAACATAATTCCACCAAAGTCAAAATATAGTAAACTTATTCCAAATCTCTATAACAAAACCAAATACGTAATTCACTATTTAAATCTAAAGCAATGTTTGGAACACGGTTTAACATTAATTCAAATTCACAGGGCAATTAAATTTAAACAGTCTCGTTGGTTAAAAATATATATAGACTTTAATTCGCAGAAACGAGCTGAAGCGAAAAACGAATTTGAAAAAAATTTCTACAAGTTAACTAATAATAGTGTCTTCGGTAAGACCATGGAAAATGTTGAGAATCGCGTCGACATTAAATTAGCTACCAGGTGGGAAAGTCATAATCGGAGACCGGGAGCTGAATCATTGATTGCTAAACCGAACTACAAATCGAGTAAAATTTTTAGTGATCACCTGGTCGCAATAGAATTAACCAAAGTACAAGTAAATTATAACAAACCTTTATACGTAGGATTTTGTGTTTTGGAAATATCGAAAACAGTAATGTACGAGTTTTATTATAATTTCATAAAACGAAAATATAACAATCATGCAGCTCTATTATATACCGATACGGACAGTTTAATATTATCCGTTAATACTGGTAATGTGTACGAAGATATAAAGCAAAATTTAAATAAATTTGATACTTCAAATTACCCAACAAATAATATTCATGAAATGCCTCAAACTGAATTATTGGAAGATTCAAAGATGAATACGCCGGACAAGTAATAGAATCGTTCGTTGGTACAGGCGCGAAAGCCTATTGTGTAAAGCTTACTTCAAAATGTACTAAGAAAGCGAAAGGTGTTAAAAAATATGTTATAGATAAATATTTAACTGTGGATGACTACAAAGAAATTATTGAACGAGATGGTTTCATTTTAAAAAAAAATGTACGTGTTTCATTCAGATTTTCATACGGTGTACACAGAGTTGAAAAATAAAGTTGCATTATGAAAAATGTTTGGTCTTTCCGCGGCAACATTTTCGTCAAAATTGGTAAGAAGACCGTTCAAATTAAGAATGTCACCGATATTGATTCACTGAGTCAACAGGGAGCTTCACGCTAATGATTACTGTGCCTAATTAAATTACTTATTGCGATAATAATTTTGGATTTTTTAAGAGAAATACATAGTTTTTCTTTTTTGAAAAAAAAAAAATTTATCTAAGTAATCATCTTTTTCTATATCATTCAAGTATTGTTATTAGATTCTTTTTTTTATTGCAATTTTCCACGTGTAACTTAATTTTTTGTCATTGAATAACACTTCATTTTTTTGTGTTATCCCATCTAATTTACTTTATTTTATATTTAAGATTTAAATGAGTAATGAACATATCAAATTTGCTCATCTTAATGTGCGTTCGCTAACAAATAGTGTACAGATTGTTAAAGAAATCATTGAATCAAATGATTATGATGTACTATTCTTAACTGAAACATGGCTCACTAGTGTTACTAGTACTACTTCAATTTCAATCGCTGGTTTTAATTTTTTCAGGCTTGATCGTTTGGGTAATGGTGGAGGTGTAGGAGCTTATATTAGGAAATCATTAACCGCCATTATTATTAAATCTGAGGTTACTGAATTTATTGAGCATCTATGGATAAAATTAACCTTTAACTCTGTTACTATCTTGGCAGGGGTTGTTTACAGGCCACCTCAATATAATTTTCTCCATTTTTTCCCACATTTTGAGGATACATTGCTGTCACTATTTATGTCATATGATTGCTTTTTTATTTGTGGTGATTTCAATATTGATCTGCTTCCCTGTGACACTCAGTCAGTGCGGTTTCTTGAAATTCTATCGTCATTTAACTTGAAGCAAATTGTTACCGAGCCTACTCGTATTGCAAATAATTCCGCCACATTAATAGATCACATTATAATTAATAATGATTTGCTTGTAGTTGACTCAGGAGTACTTTATGATCACGATATATCCGATCATGGTTTAGTGTGGTGCTCCATGAATTTTTGTTCACTTAGCGCGCCAGTTTGTTTATTTGTTATTTGTATTAGTTTCTACAGGTATAAGGGGAAGATCAGGGATCTAAGTTTTTAGACCATCTGACCTTATACCTATTAAGCTTATCACGTAATTTATAATTATTTACTTGTTTTGTTTATTTTCTATTTTGGGCTTAATAAAATGATTATTATTATTATTATTATTATTATCATCGAAAGATGATAAACGTTATATTCTGGATGACAAGATTCATACTCTCGCATGGGGTCATTATAAAATAGCTGATATAGAAAGAGATAGAAAACTGAAAGAATTAATTGAAGAATTAGAAAAGGAATTAGAAAAAAGTAATAAAAATAGTAAATAGATTAAATATATATATATGTTAGTTCGTAAAATATATTTATTGTAAATAATGTATGTTTCTAATTATAGTTAATAAAAAGTTATTATAAAACATTGCGTTTTGGTATCCAAGCATTATGTTTAGAACTTAATCCTAAATAACTAACTAGTGCTTTATTACCTTTTTCTCAACACATTAATTAAATATACATCAGGATGTTTCACTTTTGTAATTCGTACTCATAAAACCCACCAAGTATAGCTTCACCGTCAGCGTCTTTAATTAGATATGTTCGAGGATTAGTATTCTGCACTGATGAAATTGTAAATATTTCGTTAGACCAATTTGGAGTGTACATTTTCGCAAATGCTTGTCGATATTTGCTGATGCGCACATGATCTCCAACTTTAAATTTTGCACTTCTTGGATCCACAATTTTAATATTGCTGTAGACGGACTGTAAAATAGTTTTCGCATTTCTTTGATTTATCTTACTAGGTTTGTAACACGTCGTACTGTGAACTGTGTTGTTGTATTCTTCGATTAGTTGTGGTAATAACTTGAACCAGCTGAAATGTCCTTGCATGCTAAATTCTTTCCACATTTTTTGTTTTAATGTTCTATTAAAGCGTTCAACTATCGAACTTTTTATTTAAAAAGAATATGTGCTGTAGTGATTAATTTTATACTTCTTCATTAAATCTTGAAAGTCTGCATTGTAAAATTCCTTTCCGTTATCTGTTTGCAGATTTCTCGGTATAGAATTTCTACCTTCAGATAAGATTGTTTGAAAAGCTTTGGTTACTTCTTTATCTGTCTTGTTTTTTAATGCTATTCCCCAAGCAAATTTAGAAAATGTGTTGATCACAGCCAGAATGTACTTGTATCCTTTGTTTATCTTTGAATAAGGAAGCATTTCAATTAAATCTGCTTGGAAGAGATCTCTGAGACCTTTTATTATAACTCGACGACGGTGAAAGTTTTTCCTTGCTGGTTTGTGCAGTTCATTGACAACATCACGTTTTACAACCGATGATAGATTAGTCATTTTCAGTTAGAACTCGTTTCCTTATAATGAATTCAACAAATAATGTAGTTGCACAAACTACAGCTGTGCAAGAAAACGAGAGTTTATCTCCCACATTCAACGTTCTTCCAATTAAAGTATCAGTACAATCTATACCGTTGATATATACTTTCCTGTTCCTAGGTTTATGAAAAATTACTTTTTTAACCACGCAAGTTTCTTGAATCGTATACGTCGTTTGATTACCTCTATTTGAAAGAATAAATTCGCCTTGGGCATTTAACTCGTCACAGTCTAATAATGTTTCGTAAAATAATTGTCTAGAAACAATATGCTTGAGAACTGTATGTTTAGTAATGTGCCTTCCAAACTTATCAATGGTCATCGTGAACTGACCAACAAAGATGTGAAACTGAAGAATGACCTCGTTATCATCCAGCTAAATACTTAAAATTTACGAAATAATTTTGGCTTCTTTCAATTCTTCGATAATAGCTATAATCTCATTGGTATGTCCTGTATGACCTGCAGATTCTGATGCTTTCAATAAACGTAATCGTTCTACTAATTCATTAGCATTATCCCAGTATTGATACTGTGTACAACTGTTAGGTATAAGTTCTTTTTCTAAAGCTCCACCTGTTTTCCAGCTTCGAGCCCACCAAACGTTTGGTGGTTTTCCCTGCATTATTGGTTTTGTAATATGTGTTATAATATGTGTCTACTTATATCCTTTACTTGCAGATATTCGGCCAGAAGGATTATAATTTACTTTAAATGCATGAGTTCTTCTCAATATATCTCTATAGTCACGTACATCATGAAATGTAAATTTCTCAGGAGCTTTCTTAAAAATCAGTTCATATAAACCTTTTGTACCTTTATATGTTAAGTCTCCTACTACAAGATCACGACCATCAAACGCAACTTCCGCGGCACCAATAAACAATTTCCCATCATGTTTTCTTATACCGTATTTGGTGTCAAATTCATTTTCCACATCAACATTAAATCGTGTAATATAATCACGTGGTAACGGATCAATTTGTTGTAAAGCAGCCTGTACCTCTGGTGATTGTAATTTACATTGTAGTATTGATTTCCGTTCTTGTAAAAGAGTACGAGCATGAGCTTCGGATTCGTCTAAAGGGACACTACTGCTATCTGTATGAAACTCTTCAGCTTCTTCATAAGCAGATTTTGACGGTGGAGATTCAGGTTCTCCATGAGAGATGTCGTGAATTTCTTCTTCTTCTAAGATGGAAGGTTGTTTCTTTCCAATTTCACGACCAACTGGTGTTGAAGTACTCACATCATGCTTTTCTGACCATGTAATTTGTGATGAAGGATCAGATTTTAATATATAAAGAGGTCTTTTTCGTATGAAAGAACTTTTCGGGTCCCCTTTAAAGCCTTTTTCACTGGCTTCGTACGATTGTTGCTCTTCTTTTGTAGGTAAAATACTGCGAACAACATCTAGCTTATTGACAATATCTCTTAGTGGTTCCACAATAGGTGAATAAGTCGCCTGAAGGTATTTTCTTGATTGCTCAATATGATGTTTTGATCGTTCGATATCGGATTTAAGTGTTTTTAATTTAGTACGCAAACTTTCACGTGCAGTAGCTAATTCAGCTTTAAGTTTATTACTCATAGCGCATCCGTTTCCTTTAACGCCTTTTTACAACACTGAAGAACAATGTTAAAATGTAGTGGTTTTAAAGGTTTATATAATTGTCGAATCCTTTACGATATCTACCTCCGTTGATAGTACAGTCAGTATCAATAACTAAAAACCAAACGGTTCCTTCCAACAAGCGTAGCATATATCACGAAACTGGTCAAAGGTCATGTCTCCATACACATGGTCATCAAATACATGCTTTAGATTTGTAGAATCTTGCCGAAATAACACTAAGAAATTACAATTATCACGAATCATTTGTTTTGGAATTGCACTATAAGTTTGACTTAAATAGAAACAATCGACATTTTTATGGCGTCCAAAAGAGAAGTATTCTTTAATTACATTTTGTGTAGTACATTGAACGTCATCAAAACAACAACTGAATATTCTTTTACATTTGCAGGGGATACCATCTTATCAGTATCAGAAATTTCAAAGTAACCTATCTCCGGCACTGTAGGCAGTAAATGTCTAAGAAAGTTATACTTTTCTTGAGATAAGGTCTTACAACAAATGTATAAATTTTTGAAACGCAGCCCATTAGCGTTTACCAACAAAGACACTATCAAATTACTTTTACCACTCCCACTTTTACCACTGATTATGGCACGTTTAGTTGATCCTCCGAAAAGAACACTGTGACGTTTAAAGGTTTCGTTTATGATTGCATCATCAAAATTTTGTATAGGTAACTTTAGAGACTGTTGTTTAAACTTCATATTTCTAAAACAGTAGTTTTCTGATATGGTACTTTCACTCTTTACCAAATGCGACACTCTGTTATTATGTTATAGTTATTAATATCATCTGCTATTTATAGTAAAAATGCGTGTTGTAATTAAATTATTTATTTAACACTTAAAAACTTAAACTATAAATAACAAACTAAACTATAAATAACAAACTATAAACTATAAATAACTTAAACTATAAATAACTTAAACTAACTTAAACTAAAGAGCGCCTCCACCGTAGTCTCGCCCAACCGACAGGGCGATCTACCGCTCTATCTAATCTAATCTGGATCACTCTAGAACTTATTCTGGCCAATATGTTGCTGTAAGAGGGTGCTGCGGCCTTCGAAATCTCTTGTCCATCCAAGTTCTAAAGTGATCCAGTTTACTGTCAATCTTCACTGTAAAAGTAATGTTATTAAAAATGTTGAAAAATGTAATAATAAAAAAACAAACCCATGACTTATCCATCTCGGTGGATGACGGTGCAGCCTCCGCTTCCACCTGCACAGTTTTAGGCGCTGGTGCAGGGAAGAGCGGCTGAGGCTGCGACCCCAACACAGGCGGCGCAAATATACCTCGTTTAACAACGCGCCTCAAGCGGATGCGACGTTGAGGCGCCCCCACTTGCTGCTCCGGCGGTGGCCGTTCCGGCGTCGCCGGCTGCGTTGGTGTTGGGGTATACGTAGGCGAGATGGGTGAGACCTGCGGAAACCGCAACGAACAGTAATTGATAGTTTCGGTTTCCGCATTTAACAGTGTTCCATCTGTTAATGGATGAGTACAAAAATTAATATATCTGTAAACTGTAAAACTAAAAATAATTGACTCACTTTCATTTCCACTTGTTCTAACACAATGGACTTCACTAATAGTGAAGACCCATTTGAAGACGACATCGGTGAAGACATCTGTAAATTGAATAACATTAATAATACAGATGTCTTATTAGGTATACTTTATACCTAATCTATCTCTTGGGAACAACTTCATTCGATGAACAATCCATTTAACAACAATAAATAAACACAGACATTATATCTACTTTATGATGTCTGCGGCAAGATTATGAAATAAATCTTTAATCAGACTCAGACGGTCGCGTACAAGTGAAATTTTATCGTATTGTTCGCTCAAAGCCCGGTCAGTCGGAGACCTTGGGCGAACTATACGCATAATCTCTTCGCATGTTTCTAACTCGTCCGTGACTTTTCTAAGATTACTCTCACCCTGTAAACAATAATTCCTTACTTCAGGCATAATTCCATCATAATAATTTGGACTGCTGTTGAGATAATTTTAGATAAATTGGAAAAGGGTTCTTGTAAAGGAATAGAGGGTAAGGGTTCTTGTAAAGGAATAGAGGGTGCTAAGCGTTCTTGTGAAGGAATAGAGGGTGCTGGTGCTTGTGAAGGAAGTGGTTGTGAAGAAACGATAGGTGTAGACATTCGGGGCTGCAGTGGTTGTGCTGGCATTTGAGGTTGAGGGGGTGGTTGAATCTGAATATTGGAAATAATGTTAGAATTAATATTATCCCCAATAGGTGATTGAGCTGGTGATAATTGAGATATCTCCATTGATCGGTCTGATATATTAATTATCTCAGAATCATCAGATTCATTAGGATTTATCGGGGTATTATCTGCAACAACTCGAAGTTGCGACTGACCTAACAACTCCGCACTTTTTTGCTTAGACAAAAACATTGAGTCTGAGTCATTTTGCGGCGAACGTAAAGATGAAAGGATAGCTGCTCTTCGATTAACTATCCTAGTCATCCTTTGTTGACGCTTAAATAACGCATACTCACGGTTAGGCAACCACAAACTTTCAGCGGTCCTTAGATGAGAAGATTGACTACCTCGGGTACATCTGCGACTACCCCGCGTACATCTGGATTCACGACATAGAACGTTATAAAGTTCAGAAATAGAAGCAGGTGCAAGTGTAGAAATAGGAGCAGGTTTAGAAATAGGAGTAGATTTAGAAATAGGAGCAGATTTAGAAATAGGAGCAGATTTAGAAATAGGAGCAGATTTTGCAGTAGAAGTATTTGCGGTGGAAGTAACGATAGGAGTAACTATTGATTGTTGGGAAACTAGTGAAAGGGATTGAGTGGGCTTTTGGATAGGTTTAAGAAAAGGTGAAATAAGGGGTTGTGCGGGTTGAACGGAAACTGCTTGGGGTTGTGCGGGTTGAACGGAAACTGTTTGAAGTGGCTTTGAAGGAATAATTATAAATTGTGTTTGCGGATGTGTTTGCATAAATTGTTTTTGCGGATGTGTTTGCATAAATTGTGTTTGCGGAATTTGAGTTTGAAGGGGTTGTATTTGAGTTTGAAGGGGTTGTGTTTGAAAAGAAGTAGACGGGGTTACTTGAGTTTGAAGGGGTTGTGTTTGAAGCGGAAAGGATTGAATTTGAAAAGAAGTAGACGGGGTTAGTAAATTTTGTTGAACAAGTTGAATTTGAAAAGAAATATTCGGCGTTAATAAATTATTTTGACTTAAACGATCTATCTCGTCACCAAGTACGGTCAAGGCAGAATCAACTGCACCTTCCTGGAGGAATAAACCATTATCAAAGTCTTTCCACCAGGATGATACAGCATTTGCCTGAGTGGTAACTGCACTCTGAGAAGTTTCTGGAAGTGCAGAAACCACGCTAGTAGTAATTGAAGTAGAAGGGTTACTATCCTGCTGCAAATATTGTTGCAAAATTGAACGTTCATCATTTCCGCCACGTTCATCATTTCCGCCGCCAATATTCGACATTACTGTTATGTAAAAACACGGGTGCATTAAAACATATCATTTTAGTAATCGTATATAAAAAATACAAAAATACTCACTATTATATTGTAGAAAAAAGAGAGATAATGTTAGATCTACATCAAGAAATAAAAACAGTATTAAATTAAGGAACAAAAACAGTATTAAATTGTATTATCTTCAATTGTATAAAGAATTAACAGCATTATATTAAGATAAGTAATAAAGAATTAAAAGAGGACTTACCAGTACTGTTGTAGAAAGCACTTATGATGTTAACTGAACGGAAAACTTCTTATATACCCGAAAAGTGAACGTTAAACCTTCAGAAATGATGTAATGGGGATTGCTTCATATTTGTAGGAATTGTTTAACATTTGTAAAATCGAAAGGTTACATACATGATGTAATAGGAAATTTCTATCATGTATTTCAATAACATCTAAAGGTTACATACCAGACGAGTGTGGGAATTTTTATGACATCCTGTTTCCAAGGCAAAACACAAGGAGAAATGAGAGGTCACTGGACAAGGTGAAATGGGAAGAGACTAGCCAAGGGAAAATGGGAGGAGACTAGCCAAGGGGAAATGGGAGGAGACTAACGGAACGAATCCCGTATTCCAGCTAATGCAATGGTGATTAGTCATTAACCAGTTTGCAACATTCTGATATTTTCTGGATACTAATGACAAACTGGTGTGAGGTTGAAACATAAAATGACTTACTTTATTTTCACTATCGTAAGAAGCCAACTCTTTCGGTATAAATTTATTATCTTCCACTTTAAATCCTTGGATATCAATGATAATAAACTCTTTCATGGTTCCGTTGATGTTGCTTCTTACAAAATCAAATTACGTTTAGCTCATAGCCTCACTTTTAATAATGTTATTACGCTTCAACGTTTACATCAACTGACGTACTATTTTTGTAAGAGGTAAATAAGAGAATGCTTTGTCGTGCAGAATTAAACAGTATGCGATAGTATCTGCCTTGATATTTTCTTTATTGTAAACTCAATTCTGATTTCTACTGCACTTTTATGCATCGTATCTTTTTGAAACGTGCAGTCAATTCCTATTAAAGGACATCGAGCTAATTCCTTTGGATTGAACCAAGGTTGACTACTTTCACGATGGTAATATTTTTCTTGAAATCTAGAATACATATCGTATAGGATGGCGTCTTTATTATTCTCAATGTCGATGTCTAAATTATCATAAGGATATCGTTCACCATTTAGAAATACTGTTAAAGATTTTAACTTAACATCATCAAACAGACTCATGTTAACATCGGCAACACCCTTTCTCTTAGTCTGAAAAGCAATAATTATATATCTTGGCGTTTCTAACTGTGGAGCAGTTTTTACAGTCCATGAATGATTTGTAGTAGTTGGAATGGAAGGGTACTCGTGTAATTCCCAGCTCCTAAAAGGGACCTGTATTTCAACATCTCTATCTGTTATCCTCGTTAAAACCAATTGCTCTCGCAATCCTACTGATACATGCGGCATCCTCCATACAATTGTATCAATTGTTAGTTTGATTTTTTCAGCCGTATTACTTTCATAAATTGCATCAACGTCATCATTCGTTCTGATCAACACCAGTTCCTGCCTCATATTCAAGATTATCTTTCTATAATCTTCCCCTAAACCTAACAATGTCTTTAAAGGTACGCTTGCTGCGAAATTTCCCTTAACGTCGAGTACATTGCTTATTCTTGCTTTCTCCTGAAGCCATCCTGCATTTTCCAATTTTATTGTTTCGTTGGGAGTAAAAGAAAAGTAACCTTTCATCGTGGACGTTATCCCAACATTTCTTACCGAATCCACCTGCACTCCATTCAGAAGATATCTAATCTCGCTAAACATATAAGCCACTGGATTATTTATCAACTGTGCTGTAGGACTATGCTTGGTATTATCGCTAGCCAAACGAAGTCTTCCTTCTACATACAAATAACTTTCACATGGTAAAGTGTAATTGTCAATTTCCGGAACTGTTATTCGAACTTCATCGTTATTACCAAATAATGAACCGAATGGTAAGTGTGAATGAAACTCAACGTTAGTTATTGAAGTATCCATTTTAATTTTATCAGTTACT
This sequence comes from Dorcus hopei, assembly GCA_033060865.1. Classification (NCBI taxonomy): domain Eukaryota; kingdom Metazoa; phylum Arthropoda; class Insecta; order Coleoptera; family Lucanidae; genus Dorcus; species Dorcus hopei. The sequence continues at coordinate 604,119 of CM065419.1, read as the reverse complement.
CCCAAAATATCCATTTTGTTTAGGTAATAATTGATTTATGTATAATGATGGTGCTCACCCTTTGACGGTTATGTCACTTCTACAGAATAATTCTCTTTAAGAGTTTTTAAAAGGTACTGTTCTCTTTCTCTAGATTAACACACTATAATCTAAACTCTTTAAATACTTTTTATTTTCTTGTGTCAATTTCAATTTCTTTGTCGACAACAATTCAGTATATATTTTCGTGGCTTAAATAATATATTACGTCTTATTCAATCCCACTTCTTTTGTTTCGAATAACCACTGTCGTAGATAATCATTATGTAAACCTCTTCAAGTGAAGTCTTATAGTAACTACTTCGTTTCTAAAGTTAACCAAACGATTCTCTTGATCTAAGAGTCGAACGACTAATCTCGTAATTACCTTCACGGTCACTGGCAGATAAATAGCTTGAAGAGGGGATTCTATTATTTTAAATCCCGGTGGTACGTTTGGAAAGAAATGATACAACACATGACCTGGTTCTCCGTTATTATAAGAACCACCGGTCAAATTACACTCTATTCTTGTACCATTTACTTTGTTTATGTCGACTGGAAAATCACCGATGTTATTGTCGTTTTCCTTCAATATTCTGGGTTCAAATCCCAACAATCTTCCCAATGAATTTGGTTGAATAAAATCGAGCTTAACCGAACTGTTTATGGTTGCCTTTAAAGTATTATTATTTCCATGAATGTTTATATAATCAGGAATATTCTTATTTTGAAAATAATCTTTCAGAAATTTATTAATATCATCGAGTTCATATGTACCTGTAGGTATATCGATAGTTTTCCAAGCAGACTTTTTTCTTCTTTCTTCATAATGTATTAAATTATTACTTTCATCTATGTTAGGTATTGCGTTAAACGTTTCAAAATTTAACAAACACATTTCATAGGTTGCGTCTTCGCTCAGGTATATTGGTGGATTAAACTCACAAACTAAAACCGATACATTTCCCGTTAGAGTAAATGTACACGAAATCGGTGAATATTCCATGTTGACCATCTTTCAAGAACTAAATCCTTACTTAACTTGTAAGGCTATTAAAAACTGTAGACATAATTGTCCACAATTTTGTGAATTCGATTTTTGATATCTTTCATAATTATAATTAATAACGCCTACTCCGTTTGACAAAAGATATTTTTCCACTTCCACTGGAGGTCGTAGATCTCCATAACTATCAAAATACTTTACAGTTCCACCTCTTTTGTAATATGCTACCCAATGTGTTCCTTCACCAGAATTGTCATCTAAATTTATAATTCCACATTCCTGTTCTCTTATTTTTTTAGGTAATGTATCTCTCATAAACACTCCTCGAAAAAATGGTAATTTTAATATTTTAGCATATTTTAGTATGTCAAAGTTACTCAATGGTCGCCGAGGCAAATATTTCAGTTTTTTGAATTAGATGGTAAATGTAATTTTGTAAGGTTTAATGTAGAATCCACTTCCCACTGCTTTTGTTTCCATAGCCCTATTATGTCGTTCTGCCTCTTTCAATTGTTCTTTCGCAGCCTTTGCATCGTTTACCGCCTTAGCAATTGCAGCTGTACCGCCGCCGAGTGATCCTATTGCTCCCAAAGCTGCAAATAATGGAATTAAAGGTAAAAATCCTCCTCTCTTGGGAATTGGAATCACTCTTTGACGTGGACGTCTTATTTTTTTGTGGTTTTTCTTTAAAACTGACTGCGCCAATTTAACATTTTCTAAGAGGCTCTTGTTACCGCTGCGCGAAATGGCATGTCGAGCTTTCTTGACAGCTTCCCGAAATGATAATTCACCACCGCGCTTCTTCCGCTTAATCGCACGCTTTCTCTTCCCACTGTTCCCCATTCCGAGCTTCGTCTTAGCTCGCATTATGGCGGCTACAGATAATGCCGATGCCCTCTCTCCAAGTCCCGCTTCTGAACTTTTAACTCTTTGTACTGCCGCTTGATACAATTTTCTATCTGCTTCGTGACGCTTATCTAAATCGTCACTTAACGAATATGCAATGTCGTGTTGCTTACACGCTTCGTCCAATACATTAACACCTCTGTCTCCTCTTTTAAGACGAGTATCTAATTTTGTACCTGGACCGCAGTAGTTGTAACCTGGTATATGTAACTCTATTGGCAGTTTATTAATTAACGTATTAAGTAAACCACGACCTTTTCGTTTTACACTACTTCTCAAAATGTGGTTTCTCTTGACGCGACGCCGCATTTATGGCTTTTGTTTCTAACAGTTGACGATGATAATGTGTACTACTCTGATACTCTTGTCGCTAAACATTATATATCAAAAGTTATTAGATGAGTAAATGATAAAACTATTGTCGGAAAATTTTATTTTTAATTTCATATGTTAACAATTTTACAGTAATATGTACATAATGAATCAAAACATTTACATAGTAACGGCTTTATGCATACTTATGTCACACATTAATTTATTAATTCCGAACATTATTAATTCATTTGTAATCGCCCCTTTCTCAGATATTTCATTATTGAGAAATGCTTTGACAGTTAGCTTCACGTCACTATCCATAACACTCACGCATGGAATCATGTTGGAGTAGAATGTTTTATAATTCAATTGCTTCAAAACCTCCAAACGATATGATATAATATCACACAATTTCCATAATTCCAATAAACCCTTATAAGATATATACATTGTCTCGTCACCTCTTTCTAATTTCAATATTTTTGTTCCTTCGATACGTTCGAACGATGCCTTTACCGAACTAATTTTCATTACCGGATAAACAGTTTTTTTCTCGGTAAAATATGATTTTAATGTGTAGTTATAAGAACAAAATTGTTTCCATTCCTCTTCTAAAAACGATATGCTCTGCCTTTTAGTACCCATAATGCGTATTACTGGATCAAAAAATTTTTCGGCACACAGTCACACGCAAACCCATTTAGTGCGACTCTTATTTAAAAAATATACACTTTGAGCTAACAATGGTAATTGGTCCACATCAGCCACTTCCCTTACTTCTGATATCTCTGAAGGTGCTTTCTCGCTAATGTCATACTGATGAAAATCTTCATCCGTGAAAAAAGGTTGAGACAATACTTCAAATTGAAACTCGTTTCGAACTGAGGACATATTCAAATCTTGCTCATCCTGTTCTTTTGGTTTCTCAACGTTTTGAGTGAGAAATCTTTTCTTCTGTACATCATCACCTTGATCATCCACGTGTCTTTTCTTCTGCTTCAGGAAAAATTCCACTTGTTTAGACGTTACTATTAAATACATCAAAAATATAAGAATTGTATATGATTAGAAAAATTTAATAAACTTACTTTTATATAGATCGACGATACACTATTAAATTTGTATAACACAACTCACAGTTCTGCAACAACTGAAGCAATTCACAAAATAACGGCCTTATATAACAAGATTTTAGGTGGGGGTAATACTAATTTAAATCCTCACCTCCTCCAACCACAAGGTCACTAAGCAGAAATCAACACTAGAACCTCCTCTGACCTCAACACCACTTCAAGGTTATCTTACTCTGGAACCTCCTCCACGTCAAGGTTATGATGAAGGTCAGGAGTAGGTCGATTCTGGAACCTCCTCCGACCTTGACCTTGAATCTAGAACCTCCTCCATGTCAAGGTTATGGCGAAGGTCACGTCAGGGATAGGCCGATTCTGGAACCTCCTCCGACCTTGACCTTGAATTTTTCCGTCAAGGTCGGAGGAGGTTCCAGAATCGGCCTATCCCTACTACTTTTTCGTAAGTCTGTGCCATCTCCATAGTCAGCAATATAAGTTCAAAATTTGTAAATTTTTAAGGAACTTTCGAAGAAAACATTTTTTCTTACGAAAATAGCTAAGCGAAATCAATATATTTTTATATTAATGTAATCATCTCTCCGCGGGACATCCAAATTTATAAGAATATACAGCGTGTTCCATTTAAAAAAATCGTTTTGTATGCACCAATACTTTCTGGAACACCCTGTACAGTTGAAAATAATTTTAAAATGTGCCGCATGATGTCTAGTATAACTATCTTAATCCATTTTTCTCTACTTGTTTTTCCTATAGGCTCCACAGAAGAAATACACACCGTTGGGACACCCGGTACAGTAAAATGCCTAAATCAATGTACCTAGAGTTTTATGCCTACTAAATATTAATTGTAACTCACCTAGGATATCTGAGTTATATAACAAATATCGGGATTGGATTGGGTTGTGTTTCCAAAAGAGTTCGTAGATCAAAATCTGGAAGTTTTCGACTTATTACTTCATATTCTTTCATTTCTTGCTAATGAAAAAAGAAAGTTGTAATAGGTCCAGAAAAGAAAAAAAAAATTAAGAATACTATAGGCCTGTTCGATATTCTACACTGGTAGCTATTGGTCTACAGTTTCCTTTGCAAATTAATTGTAGGGAGCCTAAAATCTGCATTTAAAGTTTTTTTAATGTTTACCAAGTAATATTTATGTAGATATACAGTATGTCCCCAGATTGAGTTTACAATACGTATAATGGACCAAAAATTTTTGAATTAAGATTTCATGTTCTGCAGTTCAGGCCTGCTTGGCATGAAATGAATTTGTGCCAAATTTGACGACGAAAGTCTTCAAGGTGGCGGAACTAACACAAGAAGAAATAAAATCTGTGTTGGTAAAGTGGTCTTCGTAATTCAATTTTTTCTTTCTGGGATATTGGAATTAGGTATGTCTCCCTAATTTGAAATGAGAATCATTTTTCTTACTAAATTTTTCTCCTAAATTCAAAAGGAAGACCATTTTACCTACACAGATTTTACTTCTTCTTGTGTTAATTCCGCCACCTTGAAGACTTTCGGCGTCAAATTTGACACACATTCATTTCATGCCAAGCAGACCTGAATTGCAGAACATGAAATCTTAATTCAAAAATTTTTGGTCCATTATACGTATTGTAAACTCAATCCGGGGACATACTGTATACCGTGAGTTTTTTTTAACTCTGAACATACAAAGTAAATATTCCTATGTTCAGTTTTAGAAAAATCGAGTCAATACATTGCAAGGGTATACCAGCTACCTATGATGAAACAAAACGAGTTTCTGTAAAGTAATTTTAAGATTTATTTTGTTAACAAAAAACGCCATAATAAATGTTCGAAATGTTCTCCTTCATGTTTTAAATAATGTGCTAAGCAATTATCTTATACTTACAAAGATTTTCTTAAGATTTCGGAATTTAAATCATGACATTTCATAATTGATACTGCAGTACATTTATTTTGTTGAGGATTTGCTAGGTGATGGCTGGGAGGTTGTTTCCATATCCTGCAATGCATTGACATGTTTTTTTTTTGAAACTGAACATAGGAATATTTATGTAGGTATGTTCAGAGATAAAAAAAACTCACGGTATATATTGTAATGATTTGTGGAGTCCCACGTTGTCTGTCAATATAATGTATTGATTATGTGTGGCCTATCGCTGGAGGCCATTAATGTATTGATTTGGGGGGGAGGTGCGTGTGCGTGTTTCTTTTACTTTTACTTTTCTTCCATGTGTTTACCTGTTTTTTTATCTCTCTTTTCGTGGATTGCATATTTACAGTCTTGCAGTGATTTAGCAGTTGTTCTCCCTTCAGCAATCTGGTACTGTAAGGTGTCGATGTTGAGGCTGTTGGTGCCAGTCTGCTTTCTGAAGCAGGTGTTTTTGCCACCTCTGTTTCATTACTGCTGTAACTGTATGGTAAAAATTTGTAAAATAAATCAACTTTAAGTTCACAATGTTAACACCTTCTCAAAATAAGCAATATATACAGTTTTTTGCGTTGACGTTGACGTCGATGGTATAGGACTCTCTTCTCTAACTGGAGCGGCTAGTGCTTTGTGTACAGACTATCGTATTACTGTGCCATCTCTACCAGAAATAGCAAGAGGAACAATGCTGTTTTTATGGCCCAACATATCTGTAAGTTCACTGTGAAAGCAATTTTTTTTGTTAGAATAATAAAATAAGTTAATACGACTTACGCCTCGTAACTGCATGTTGTACGTCCTTGTCCTGTCATTTTATTTCTGTGGATCATATTTTTATACGCCCTTTCCAATGTTTTAAATTTGTTTTGAATTTGTAATTCAGTTACGTTGTATCCACGTTTGTGCATGTCTTCAGCTATTTGCTTCCACATAAGTTTATGTGTTCGAATTTTACGGGATGCAACAAGATCTTTTTTCATATTGTACATGGATAAAAACAATTTTGTTGAAGCATCATTCCAGCTGAATTGAGCATCACTTACACTTGACTGAATATTTTCTTTAATATTTGCAAATTCCAGTCCTGTTATGTGAACTTCTATTTCAATATTATTAGCAGTAAATAATAAGGTATCGCTTGGTAATTTGATGTTATGGATTAAAATTTTATATTCTGTACCATCCGAAAACAAAATTATATATTCCTTCGCCTGTTAGCTGACCACTACCATCTATGTATATACGAGCGAGCCCTGCGCCAAAAGTATACGGCTATCTCTCTTTGTTAAAGAAAGAGACAGTTAATGAGTTACTCAGTGGTAGATTATTTTTCTAGAATAATAATAACAAATAAATATAAATTATTAATTTTTAAATAAAAACTTTGATACTTAAATTCTAATCATGATTTTATTTTCGAAACTAACTTGGGAAGTACACGTCACTCAACTCCTAAAAAAACTCAATATCGGTATATTCATACTACGTAATCTAACAGACATAGTGCTGTAAGGATCCGAAAAATGCGTAGGGAAAATTTCCAAATTATCATTATAAATTCTTTCTTAAAAATTTCACTTGATCTCGCGAAATCGGAACGCAGGAAAAACATATTATATTCAGTAGTCTAGAACGTGCTCTCCAACTAGAGAAAATATTAAGTTACGGAGATAAGATTGTTTTCAATTTTAAGGGATCAGCAAGAAACCGTGCGACCAGCTTCTCTGGCTCTGACCGCGCGACACGTGGCTAAAAATGGTAAAAGCAACACGCGTACGCCACCTAGTGGAAAGCGGCTCGCCGCTAAAAGCCCGATTCAACCACGGACTTTTTCGAAAATTTGCTGAATTTGAAAAAGATCCCACTTCAGGATTCGAAGGCGGTGGCGAGGGCTTAAGTAAAGAGGCCGCGCGCGGGAGAGTTAGTTCCCGGTTGCCCTTAGTTTTGCGTGTTAAAATCTCATCGAAATTTTAGTTTAATTAATTAATTTTTGTTCTAAGTTCGGTTGTATTTTTTGGATTTAATTTTTCAGAGTTTGATATCGGTTTTCGTGTAGTTTTTTGTGTGTCAGTTATTATAAAATAAGTTCGCTCGCTAACGAATCAATATTCGTAAATCTAAATCATTAGTGTTTTTCCTGAGTTACGAATACGAGAAAAATCCTTCAAGTTTCGTCCCCGGTAAGTTCCATGTCTTTTCGGCTTAAAAGTTTGTCAATTACTAACGAGACGCATTTTTCTAAATGTACCGCACCATCTTTCCTCCTGGACGAGTTTTGGGTTATTTTTTGTAATTTTTGTTTTTTTTTTACTATTATTATCTATTAATGTGTAATTATACAAATTTACTTCCAATATAATTTTATTTGTTAAACTTTCCGAATTTCATTTATTATTCACAGTACAGTTTAGAGAACCTTTTTATTAAATAAGTACCTAACCAGGAGAGGAGGAAAATCCAACAATTCCAAAGTAGTAAGTCCCAAGATCAAAAGGGCTAAAACTCATACCGAGTCCAAGGAGAGCGACGGAACGACTCCTGGCTATTTTTCCACTAATTCCAGGAACGCTACTCACAAAGGAGTCGCCCTTAGCGTCTCGATTCGGCCTGTCAAAGTTTTGGGTAACAAAGGGTAAGAAAAGTACAAGAGGGATAAATTGTAATATTTTGGTTATTTGTTGAAAGCCATTTTTATTAAAATTTAAATCACCCTTTCCCGTATCTCGGGTCTTACAGTGCCATTTGAAACCTTAGTAAAAGCCTGCTATGCCTGTTTTTATTCTCGTATGTCATATGTGATATTTTGTGCTGGGGCTGCTCATCGCATGCGTGGCAGGTTTTTCGTTTACAGAGATATGTTAAGATTATTGCTGGGATAGGACCTGCACACTGCTGTAAAGCCAAGTTTATAGAATATAAATTTTTAACGTTTCCTTCGATTTACATATTAGGGAGTTTTCGCAATTTGTACGCTATGGATAACGTTTACGCTAAATGCTACAAAACTATTAATGCGCGTGCTCACAATTGTATGAGCATATGCATTACTATTTTTATTGCATTTAGCGTAAATGCTATTCATAACGTGTAAATTGCGAAAACTCCCTATTAACTATCCTCCTGTAGGTAAAATTTAATTTATCATATTATAAAAGAAATGACGACTATCATAATTATAATACTCGTAATAAGAAAGACTTGATAATAAATTATAGCCGAATTCAAAGGTCGAGGGATGGTGTGAATTATTTTGGAATTAAATTTTTCAATGTCTTACCAGAAAATAACCAAAGTTTAGAGACATTGCCATTTAAAAACACCATTAAAAACTACTTACTGAGAAGAGCCTTTCTATAACACACAGGAATTTTTGGATAATGACTTCAGTGACTTAAATAGGCTCCCTCACCCTCTCAGTTGATTTGCTACTGGTTCCCATACATGTTATTATACCGGGTGTTCTTTTACTGTATGCAAATATTTAAACCTGTAATACATCACCATAAATGGCAACGATTGAACTTCTTAAGAACTTCTGTTCTTAACAAAAGGTTTACTCATTTTACCTATAGTTTGTGGGCAATATGTAAAACTGCGAGCACTCATCACCGCTGACATATGACCAACGTGCTGATAAGGTGGTTTAGTGGTAATTTATAACCTAAAAGAGAACACGTGCTGGCAGTAACATTTCAAGGTTCTATTAAGGATCCCTCACACCAAAGTGGTACGGCGGGAGCGAATGAAACGCGGGATTGAATTCTGTGGCAGGATATCGCTTTCATGTAAACGCTTAGATATCCCGCCACAGAATTCAATCCCGCGTTGCGTTCGCTCCCGGTCCCATTCCCGCCGTACCGCTTTGGTGTGAGGGATCCTTTATGCTTCTAATTTACACTGAATTAACGATAATGTTCATAATACTTACAGTGCACCTGTAGATATTTCATAAACTCAAGATGCCACCACATTGTTATGGAAATCGTTCCCTACAAAATCCAAATAATTCTTACACGAAAGCCACAACACTGAGAAACATGAGGCAGGTTGTTGAAGGGAGACGCCATTGTCCTTCAATGCTACCAACCGCTTGAAGTGAAATTCCCCTCACAAGTTTTATGGACAAAACCCATGGCCCAGTTACTCCCTGGGTCCAGACACCCCAATTTACCTTATATAGTTTTTCTGTCGTCCCACCTAGCAATTTTATTATCAAATACAACATCTTTAGTTATGAAATTATTCCTGAAACTTTTGATCAGATGTGGTGGATTAAATATACGAATAATTTCCTGACCATCAATATTATATATGAAGTCTTCAGCCTTTCGATAATAATCTGCTGCTAATGAACGAATACCAGCTCTGTTGGAACTGCCAAGATCATTTACAGAAGCAAAGATTGTAAATTCCGTCTTTTCATTAATCAAACAAATCTTTTATTTAGGCTTAAATTCGGAGAAAGAGCCATCTCATCAAAAAGAAGAGCACATAACCGACTCCTTTCGTCCATTTCTTCAAAGACCACTTTCAAAAATGCAAATAATCTGTCATTTATACCAGATTTCAGATGTAATTTTTCTAAACTCCTTCGTAATATTCTAGATGAAGGCAAGCAAAGTATACTTTCTAAATACCGGTAACATCTAGGGCTGTGTCGATAAATTGATAGAAACACGGCTTTTTCCTCATTTGAATATCGCCTGGCTTTTTCTAGATAACTGGAATTTTTGCAACTGTGAAACTACAAATATTCTCAATATAGGTGACATATTACTAATTTTGTGGGTCACATCAGATTGACGGGTGACATTTTTTCTTCTTTGGGCTCTTAATAATTGTGAGTCGTGCTGCTTTCTTTAAATTTATGTATAGCATTTGTTTGGTTGGTGATAATGGAGTCGACTTCTTAACACGCACTGACTTCAAATGCACTTGTAACTCATCTGTAAAAAAAACATAAAGAGTATGTGGCCTTGTATGCATAAGTATCCTATAATTGCCAAACAATTAGCATTACATTTGATGGAGCCTGCAGGGAGGCAGATGAACGTAATAGATACATTAGGTTTATACACGGTGAGTGGCCTATTAAAATATATCGGAGAAACTACGCTTTATAGATTATTGAAAATTTGCACATGATAATAAAAAATGACGAACTATTTAAATACGAATCTATCATCAAGGCAAAGGAGAATAGTCTTTCAACTGGTGCAGATGACGGCAGGCAAGTGTTGTACTTCATGGAGAATTTCGGGTACTCATTCAACATTTGCATGTTTGATCGCTTGTCCTAGGGATATCTCAAGAGCTCGAGTTCAATTTTTGAAGTAACGAGCGTCTAAATAAAAACCTGGTCAAGTAGGTTGTGATCGAGAATTTATCCATTGCATTTACGTAGCAGAATTACTAAATGTAGCCTACTTGACTAGGTTATTTAGACACGAGTTATTATTGCGGCTGCTAACATCAGCATTGTTCTGCGCATTAGGGTTCTGTCCGGCTATTGAGATGGTGACGGATCATTGATATCTCCGTCGAAATCAAAAAAGTTGTTGAACTTCTTCCCTGTTGTTGGTCATTTTCATCTGAACCATCTGATGACGGCTCTGACGCCGTGAGTTTTCTACCACACGTTATGATCGTTTTTTTATATCGCCAACTGTTTTTTGAGGGTTCTTTATGACATTGTACCATCAAAACTTAAATTGCGAAAGAAGAACTGCAGCAATTAGGAGCTCTTCTCGACTCAGATTCAAGGTATCTGAAAAAGGGTCTTCAAGCCTTGGATACACATGATCAAATATTCTCGACCGTATTTCATCCTTGATTGACTTGCCATTTTTTCGTACTTTTTTAGAAGGGACGCCAAACTTGGAAGTAGCAGACCGAAAAACGTTTTCTCCTTGATTGAGATCGAGGGTGTCCGCCAGTGGCTTCATCACAACAGAATATTCTTTGAAATAAAGAAGGTCAATTTCTTTGAACGTGTCCAGCTCCAACTTCGCAAACAAAACTGGGAGTTTCTCTTTCTCCTTTACAATCTGACATACCGAATCGTAGGTGGAATTCCAGCGGGTCATTCCTAGGCTACTTAATGTATGACCAAGCACTTGTACAATTTCACTTGACTTTGGTCGGTTTGCTTTTTTCCACAAGAGATCAACTAAAAATTAGTAAAGGAGACTGTGGTTTAAGGAATAACTGAAATTAACCTCCGCCCACAATAATTTTATATCCGTAGATACGTATTTTGGCAGCTAAGCTGCCATCTTCAGTACAATTTAAAAAAACACTACATGAAATCTAACAGCTACCTATCTACCTAATCATACTATCTATACTACTAATACTATCTAAAAAACCAAAATTAACACTAAAAAAGCGACTGTGGTTTAAGAAATAATTTCCGCCCACAATAATAACAGTCGAAACCTACCAAAGAAGCAAATCAAATAAAACGGAAACGAGTATTGGTCTAATATCCGAAAAAGGTTCTTATTCTCCCGAATAAAGAACTTTTGTAAGCATTTAATTCCCTATTATTTGATACCGCCTTAATGAGTTTTAAATTATCTTTAATAATACTGTGTCCAGTATTGTAAATATGTTGGGCAACACTTGATTTCTCAAACCTATTGTACCTATAGTGACTTAAATGTTCTTTAAAACGTGTTAATATATTTCTTTTTGTGTGTCCAATATATTTATTAGCACATTCATTACACTTAATTTCATAAATTCCAGATTTCTGTTCAACATCAACTTTATCTTTCGGGTTTCCCAATAAATTCTTTATGGTATTGTTGGTAGAAAAAGCTAATCGTATGTTTTGAGTTTTAAAAATATGATTTAAACCTTTAGTGCAAAGTGCATCGAAAGGCATTTTAACAAAATTTTCTAGAGATGAAGTTGCCGTTAGAGTGCTAGAATTCTGGACTTCTTTCCTGTGGCTAATCTTCCTAATTATATTATCAACTATTTGGGAAGTATAACCATTATGAACCGCAACATTTTTAATATATTTAAGTTCTTTGTCATATCGGGATTTAGTAAGTGGAAATGAGAGTAATCTATTTACTAAAAAATTTAGAGCCGCGAGTTTGTGTTGTACAGAATGTTGTGATTCGTTAATTATATAATTATAAATAAATTGGCCAAAAACGCCAATTTATTTATGAGTAAATTCGAAAATGACGTAAGAGATGATTATTATCAGTATTTTCCAAGAATCTGGTTGCGTTATGTTGATGACATTTTTGCAGTTTTTGATACCAAGAAATGTAATTTGGAAGATTTTTTAGAAAAATTATATTCAAAATTTGATAGCATTAAATTTACATACGAAAAGGAAGAAAACGGTGCGATCCCCTTTTTAGACACTCGTGTAATTAGAAACAGCAAAAATGAATTAGAAATCGACATTTATCGTAAAGATACAAATACTAGCCGGTTTATAATTAACGAATCACAACATTCTGTACAACACAAACTCGCGGCTCTAAATTTTTTAGTAAATTAGTAGATTAGTCTCATTTCCACTTACTAAATCCCGATATGACAAAGAACTTAAATATATTAAAAATGTTGCGGTTCATAATGGTTATACTCCCCAAATAGTTGATAATATAATTAGGAAGATTAGCCACAGGAAACAAGTCCAGAATTCTAGCACTCTAACGGCAACTTCATCTCTAGAAAATTTTGTTAAAATGCCTTTCGATGCACTTTGCACTAAAGGTTTAAATCATATTTTTAAAACTCAAAACTTACGATTAGCTTTTTCTACCAACAATACCATAAAGAATTTATTGGGAAACCCGAAAGATAAAGTTGATGTTGAACAGAAATCTGGAATTTATGAAATTAAGTGTAATGAATGTGCTAATAAATATATTGGACAAACAAAAAGAAATATATTAACACGTTTTAAAGAACATTTAAGTCACTATAGGTACAATAGGTTTGAGAAATCAAGTGTTGCCCAACATATTTACAATACTGGACACAGTATTATTAAAGATAATTTAAAACTCATTAAGGCGGTATCAAATAATAGGGAATTAAATGCTTACGAAAGTATTTTTATTCAAAAAAATAAAAACAATTTAATGAATTCAGATAATGGACCAATACCTAGTTCCGTATTATTTGATTTATTCTAATTTTGTAGGTTTTATGTACGCATATATATATATAGATTTAAAAAGAGGAAACCTGAGATCATTTCGCGATAAAAGTTGGGCAAGATGAGATCCTTTTGGAAAGGCGAGATCCAAAATCGGATCTCACCTTTCTTAGCGTGTATATCGGGTCATAACCGACTTTGTTGGTAATAAAGAGCTCAAATTCAAATTTTATCCTGGATCTCGTTTTACCGATTTCTTTGCAGTTTTATACACCAGTAGTTTACAATCAGTTATGCAGAGGGCGCATGTGAGCCAAGTATACACGTACATAGTTTCTAACCAAAGTGAGATCCGACAGTCTGGCAACATAGCAGAGCTCTACTTTACAGTAGAATTTCTAACATGAAAGAATTATACGTTTTTAATTAAACTAGACTCTTGTTTGATGAAATTGTGTAGAACAATTTGTTTATAATCTTTTAACGCACAGCTTAAAAATCGTCACGTGACACGTTTATATCTCTGTTTTTCTACTTAATAATGATTATGTGAGCTTTTCGTAAATTTTACAATTACTTCAAATCAGTATGGCTGGGTTTCTCAGTCCTAGTTTAACTTTAAACTCCTGTTTATTTCCATAGAAACAATTGTTTTAATAATTGCTACCATAGGAATAAAGAGGAGTTTAAAGTTAAACTAGGACTGAGAAATCCAGCCTTAGAGATTTAAGACGAAACACTTTCTGAGTTATTTAGGAATTGTAGTTTGCTTGATTTGACACTGCAAAATACCGTCTAGAGACAGTTATAATCACTATCTGATAGCAGTATATTTTAATTTAAATAGTTTACAATAAAATATTATCGATTTTACACAGCAATAAAGTGAGTAGAGACTTTCAGTTTCGTTACAATAAAAATAATTCCATCTTTCAAATGTGAATTTCTAAGCCTCACATAAACTATTGCAAATGTTTTCCGTTACAGTGGGGTAAACTATAACATTTTTACATAACAATGAAGTGAATAAAGAGGTTTTAGTGTCAATGGAGTTTCCTTAAATAAAAAAAAAAAAACAAATTGTCAAAATAATGTAAATCTGTAAGCCTGAAATAAATTATTTTACAATGAAGTGAATAAAGAGGTTTTGTGTCAATTTCGTTAGATTAAAAAAATCTCCAACTGTCAAATGTGGAATTGTAAACATCACATAGGTTATTGCGAATGTTTTCTGCTACAGTAGGGTAATTTTTTTTATCCACTATCACATTATAATTGAACTTTTATTTATTAATAAAATGCTATCTAAAACACTTACACAATAAATAACTGTTACTTTTACATAATGAAGGTTCTCGTGTCAGTGGGAAGTTTCGTTATATTAAAAAAAAGCCAACTGTCAAATGTGAATCTGTAGCCTCAAATAAATTATTTCAAATGTTTTCTGTTACAGTGGGGTAAACTATCATCATTTTTGCATAACAATAAAGGAAATAAAGAGTCTCTTGTGTCAATTGAAAGTATCGTTAGATTAAAGAGAAAATTAGGTGTCAAATTTGAATTTGTAAACTTCAAATAAATTTACATTTTATTTTAAAAATTTTCTGCAAATCGGTTTTGATTGCAGCGGATTCCTCGAGCAGGCTCTGTACAGTTGTTTCAGGCCTAGTTGGGCCTTCGTCAGCAGAACCGATTTGCACAATTTTTTTGAAAATTCTCACATGCTTTGACAGCAAGCATGGCCGCCTTGCATGGGATGACTTATTATGTAGCGAACTGGCTTCAATTTGTCAATCTTACTGCAATGTTGGGTCAAAAAGCGATCGAAAGATGTCGCTACTTAAAATGTCCATTACATTTTATTGTTATGTAAAAATTGTAGTAGTTACTCGAATAGGCAGAAAACATTAGCATTAATTTGCGGAGCGTTCTAGAACACAGGACATGTCCATTTTATATGAAAAATGGAATTTTAGTGGTTAAGAGTCAAGAATTTAGTGGCTTCAATAAAATATGTCGATGTAAGCAATTCAAATTGATCATCGGTTATTTCATATGCTTAGAAAGTTAGGGTATTCAATAAAAACTTGACAAATCATAATTCTTAAATGTAATATTGGTGTTCAGTCAAAGATGGATATGTCCTGTTTTGCTAGAACGCTTCTCATTTATTTGGAGCTTACAGATTCACACTGAAAGCTAATTTTTTGAATCTATCGAGATTTCCAATTGTCCCGAAAGCCTGTTTATTCACGTCATTTTTACCAAAATTGATAATAGTTTTACCTCACAACACTAGGTGTCTACGCCATGTGTTCACCTTTCTAAAGCTTTTATTTTTAATCAACTTATTTGAAATTTGGAAAGGATAAATTAAATCAAAAATGATGTTCCGACATACTTTTTGAGCACAGTAGATCTTCGGTTTCGCTGAAAGTGATGTCAACTTTTTTATTTTATTTTAAGTAGAACACCTTACAGGTATATTTTAACATGTTTGGAATTTGTAGATCATTGCGAGTCCGAAAATATATCACCAGGCAATTTTAGTTTCCATAACAACGAAAAAAACTGTTTTCCAATCTAGAAAGCTAGGAATCATGTATTTTCGTTCGGCTGCGACCAATAAGTAATTCGAGAAAATCACTGCTTTGATTATATTTTGATTTTTCAAATTTTTGAAATATTCATTAGGTCGTAACCCATTTTTAATGTGTGTTTCTTAGTCTAGCTCAACAGAATTCTTTTTGTTGAGTACTCTGATACCAAATACTTCATATTTTCCTTGAAAATAATTTAAAACAGAGCAGTCGTAAACCTCAATAAATCATGCTCTGTTCCAAGTATGTAAAAATATGTGAAATAATTGCGCCCCGGCACAACTATTTTCCGACTTATAATTCGTGTCGTGACCAACCAACATTTATATGTAAAAATATATGGGTAGGTGTTCCATTTAAAATACAAAAGTTGAAATCACTTCCGCCGAAACCGGAAGTTCTACTGCGCTCAATAGTATGTTGCAAAATTCATTTTGTGTTTAATCCCTTCAAATTTAAAAATTTAAATTTAAATTTAAAATAAAATTCTGAAGGACGAACACATGGCGTGGGACACCTGGTATAACAGAAAACAATTTTGCAATCACTTATTTAAAGCTTACGAATTCACATTTAACCGCTGGACTTTTTAAATATAACGAAACCTCCAATTCAGACGAGAACAACTTTATTCACTAGATAGCAAGATAAAAATGATATTGGGTTTGTTCCAGCAACAGTTCGTAACTAGTTCGAAACCGTTAAAAAGCATGCAGTTATCAAAATTGTACAATTGATGGCACCGTTAATATCGGTGGTCATTACTTTGGTGGGCAACTGTTTTTAATAGTTCCGAACTAGTCGAAAATGTTGCTGGAACAAACCTATTAGTTTGCTCCACTATAGCCGAAAGCTTTTGCAATAATTTTTGGAGCTTACAAATTCACACTCTAGGCTTTCAATTGATATGAAAATCTCTTCATTCACTAGATTATAATGTAAAATGACATTAGGTTTACTCCACTATCATTGCCACCTTGACATTTAGTCCAGGCCTATAGGCAGGTATTGTGACGTCACGATAAAAGGGGTTTTGACGTTTCTGAAAATGCGTTATTTTATCGTTTTTATCAGTGTTTGTAAAGAAAAAGTAAATAAAATTGTCCCGTAAAGAATGGGGTAAGTCTATTTAATAGTTTTTGCCACAGAACGAAGTCGTAGAAGATTATAAATTAACCGAATTCAAAATCACTACCAGAATTGACAGGTATTTGAATTTTAGTCTTATACGGTCTCATATTGTTCAAATTATATTATAAAACATCACTAAACTTATTGTTAAAGCGTTTTAAAGCGAAAATCAACCAAAACAACGTAAAAGCTCGTTGGTTTAAGTAGTTGGAGCCAAACATTAAGATGATGGAATGGTTCCGTGAAAATAATGAGAAGGGTTTATATTTGGACAACTTAATACCACTACAAAGCAGAATCATTGCTTCAATAAGCGTTTTTGCCCGATCGAAAGTATCACACAGATCTGTAATGAGTTTCCTCAGATTTTTAACGCTTAACCTTATTTTTATTTGAGGCTTACAAATTCAAATTGACAGCTGGAATTTTTCTTTAATTTTTTAAACCTCAACGAAGCTTCCAATTGATACGAAAATCTCTTTATTCACCAGATTGTAATGTAAAAAATGATATTAGTTGCTCACTATAGCTGAAAACATTTTGCAGTAATTTATTTGAGGGCTTACAAATTCACATTGACAGCTGGAATTTTCTTTAATTTTTTTTAAATCTAACAAGCTTCAATTGATACGAAAATCTCTTTATTCACTAGATTGTAATGTAAAAATGATATTAGTTTGCTCCACTATAGCCAAAAACATTTGCAATAATTTATTTGAGGCTTACAAATTCACATTGACAGCTGAATTTTTCTAATTTTTTAAACCTAACGAAGCTTCAATTGATACGAATCTCTTTATTCACTAGATTGTAATGTAAAAATGATATTAGTTTGCTCCACTATGGCCAAAAACATTTGCAATAATTTATTTGGAGCTTACAAATTCACATTGACAGCTGGAGATTTTTCTTAAATTTTTTAAACCTAACGAAGCTGTAATCGATACGAAAATCTCTTTGTTCACTAGATTGTAAATGTAAAATGATATTTGCTCCACTATAGCTGAAAACATTTGCAATAATTTATCTAGGGCTTACAAATTCACATTGACAGCTGGAATTTTTAATGAAACGAAACTTCCAATTGACACGAAAACCACTTTATTCACTAGATGGATGGTAACGTAAAATACTATTACTTTTGCTCCACTATAGCCAAAACATTTGCAATAATTTATTTGAGACTTACAAATTCACATTGACAGCTGGAATTTTTCTTTAATTTCTTGAAACCTAACGAAGCTTCAATTGATACGAAAATCTCTTTATTCACTAGATTGTAATGTAAAATGATATTAGTTTGCTCCACTATAGCTGAAAACATTGCAATAATTTATCTAGAACTTACAAATTCACATTGACAGCTGAAGTTTTTTTTTTAATGAAACGAAACTTCCAATTGACACAAAAACCACTTTATTCACTGGTAACGTAAAATACTATTACTTTGCTCCACTATAGCTGAAAACATTTGCAATAATTTATTTGAGGCTTACAAATTCACATTGACAGCTGGAATTTTCTCTAATTTTTTAAACTAAAGGCTTCCAATTGATACGAAAAACTCTTTATTCACTAGATTATAATGTAAAAATGCTATTAGTTTGCTCCCTGCAACCAAAAACATTTGCAATAATTTATTTAGAGACTTACAAATTCACATTGACAGCTGAAGTTTTCTTTTTTAATGAAACAAAACTTCCAATTGACAGGAAAACCACTTTATTCACAGATAATAACGTAAAAATGCTATTAGTTTGCTCCACTACGATCAAAACATTTACAATAATTTATTTGGGGATTACAAATTCACATTGACAGCCGGAACACATGTAATTTATTAACTATTGAGTGAACGCACGGAAATATTCACAGTTCAAGGTTATGTTACATTTGGCAACACCGAAGGATCTCATCTAATCTAATAAATATCATTTTATACACTAACGGATCTCGTCTGTGCATGTTTTTCTAACGGATCTCATGTTAGTCAATGTTTATCACAGAAAAATATACTCTGAATTTTTTTACCCCTCTGTGGCAGTAACGCTTTGAGTCACCATTTATAGGCTAGTGACATAAAATATACTCTGAAAAATAAAATCCCTATGGGGGATCTCAGGTTGTCCAAGTTTTATCCGGATCTCGACTTGGATTAAAAATGTATATATATGCTGTGGTCTTCTTCCGGGTATTCCTCCGCGTAGGGTTCTCAATAGAACCGTCAAGACAACAACGGTTCTATTGAGAACCCTACGCGGAGGAATACCCGGAAGAAGACCACAGCATACAACACCCGCGGAAATCTACGTCGTAACATATATATATATATATATATATACATTTTTAATCCAAGTCGAGATCCGGATAAAACTTGGACAACCTGAGATCCCCCATAGGGATTTTATTTTTCAGAGTATATTTTATGTCACTAGCCTATAAATGGTGACTCAAAGCGTTACTGCCACAGAGGGGTAAAAAAATTCAGAGTATATTTTTCTGTGATAAACATTGACTAACATGAGATCCGTTAGAAAAACATGCACAGACGAGATCCGTTAGTGTATAAAATGATATTTATTAGATTAGATGAGATCCTTCGGTGTTGCCAAATGTAACATAACCTTGAACTGTGAATATTTCCGTGCGTTCACTCAATAGTTAATAAATTACATGTATTTCCAGCTGTCAATGTGAATTTGTAATCCCCAAATAAATTATTGTAAATGTTTTTGGCTGTAGTGGAGCAAACTAATAGCATTTTTACGTTATTATCTGGTGAATAAAGTGGTTTTCCTGTCAATTGGAAGTTTTGTTTCATTAAAAAAAAAGAAAACTTCAGCTGTCAATGTGAATTTGTAAGCCCCAAATAAATTATTGCAAATGTTTTTGGTTGCAGTGGAGCAAACTAATAGCATTTTTACATTATAATCTAGTGAATAAAGAGTTTTTCGTATCAATTGGAAGCTTCATTAGGTTTAAAAAAATTAGAGAAAAATTCCAGCTGTCAATGTGAATTTGTAAGCCTCAAATAAATTATTGCAAATGTTTTCAGCTATAGTGAGCAAAGTAATAGTATTTTACGTTACCAGTGAATAAAGTGGTTTTTATGTCAATTGGAAGTTTCGTTTCATTAAAAAAAAAAAAAAAAACTTCAGCTGTCAATGTGAATTTGTAAGCCCCAGATAAATTATTGCAAATGTTTTCAGCTATAGTGGAGCAAACTAATATCATTTTTACATTACAATCTAGTGAATAAAGAGATTTTCGTATCAATTGGAAGCTTCGTTAGGTTTCAAGAAATTAAAGAAAAATTCCAGCTGTCAATGTGAATTTGTAAGTCTCAAATAAATTATTGCAAATGTTTTTGGCTATAGTGGAGCAAAGTAATAGTATTTTTACGTTACCATCCATCTAGTGAATAAAGTGGTTTTCGTGTCAATTGGAAGTTTCGTTTCATTAAAAATTCCAGCTGTCAATGTGAATTTGTAAGCCCCAGATAAATTATTGCAAATGTTTTCAGCTATAGTGGAGCAAACTAATATCATTTTTACATTACAATCTAGTGAATAAAGAGATTTTCGTATCGATTGGCAGCTTCGTTAGGTTTAAAAAAATTTAAGAAAAATTCCAGCTGTCAATGTGAATTTGTAAGCCCCAAATAAATTATTGCAAATGTTTTTGGCTATAGTGGAGCAAACTAATATCATTTTTACATTACAATCTAGTGAATAAAGAGATTTTCGTATCAATTGGAAGCTTCGTTAGGTTTAAAAAAAATTAGAAAAAAATTCCAGCTGTCAATGTGAATTTGTAAGCCTCAAATAAATTATTGCAAATGTTTTTGGCTATAGTGGAGCAAACTAATATCATTTTTACATTACAATCTAGTGAATAAAGAGATTTTCGTATCAATTGGAAGCTTCGTTAGATTTAAAAAAATTAAAGAAAAATTCCAGCTGTCAATGTGAATTTGTAAGCCTCAAATAAATTACTGCAAATGTTTTCAGCTATAGTGGAGCAAACTAATATCATTTTTACATTACAATCTGGTGAATAAAGAGATTTTCGTATCAATTGGAAGCTTCGTTAGGTTTAAAAAAATTAAAGAAAAATTCCAGCTGTCAATTTGAATTTGTAAGCCTCAAATAAAAAATAAGGTTAAGCGTTAAAAAATTCCGAGGAAACTCATTACAGATCTGTGTGATACTTTCGATCGGGCAAAAAACGCTTTATTGAAGCAATGATTCTGCTTTGTAGTGGTATTAAGTTGTCCAAATATAAACCCTTCTCATTATTTTCACGGAACCATTCCATCATCTTAATGTTTGGCTCCAACTACTTAAACCAACGAGCTTTACGTTGTTTTGCTGATTTTCGCTTTAAAACGCTTTAACAATAAGTTTAGTGATGTTTTATAATATAATTTGAACAATATGAGACCGTATAAGACTAAAATTCAAATACCTGTCAATTCTGGTAGTGATTTTGAATTCGGTTAATTTTTAATCTTCTACGACTTCGTTCTGTGGCAAAAACTATTAAATAGACTTACCCCATTCTTTACGGGACAATTTTATTTACTTTTTCTTTACAAACACTGATAAAAACGATAAAATAACGCATTTTCAGAAACGTCAAAACCCCTTTATCGTGACGTCACAATTTCTGCCTATAGGCCTGGACTAAATGTCAAGGTGGCAATGATAGTGGAGTAAACTAATGTCATTTTTACATTATAATCTAGTGAATGAAGAGATTTTCATATCAATTGAAAGCCTAGAGTGTGAATTTGTAAGCTCCAAAAAAAATTATTGCAAAAGTTTTCGGCTATAGTGGAGCAAACTAATAGATTTGTTCCAGCAGCATTTTCTGACTAGTTCGGAACTATTAAAAACAGTTGCCCACCAAAGTAATGACCGATATTAACGGTGCCATCAATTGTACAATTTTGATAACTGCATGCTTTTAACGGTTTCGAACTAGTTACGAACTGTTGCTGGAACAAACCCAATATCATTTTTATCTTGCTATCTAGTGAATAAAGTTGTTCTCGTCTGAATTGGAGGTTTCGTTATATTTAAAAAAGTCCAGCGGTTAAATGTGAATTCGTAAGCTTTAAATAAGTGATTGCAAAATTGTTTTCTGTTATACCGGGTGTCCCACGCCATGTGTTCGTCCTTCTAGAATTTTTATTTTTTAAATTTAAATTTAAATTTTTTAAATTTGGAAGGGATTAAACACAAAAATGAATTTTGCAACATACTATTGAGCGCAGTAGAACTTCCGGTTTCGGCGGAAGTGATTTCAACTTTTGTATTTTAAATGGAACACCCTACCTATATATTTTTACATATAAATGTTGGTTGGTCGCGACACGAATTATAAGTCGGAAAATAGTTGTGCCGGGGCGCAATTATTTCACATATTTTTACATACTTGGAACAGAGCATGATTTATTGAGGTTTACGACTGCTCTGTTTTAAATTATTTTCAAGGAAAGTATGAAGTATTTGGTATCAGAGTACTCAACAAAAAAGAATTCTGTTGAGCTAGACTAAGAAACACATTAAAAAATGGGTTACGACCTAATGAAAATTTCAAAAATTTTAAAAATCAAAATATAATCAAAGCAGTGATTTTCTCGAATTACTTATTGGTCGCAGCCGAACGAAAATACATGATTCCTAGCTTTCTAGATTGGAAAACAGTTTTTTTCGTTGTCATGGAAACTAAAATTGCCTGGTGATATATTTTCGGACTCGCAATGATCTACAAATTCCAAACATGTTAAAATATACCTGTAAGGTGTTCTACTTAAAATAAAATAAAAAAGTTGACATCACTTTCAGCGAAACCGGAAGATCTACTGTGCTCAAAAGTATGTCGGAACATTCATTTTTTGATTTAATTTATCCTTTCCAAATTTCAAATAAGTTGATTAAAAAATAAAAGCTTTAGAAAGGTGAACACATGGCGTAGGACACCTAGTGTTGTGAGGTAAAAACTATTATCAATTTTGCGTAAAAATGACGTGAATAAACAGGCTTTCGGGACAATTGGAAATCTCGATAGATTCAAAAAATTAGCTTTCAGTGTGAATCTGTAAGCTCCAAATAAATGAGAAGCGTTCTAGCAAAACAGGACATATCCATCTTTGACTGAACACCAATATTACATTTAAGAATTATGATTTGTCAAGTTTTTATTGAATACCCTAACTTTCTAAGCATATGAAATAACCGATGATCAATTTGAATTGCTTACATCGACATATTTTATTGAAGCCACTAAATTCTTGACTCTTAACCACTAAAATTCCATTTTTCATATAAAATGGACATGTCCTGTGTTCTAGAACGCTCCGCAAATTAATGCTAATGTTTTCTGCCTATTCGAGTAACTACTACAATTTTTACATAACAATAAAATGTAATGGACATTTTAAGTAGCGACATCTTTCGATCGCTTTTTGACCCAACATTGCAGTAAGATTGACAAATTGAAGCCAGTTCGCTACATAATAAGTCATCCCATGCAAGGCGGCCATGCTTGCTGTCAAAGCATGTGAGAATTTTCAAAAAAATTGTGCAAATCGGTTCTGCTGACGAAGGCCCAACTAGGCCTGAAACAACTGTACAGAGCCTGCTCGAGGAATCCGCTGCAATCAAAACCGATTTGCAGAAAATTTTTTAAAATAAAATGTAAATTTATTTGAAGTTTACAAATTCAAATTTGACACCTAATTTTTCTCTTTTAATCTAACGATACTTTCAATTGACACAAGAGACTCTTTATTTCCTTTATTGTTATGCAAAAATGATGATAGTTTACCCCACTGTAACAGAAAACATTTGAAATAATTTATTTGAGGCTACAGATTCACATTTGACAGTTGGCTTTTTTTTAATATAACGAAACTTCCCACTGACACGAGAACCTTCATTATGTAAAAGTAACAGTTATTTATTGTGTAAGTGTTTTAGATAGCATTTTATTAATAAATAAAAGTTCAATTATAATGTGATAGTGGATAAAAAAAATTACCCTACTGTAGCAGAAAACATTCGCAATAACCTATGTGATGTTTACAATTCCACATTTGACAGTTGGAGATTTTTTTAATCTAACGAAATTGACACAAAACCTCTTTATTCACTTCATTGTAAAATAATTTATTTCAGGCTTACAGATTTACATTATTTTGACAGTTTGTTTTTTTTTTATTTAAGGAAACTCCATTGACACTAAAACCTCTTTATTCACTTCATTGTTATGTAAAAATGTTATAGTTTACCCCACTGTAACGGAAAACATTTGCAATAGTTTATGTGAGGCTTAGAAATTCACATTTGAAAGATGGAATTATTTTTATTGTAACGAAACTGAAAGTCTCTACTCACTTTATTGCTGTGTAAAATCGATAATATTTTATTGTAAACTATTTAAATTAAAATATACTGCTATCAGATAGTGATTATAACTGTCTCTAGACGGTATTTTGCAGTGTCAAATCAAGCAAACTACAATTCCTAAATAACTCAGAAAGTGTTTCGTCTTAAATCTCTAAGGCTGGATTTCTCAGTCCTAGTTTAACTTTAAACTCCTCTTTATTCCTATGGTAGCAATTATTAAAACAATTGTTTCTATGGAAATAAACAGGAGTTTAAAGTTAAACTAGGACTGAGAAACCCAGCCATACTGATTTGAAGTAATTGTAAAATTTACGAAAAGCTCACATAATCATTATTAAGTAGAAAAACAGAGATATAAACGTGTCACGTGACGATTTTTAAGCTGTGCGTTAAAAGATTATAAACAAATTGTTCTACACAATTTCATCAAACAAGAGTCTAGTTTAATTAAAAACGTATAATTCTTTCATGTTAGAAATTCTACTGTAAAGTAGAGCTCTGCTATGTTGCCAGACTGTCGGATCTCACTTTGGTTAGAAACTATGTACGTGTATACTTGGCTCAGATGCGCCCTCTGCATAACTAATTGTGAACTACTGGTGTATAAAACTGCATAGAAATCGGTAAAACGAGATCCGGGATAAAATTTGAATTTGAGCTCTTTATTACCAACAAAGTCGGTTATGACCCGATATACACGCTAAGAAAGGTGAGATCCGATTTTGGATCTCGCCTTTCCAAAAGGATCTCATCTTGCCCAACTTTTATCGCGAAATGATCTCAGGTTTCCTCTTTTTAAATCTATATATATATATGAGTTGTGTTTGAGTCAGAAATCGGCCGCAAGATGTCGCTTTTGTTAGGTCAAAAAACAGCCACAAGATGTCGCGACCTAAATTTTATATAAAGGGGTGTTAGAGACAGTTAAGCGCATTTGCACTGGATATGTGATAAGGAGAGGATTCTCCGAGATAAATATCGTAAAGTGCTCTTAACTCGTAGTGTGTGGGTGTGATCTGCTCTAATCTGTAGGTTGCTTTTTGGCGATTTGTGCATGTACATATATAGGTGTATTGTATACATATACATATACAGGGTGTTAATAAAAAAACTGTACACCGCTTGGCAGGTGATAGTAGAGGTCAAAACAAGAAAAAAATTCTAATAAACCCATATCCAATTCTCAATACAGGTGTCCACGCCATGTGTTCACTCTTCTAGAATTTTTATTTTTTACATAAAATTCGGGAGCGATAAATTAAATAAAAAGCTGAATTTTCCGACATACCACTGGTCACCGCAGGACTTCCGGTTTCGCCTGAAGTCATATCAACTTTCTTATTTTAAATGGAACGCCCTGTATATTTTTACATATTTGGAATCTACAGATCATTGTGAGTCCGAATATGTATCACTTGGTAATTTTGGTTTCCATGACAACGAAAAAAAAAATTTTTTTTTTCAGTATGCAAAGCTGTGTATGGTGTGTTTTCGTTCTAATGCGACCAAATAATTCGAGAAAGCAACTTCTTTGGTTGCAGTTTGGTTTAACATTTGGTTTAACAGGATGTGAAATTTTCATTAGGTCGTAAATTATTTTTTTTTAACGGAATTTATTTAAAAGACACTGTTTATGCCAGAGAAATTAATACAGAAGAAGAACTTTGGCAGAGAGTTGTAAACGCTTATCAGCAACTGAAAAATCAAGTTGCTTTCAATCAAGTGTGCGAGTCTCTTTGACGGCGACTGCAACTTTGTTTACAACAGCAAGGACGACAGTTCGAACATCTGTGATAATTTTAGTGTGTTAAATTCGTTATTGATTGTTTAATTCTTTTTCAATTAAACCATACTTCAAATACCATTGAATATTGAACCTTGGTTTATTACAATCTTTTTTTGTTTTGTTCTCTGCTATCACCTGCTAAAGTGTGTAAAGTTTTTATATTAACACTTGTATATCGGCGATGGCTTATTTTTCCAGTTGAGCTGCAACATGTCATCCCAAATTTCATTGCAAGAGTTGATAAAGAATTTAACAAAGTAAGCCTCTATTTGGTATCAGCGTATATGTTTTATTAAACTACGCTAAAAACGCAAAAAGTTTCGTTAAAAAAAATAATTTAGGACTTAATGAAAATTTCACATGCTGTAAAAATGTTAATAAACCAAAGTGCAACCAAAGAAGTTGCTTTCTCGTATTACTTGGTCGCATTAGACCGAAAATACACCATACACAGCTTTGCATACTGAAAAACAAAAAAAAAATTTTTTTTCGTTGTCATGAAAACCAAAATTGCCAAGTGATACGTATTCGGACTCACAATGATCCATAGATTCCAAATACGTAAAAATATACAGGGCGTTCCATTTAAAATAAGAAAGTTGATATGACTTCCGGCGAAACCGGAAGTCCTGCGGTGGCCAGTGGTATGTCGGAAAATTCAGCTTTTTATTTAATTTATCGCTCCCTAATTTTATGTAAAAATAACAGGGAATTAAATGCTTATAAAAGTTCTTTATTCGGGAGAATAAGAACCTTTTTCGGATATTAGACCAATACTCGTTTCCGTTTTATTTGATTTGCTTTTTTGGTAGTTTTCGACTATTGTGGGCGGAAATTTATTTCTTAAACCACAGTCGCTTTTTTAGTGTTAATTTTGGTTTTTTAGATAGTATTAGTAGTATAGATAGTATGATCAGGTAGGTAGGTAGCTGTTAGATTTCATGTAGTGTTTTTTAAATTGTGCTAAAGATGGCAGCTTAGCTGCCGAAATACGTATCTACGGATATAAAATTATTGTGGGCGGAGGTTAATTTCAATTATTCCTTAAACCACAGTCTCCTTTACTAATTTTTAACTCAGTTTAAACCTTCTTTGTGCAACTGGCCCTATGAGTATGATCAGGTAGGTAGGTAAGTAAGTAGCTGTTAGATTTCATGTAGTGTTTTTTAAATTGTACTGAAGATGGCAGCTTAGCTGCCGAAATACGTATCTACGGATATAAAATTATTGTGGGCGGAGGTTAATTTCAATTACAAGAGATCACATTTGTAAAATGCGGTCATTTCCCGAGTTCTCAATACAGGATTCTTTTTAGCTGTATTTCTGTAGTCGGTTGTAGCAATCAGATTCATGGCATGGCTTGCACACCTTATGTGCTTAGGCAAAACAGAACTATCTGCAGCTAGCATGTTTCCATTGTTTTCATCTGTATGACCATTTTTATCTTGGTCCGCTAGATTCACAAATCTAAATATTCCACCATCCTCTTCTAATAAGTCATCTTTCTCTTCAGTTGCAGTACTTGCAGCTTGTTCGAACTCCTTGAAGGCCTTTACATTGTCTGTCACGGTACCAATCAGTTTAACTTCTGTTAAAAGGAACTTCAAATTTATTTCTTCCAGCATTTCTGCGATATTTCTATAAGTATGCGCGCCTTTGAACCTCTTACAGCAGCGATTCTCAGCCTTCTTAGCTCCACAGTAGATATGCTATGCCGGTTTGGGGCCAGTTTTCCATAACATTTAACACAGGTTTCGAAATTGCAATTTTTGCAGTCAGGGGGGGGTGAGGTAAGAAGGGGGAGAGGGGTCGCGCGCAAGCGGCAGCAGAAGCGGGACGCGGGCAAGCCGGAGCGGGAGGGGGAGACGCGGCAGTAGATATCTAGACTCGCGACCTTGATACATTTTTAGGCATAGTTACAGCGGTTTTTGGAAACAGAGGGGTGTTTCGCGAATTCTACCTTAATTTTTGATTTTTTTTCTTAACCCTATCTTATGTATTAAATAGCGCGTCGAGTTATGACCAGCGCTAATAGATGTTTATTTCAAGATATTTCTAAATGACGCCCGCGAGCAGGCATCGTTTCACATATCCATCTTAGTTCGGTTTAAAATAAAGCAAAACGATATCATTGAAAGACTGTAACCATCAATTTTGAATTTTTTTAACCCCGTCTTTTAAACATCGCGTCGAGTTATGACCAGCGCTAATAGACGTTTATTTCAGCGGGTGGGGGAGTCGCGCGCAAGCAGGAGGTGAACGCTGCAGTGGATAGTGACCTTGGTACATTTTAGTATAGTTACAACGGTTTTTTGAAAACGCGGGGTGTTTTGCGAATTCTATCATCAGTTTTGATTTGTTTTACCCCATTTTGCATATTAAATACCGCTTTGAATCGCGTTTTTCATTTTGAGTAGGTGATGGAGAAGTCCGGTGTAAAATAAAAGAACACGTGAAATTGCAAAACGATCTCATTGAAAGCGCATACTGTTAACCTAATGTGTAGGCGTGCACATTGTTGTTCTTCAGTTAACTGCATTGTAACAGCTGAAATAGTGTGAACGTTAGTTTCTTCAGTCAACTTTTCCATATGTTTTCTCTTTATGCCCTGATAAGTGATAAATGGAAATTGAAGAATTGAAAATATTACTTTTTAAAACTTTTGTATATATTTTTTAATTGCAAGTAATAATAATAGCAGTAGATCTTATCGACTTATCTGCTGGCTACAGAAGAACTTCCGTCTTGAACATTACGGACGTACATTCAGAGGATGTGCATTTAAAACTGAACGGTCCCCAAATTGAAAAGTGAAAGAATCGCGAGAAAAATGGTCTGAACAAACGTAATTTTTTTTGTCCACACTAATTCCAATCCCAACATTTCAAACCACTGTGACCTGAGATTGCGATCTCACGGGAACCTACAACGTTTCATATTTGCATAAATCAGTAATATTCTTTTATTATAAAATCAACAATACTCACTCTTTAAAATTATTTTTTAATATGTCGGGGACGCTAATATATTTGGTTTTGAATTAGGGCAGTCACGCACTGGCGACTTTTTGTTGTGCAACAATTTTGTCTCAGTCGCTCTCCCGTTGCTTCCGTTTTAAAGAGCGCACACACGATGAGCAACTGTTTCCTGATCGCGGGTTCATTATTTTCATTTTGGTGCAGACAAATCAACAAATGCACTTGTTCAAAATGGATTTATCGGAGACAGCTGTGGTGTGTGCTCTCTTGATTCGACACAGAAAAAATCTTCGTAAAAAAAATTATTGGGTTCACCCACTAAATTCCAAAAAATTAAATAAAGGGAAATTTGCACTGATGTTTGAAGAGCTACGATGTTATCCTGAAAAATTCTTTGGTTATTTTCGCATGAGCACTACATCGTTTGATGAGCTACTTGGAATTTTGAGACCTACCATCACACACCAGAATAGGGTTGGTAAAATTTGGTATTTTTCTCATTCAAGTTTTATACAAAAGTATTATACTTACCTGAAGGTATTATACCAAAAATGGCATTTTGCGGAATCATGTGATATTTAAGTTTTGCAGCTGATCGTACAATACTTTTTCCACAGAAATCACATACGAATTTGTCTCCATCAGCCTCACAAAACTCCCAAACACGGGATAAAGGTTTAGTTTTTCGCTTTTGTGACATCCTGTATTTTTAATTATTCAATTGATAGGCGTGCTGAACAAAAAGGCAGAGTACAGCTTACAGAACAATACATTTACATATTATATTAACTTGTCAGAAAAATGCGCCAGCGCTCTAGACGGAGCTTGCACTGATATTGCGTGCGCATATGTATAATACTTTAGCCCGTTTAAATGCAGAGGTATAATACTAAGTATAATACTTTGTATAGTACTTCTGCCAACCCTACACCAGAATATAAATATGCGACTGGCGATACCACCAGAAGAGAGGCTTACTGTTACATTAAGGTAAGTGATATTTAATAAAATTTACTATTTCTTAATTATCTTTTTATTAATTATTTAAAAAACATCAGCTAGTAATACCATTAATTCACAGTACTGAAAAATAAAAACTCCGAACATAATGCCCTTACGAGAACTGACAGAAAATGGCAAACATAGGTGTGACTATCAAATTGCGTCATTGTTGTGTGCAGCGACATCGTACATAATGTCTGAATCATCAGAAGCCACCGAAAAATTAGACACGTATGACTGTACCAACGGTGTGTATTTCTTCTGTGGTGCCTAGAGGAATAACAAGTAGAGAAAAAAAGATTAAGAAAGTTGTACTAGACATCACGCGGCACATTTTAAAATTATTTTCAACTATACAGGGTGTTCCAGAAAGTGTTTGTGCATACAAAGCGACTTTTTTTAATGGAACACCCTGTATATTCTTATAGATTTGGATGTCCCGCGAAGAGATGATTACAATAATACAAAGATATATTAATTTCGCTGAGCTATTTTCGTAAGAAAAAAATTTTTCTTCGAAAATTCCTTTAAAATTTACCAATTTTGAACTTATGTTGCTGACTATGGAGATGACACAGACTTACGAAAATATAACAAAATATTCTTAGGACTTTGGGCTTTTTGAAAATATTAAAAAAGTTAAAATATCTTTTAGCATTATACAGGGCAAACAGTACTTGCGAAGCACTCAGTAAAAAGCTAAGCTTAAGTACTATCTATTTCTGAAATAAAAAATAGGTCATTCCATTAAAAAAAATGAGATACTGAGTGCTTCGCAAGTACTGTTTGCCCTGTATAATGCTAAAAGATATTTTAACTTTTTCCATATTTTCATAAAGTCCAAAGTCTTAAGAATATTTTGTTACATTTTCGTAAGTCTGTGTCATCTCCATAGTCAGCAACATAAGTTCAAAATGTGTAAATTTTTAAGATTTTGTGATAAGGAATTTTCGAAGAAAAAATTTTTTTTTACGAAAATAACTGAGTGAAATCTATATATATTTATAATGTTGGAATCAGCTCTCCACGGAACATCTAAATTTGTAAAAATATATGGGGTGTTCCGTTTAAAAAAATTCTCTCTCTATACACCACCATTTTTTGGAACACGCTGTATAGTTAAAAATAATTTTAAAATATGCAGCGTGATGTCTAGTATAACTTTCTTAATCTCTTTTTTTCTACTTGTTATTTCTATAGGCTCCACAGAAGAAATACACACCGTTGGAACACCCGGTATACTGTTGCAATCTTGAGGTGAAGTTAGGTTGGCGTACGTCTTGTGCAAAGAATGATTCGCAGACACAGATGAACCGGTAAATATCTGCAGAGGGCTAGAGTAGGAGGACCTAGAATGTATACGGTTACCACTGAAATTATCAGGCGAAATATTAAAGTTTGTCTGAGTACTATGTGGAGTTACTGAGTAATGTTGACGATTACTGTGTCCAAACTGTGTATGTGCTCCCGGTGCAGGCTGGTTATGAATGTTTCGAAAGACCTGAAGAATATGAATTTGTGCATCGAGCTTGTGGTGTGAGGGTAGTGCTTTCAGCATAGTTACAAGAGACAGCACGAAATATTTATCTGGGTCATTGATATCTGAAACAGTTTCTTTTTTTTCTCGAAGAATATCTAGAAGACTTTCTTCAAAATTCTTTTTCTTTTTATTATTTGGAGGAGGAACAGGTGGCCTGCGAACTTCTTCTGTTTCCTCATGTTCCTCATCACTTACTACTGACTGCTTCAGCATTTCCACTTGTTTCGTGACTTTGTAGGGACGGACGGTAGAAGAAATAAAAGTTCATCGTAATATTTGTACTTTCGACGCTTTTTGGCAGGTTGTCCTGACTTGACCGATTTTTGTTCGCGTAATTCTCTTGTAAAACATGTCCTTATATTTTTCCATCTTCTTTGGACCAGTATTCCTGAAACAAACAAGGCAATGAAAAAGATTGACATTCTGCTTATAAATTCCCCTTTTTTAACTTAAATTTGTTCCCAAGGAATAAAGTTCAAAACCACCGAGAACCTGCTGATTTTGTCGTTACCCGTTTGTATATCTTTAATTTTTACGCACGTATAGCATTCTTTGTAACTAGCTACCTTTCTACTTTTTACCCAAAATACTTTACTGTCTACAATTCTGTAATTTTCTTATACAACTAGTGGTTCATTAACATTTTTGTACTCAGAAAAATAGATGCTTTCAATTGACATTTTCAAAAAATAGGTTGTCATTTAAAAAAAGTGTCGATAGCGTCACGGCGTAAAAGTGGTAACTGACATAAAATTAAAATTGGTTGTAAAAGATGTCTTTTTTAAAAATAAAATCGACCTGTCCGAGCATTTTTCGAAAAAGTCAACGCTAAGGGTGTTTTTTCGCTTGGTGCGTTACTTTATCACCACACTGTATAACTATTTGATTGGTGCCACCACAATCCGCGAAATAGTGAAAGCAACTTGCATTGAAATATGGAATATTTTGCAGCCAATGGTTATGCCTGAGAAAAGTGAAGAAAATTGCTTGCACATTGCTGACCAATTCTATTCGCACACCCATTTTCCTAACATCATTGGCGCTTTGGATGGAAAACACATTCGAATAATTCAACCTGAGAGTACTGGTTCAGAATTTTTCAATTACAAAAAATACTTTTCTGTTGTATTGATGGCATGGGTTGATGCTGATTATCAATTTGTCTATATAGATGTTGGCGCGAATGGAGCAGCAGGTGTTCGGCGGTCTTCAATAATTCGAATATAGGAATAAAGCTACGACGCAACCTTCTAAACATACCCAATGACCGAACATTGCCTAACGACCTAGAAGGTAAACCAATGCCTTTTTGTTGATGAAGCTTTCGGTTTATCGAGGCATATTTTGCGTCCATTTGCTAGAAAATCTCTTACGCCGCTAAAAAAAATTACAACTACAGGCCCACATCAGCTCGTCGTTTGGTTGAATGTACTTTTGGCATATTAGCAAACAAGTGGAGTATTTTCCATAGACCTCTCGAAGTTAGTCTCGAGTTCTGTGATAAGATAATCAAAGCTTGTTGTGTGCTGCACAATTTCGTAAGCAGAAGAGATGGAAATAACTTTACAGACACAGCTTATGAATGTCCACTGCAGAGTAAAGAGATTCCACCCCAGGCTAGAACTACATCTGCTGTCAATGTACGCAACTATTTTGCAACTTCACATCTCCTCAAGGGTCTGTTCCATGGCAATACAATAAAATCTGATTTCAATCATGTTCTATCTAAACTACTTTAATAATGAACACAACAAGAATTAAATACTTTCTATAAGAACAAAATTATACAAGGTTGTGATAAAGTAACTGATAAATTCGATATTTTCAAGACGATAATTTTTTTCAAAAAACGCTCGGACTCGTAAATTTTATTTTATTTTTTCCCTTCTTTGGGAAACATTTTTTATACTACAGGCTGTCCGAAAAATGTAGGGTCGGTATAAACTTTGTTTTTTTAAAAATGGGATCCCAACTTTTTTAGCATTTTTAGGTTCTGTTCAACATTTTGCAAATAAGTCAAAAAGTTTGCTTAACCGACTAGCCGGTACATCTCGTTATTTATTTGATATTAAATGTTAACAATTTTAATTCTACAATTCGTCAAATTTTTTAAATTATCAACTTTCAAGCATCGATATCTCGAAAACAGTTGAATTTTAACTTATGGTCAGTTATATGAAAATTTGCAAAATGTTAAGCAGGACCAAAAAAATTGGGGGTCCCATTTGAAAGAATAAAATTTATACCGGCCCTCCATTTTTCGGACATAAAAAATGTTTCCCAAAGAAGGGAAAAAATAAAATAAAATTAATGAGTCCGAGCGTTTTTTGAAAAAAATTATTATCTCGAAAATATCGAATTTATTCGTTACTTTACATCAACCTTGTATATACACATTATAAATTGTTGACCTTAAAATTATATACAAATGAATATTAGTAATGTTTAATCAAATATGTATACATTAAAATAAAATATTTAATAAAACAATGTTATGGACAAACATACCTGCTTGCGTTTTTTCTGCTGTAGAGAGCTGTCCCCAAATCGTCGAAAACACTTTCACACACACTTCTTCCCACAATTTTCCTTTCAAATTCACGTCTGAGTACTCCTTTAAAGTTTTATTATACAATGCTGGCCTCGTTTCCACTTCTTGTATCAATATCTCGTTATCAATATCCTCATTCCTCGCTACAGCCATTTTTCTACAGATATAAGCTTCAACAGACTAGCGAGCAAAATGAGAGGGCAGCAAACCGGCAACTAAAATGTCGCCCGTCTGCTCATTGTACTAGTAAACAACAGGTACGAAGACAGTTTCGTCGGTCTGCTGTCGGCGTCCGAGGGAACTAAAATGTTGTCGCTTTGCTGTCGCGTCGCTTTGACTTCGTACGAGAGACAAAATAGTTGCGCAACAAAAAGTCGCCAGTGCGCGCCTGCCCTTAATGATGTTAATATTTTCATCATTCTTTTTTTTTGTTTGATTATTTTAATACGAAATGATTAATTTCGAAGACGAAAATAACAAAAACACCACTGCTAGTGTCGAAACGAAACGAAAAGCCACGATGTATTAGAAAATAGCCAATGAAAACGTCAGATTTTGCGGAAACTTGTAAGTTTGCAGTTGCACATTCCCCTTACCCTGACCTGTTATGTTAGCTGTAAACAAACTGCAAGCATAGTCAGTCTAGGAGTTTATGGTCGAAGAGTGGCCCCTAAGCTAGGCTTACCATAATCATGAAGCTTTAAACCGGGGCAGGAGTGGAAAACAGGATAAGGCGAAGAGAAACACATTAGGCTACTACCAAAAAATGTTTTATAATTTTAAAAAAGCAGATAGATAAGGTACCCAAAGTACCGAAAGTCCGCTGAAGCAGAAAATTAAATTATTTTAATTATTTTTTGTACCATTCCTACTTCTCGCTGGAGTGAACTTTTTTCAACACTTTATCATTCTTTTTCTTTAATGTCCGCTCGCTCACCCGGTGCAATAGAGAATTCTGAGAAACATTGCTGGCATTTCACTCTGCTATCCTCACCACAAAGCTTTTTTATATAAGTTTATACAACCTAGACAGCGGATTTCGATTGCACAATCTACAGACAATCAGTTGTTAACTTTTAGAAGCAAACATGCTAACCGATGTTGAAACAGTTTGTGTTGCCATCGCATTATCTCTGAGCTTTCGTAACAGTAAACGGGAGAAGAAAAAGCGCAGATGGTGAGAGACTGGTATAAGAGAATAAATAAATATAATCACGAACATTTGTTAAATGACGTGAGAATCAGCGAACCACGAGATTTTCACAGCTTTCTGCGAATGGACACTCTGGCCTTTATTGAACTATTAAAAATGGTAACCCCAGCTATTCAGAAAAAGAACATCCAGTTGCAAGATGCTGTACCTCCATTCCAGCGTTTGTCGATCACCCTACGATATTTGGCAACGGGAAATACCTTTGAGGATCTACAATTCATAAGTGCTATTATCGTCACAGTCCATTGGAGTAATTGTTATGGAAACTTGCGAGGCTATAATAAACAGCCTGACGGATTACATAAAGGTAAGAACAAGAGGAATAATCTATTATTTATTATTTAAAAAGTGTATAAATTTACTATATTGTCGAATACTTCTTTAAAAATTAGTAGATACATATTTTAATTTTTACTTGAATTCCGAAAAAAAATTAGCTGTAGTAGAGGATGTACCCTGTTTGAAAACATAATATTCACCAGAGTACGGTTGTACGTTTTCATCTGGTTGATTGCTGGAGTTTGAAGATGGAACGAATGGCATAGATGTACGAGATGGAGTGAAATAAGGAGTCTTCTGAATTTGTACAGAGTCCAGATGTAGAGTGCCCATCTGGCCCTCAAACAAAATCTCGCTTATAAATTTTTTTGCAAAGAGCTGTTGCGAAGGTTGCATTTTTTCAAGATTAACAGCCCAGGTAAAAGTGATATTTTGGAAATCTGTTTCCTTCTGCTCAAATCGTTGGCAAGCTAATGATATTCGCTTTTCTGAATCGTTTGTTTTCTTCATCTTCTTTCTCGGTGGACCAGTTTCCTTCTGTAACAAATTTATAAAAAATATAATTTAATGCATATTGTCATCAATAATATAATATATGCATATTAAATAATTATATATTGAAATATAGGTAATTTCTTTAATTTGGCTAATGTCTTGTTTCTTTGCAGCTTCCAAAAACAAAAGCTGAATGGGAAGCTGTTGCGACAGGATTTAATGAGCAATGGAATTTTCCAAATTGTTGAGGCGCAGTAGACGGTAAGCACGTGGCAATCAAGAAACTCCCCACTCAGGTTCATTAGATACATTACATACTATTACAATTATAAACACATCTTCAGCATTATTTTGATGGCAGCTGTCAACTCAAACTGTGAATTTATTATGGTGGATGCCGGCATAAATGGAAGGATATCAGACGGAGGTGTTTTGAGTTATATTGAATTTGGGAAAGCACTACGTAACAAATCGCTGCAAATCCCAGAACCATGTTTACTTTCAAATAGCACAAAGAAACTGCCATTTGTCTTTGTGGGGGATGACGCCTTTCCAATGACAGAGAACTTTATAAAACCTTACAGTCAAACTGGATTAACAACAGAACAGCGAGTTTTTAATTATAGACTTAGTCGTTCACGACGTATGGTAGAAAATACGTTTGGAATTTTGGATTCAACATTTGGTGTATTTCAGAGACCCATTCTTCTAGCTCCAGAAAAAGCTCAATTTATTGTATTAGCATGCTGTTATTTGCATAATTATCTGAGGAGAAACCACATGCAAAAATATATTTGTCGGAGTTCCGCAGATATTGAAGACTTGGCTTCAGGTACGGTGATAGAAGGATCTTGGAGAAAAAATGGGTGTGCAACAGGTTTGCAAACTTTGCAAAGCAGAAATGCAACCATACAAATATAGTCAGTACTTACACTGTTTTGATCAATTGTGTCGCTCATATTCTCAGCATCCTCTTCTTCTACCAGTTCCCTACCATCGTGCATAGAGCTTTTGGAGCTGCAAGGCTTCTTCAAGCCTTCGAGGAACCGCAATTCTTCAAAACACCACAATGTCGGGCCAGCTACGTCGTCAATCCCGGTGCCACTCCTTTCAGAGTCCTGCATACGTTTTAACTCTTTTCTAAAATTCGTCCTCAAAGAGCTAAATTTTTTCGCTAATTGGCTTCTGGCCGCTTTAGGGTATTTCTCTCTATGCTTCTGAAGTAGCTGTTCATACTGTTCATTTCTTTTTACCCTGTTGCTGGCAAATTTCTATACACCTCGATGCACTCTAAAATGAACCGCCTTTCCTTCTCTTTCGTTGCCGTGACTTCCGCATTCGATGGCTGATGAGGAAATACTGAATAATATTGCACAATATTAGCCACACACTGCATCTTTTTTTTCAGATTGCGCAATAAATATCAAACTTTTCTTGATCTGCTCAATATTGCACAATGTTTCAATGTAACTCACAGACTATCAATAATATCGCATAATATGAAATATTGTGCATTATTGACAGTCTAGAGGCCGCTTAAAAATAAAATGCGAAATGTATTTTCTTCTTCATCAGATATTTTTGGCCTGCCCCTGGTGTTATTATTTAACTTAAACTAAACTGTCATTTGCTTATATTACGGAACCAGTAGACAAAAATTTGGTAATTTTGTAGTTACGTATCTATTAATGCGCATACGCGGCCGCCGCGCTAATACTTGTTAATTTTTCGCACACCGTTGCCAGATTTATTTCTATACAATTGAAACGAGATTTTTACTGTAACTATACATTACGTCTGATATTGTTCGTTCACACAAATTAAGAATAGTTCAAAAATGTTTTGTCCACGGAATTTATTCCTCCACACGAATTCGTGTAGATACGAAGTAAAGAGAGCCTCTGAAGTGCCAAACTGACGGCGAAGTGTACGCTTAGCGCGCATCCACATATTTTCCACTGTCTGGGTATGACTGTTTGCATCCTCAGAGTGTACTTCATGGACAATCACGTGATGCTCGTACATTCCGCCACCAATTTGATTGATTTGGTTGTAGGCTCTCCAACCATCCGACATTATTATGGTACCAGGAAGAATGTACCTATATAAAAAAATTCTAAATTTTTAAATTATTTAAAATTAACCAATAAAAAAGCAATGAAGCAATAAAACAAGCATCAACAGAATCATGCGATATGCTATAAACTTACGTTTCTATTAATTCAGCTAGGGTTTCCATTCTTCGGTTTTCTACCTCCACCAAAAAACTTTGGCCTGTACTTTTTTCTACTCCACCAAATACCCAGTGCCCTTCTCTCCATTGCCCTCGATGGTACTTCCGGTGTAAAAACTTTGACTCTATTTCGACCATCTTGGAAGTACCATCGTCGTTGAGCCCACCTATTACAAACGGATCGTCTATTAAATATTGTTCACAAATATCCCTACAGAATGAGCACCAGTCCACGATTGTGTGATTAGAGGTTTCACCCAATCGTGCTTCATGAGCAATATCTTTTTGTTGATAATCTCTAGACCATCCGTATATAATAATTATTAATTTTTGCAGAGATAAATAACTCTTCTCAAAAAAAGAATCTTTTCTGATGGTTACCGCAGTGTGACATACTCTACACTTCCGCTGGTAGCCATTATTGAGTTGTGCTCTTTGGACGAAGAACATATTCATCTGACAAGCTTGACAAAAACACTGGTTATGAAGCAAACGTCGTTTGGCCATCCACTTGAACTTGATGCAGTCAAGCGTGTTGTTGAAACTTAAATCGGTTAACACAACGATCTCATTTTGAATTGCATTAACATTTAGCAATTCATTCATATTAGCAATAAAGTTCGGCGCAGCTCGACCTCTACCATCCATTTTGAATTAAAGCATGTACTACAAAAGTACGCCAGAAAATCTGACAACATTATACGAAAAACTAACAAGTATCAGCGCGTGGCCGCGCATGCGCATTAATAGATACGTAAACTACAACATTACCAAAAATTTATCTCGCCTTGAAATATTTGTACTAATTCTGGAAAACCCCCTTCAGTCAATATTTCTTTTATCTCCGCCATAACGGCTATAAATTTTGAAATGTTAATGAACTAGTATGCACTAATTTCATTTAATAATAAAATATAATAAATTACTTACTTAAATGTATATGTACGTGTAGATAAGAAGCTACGTGATTCACACGACCACCAATTACTGGCGCTTGTTTATATTGTTCATATTATTTTTTTTTGTGTATATTTCACGCCGCTGGCAATCAATAAACGACTACTACTACTAATCATTGCAGTAACCGATAAACGAATGAAGCGAAATAACGAATAACGCAACAATGTTGCAGAAAGGTCAGACATGCAGCTGCACCCAAAAAAAATAAGTACTCGATTTAAGAAAAAACGTTTACTAAATTACAAATTTTATAATCAAAGCAGGTTCTTGTCCGATGAAAATTGTATCACAAAATCTTTAGAACGGACATTAAATATGCACACTAACTCTTTAGGTTTCGCTATCGTTTGATAGCTTCTGAAGAAGCTATAACGTAAAGAGTTAGTGCGCATATTTAGTGTCCGTTTTAAAGATTTTGTGATACAAATTTTGTTTTAAACATCATGTCTGCAGGCCGAACTTGTAAATGTTACAAAATCATATGCTTAATGTAATATAATCGCATTGTGATTTCTTTTAAGGCCCGGTTTTTCAATCAATAGTTAACTACAAGTTAATAGTTAATTTGAAGTAAAATGTAAAATTGCGTTTTTAAATTTATAGTACTTGGTCGAACTGTTGGTTAAATGTCAGTAAAATTTACTGCCAGAAAAATCACTAGTAAACAGAAACATGAATTTATTCAATGTTAATGCTTACAGTAGTGACGAGAAAGGACGAAGATCAAGAACTATCAGGTATTCTTATATAAAAAAAAATGAGACAAAAAACTGATTTCTTTATATTAATTTGTAGGTATCGCCCCAATCATTTTGAAGAGTGGGATGATATCGATTTTTTTAGCACCATTTCAGCTGTCAAAACGCACTGTTCAAAATGTTTGCTCTGAAATTGCACACCCTTATCAAATGCAATCCTTATAGTAGGTTTGCATTTATTTACACATACAGGGTGTCCCAGCGAGACCTTTCATTAGAAGTTTATGGGGTTCAGGCCAAAATAGAAACTTGAACATTTAGAATTAGATACAAGTGATTGCGTTCTCTTCAGCTAAAATATTTTCAGATGTCTAACACTTCCGGTTATACAGGAAGTCGCCATCTACTTTGTTATTTTAAATGGAACACCCTATTTATTTTTGCACTTTTAGATGGGAATCATAATTTTGAATCTTTTTTATTGAAACCATACCATGTCTATCTATTACAGTTTTTGAGATAAAAATTATTTTCCGAAATCATGGCAGGTGGTAGACGTTTTCAAAATGGGCTGTAACTTTTATTTGAAACGAGATAGAAAATTGAAATCTAATTAAGTTTGTAGTTTAAAGATCCTTTTATCGTAGGTATTCTTTAAAATAAACATCTTTGCCTGAGAATAATTCTTAAATTTATACTTTTCATCAAGAGTTAAAAATGTAAAAAGATCGATTTTTTCAAATGGAATGCCAGATTTTTCGTTGCATAATCAAATTGGTGATAAAATTTTGCACAAAGTAGTATTACATGTTCCTATACCTAAATAAAACCGTTTTAGAGTTATTTCCAAAAAACGGAAAGTTTTACCATTATAAAAAATAATTTTTCAAATGTCAAGTTATCGAAACTCATTAGAGTGCCTTTACGAAGTTTCATTTCAAGTTGCAAAATGAATAAAAGCAACGAAAATAATGTTTATACAAATCAAGAAATTCTTATTTAAACTTTCTCGCTCGTCGGAGGACCACCCCGGGTACCCGACCGACGAGACCCGCATCCCGGGAAAACGCGAAATTTTGAGACGCGAATTTTTTAAAACTTCGCCAACTTTCTTTTTTCGAAATTTTTTTCCTCCGAAATCCGAAGAAATATGGTTCGGGCGTTTCGACGGGAGGACGGGCGCCTCTTCCCCCTTCGCGAGGACGCCGGTTTCGACCCTATCGTGCGGTAAATAAGGGAACGGCAAATTTTTTAATTCGGTGCCGTCGGACGGGGGTTTTCTTCGCGAGATTCGTCCGTAACGCATAGCGAATTCGTCGGACGCAGATTCGATAAAAGGCGGGTATAGACGAGCCGCTTCCGGGCGCGCGATCGAAATAAGATAAACCAGAGATAAACACGTCACGTCGCGTATCAAATGAAAGGTCTCCACGGGGCCAACTCGAATGTCTTAGCGACGCCGTCTCGGAATCAAAGATGGCGACACCGCGATCGAAAGTCGTCGCGCGAGAGATAAACATACCATGTCGCATATCAAATGAAAGGTCTCGACGGGGGAAACACGAATGTCTTAGCGACGCCTCCTCGGAATCAAAGATGGCGACGTCGCGATCGAAAATCGCCGCACGAGAGGTAAATACGTCATGTCGCAGTTCAAATGAAACGTCTCGACGGCGCGAACTCGAATGTCTTAGCGACGCCGTCTCGGAATCAAAGATGGCGACGCCGCGATCGAAAATCGCTGCACGAGAGATAAACACGTCACGTCGCACATCAAATGAAAGGTCTCGACGGCGCGAACTCGAATGTCTTAGCGACGCCATCTCGGAATCAAAGATGGCGACGCCGCGATCGAAAATCGCCGCGCGCGAGATAAACACGTCAAGTCGCACATCAAATGAAAGGTCTTGACGGCGCGAACTCGAATGTCTTAGCGACGCCGTCTCGGAATCAAAGATGGCGACGCCGCGATCGAAAATCGCCGCGCGAGAGATAAACACGTCAAGTCGCACATCAAATGAAAGGTCTCGACGGCGCGAACTCGAATGTCTTAGCGACGCCGTCTCAAAATCAAAAATGGCGACGCCGCGATCGAAAATCGCCGCGCTAGAGATAAACGTCATGTCGCATATCAAATAAAAGAATCGAATGTCTTAGCGACGCTGAAATTTTTAAGGAAATTTTGTATAATAGGTCTTTCTTCGTAATAGGTCTTTCTTCGTAATAGGTACCGAATGAAAAAAATATTTCAATTTGAACGCTGTCCTTTGAAGGCTTTGCAAAGTAATTTTTCATAAATAGATAATTACAATTTCAATAGGCTAAATAATTTAAATTTTATTAACGCAACTATGAAATTTATGAATATAAAATACTTCAGTTAGATTTCTAATTTTTAATTTAGACTAGACAATTTACATTCTTACGTAAAATACGTGCAGCTTACAATTTTTTCTATTTTAAAGATTATTGACTGCGTGTTTTTTTGAGGCTGACAATCCTGTGCAGAAACATTTCGTTTACTTTTAACCTGTCCAAAAAGGACGAAACGTAAATAATTTTATTTTATTTGTTATTTGAAATAATTACTTTTTACAGTTGGTTCTTGTCCGATGAAATTTGTACCACAAAATCTTTTAAGCGGACACTAAATCGCGCACTATAACACTAACTAACTATAACAGAAGTGAAAAATATTTTTCACTTCTGACGAAGCTGTCGAACGACGGTGAAACGTAAAGTGTTATAGTGCACGATTTAGTGTCCGCTTAAAAGATTTTGTGATGAAATAATTACGAAAAAACACATAGAAATTTAAAAAAAAATGCGGAAAAATCTTTCGTTTTTCTATTTCACGAAAATAAGATTTAATTAGAAAGAGTGTTCGATTCATTTTAATTATGACGGAGGATGATGTGATTAAAAGATAAACGAAGTCTGCCGTGACAAAGA
Source organism: Dorcus hopei (assembly GCA_033060865.1). NCBI lineage: Eukaryota > Metazoa > Arthropoda > Insecta > Coleoptera > Lucanidae > Dorcus > Dorcus hopei. The sequence continues at coordinate 560,898 of CM065419.1, read as the reverse complement.
AAACTACTTCGGGAATATTTTTCGCATACCGAAAAATTTAAATTTCATTTCGACTTCCTAACGACAACGGTTCGCGCACTTTTAATTAATGATTTTTGAAGGGCTTAAAATTCGTACGGTCTACTCCGCTAAAGTTTTTGAACGCAACTGAATCCGTTGTCATGACAACGAACGATTCGACATGGACTTTCAGTTTTTGATTGTGTTAACATGGTGTTAACGCAAACGTAGTATTTTTCTCGCATATTACTTATTGGAAAAAATCGATATAATTTACGAATTATGCATCCCGCGAAGACCGTGAGCCAAGGCGAAGCTAAGGCGAGCCGGCAAACGAGTTCGACAAAGACACTTTGCCGCCGTGGTGCGTACATTTTTTCGATTACCACACTTACTCAGCCATTTATTTTTAAGTGTTCAAAACTTGCAGGTTTATATTCTATGTTTATAACTTCGTAAATTTTTGAAATATCTATTTCATTTATCCTATAATAGACGACGCTGGCGTTTCGATGACACCAAAAGCTGCGACGCGAGCGCAGAAATGTAGTTACTTTTTGAGTTGATTTGAATGACAAATAAATTGACATTTAATCGAATTCGACGATAATGCAGGCAACGCTTTTTACAAATTTCTTAAAAGCAATTAAAAATCATACAAATTGATTCAAGATAAAAAGATTTGAACAGCATTACCTGTTATAGTATAAGTTAGCATATAGGCAAATGTATCTTCTTAATGTATATTGTGTTGCATAACGTGTACGGGTATCAGACAGAGAGAGTTGGAAGACTGGTTCCGCCATTATTAGCGTGACCACGCCAGCGTATGTAACAGAATGTAAGAAGTAACAATAAACAGTTTATAAAAGATACAAGGATATTTTTATTGGATATAACCAATACAACATGGCGCAGTCAGTGATTGCATAGTGATAGTGTTTGCATAAAAATCGGTGATGATAAATTACACTTTAGAAGCGTAGAAAAAATAAGACGCAAAAGCTGTAATGGAGTTCCTAAAACAACCGAAGCCGATGTGCTTAACGGGCGACGTAGCAGTAAATTGGAAAAAATTTAAAAAAGCTATGGATATTTATTTAGCTGTTCAGGTTGTCCTGAAAAAACTAATGCGGTTAAGTCTGCAGTCTGGCTACATTGCATGGGCGAAGAAACTGTAGAAATTTTGGACACAAAGGAACTAAGTACAGAGGAAAGGAAACAACCAGCTGTTATAATAAGAAACTTAGATATTTATTTCATCCCGAAGACAAATGTGAATGTTGAAAGACATAAATTTAATTCAAGATTACAATTGGAAAATGAAAGTTTTGACGTGTTCCTAAGTGAAATAAGGAAAATTGCAGCTAATTGTGATTTTGGTGTTCTGAAAGATGATCTTATAAGAGATAGAATTGTTTGTGCCATTAACGATAAAAGAGTTAAAGATAGATTATTACGAGAATCAAATTTAACTCTACAAAAAGCAGTGGACATATGTAAAGCAGCCGAGCAAACAAATGTTAATATAAACGAACTCTTTCATAAGAGTAGTACATCTGAAGTGTCTTCAATAAAGCGAAATCTAAGTCAAAACAAGAACAAGGACAGTTGGGGTGGAACCTGTCGAGGTATGAAGTGGCAAGACAAAGGCAGCAAAAATCGATTCAAGAGGGCAAGCAGTCCAAGAGGAAATGATGAAAAGAATGAAAGGTGCGGACGGTGTGGTTTCCAACAACATGAGGACAAAAACAGGTGCCCAGCAAGAAACCAGGTTTGTTATCATTGTTCTCATAAAGGACATTTTAAGAAAATGTGTCGTACAAAAATGATAAACACACTTGTCAAAAATGAGAACAGTGATAATTGTCCAAATGATTATGAGAGTAACAATACAGTTGATAGTTGTCAATATGTCTTAGATAGTATAAATAGTAAAGAGAAGACAGTTTGGTTTGAAATTTTAAAAATGTTAGATTGTAACAAGCGTATCAAATTTAAAGTCGATACAGGGTCAGATGTAAATGTAATCCCGAAATATATTTTCAATCAGTTAGGGATAAATAACAAATTAACACATAAAACCGATGAATTTGTTACTGTGTATGGTGGCACGGTATTGAAGGTTTTAGGATCTTGCAACACAGAAGTTTCTTTTAATAATACAAGTTATTTGTTAACTTTTGAAATAATTGATACAGATAACAAAGCAGCACCAGTGTTAGGTCTTACAGCTTGTGAAAAACTAAAATTGGTTAATCGTAGAAATCGTACAATAATCACTGGTAAAAATGAAATTGTATCTGAATTTTCAGACATTTTTAATGGCTTAGGGTGTATCAACGTTAAACCTTGCGAATTCAAACTTAAAGAAAACTATAATAGTGTAATCATACCACCTAGACGTGTACCATTTCAAATTTTAGAGCCTTTGAAGCGTATGATGGAAGATAAAATAATAGCTTGCTACCTACCTGTAGGTTTGCAAATTGTGTGCGGACTGTCTTAAGTCTCCACACCGCTCGGTGTAGCTCGTGGAGAAGGGAGGGTTCGACGAAACCCCAATGCAAAAGGGTGGGCAAAAATGATTTAAAATAAAACGCACCAGCTGTGCACACTTGTTTATATTTAACTTGCTCAAAGAACTTCAAATAACGAACATTTAACAAAGGAACATAAATAAAAAAAAGTAACACATTAAAATAAATCCGTACCACAGATCTGTGCTTCGGTTACACATGCAGTTTAAACGAACAACGCAATTACAAAAAAAAATAAAAGGGCTATTCCGACCTTGGCCTCCTAAGATCCAGCGTCAATGTCAGTCAGCTGTTCCACATCAACAGATCGGAGCGTCCTCTCGCGGTGGTTAGCGAAGTGGGCCAATGTTGCGGTAAGCGGGAAAACCGCCAGAAATGACGTCGTCCTGCAGGGCGAGCCTATTCTCAACGACGGGGAAGGCCAGGTGGCGTGGCTCAATTCGTTGACGAAAGCCAACTCCGGGCTTCTGCACCCAAGGGGACGGCGATATTTCTCACCCAAATAGAACTACCTCCGCCAGCTGAATTGAACTGGGGCTAATGTCTCAAACTTAAACTTCAACAGGAAGCCTCTACAAGCCTCTACTCGTACTAAAACTTGTACTTAAACTTGTACTCAAACTTGTACTCAAAGCCTGTTTCGTATTTCGACGACAGGCTTGGAAAGCTGTTTAGCAAGCTTAAAATTCTCTCCTCGTACGATAACAGATCTCGGAATAATCCGGTACCACTTCCTTCACAAAAGCCAGCGAAAAAGAAGCACAAAGGAGCTGTACTCACTTACGCACAAAATGAACGATGCGAACGGGAGAGCTTGCGATATCAGACTCGCTGCGAATGCATGACGCGTTCTTCCCCTAACGCCGGTTCAGACAGAAGTCGTTACGATCGAGACAGATTTACTCCGGAAACCAAATGAGATGGAGCTATGTAGAATGCCTGAAGTAACAGCGGATAGTTAACATCACGCCACATTGTGAAATATGATGAAATTTGAATTTAGACGTAGGCCGTGTGAACGTTAAAATTTCCCACGATGATACAGGGTGTTCGGAAAATTATTATGAATAACTTGAATGGATTTTTCAACCGTAACAAGCTAAAGTAACAGAGCCTACGGAGTTTGTGCATCCAATTGTCATAGTTAAAAAGAAAGAACCAAATCAGATTAGGATTTGTTTGGACCCAAAATATTTAAATGAGGCATTAATTCGAGAATACTATTCATTACCATCATTTGAAGAACTTACAAGTGAAATGGCAGGTGCTGAATTGTTTTCAGTGCTGGATGCTAATCAAGGTTTTTACCAAATACCATTATCTAAAACAGCATCATTGCTAACAACTTTTGGGACGCCAGTAGGACGCTTTAAATTTCTAAGATTACCTTTTGGGGTTAGCGTTGTTCCTGAAATTTTCCACAGAATATTTAATAATATTTTTAGGCATATTCAAGGCGTAAAAATTTACATTGACGATATAATTATTTTTGCAAAAGATAAATCAGAGCATGATAGCATCTTACGAACAGTTTTGGAAACTGCTCGAGAGAAAGGAGTTAAGTTTAATTTATTAAACTTTATTAAACAAAATGTAAAATATCTGTGCAAGAGATTAAATATGTGGGACATCTTTTCAGCAGTAAAGGTATTAGTCCAGATAATGAAAAAATTGAAGCCATTAACAAAATTCCTATACCACAAAATAAAGATAAATTGAGAAAATTTCTAGGAATGGTTACAAATGTGTCACGTTTCATTCCAAATTTAGCTAAACAATCACATAATTTGAGGCAATTGCTTAAACAAAATGTCATTTGGGAATGGTCAGAAATACATGAACAAGAATTTAAACATCTGAAAAGTTTACTCAGCCAAAGTCCTGTTTTGCATTATTATGACCGAAATAAACCATGTGTACTTAGTGTGGATAGTAGCAAAGATGGGTTGGGAGCTGTTATATTAAAAAATGATGCTCCTATCGCGTATGCTTCTAAGTCTCTTAATGAAGCACAACAAAACTATTCACAAATTGAAAAAGAGACAATGGCAATCCTTTTTGGGTGTCAACGTTTTCACCAGTATTTATATGGTAAAAGTTTCTTAATTGAATCGGATCATAAACCGTTAGAGACTATTTTCAAAAAGCCTTTTGACAAAATTCCCTTTAGATTACAACGGCTTATTTTAAGCTTACAGAATTATGAATTTGAGATCAAATATAAATCTGGAAAGAAATTAGTTTTTGCAGATACTTTATCCAGAAATAGTTATGAAAACAATTTTTCTATTAATGAAACGGAAATTGAATCACAAGTAAACATGATCAATTATTTAAATATTACACCTAATAAATTAAATCTTATAAAAAATGAAACAAGTAGAGATAAAGAGCTTCAGGAATTGCAATCTCTTATTAAAGCGGGTTGGCCGGAATCAAAAAAGCATATAAATGACAAAATAAAGCAGTATTGGGCCTACAGAGATGAGCTTAGTGAAATAAATGGTGTTTTATTCAGAGCTGATAGAATTATAATTCCAAAGTCGTTACGTGAGGATGTTTTAAACAAATTACACTATAATCATTTAGGCATTACAAAAACTTTAAATAGAGCCTACGGTTTGGTTTTTTGGCCAGGTATTACTAAGCATATAACTGATAAAATACAAAATTGTCCAATTTGTTTAAAATATCAGAATTCCTTGCAGAAAGAGACAATTATTAATAAAGAAATTGCTTTACGTCCTTGGGAAGTTGTAGCATCAGACCTGTTTGAATATAAAAGCATTAATTATCTTTTAATTGTTGATACTTTTTCAAAATATCCAGAACTGTGTAGATTAAATGATAACACTACAACGTCAAATTTAATAAAAAAATTTAAATCAATATTTGCTAGGCATGGAAAACCTGATATATTATATAGCGATAATGGTCCTCAATACAATAATCATGCAATGTTAGAATTTTTAACAAACTGGGAAATTAAATTACAAACAAGTACACCACATTACGCTCAGTCAAATGGGTTTGTGGAAAGGCATGTACAGAGTATTAAAAAATTAATCAAGAAACTAATTGAAGATAATAAAGACATTTGTTTAGGGTTACTAGAATACCGTAATACTCCTCTATACACAAAAGGTCCATCACCTGCAGAATTATTATTTGGGCGGAAAATTCAATGTATTATTCCGATTACAACTCAACATTTAAAACCTAAATATGACATTTCTCAACATTTAGTACATTTAAAAACGTCTCAAGTAAAACAAGAGAGGCGGTATAATGAACACACCAAAGATTTAAAAAGTTTAAACGTGGGTGACGCTGTAATGTTGCAAAATGCTAAAACTAAAATCTGGAGTCCTGGAAAAATAATACAAATTGACGAAACACGTCCGAGATCTTATTTAGTTAAGAGCAGTAATGACAGAATTTACATGCGCAATCGAAAATATTTAAGAAAAATTGAAAAACCTTTTGTTACAGATTATGATTTTCAGCATATGTTAGATAATACACTTACTACTAACAAAAATTTTTGTACTCAAAATACAAGTAATGTAAATAACTTACCTATTTCTTTGGAGGTCACGGCTCAAGAAAATTCTAATGCAAATAAGGAAAAAGAAAATTCTAATGCAAATAACGAAAAAGAAAATATCAGTTCGCAGCCATCTTCTTCGTTCCTCAAAAGAAGTAGGTATGGTCGACAAATTAATCGACCAAAGAGATATCTAGATTAGAAATACATTTCAATTTGTTTTATTTCATTAAAGGTGAAGCTTATTATCATCTTTTTGTTGTTATATAAAAAGAAAAAAAAAGAAGAGAAAGAGGGAGATGTTATAGTATAAGTTAGCATATAGGCAAATGTATCTTCTTAAGGTATATTGTGTTGCATAACGTGTACGGGTATCAGACAGAGAGAGAGCTGGGAGACTGGTTCCGCCATTATTAGCGTGACCACGCCAGCGTATGTAACAGAATGTAAGAAGTACCAATAAACAGTTTATAAAACATACAAGGATATTTTTATTGGATATAACCAATACAACATTACCGATAAATAATCAAATGTAAACAGTTAATTGGTCATCATTTATAAATAAACAATAATATTAATTAAAATCGATTAATGTCACTTCAGAATATAGGTCGAAGTAGTCTTCGTCACAGACAGGTAAAATATTTTACCTGCCTACCTCTACTTGGATGGGTATCGTAAAATTGTACTTTCGAATATGGTAATCGAAAAAAACTATTAATAATCGGGTGTATTCCACATATCAATGATTAATACGCACTGAATTATGCGCATGTGTTGTCGCTTTTAACCACTTTTTAAACATTTTGCTATTCCACAAGCGCAAATGACACTGAAAAAAGGATATGCAATTATGTTCAGTGATTATATTCTACAAATGAAGTTAATTAAAATTGTAAAATAACCACCGTGTGCTGTTACCGGCTAATTTGTCCGTTAGCGAAATGTTGGGAGTTCGTTAGATCGTTGAACGCCGCTCTTCCTTGCACGTTTTTGTTGCATTTATTTCTAAAATTTTACAATTTTTCAATTTGTTCGCAGATTCAGGGTTGAATTTTTGTTGTCCTATTTTGTCTCAATTGGTTGAGCGAATTTCATCTCGTATTATTGCCGCGCCGCTTAGTTTTTCAAGTTTTAATTCTTAAAATCTTTTTTTACTTCAACAGCTGATTTGGTGGTAAGTTTTCTGTTGGTAACACTTCCATTGTTCCCATCTTAAATCTCAAATTTTTCCCGTGTTTTTCATGCTAATGCTGTTAATTTGCCTTGGTATCACTGCGCACAAGTTGCGTTTGTCTTTGAATTTGCGTCCCGCTTCAGTCGATCATTACACTTGATTGAAGATGCACGTGTATTTTTCTTCGGCGAATTGCCTGTATAGAGGAATCTCTGGTTTTATTACACTAGCGTTTGGGAATTATTTTTTGTCCCTAGTGTCTTTCGACTCTTTTGTTGTTCTGCTGCTACTCTTTGGCCGTCTAGGATCGTTTCTTTTGGAGATTTTAAGTTTTGAGACGGTAAGTTTTTTTTTCCCCGCTTTAATCTTTTTTTTGAAACAATTTTCATTCACCCAGGCAAGTAGTTTGTGGCATAACTTATCGTTATTGGGAATTTCGACGTTCGTGGATTTTGTAATCCGAATGCAGTTCTAATTTGGTTGCTGATATTTCCAACCTTCAAGGAGTATAAACATCTGATCCGAGACCTGCTACTCCTGCTTTCAATGCCACTACGACAACTTTTTAACACCGATGTAGGACTTCGTCGAGTGTTGCTGTCTTCGTCGACACGTGTAATGTGTTCAAGGTAACCAGCTCACCTGGTTTATTTCTTTTATTTCGACTGCGAGATCGGTTATCGAATACTATTTCTCCGAGTATTAGTTAATTAACGTATACTTGTTCGCCTTCTGCGAAACAGTAACATAACCTGTTTGATTTCCCGTCTTTTCTGACGAGGTTGTAATATTAGTTTTGTTTATTTATTTTTTTTAATTCATATTTGAACTTTAAGAGTAATTTCACTTTTGAACATTTGTTTTGTTACTTTAATTGATTTTCATATTGTTATAAATTTTATGAATTGTTTTGTAAACCTTATTGTGAGACAAAGAAAGCTTTCGGAGTTGATTAATTTTGTTTTGTCAGATGAAATATTTTCAGTACTTACTTTAGACCTTCAGTCGTATTTTAATTTAGGTATCACCAGTTGTAATTGCAACTTTTGATGATTTGTTATCTTGGATACATCCATTCTGCTTAAAACTGGGGTTGATTTGTTTTGGATTTATTGTAATACCTCAGGTATTTATCGTTGCTCCAGTTGGCGTCCAATACCGAATTTTTTTTAATATAATTATTTCCTCCACTGTGGATTTTCTTTTCTTAAGAATTTCAACCCACCCCTATGCTCTTCGCTTATTTTGAGCGGCCGAGGGTATTACACAAGTATCCAATCAAAACGATAACAGATCTAACGGAGGATCAAAAGCACTCTGGTATCTCCAGGTACTAGTTCAGTAGTCTATGTGCTTGTTTCATCAACTGGTAGGTATTTGCCCATTTATTTATTTTGTTAGTTTTATTATTTGTTTAAGTATTGTGTATTTTTTTTCCATTACCTTAAGGGGATCTTGTAATAAAAGCAACATCGGGGTAATAAAAGTGGCGCCCCAACGTGTATAGAATTGATGTTCGGTGTATGCTTTTTGTAGTTTTGTCCGAAGGCAAAGATTTTCGTAGTGGTTTCACGATAGACTCACTTTGTTTCGTCTTATTTTTGGTGAGGGGGATGAATTATACTCGGTTTGACTTCTTTCTTCGTAGTTTTCAGAATTTTTTTTTGCTGTCACTATGGATTTCAAATTAGAAGTAGGGTGCTTATCTCAAGATGAACTGATTTATGAACTTAGAATTAGGGGTGTTGTCGACATAGAATCAATGGACGAACAGCGTAAAGCATTACGATCTTTCATTAAATTAGAAAGGAAAAATACGGTATCTCGACCTGCTTATCCTTTTAAATTTCAGGACGATTATGACGGTATCAATAAGAAGTTAAATGAATTGCGTGCTTTAATTGATGGTTTATCAGACGCTTCCACTAGTTATCAATGGACAAAAATTGGTACTAAATTTGCTCACACTTTTGCTCGTTTTAATTTAACTGTCACTACGTCTCAAGAACAAGAAGCTCTTCGTTCTGGTTTATTAGTTCGCCTTATGACTCTCTCAACAGAATTTAAACATCGTGCTAAATCTTTAGGCCACGGTTCTCATATTTTAAAACAAACTCCCGCTAATTTATCACTTTTTATGCCACCTGTGAATACTTCTTCTCCTGTGTCTAGTGCTTCTGACAGTTCTGATAATGAAGTATCAGCATCCGCAGTCCAAATTAAACCCGTGCTAGTCCGTAATTGGAATTTATCCTTTTCGGGCAATATTAAGGAAATGTCATTAAACAATTTTTTTGAACGTATTGAAGATTTACGTGAAGCCAGGAATATTTCTAAAGCAGTTTTGTTTACCTCTGCCATAGAATTGTTTAAAGATAAGGCTTTAGTTTGGTTTCGTGCAAATAAAAAGAACTTTACTTGTTGGGAAGATATTGTGAACGGACTTCGACAAGAATTTCAAACAATTGACTACGATGAGAAACTTTTTGAATAAATTAAACACCGTACTCAAGGTTCTTCGGAATCTATTGGTTTATATATTGCAGTAATGCAAAATTTATTTTCCCGGTTGAATGTCACTATTCCAGAAACGCAACAACTTAAAATCTTACTTCGTAATCTCGCTCCTCACTACCAAACTCAATTAGGTTTAATTGAAGTTTCTTCCATTGCGCAACTCTTGAAGTTAGGGAGACAAATAGAAGCTAACAAGGCATCGATTGATTCTTATGTACCTCCACCTAAACGGAATCTCACACTTGAGCCTGACTTAGCCTATATTTCCTCGGAGCCTTCTACCTCTGGGAGTTCTTCAGTTGCGTCTTCTTCAAGGAAGAGTAGATGCTGTTGGAATTGTGGAGCCAATAATCATTTATCCAAAAAGTGTACTCAACCTAGGAGGGTTCATTGTTTTCGTTGCGGTGAACCAAATGTCACAGTCAAGTCTTGTCCAAAGTGTTCTTTAAACTCCAGAAGAATGCATTAGGAGACCGTCTTGTGCATTCAGTCTATGTAGAAAATAAACCGGTCGATTTTCAGGCCAATAAAGTTCTTTTAGATTTTGTTCTTTCTCACGTTAGAAATGATGAACGTCCTTATCTACAGATCACAATTTTTGGTAAATCTTTTCTCGGATTGTTAGATACTGGTGCCTCGCGAACAATTGTTGGTGGTAAAGGTTGGAATCAGTTACAAGATATGGGTTTATCATTACAAAAAACTTTTATTCCATGTACCGTTGCAAATGATCAAACTTGTCAAGGAATAGGGACTATTAGTGCTCCAGTCAAACTTCGTGATCGAATAAAAATTTTAGATCTCTTGGTAGTTCCTGAACTTGAACATACTCTTATATTAGGAATTGATTTTTTTCATATAATGGGTATAGTACCTGACTTACGTGCTGGTGAATGGACTTTTAGTAATGATATTGAATCTTCTTGCTCGATCAACTCGATAACTTCTTATTCTAACCTCACTTCGGAACAACAAGTCAAATTATCTGTCGTACTTGGTGAAGCTTTTTCCGTAATGGACACCACTCGTTTAGGTTGTACGCGCTCTGTCGAACATGAAATTATCGTAGATAGCCCACCTATCAAACAAAGATATTATCCGTTGTCACCTGCTATGCAAAAAATTGTGGATCAGGAATTGTCGTCTATGTTGAAAGAAGGTATTATTGAGCGATCTAACAGCCCTTGGTCTTCACCTATCATATTAATCCCTAAGAAGGACGGCTCTTATCGTTTTTGTGTAGATTATCGCAAACTTAATCAAGTTACTCGTAGAGATGCCTATCCTTTGCCGTACGTTTCAAATACTTTGGATAAACTTCGGGATGCTAAATTCTTATCGACTCTTGACATTAAATCGGCTTACTGGCAAATTCCAGTTGCAAATAATTCTCGTGCTTATACTGCATTTACTGTCCCAAATCGCGGTCTTTTCCAATTCACTCGCATGCCTTTTGGTCTTCATAATGCGCCCGCAACTTGGCAACGATTCATAGATCGAGTTATTGGTGCTGACTTAGAACCTCATGTCTTCGCCTACCTCGATGATATTGTAATTGTGACCCAAACCTTTGAACATCATATGCAAATTCTCCAGGAAGTATTGAATAGACTCGTTAATGCTGGTCTTACGTTAAGCAGAGAAAAATGTACGTTTTGCAGAGAGGAATTGAAATATCTAGGTTATGTAATCAATCGGAATGGCTTACATGTAGATCCTGACAAAGTACAAGCGATCTTAGCTATTTCCAAACCAACTTCGGTTAAAGAAGTTAGGCGTATTCTTGGTATGGCCTCCTGGTATCGTAGGTTTGTGCCAGACTTTGCGACAATTATTGCTCCTTTGACGACATTACTTAAGAAAAATCAAACTTTTTTGTGGACTTCCGAATGTGATTCAGCTTGGACTCAAATTAAAAATAAGTTAGTTTCTGCTCCAATTCTTTGATGCCCAGACTTCTCTAAAGAATTCATTGTTCAAACTGACGCTTCAGACTTTGGTATTGGTTGTGTTTTGAGTCAAATGTCGGAGGATGGTGAACATGTCATCTGTTACCTGAGTCGTTCTCTTACTGCTCAGGAAAGGAAGTTTTCCACTGTTGAAAAGGAATGTTTAGCAGTCTTATGGTCGATAGAAAAGTTAAGACCTTATTTGGAAGGAACTCATTTTACCGTTATTACGGATCATTTTTCCCTGAAATGGCTTCATTCGATCCAGAATCCTAGTGGTCGCTTATCCAGATGGAGTATGCGTATCCAACAGTATGATTTTACAGTCATTCATAGGAAAGGGAAAGATCATGTCGTTCCTGATGCTCTTTCAAGATCTGTACCAATTCTAGATTGTGTTCAACAGGGAACTTGTACTTCTGATCGTTGGTACTTAAACTTGTGTAATTCAGTCAGACAAGATCCTCTGAAATTTTCGAATTTCCGACTTGAAAACAATACTTTGTTTAAATTTATAAACAATTTAAGTAGCGACATCTTGCAATCGCTTTTTGACCTAACATCGCAGTAGGATTGACAAATTGAAGCTAGTTCGCCACATAATAAGTCATCCCATGCGAGGCGGCCATGCTTGCTGTCAAAGCATATGAGAATTTTAGAAAAATTGTGTGCAAATCGGTTTTGATTACAGCTGACGAAGGCCCAACTAGGCCTGAAACAGCTGTACAGAGCCTGCTCGAGGAATTTGCTGTAATCAAAACCGATTTGCACACAATTTTTTTAAATTTATACGTCCTGCCTATCCAAATTTTGGCAACGAAGATAGTCAGTGGAGAAGGGTTGTACCTAAAGAGGAACGTCTTCAACTTATTCGTTCTTGTCACGATGATTCTACTAGTGGACATCTAGGAATTTACAAAACTTATCAACGGTTATCGCAGTCTTATTATTGGCCTAGAATGAGATCTCAAGTCTCTAAATATGTCCGCCACTGTGTCGTTTGTCTACGAACCAAACCTGAACAGAAACTTATTACTGGTTGCATGGGAGGACACTCAAAAATTTCTAAACCCTGGGAAGTTATAAGCCTTGGCCTAGTTGGACCTCTTCCTAGATCGACTAAAGGATTTGTGTATATTTTAGTGATCTCGGATTGTTTTAGCAAGTTCACTCTTTGTTTTCCTTTGCGTAAAGCTAGTGCCACTATGGTCGTAAAACATTTAGAAAATGATGTATTCTTAATTTTCGGTGTTCCTAGAGTAGTCATTTCTGATAATGGTGTACAGTTCCGGTCCAAAGAATACACTCAATTGTTATCATCTTATCAAGTCAGTCCACGGTATACTTCGTACTATTCTCCTCAATCTAATCCGACAGAAAGAGTTAATCGTGTGATTAAGACGATGTTAATCTCCTATGTCCTCCGATAAACATCGGGAGTGGGACAAACTGCAAAACACGAAGTTACGGGAATGACTCCCTATTTTATTAACTTTGGTCGTGAAATGTTACTTAAAGGTACTTCGCATTTGGCTAATAGTGTACCTCAGGACGAAACCGCTGAATTTGTACGGGATCCTGATAAATTATTGAAACGATCGAATGCTTTCGCCACTCTTTATAAAGACGTCCAATCTCGTCTTCAAAAGGCGTATATAAAATCTAAAGCTCGTTATGATCTTCGTCGACGCCCTGTACATTTTCATCTGGAACAACTTGTTTGGCGCAAAAATTTTGTTCTTTCTGACGCTTCCAAGCACTTCTCGTCAAAACTTACAGACAAGTTTGTAGGTCCTTTCCGTGTAAATAAATGACTCTCTACGGATACTTATGAGCTGAAGGATTTAGATGGTAAAATCTTACCTGGTACTTGGCATTGTCAACATTTGAAACCTCATCCTGATGAGGAAGGAGATACGTAGTTTTGGTCTTCGGCCTGCAGATTGGGTCTCTTGGAATACATCTGCTGTTTTCATTTGCATGTTGTAAAAGGCAACTAATGGTGTCTTAGCTTTCCGACTTACATCTTAGGAAGCCGACTCTCTTGTTCTCCTATATTGGGTTTGTGATTGAGTTTCGATTTTTGGATTGTGGAATATAGGATTGAGCTGAGTCGTATTGTATGATTGTATGATTATTAATGTTAGTTGGCGATTCTAGAATGTTAAAAAAAAAAAGGTTGTTATGGTAGTTTTTTTGAAAGATAAATATTAATAAATTTTTTCTTTGGTAAACTCTTGGTTCTTACTGCATCAACAAACTCAACATTGGTCCTTTGAGCCTGGATATTAAAGCATTATTTGGTGAGAGTGTGTGCAAGTAAGTCAAAAGAAAAAAAGCTTCGACAAGAAGTAGTGCATCAGTGGTTGAAGACATTTCTTGAGGCATCGTATTTAAAGCAAGAAGCGTCGGCACAAGACACGTATTCTGGAGTGGCGGAAAGTCATAAAAGCATTCATTATCATAAATAAATTATTGGCCACGGGCGACGGCTGTATCAACAAATCCTAGAAGTGATATTAAATCATACCTGCATTTGAATTTCACGTCGGAATATGGAAGAGCTGGTACAACTGAAATGTTATCAAATCTCAATTAACAAGATTCAAATCTTTTTTGGAAAAATGTGATGAAGATCCGAACAAGTATGTTGAAATTTCCTTAAGAATTGAACGAATTGACACTCTACTTAAAGACTTCAATGAACAATGACGCAAATCGAAATTATCATCGAAGAAGAAGAAGAAGAACGTGAAGAATTTGAAGATAAATTTCATTCTTTGATTGCAAGAGCCAAGCAGATGCTGATTCCAAGTGTCAACCAACAGGGTTTTGCTCCTGATCATGTTCCAGTTCTTTTGGCACCTCCTGCAGTCGTACAAAAGCCTTCAATTAAGTTACCCACCATAGAAGTTCCGAAATTTGATGGAAGCTGGGAAAAATGGATGGCGTTTAAGAACATTTTTGTATCTCTTATTCATGAAAACGAAGCATTAAGTGGAGTACAAAAATTACATTATTTAAAATCTGTATTGACAGGTAACGCTTCAAAATTAATAGACTGTCTTGATTTGTCTAATGAAAATTACGACATAGCATGGAAATTAGTTAAGGACAGATTCGAAAGTAAAAAAATTATTGAACAACATCATGTTCAGTCAATAATCAACCTTCCTAATATAACAAAGGAATCGCATGTAAGTTTGCAACACTTATATGATTCTTTTCAGCAGCATCTAAAATCATTATACAAATTAGGAGAACCAGTTCAATTTTGGGATACCATTTTAATTAATATTTTATTATCAAAACTTGACGTGGTTAGTACTAGAGAATGGGAAATGAAAAGAGCTGACAAAGACGAATTGCCCAAATTAGAAGACTTGATAATCTTTATCAAAACTAGATGTTCATTTTTGGAAGCACTTTCTAGAACAAAATATAATTCTACTAAATTGAATCATGAAGCTGTGAAATCATTTGGTAACAAAAACGGCAATCAGATAAGATTTTATGTTTCATTGAAAGAACAAGCTTGTTTAATTTGTAACGAAAAACATAAAATATTTGATTGCTGTAATTTCAAATCATTGACAGTACATGACAGATATGTCAAAGCAAAAAATTTAAAGTTATGTTTTAATTGTCTGAAACCTTTTCATGGAAAAAAATGTCAAGCTGGTTCATGCAAAAAATGTGGAAAATTTCATAATACATTATTATATTATGATAATAATAATGCTGATGCAAATTTAAAAACACAAAATGAAAATAATTCAGGAAATTGTACACAAATTTTACATGAATCAAAGACCCTTTGTTGTTCGACTGGTGAAGGTTCACAGGTATTATTAGCAACTGCTGTTATTTTGATAGCAGATAAATTTGGTAAACTGCATAAATGTAGAGCTTTATTGGATTCTGGATCTCAAGCAAATTTCATTACTAAGCATTTTAGCCAACGTTTACATTTGGATCAACAAGCAATTTGTACAAAAATAAAAGGTATCGTTCAGGTAAATTCTTTTTCTTTAAATCAAGTAAAAACGTACATTAAATCTAGATTTCAAAATTATTCAACTAATTTAATATTTCTCACAGTAGAAAAAATCACAGACTCTTTACCTACAATGACGATAAATTTAAAATCATTAAATATTCCATCTTCAATACAATTAGCAGATCCTGAATTTCACATTCCTAACAAAATTGATATTCTATTGGGAGCCTCAGTATTTTGGAGTTTAATTTGTACAGGTCAAATAGAAATGGCATTAGGGCAACCCATGTTGCAAAAAACGAAATTAGGTTGGATAATTTCTGGTACAATTAAAAAGCATATTGAACAACGCAATGAGGTAAAATGTTATTTTAATCAAAGTGAAAAGCTATATGAGAAAATTGAGAAATTTTGGTTAATAGAAGAAATTCCAGAGACACGACAATATTCAAAGGAAGAAGAA
Source organism: Dorcus hopei (assembly GCA_033060865.1). NCBI lineage: Eukaryota > Metazoa > Arthropoda > Insecta > Coleoptera > Lucanidae > Dorcus > Dorcus hopei. The sequence goes on along the minus strand of CM065419.1, from coordinate 544,702 downwards.
TATTGTGAAATACATTTTCAAGAAACTCATTCAAGAAACAAAGACGGCAGGTTTGTTATAGAACTACCTCTTAAAGGTGATTTTGTTAATATAGGAAATTCAGAAGAGATAGCTACAAAAAGGTTTTTGGCTTTGGAAAGAAAACTCGACAAAAATTTAGAATTGAAAAAGCAGTATCATGATTTCATAAAAGAATACCTCGATTTAGGACATGCTGAAAAAGTGACAGAGGAAACAATTGGTCAAATGGGAACTTATAATTATCCTGCATATTATTTACCGCATCATCCAGTAATAAAAGAAGAGAAGACCACCACAAAGGTAAGAGTAGTGTTTGATGCATCTTGCAAATATCACTTAACGATGTACTTTGTGTAGGTCCTGTAATTCAGCAGGAACTTTTTCATATTATTATTAGATTTAGGCAACATGCATACGCTATGTCTGCTGACATTGTTAAGATGTACCGTCAAGTTGAACTCAAAAGGAAATATCGAAAACTACAACGCATTCTTTGGAGATGGGATTACACGCAAAAAATTGAAAAGTATGAACTTGGAACTGTAACTTACGGAGAAGCAAGTTCTTCATTTTTAGCAATAAGGTGTCTACAGCAAGCTGCTATAGATTTAATGGAAAAATATCCAAGAGCATATAATGTGATAATGCAAGACTTTTATGTGGATGATCTTCTAACTGGAGAACAAAGTGAAAAAGAATTATTATTATTAAAGGAGGAAGTCACTAATGTACTGAATTCTGCACAATTTGAATTGAGAAAATGGACATCAAATTGTGCAACAATAAGTGACATTAATAAAGCAATGGACGAATCTTCCATCGCAATTGGCCAAAGTACAAAAGTTTTGGGATTAAGATGGAATCCAGAGTTAGAATTTTACATTATAAAATTAATATTTCTACCGATCCAGAAAAGGTAACTAAAAGATTAATTTTATCATCTATTGCACAGATCTTCGACCCTTTGGGTCTTCTTGGACCTCTGGTGATAAGAGCAAAAATAATTATGCAACAATTGTGGCAAACAAAGTTATCTTGGGACGAAAATTTACCAACAGAAATACAAACAAAATGATTAGAATGGTGGAAGGATATTAAAGAAATTAATCAATTACAAATTTCTCGTCCAGTAATTTCTTAAAATTTTATATTTACAGAAATACATGGATTTTGTGATGCATCGGAAGTTGCTTATGGTGCATGTGTATATTTGAGAAGCAAAGGAATTCACATGTGTAAATATGAAGTTTCATTATTATGTGGAAAATCAAGAGTCGCACCATTAAAAAAGATTATACTACTCTATAAGTATCAATAAATCACCTCCATATTTATATAACAAAATTAGTTACCGGACGGATATACATAATATAAATATTAGATTTAAGAATGTTATTACAATACCGTCTCACAAATATGCATTCTTTGCGCGTGGTTTTTCATACAATATTGCTAGCTTATTAAACAGCATTCCATCTCATCTTAAGCTTGGCAGTGTAGCTGTCTTCAAACGTAATTTTAAAGATTTTCTGGTCAGAGAGCAGAACTTTCAAGGAAATTAATTTACTATGTAATTTGCAGTGTGCTTCTATATTTATACTATGTGGCTGTTAAGGGCTGAAGGAAGAACAGGAATCCTTGCTTAGGATTCTTGATTTTTTGCCCTTTTGACTGATTTATATATGTATTCTTGTATCTCATTTTCACCAATAATATTCAGTCAATAAACTGTATTATTATTATTATTATTATTATTATTATTATTATTACTTTACCCAGATTAGAATTAAGCGAATATAAAATATTACATAAAATAATATTATGAGTTTGCTTCTTTCTGTTTCATAAATGTTTTTGTATAACTTATAAAATAGAGTACTAATATTATTAGACTATTAGTTAAATTTGAAATTTGAGGTTAGAGCGCCTGCCGGTTACCGCGTAAAATTGATCGTCACATCGTAAATACACTCTCAACTGTAAATTTAGTGTAAATGTGCTTAAAGTGCTCAAACATGTCAAAGGTTGGAAATCTCATCTGTGAAGCATCTCTTTCGTTTTGTAGAACCGGTGGAATTAGCCACATTTTGAGGGGATAGGTATATACTGTCATCTAGCAAAACAGCTCCAGGAAATGGCCGCCAGCCTGCATCCATTCGTACACAGCGGGCTACTTCTTAACACTCTAGCAGTCTAGCATCACTTACACTGCCAGGCCAGTTAGCATATATATATATAATAAAACTCCAAAGACGGTCCACAGACAAGCATAATATTTAAAGAATGATTCCCATGTCGAACGACAAAAGCAGGTTCATACTGTCTGGGAGCATCAATTTTAATGAGAATTTCATCAAGTGCTCCACAAACTAGAGGAATATTGGCTATCATATTAAGTTTATGAATAATTTTTCCAACATCATTAGGCCAACAAACCACTTCTCTAAGGAGAATTTGGTTGATGGCTGAGACAACCCTATGAACACACCTACACACAGTAGCTTTAAAAATACCATGTATATCTGTAGCACAGTGGTACTGCATTCTACTGCCTAACCAATGTAGAGCTGCTGTTTATTTATGTTCTATTCGATTTGAAACAAAATTAAACTTTTCAAATGTCAATCTGAATTGTTCATTATGTGTCACATGTGTCTTGTATGAATACATACGAAAGTTGTTGCCTAAAAATCCTCGGACGTCGCACTAAAACGACAATTTCTTTGTCACTAGAATCTGATGCTAAATCAGCCACTTTTCTTTTAATTACAAACGATATTATGATATCTTAGGTAATATTATTATACTCAAATGACTTATAAAATTAGTCAAGTTTTAAGAGAGAAAAATATTAGCCCGTTTTATTTATGAAACACTAAGCCAATTATAGCTAATAAAATTAGCAAATATTTGTAGTGGTACACTCATAATTAATATTATTGATTAAAATGTTTATGAGATATAACCTAATACTATAAGCTAATAGTATTAGTCTGGAGCTACTAATATTAGTCTAATAATTTTCATGAAACAGGCCCCAGGACATTTTTTAATAGGACAGCCAAGCACCGCTATCCCGAATAAAAATATTGAAAACATTGCTACTAATCGTTTAACCAGATTCGAGCTTTTAGAACAAATGAAACAAAGGTTTTGGCGTCGTTGGTCAGCAGAATATTTGTCTCAATTACAACCACGTCAAAAATGGAGATCTAATGGAATCTTCCATTAAAATAGGTGCAATGGTTATAATAAAAGATGATAATACACCACTTTTGAACTGGCGTTTAGGTCGTATAATTGAAGTTCATCGTGGAAACGATAATGTAATTCGAGTTGTTACTGTTAAAACTTATTCTGGAACTTATAAGCGTTCTTTAACAAAAATTTGTATTTTACCTATAGAATCATGATTGTAAACTAATTTTATCATTAGTATTCATGTTTATCGGATTGTTTAATTGAATTTAAGCCTTGTTGAAAGGAATCCTTTCAAGGGCGGCGGTTATTATGTATGATTGTATGATTATTAATGTTAGTTGGCGATTCTAGAATGTTTAAAAAAAAAGGTTGTTATGGTAGTTTTTATGAAAGATAAATATTAATAAATTTTTTCTTTGGTAAACTCTTGGTTCTTACTGCATCAACAAACTCAACACGTATTTAATATTTTTTTCCTTCTTCTTTTGTGGTATGTCAGTTTTAGATTTTGGAGTAACTTTGGTATTTTTTTTTTTGAAGCCACATTTAGTTTCTTTATGGTGGTTTGCGTCTTTGTGCGAAATATTGAAACTGTTCATTTTGTGTACTTCTTCTTCTCAGTTGTGGTTTGCCGAGTTTTATGTTTTCCCGAATTTGACTTCTCTGGTTTTGACGTTTCTAATTTTGAGATTACCCGGATTTGACTTTTGTTGTTGTAAAGAGTGTTGTACTGGGTTCAACTAGAGGGAGATTGGTAATTTTGTTTCTTGAACTGTTGGTTCTCTTCCGGTCCGCTTCAGTTTTTTTGAGTTGGTTAGCCCCTGATAGTTGAATGAGTGCTTCTTTCTTTAGGATGATCGCCAGCATCCTTCATTTTATCTTTCAAATTTTAACTTTGCTCTGGTGTGTGACATGGCTCTTTTTGTTTTTTTCTTCGCGTCGTTGTTTGGGGGTCGCTGCCCATTCACGGCTGTTACTTAGGTTAGTAGCGTTACGGATCTGATGTCTTAGAATTGGTGGACAGCTTTTACCTACCAATTTCCAATTTCCCAAATTCCGATTGGTTTCCTTTACGTTAGTGATAACCCCATTTTATTTTATCCCTGTTTTGTTTTCTTTTTTGGGTTCTCCACCGCTTCACGGTGCTGAACTTTGTTTTACGTGTTGTGGTTGTTTTGCGTCGTTCGGAGGCCGCGCTATTGCCTAGGGTCTCGCTGCGAGGGTTCCAGCTTTCTTCTTGTTTTAGTTATAACTTCTTTTCTTATTTATTCCGTCTCTCTTGGCTTTCTTCGTCGAGCAGGCATGTGGAGTTGGGTACGTCCCGCCCTGTAAGTTCCTGTGCGACCTTTAGTAGCGGAAGCTCTTTCCTACCTTTCTTTTTTTAAGCTTATGTTTTGCTAGAAACTCGTTAGGGTGACTCGGGCGGTGGCAGTGTTTTTGAGGGATGCACGGCAGCTACTTCGGCGTTTTTTTTTTCCTCTTTACCTGTCCTAGGCTAGCTGACAGCTGAAGAGCCTTGTGTGGTTTGAAGGCTAGTTGTGTGTCGCGTATTGAATGTTCTGCCTCATGTTGATCGGTTCTGGGTCTTTAGTGAAGTTTTTTTAGGTTAAGTTAGTTTTAAGTTAGGTTTATGGTTTTCATTTTGGGATTTGCTTGGTTTCTTATTTCTTTTTTTGATTTATTCCTGAATTTTTGGATATTGAATTTTTAGGTATTCGTATCTTGTTTTTTTGGGATGGTTTGGGCCTTTGGCATTTTGCTCTTATGAGGATTTTTGGAATTTGAGACTTTTTGGCATTTAGGATTATTGTTGCCTTCCGTTTTGGAATTTTGTAGGCTTTTCCCTAAGTGGTTACCTATTGGTGTATATAGTAGTTTAAGTTTTGGGATTCTTTGGAATCTATTTGAATTTTTGATCTTCGGTATTGGTCGAACTTCTTTTTTTCCTCAATTTCGGAAGAAATTTTCCTTCCAGCAAAATTTCTGCTAAGTAAGGGTGGAATTGTTACCGGCTAATTTGTCCGTTAGCGAAATGTTGGGAGTTCGTTAGATCGTTGAACGCCGCTCTTCTTTGCACGTTTTTGTTGCATTTATTTCTAAAATTTTACAATTTTTCAATTTGTTCGCAGATTCAGGGTTGAATTTTTGTTGTCCTATTTTGTCTCAATTGGTTGAGCGAATTTCATCTCGTATTATTGCCGCGCCGCTAAGTTTTTCAAGTTTTAATTCTTAAAATCTTTTTTTACTTCAACAGCTGATTTGGTGGTAAGTTTTCTGTTGGTAACACTTCCATTGTTCCCATCTTAAATCTCAAATTTTTCCCGTGTTTTTCATGCTAATGCTGTTAGTTTGCCTTGATATCACTGCGCACAAGTTGCGTTTGCGCACGTGTATTTTTCTTCGGCGAATTGCCTGTATAGAGGAATCTCTGGTTTTATTACACTAGCGTTTGGGAATTATTTTTTGTCCCTAGTGTCTTTCGACTCTTTTGTTGTTCTGCTGCTACTCTTTGGCCGTCTAGGATCGTTTCTTTTGGAGATTTTAAGTTTTGAGACGGTAAGTTTTTTTTTCCTCGCTTTAATCTTTTTTTTGAAACAATTTTCATTCACCCAGGCAAGTAGTTTGTGGCATAACTTATCGTTATTGGGGAATTTCGACGTTCGTGGATTTTGTAATCCGAATGCAGTTCTAATTTGGTTGCTGATATTTTCAACCTTCAAGGAGTATAAACATCTGATCCGAGACCTGCTACTCCTGCTTTCAATGCCACTACGACAACTTTTTAACACCGACGTAGGACTTCGTCGAGTGTTGCTGTCTTCGTGGACATCTTCATCGACACGTATAATGTGTTCAAGGTAACCAGCTCACCTGGTTTATTTCTTTTATTTCGACTGCGAGATCGGTTATCGAATACTATTTCTCCGAGTATTAGTTAATTAACGTATACTTGTTCGCCTTCTGCGAAACAGTAACATAACCTGTTTGATTTCCCGTCTTTTCTGACGAGGTTGTAATATTAATTTTGTTTATTTATTTTATTTTTTTTAATTCATATTTGAACTTTAAGAGTAATCTCACTTTTGAACATTTGTTTTGTTACTTTAATTGATTTTCATGTTGTTATAAATTTTATGAATTGTTTTGTAAACCTTATTGTGAGACAAAGAAAGCTTTCGGAGTTGATTAATTTTGTTTTGTCAGATGAAATATTTTCAGTACTTACTTTAGATCTTCAGTCGTATTTTAATTTAGATATCACCAGTTGTAATTGCAACTTTTGATGATTTGTTATCTTGGATACATCCATTCTGCTTAAAACTGGGGTTGATTTGTTTTGGATTTATTGTAATACCTCAGGTATTTATCGTTGCTCCAGTTGGCGTCCAATACCGAATTTTTTTAAATATAATTATTTCCTCCACTGTGGATTTCTTTTCTTAAGAATTTCAACCCACCCCTATGCTCTTCGCTTATTTTGAGCGGCCGAGGGTATTACACAAGTATCCAATCAAGACGATAACAGATCTAACGGAGGATCAAAAGCACTCTGGTATCTCCAGGTACTAGTTGAGTCTATGTGCTTGTTTCATCAACTGGTAGGTATTTGCCCATTTGTTTATTTTGCGTATTGTGTATTTTTTTTCCATTACCTTAAGGGGATCTTGTAATAAAAGCAACATCGGGGTAATAGTGCATATGAAATACGTCTTCAATCAGTGATTTAAAAGCAGTGGTTAAGAAGTTATTATTAAGGACAGTGTTAATAAAGTGACAGATAAGCACTGCATTATGGAATACACCTGAATAATAATAATAATAATAATAATAATAATTAGACTTTATTGTCAACATGTTTATAATATGTACCTACAAATATGGTAAGGCGAAGTCCAGCTCAGCGCCATAAACGCTGGCTGCTCAACTTAACCTTATGTTCCTAACGAAAAATGAAACGGAAAAGACATAGCAGTAGAGTAGCAAACATGCAAAACTAAGTGAAAAGTCATAGAGAAAAAAAAAGATAATTATAGAGAATGAAGATATTCAAAAGAGTATAGGCATGGAGAAGGAAATGCGGAAGAAATAATAATAGTAATAATGATAATCTGCTCACTCAGAATTCACTCGATATTCACTAATGCAGACAGTTTCTTTTTAAAAATGGTAGCAGTAGCAAAATTAAATAGAGAATGATATCGGTTATAAAGATAATAAATGTTATACCGGTAGGATCGCTTGACAATTTCAGAGAGACGGGACGGTGGCGTCATTAAACCCTTGAATCTCAGATTCAAGTTATGAACATCAGTTCGGTAAGATATTTTTTGATACAAATACGGAGGACATTTCGACTTCAAGATTTTAAAATAGAAGCAAGCGGCATGCAAAGTGCGAGTGTTTGCCATGTTCAGCCATCCCAATTCTTTTAATCTATGACTAACTCTGTCGTACTTATGCAAACCAAAAATAAATCGTATACAAGCATTTTGAACCCGTTGCAGTCTTGTAATGCACACGGAGTCCAGACAAGGGCCATAAACCATGTCGCAGTAATTTAGTTTGGCTAAGACAAATGAGTTACATAAACTAATTTTAGTTTTTTGATTAAAAATGTATCGCACTCTATATAATGATTTAAGTCCTAGGTAAGCTTTACTGACAATGCTGGAGACATGTTCTCTAAATCTCAAAGTGGAGTCTATAGTTAAGCCAAGGTTTTTTACAACACTTACAGGCGTCAATCTTAAGCCCTCCAGAATAATATGTAAGCGATTTGTAGCTTCTTCCCTACTTTTTGCGGATCCAAAAAAAATTAACTTGGTTTTCGCTGGGTTCAAACTCAAGCAATGCTCTTTAGAAATAACAGCTAGCCTCTCAAGATCTGAATTAATGTCATTTGACGCTTGAAATAGCTGCGAAATGTGAAAGGATTTATAAACTTGCACATCATCTGCATAAAAATGAAATTTGCAATTCATAAAAGCTGAACTAAAATTGGTAACGTAGAGGCAATATAGAAGCGAACTCAAGATTGACCCCTGTGGTACTCCTCTGTCTGTCATTAAGAAATCTGAAGTAGTTCCTGAGTAAAAAACTGCCTGGTGTCTGTAATCCAAATAGTTTGAAATTAGAGTAGTAACATTCTCCGAGAAACCAACGTATTTCAAAATTGAGATTAATAAAGTGTGATTTACAGTATCAAAAGCACGCGAATAGTCGAGTAAGACAAGCACTGTCACATCACCGCGATCAGCTGCAAAGATAATATCATCAATAATATGAGAAAGCGCTGTGCTGCAACTATGGCCCGTCTGAATCCCGACTGCACCACAGGTAAAATGTCATTATTTACTACGTACTCTCTCATTTGTTTCTCAATTATTTTTTCGAATACTTTACTTAAGGCTGGTAAGATGCTAATGGGTCGGATATCACTAAAAGTTAAGGGGTTACTGACTTTCGGTAATGGTGTAACATAGGCACTCTTCCAGCAAGTAGGAAAAACACAGTGCGATATACAAGAATTAAATATATGCATCACTACATTAGATAGATAAGGCAAACAGAGAGATAAATGAAATACACTTAGCCCATCATAGCCGACTGCCTTCGATTTGATTTCCGACAGAGCCTTCAAGATATCAGACTCAGTGACTGGAGAAAAACTGAAAACTGAGCTGTTATTATATTTCTTGTTATTGCGGTAAAAATTGCAGAGGGGAGTTACATCTGTGTCCGTGATAGGTATAGACTCAATCAAAAATTTATTAAGGTCGTTAAGATCTGCTAAGTGTGCGGGTAAAGAAGTCGACTTTCTGCTACCAACGCCTAACTCTTTCAAATCACTCCAGAAATTAGCAGAGTTAGTAGCGCTATAGTGTGTATTGAAGTAGATTTTCTTTTCGCGTCTGCAAGCTGCAGTGGTCAAGTTGCGTAGCTCCTTATAATGAAACCAATCACTTTGATTTCTTGTTTGTTTAAATTTCTGCAAGGCTCGGTCTCGCAATTTCATCATAACTTTCAAGTTATCTGTAACCCAAGGAGCTGGTGATTTAGAAAAACGAGAAGTTACGTAGGGAGCGTGAATATCCAATAATAAAGTTAAGCTCTCATTGAAAAAGTTAATCTTGGCGTCAATATCCTGTAAATCATAAATATTGCGCCAGGGAATTGATTTTAAACTATCGCAAAAAGATTGGTAATTAAAATATTTAAAATTCCTGTACGTTTTAAAAGTAGGAGGCGGTTTAATCGAGTTTACAGAAATTTCACAAAAAATCAAATCGTGGTCAGACAGGTCGTGAACAGGCAAAACTCCCGAAGTTGAAACAACTTTTTTGTTGGACGTAATAATTAGATCAATTAGAGTTGACGAAAGCATAGTGGTCCTAGTTGGCGCATTAATAATTTGCTTTAAACCAACAGATTCAAAAAGAGCAATTAAATTTTTAACATTAGAGTGGCCATAATTTAACAAATCAGTGTTTAAATCACCAAGACAAAACAAATCCGAGCAAAGTGGGAAAATTTCAGAAGTGAGTATTTCAAATTCATTGAGAAAATCGTTAAAGTTACTATTGGGTGGTCTGTACACCACACCAAAAGCGAATTCATTCCTACCTAATCTTACCTTTATCCAGAGATGTTCTGCTGCATTAGCAGTGATATCTATTAACTCATACCTGTATGACGATTTTACATAAAAAGCGACGCCCCCTCCTCTAGAACCTCTATCTTTCCGAATAAGCGAGTAACCATCAAGTTGAATGACTTCTGAAGGGATGTTATCATTAAGCCAGGTCTCTGTAAGCGCGATTAGATCATAATTTTGCTGTGCTAAAAGAGTTTTAAAGTTATCAAATTTGGCGGCTAACGAGTGAATATTTAGGTGAGCAAATCTCCATATATACATAGAGAAAAATAGAAAATAGTAAAGTCAACAATTAATTATAGAGGAAGATGTAGAATAGTGAAAAAAGCAAATACGCTAATACGCTAATAACTAAATTAACTTAAAATGAAAAGACAAAAAAAAGAAAAATTGGAATTAATTATATTACACATGCGGACACGGTCATTCATTGTGATACACATTACAAGCCGAACAACTATAATAACTACTAGAAAACAAGAAAACATACTTCATCCTTTCACAAAGAAAGGTTAAAAGAACAAAAAACAAAGAGATTCAATAATGGTGGTAACAGAAAACAAGGAAAGAAAAAGAAATACGACATATCATAATCAAATAGTTCACTTAATCGGTGCCTAAAATTAAATTAGGTTCAAACGTGATCAACTGACGAAAAGTACAACATTCTCTAATCCGCTAAATCAGCAGCAGATTTGATAGAAATTTTTTTATTATGAATACGCGCAAGAATGTTGCCATCCAATGTCCAAACATTCATATGACCATATTTGGACTGTGCCTCGCGCAATAACTCTAGCTTAATTTTTGTGAGATCTTCGGTTATTCGTAGGCCAGTGTTCTTCAAATGCCTCTTCTTATTACAAGTTAATTGCTTGGTCTTGTAACTTAAAAACTTGACCAGAATATTTCGGGGCCGGTTCTCGTTCAATCGGCCGACTCGATGACAGCGCTCGATTTGGTCGGGATGAATTTCCAGATTTAATTTTTCAGTAAAAAATCGGATAATTACACTTTCCACATTTTCTTGCTCATTTTCTGGTATGCCCATAACCCGGATATTGTTTCGGCGGGAGTATTGCTCCAAAGAATCTATTTTTTCTGCCATTTTCCGGTTATCTTCTCGCAAAGTTTTTAGTTCATTTTCATATCTTTCACTGAGTTTTTCAAGCTTTTCATCAAATTTATTTATTATTACTTCTACTGCCTTTCTGTTTTTCTCCAATATATCGTTGATGGATTGTTTGAAAATATTTTTTATTTCGGCAATATCGTCTCGTGTTAACATGATGACAATAATAACAATAATAAAAATGAGAAAAAATTATCCAAGCGATTACTATTTCGAGGGACGAGGACGGTAAAAGCCAAAGGTCGAGGTCGAGCAAAAAAAATTCTGAAAAAATGGAGAAACAATTTTTTAAAAATTCTATTTTGTTGTAAGAGGTTGGAAAAGGTCAAGTCGAACTTTTTCGATCGCACCATAAATAAAGCGGAGGACATACATATATACGCGGTCAGAGCGGTATTGGTAGTAACGGTGGCGATGGCGTTTTTCTACAGAACACACTTACGCGATGGCGGTAGCACAGCGGTGACTGCCGATGTCAATATCATGAATGAAATTTGTCTGCGTGCAAGTTGTATTTTATTACAATAAATTTGGAAGAAGAGGCTTTGCTTCTTGCAATCCTAAATATTCGCAATTTCATCCCGCTTTTTGTTTTTAATTCTAAAGTTTTTGTATTAAGCATGAGACAGACATACCATATAAAACAGAAAATTTTTTCACAGTTTTCAATTAAACTCTCCGTAAAATTGAAATCTTCTTTACCATTGTCGATTTGTTTTCTTTATTATTTCACAATACGCGGTACAGCGGTGAATTGTAACCAGCATTATCTGACCGCCACTGCTACTACGAACGCAGCACAAACGCTCGTACCGCAAGACATGCAGCGACAAGTGTACAAGTACGCATTTGTTTCAACGGGTCGAATCTAACCGCCACCGCCACTGCTGCTACCGCTACCGCTATGACCGCGTATATGTGTTCTCCGCTTAACGGAACGGCGAATTTTTTTAAATCGAAAAGCACTTCGGGGGCATCGTACGGTGATTTCGATACGGAGATGCCTAACGCTTAGCGATAACGTCGCATTCAGGTTCGACAAAAAGGTGGGAACTGACGAGTGTGACGTTCGAATGAGGTAAAGTTTATGCGATAATAATTAATTATTGTTTATTGTGCTTCACATTATTAACGAATGTGTCACCACTGCCGAGTAGTTTTTTTTTTGTTTAACATAAATCAATATCGTTTTCACATATTTTTTCGCACGTAAATTGTTGTTTTAAACACGATCGAATGAATGGTCGCGACAAGCAGACACGAAAGAGAAATTAGCTTAATTTTTTTTTAAACCCTCAAAATTGAAAAAAGGTTATGATGAAAAAAAAAATTTAAGATTAATTAGGTCCAACCCAAGCAAGGCGAACACAACTTCACCCAGCACAAGTGAATCCAAATTTTCTCGAAAAGGTCGCAGGTCAAGGCCAGATCAAGTCAAGAAATTGGGAAAAATTGGGAGAAATCTTTAAAAAGTTTGGATTTAATAATTCCTATAAAATATTCTTTTTAAACGTCGTATTTTATTCGTTACAGTCAATCCTATACGCTTGCATCGATCCTAAAAGAAAACTTTTATTGTATTTTGTGAAGTACTGTAATTTTTACTCTTTGAAGTGTACTATTACTAGTAGATATAAAAAACAGACCACACCCTTTTTTCCCCATTTGAAATGCATTGACTTCCGGTCCAGTTTTCTGCCTCATCTGAGCCCATGGTAAAGAGTGAGATGGAGCTCCAGAGAGAGAGACGGAGACAACGTAGTTCGGGCGTCCGTCCGCCAGATGCCTTGTTACAGTTCATTTCTTTCATTCCTGTTCTGAATACCCCCTGTATATGCATTGCCACCGCCCAGCCTTCATTTCTGTTCCGAACACGCCCTGTATATGCTAAATTCGACGTGTCGGATTATTCCTTGGACCGCGCCGTTGTACACATTGCAGTCAGTGTAGGAATACCCGTATTTCGCCGGCGTAATTTTCTTAAACTTTCGTTTTAGCATATTTCTATTAACAGGACCTTCATTTATTTAAACAAATTCATTTTATATATGTAATCCCTCTTTAATTGAGTTCAAAATCGCGTGTATGTGAGAAATTGAACGAATTATAACGAAGTTCTACTTCTGGACGCGTATTATGCGTGACCTTTGTCCTTTCAGCCGATTGGTTCCCACCGTTACTAAGAAAGTTCCCCGGAGGTAGGAATAGACGGTGTCTCGCTTGTTTATAATCCTTCCTTGTTTGTCAAACGAGAAATGTTGCGCCATTGTCAGAACGAAACTTGCCGTCTCTTGGGTCACACTCTCTTTTCGTAAATATTTTTATTTGTGCGTGCCATTACATCGAAGGGATGTTAGTGCATATCTACGGCTAATTGCCGACTCTGATTAGACCCAGTTGTAAGACAGGAAAACCGCGTATCCCGTGGGTGTCCCAGCTTCGGTAATAGACCGAGGCTTTTATCGTAAGCTTTTATCGTAAGCTTTTATCGTAAGCTTTTATCGTAAGCTTTTATCGTAAGCTTGTATCGTAAGCTTCTATCGTGAGCTTTTATCGTGAGTTTCTAGCAAAAGCTATCATCAATCCTAGACTTTAATCTGGGACCTACATCAAGAGGTATTTCTCGTTGGGTGCATCGCGAATTACGGCGGTGAAGGCTCCCTCCCTTGCCCCTCTACGCGGAAGCCGGCACATTACAAAGTGCCGCGGCGACATCGCCGCAAAGACACCGACAAATGAATCGGACATCAAAGGGATAAAGGTCGGAGCGTTATAATTTCTTTTCGTAGTTTTGAGCGATATTTCGCGGATTTTATTTCGGATCCATTACTTTGATTTTGCCGCAATAAAACTTGCAACTTATTGCGTAGCTGCCAGTGTAATTTGAATATGATATAAGCAGACGAGCATTGACGCGTGGAAATAACCGGAGATTGCATTCTTTTGTATTCTGTTGCATTAGTGATGATTTGAATTATTTTAATATAGTTATGTAGCGATTTCGGATACGAAAAGTTAGGTAATAACGTATTATGTTTATGGTCTTGTTGTGTACTTAGATCGATCGACTTGCGTTGAATTTGTTTTATCTGTTTTTGTGTTTCTAGTAATAAAAGTGTTCATGTTTTGGACGTAACGTGTTTTCTTAATTTTTCACGCGTTTCCTTTCACAAAAAATTAAGTGGCGCCTGTTTTGGTTTGGCCTTCGCGTTTTGGTTAGAGAACCCCCCGTCCCACTGTAGCTGGCTGGCAACATTGGAGTAAAGTTTCGCTTCAATGTAAAACTTCTGCCTATCTACGCAGGTAGGTAGCAGCCTCCGGCACTGCTGCTATTTTCGTTAGTTCGGAAATTGTCCGCCAGATGGCAGTGGCGGTGCGTCGTCGGAACGTTAGTTTGGGAATTGTCCGTCGGGTGTCGCTACCGGCGCTTCGCTGCGGAATTTTTTCCTCCGTCCGGAGAGAGATTCGAACCCGTTCCTCGGCGTTCCTGAGCCGTCCACCTAAGCCGCTCGGCCGTTGAGTCAGTTGTTCGTATCCGTTCAAGATGTGTAATATTAACGACGCGAAGCGCGGCGAATGATGTCCTTATTTTTTTCGTCGAACACGGATGCGATGTTGGTTGCGTCATTTTTTTTCCTCCGTCCGGAGAGAGATTCGAACCCGTTCCTCGGCGTTCGTGAGGCGTCCACTTAAGCAGCTCGACCGTTCGGTCAGTTGCTCGTATCAGTTCGAGATGTGTAATAATAACGACGCGCGGCGAAGGATGTCGTTTTATTTTTCGTCGAACACGGATGCGATGTTGGTTGCATCTGGCGGTGTCCATCTGGTGACGTCGCATCGTCGGTGGGTTTCTGTAAAAACAACGACGCGCGCGGGAGCATACATTTCGCTGCACGCAGAGCGGCGGCGGGAATTTCGAAAAAATGAGTCCTCGGGGCGTGCGCATTTCCGCGAGCAGAAGCGGACGAAAACGATGCCGACGTGCCTGTAGAATTGTAAAACGTCTTAAATAAAATTCTAAAAATAAAAAATACGTTTTACTTACGTATGTATAATACAAAATGCTTTATTAATACACAATGTAATTACAAATTACATATAATTTAATTTTAATACATAATTACAAAATTACATACAATTTCATTTTAATTTATAATGTCCCAACGGCAACGAATGAATGTCCGTTACAAGATCGTAATGTCGTTTGTCATGTTGAGCATCTAAGGCAGTTTTATTTATGGTAACGGTTAATAATTGATGATTTATTGACCTGATGCTATTGAATTTTGACATTAACTTTTTATTATCAAACAAACAATCATAATAATCCTGAAAAGTTATTTTTTTAATTCCTGAACGACCTACGCCTTTCAATTTTTTAAATTTTACTTCTTTTCCCACTCTGATAGCGTAAACTTTAGCTCTAATTCCAATGAACTCAGTTATTATCTGTCCGCAGAGTTCGTCTTTAAATTTACCGATAACTTTCTTATTTACCAAAGGTATTCCGAAAGGGTTATCTGCGGCGTAATCTGAAGTGTCAAAATTTTATTTGCATCCCGTTTTATAATTTCATAAATACTCGAGACGCGTTCGGGATGTTTTGGAGAGAACTTAAAAATAAAACTGTCCGTGTCCGTGTAACATACTGTGACATTAAATAAGGGCTCCACATTTTCTCTGATGTAATCATAAAGAAAACTATACATGATTGTTTTTGAAATGTCAAGGACTGCCATGCCAACGTAGATCGGTTTATCAAATTTCACGGATAATTTGTTCAGTTCAATTGCTACCAGATTCTCACTGAAAATCGTAGCTTTTTTGAAATTTGGTTGACATATATTATTCAGCGGATTTCTATTTCTTTGTCAACACGATATTTCTGTATTTGCGTACAGATTCCATAAGTTTTCAGAAAACCATATTCGACATGCCCTTGTAAAAATCTTTATCGAAAGCGCTCGTAGATTTTGCCCTCAGATCGCTATTTAATTTAATGTATTTTTCTAACCAATTGCTCTCGTCAAATTCTATCGCACGATGAATTGTTTTTAATTTTAAGCCGTGTTTTAAACTTTGAAGTAAAACGCTTAAATGGAGGACGTACTTCTCTTTATTACATAAAGTTAGCATTAATTTTTGTCGTCCTTTTTACCTGTGGTGGATATGTGTTCCGGACAAAATGGAAAAAATATATGGGAATCGTGCAAATCTTCAAGATATTCTAAGTCAACTTCTAAAATACAAGATTTACCCGTTTCATCCCCGTAATACATCGAACAGTCAATGTCGGTCGTACTGAGCATTTCTAAAAGATTCGTTAATTTTTCGTCACTTACCCAGTTGAAGTTGTCGCACGGTAATTTTGTCGTCATCGCGTAAGAATAGAGTCCGTTCGCGTCTACGTAAATAATTTCGCTAATTTCCTTATCAGGGTCGAAATCGGTTCCCATGTGTACAGAATTCGCTTTTGCATATCGGGAACTAACTTGAGTTATACCGCCGCGTAAACCTTTTTTTTATAAATAAAATCATATCGATGTCTTGTAAAAGGGGAAGTTCAATTTTTGTTGTTTTAAGAGCCGCCGAAAATGATAGGCCCGGAGCTGTGAAAAATCCACACGCATCTAACCCGTAAGTTTTGAAAGTCAATTTTCTAAAATTTTCAAAAATGTCTGCCAATAGAAATACGTCAATTTTTAAATACAAGTCCGCATATTCACCGAGAGTTTTACAGTGAAAATGTTGCCAAACGTTTACGGCGTGCTGGTAATCCTCATCGTTGACGTTTTCGCCATGTAATTTATTATAAAATAGGGATTTATCGGAAAGACTTGTCTCTTCCAATTTGTCAACAGAATTCACGTTTGATGTTTTCCCTATGGAGGATGTTTTCCCTAAGGATGATGTTTTCCCTATGATTATAGGGAAAACATCCTTTACGAGTTATTAATTTATAAGAATCCGGATTCGGAAACGCTTTTTGTACGAACTTTATTTGTTCTGGTTTCAAATTTTTCGCTAATGTTTCAAGAGACGAGGGCATGAAACGAAACTAATCTAAGAAACGTAATTTCACATCGCCTACCCTTTTCGAGAACGATATGTAAGTTTCAGTTGTGTTTGCTAAAATTTCGACATTTTCGTCGTTTACGTTTGCCAGAGCTTCTATTATAAAGTGACTATCGTAATGAGATAAATTGTGTAAAGTCACGGGAATAATGTTTTTAACGCGACATTGTAAATTACAATTATTGCATAAAGCTGCAATATAGTTCCCAGTAAAATGGTCGTGGTGATAAGTTTTAGCATTATTTTCGTTAAAATTAGAATCACAAATCTCACACGTTCCGGCATTTGCATGTGCCGTAGATTCTTCGAACGTTAAATCTTTCATAGGAACGGTAACGTGATTTTTTGATATTTCTTGAACATTGTACAGTGTATCGTGTAATGGCGTCTTGTGAAAATGTCGAATCAATCGCTCCGACAAAGAAATGCAAAAAGTGCAACATAATCCCAGTAAACGGCCTAAAATGCATCAGATGCAGTAACCTTATGCACCGTGGATGTATAAAATATTTAAGTGATGTTACAAAAGTGGATGAGTCGACCATAATTTGTTGCGATAAAGCCAACACGGCCGAACAGAATGCAGCGAACGAAGACGACCCATCTCATAACGACAAAACTGTAAGTGATAAAGACAGTACGAAATATTTGAAACAGATAGTCTTGGAAAAGGACATTGTAATAAATGAGCTGCGTGATAATATAATATTTTTGAAGGAACAGATTAAGATATTAAACACAGTAATAATAGAACGGCCATATCAATCCGCAACAATCAAGTCACGGAAGGAGTCAATAGAGACACCTATTGGCGAGGTAACTCAAAGAAGAGGAACCGAAATTAAGCCCAGTTACAGCGAGCGACAAAGAAACGAAACACGTCAACCGAAGTTAACATGGTCGGCAGCGACACAAAAACAAAAAGTAAACACTGCGGACAATGAAGATACGACAACTTCCCCGCATCAAACGAGAAACTCATTAAAGGGAAGCCAAAACATTCCGCACAAAGGAAATAAGTCAAAAGAAGAAATTAAAACAAACACGAAGGAAGTAAATCAAACTACAGCGACAAATAAAAAGAAACAACGAAAACCTTGCATCGTAGGAGCAGATACGAAGGTAAACTCGTTAAAATCTGCTCAGAAAATAAATTCTCTACACGTCTATCGCCTGCAACCAAATACTACAATTGACGAAGTACTGGAATTCCTGAAACCAGAATTTCCCGAAGCAACATGCGAAAAATTACTACCAAAAAGACCCGAACTATACTCATCTTTTAAAGTAAGTATATACAATCACAATTTGGACAAAGCGATGGACCCAAATTTTTGGCCCCAAGGAGTGCATGTCAACGAGTTTTTTCACCTACACAGGAAACTAAAACCAACAGGTGCAACAACAATATAAATAGCACCAAGTGTATTTTAAATAAATCCCCACTGTGCAATCAACCCATATACAGTAATAACACTGACAATACTGAAGGGAAGTCAATCCCTTTCAATATAATGCATTTCAATATACAGGGACTATCAGGTAAACTACAGTGCCTAGAGAAACTTTTAAACGAGAACCAAGTAAAAGTTCTTTGTGTGTGCGAAACTTGGTGTGAACAAAACATAACAAATCTGAAAATAGGTGACTATGAAGTAATCACTTTCCATAACCGATCCCAATTTATAAGGGGAGGTGTGTGCATTATTGCGCACAAAGACATAAACATTAATAAAATCGAGTGCTCAAATTTCTATCAAGAAAAACATTTCGAAATATGCAGCGCCGAATGTGTCTTGTATAGCGGCAATAAGCTAATGATAAGTTCTATTTATAGATCTCCAAACTCAAATTTTTCATTATTTATGTGTAGTCTAGAATTACTTATGGAAAAATTGTACAAACTAAATAATTATCATATTATATGTGGCGATGTCAATGTCAATATGTTGGAGAACAGCAATGACTGGAATGCAAAAACTCTGCTAAATTTTCTCAATGAATATAATCTGAAACCAGCCATAAATATCCCCACTCGTATAACAAATCGAAGCAGTACTTGTATCGATAATATTTTCTTAGATTTACAGCCCCTCTCAACCAACGTAATCGAGACGGGAATCTCCGATCACACATGTCAGATCACAAATCTAGCCCTAACTACTCCAACGCCAAAGAAAGAAGGAAGATTAGGACGAATATTCAATGAACATAACATTGTAAAATTTCATAATAAGGTATGTAACATCGACTGGAGCGCCATCTTGAATACTGAATCCGATGTAAATACAACATATAACGCTTTCCACAACGAAATATACACTGCATTCAATCAATCTTTCCTTTAAAACCACTCATCGGAAAATTAACAAACTTTCGCAATTTTCTCCTCAGCTCAGAGAATCAGCAAACTTAGTAAGAGATGGAAACATCAGAAAAATATCAATAACGAAAATTACGAACTAAGATATAAATTAATCTCAAAATATTATAAACACGCATTTTATACGAAAACGAACAAAAACGATGAACGAATAACTAGTGCCGGAAATATTAATAAAGAATGTTGGCGCATAATCGGCGAAAATTTAAAGAATAAGAAAGATTCTACAGTTGGAGATATTTGCATCCAAGGCAATATAATCACCAATATACAAGAAAAATGCAATCTTTTAATGACTTTTGTCAAATCAATAAATCAGGATAAACCAGATACAAATAAATTCGTTTCACGAACCACCACCCCACAATCCTTTACCTGAGGCCCACAACTCCAGATGAAGTATCCAATATAATAAAAAAGTTTGCCAGAAAACACTCTTGGGTGTTGATTATATACCTGGTCATATATTAATAAATATATCACATGTTTTAAAGTATCCTTTATCGGCAATTATAAATAAAAGTTTTTCTGAGGGCACCTACCCAGAGTTCCTAAAGGAATCGAGAGTACTACCCATTTTTAAAAACAAAGGGTCAAAGCTGGATATGAACCAATATCGTCCAGTAGCCTCCAATCCCAATTTGAGTAAGATTTTTGAATATAGCTACAATTCTAGACTAAATGGTTATTTGAACAAATTTAACTTATTATCCGACGCACAAAAACGGTTTCGCACAAATTATTCAACCTCAACTGCTTTCTCCCGCGCAATAGAATTCATTCATGAAGGTCTAGAAAGTAAAAAGACATTGTACTTGGTCTTTTTCGACCTGAGCCGAGCGTTTGATTGCATCGATCACGATCTGCTCATCACAAAATGAAAGCTTATCGGAATCAGAGGCATCGCCTTAGATTGGATTAGATCCTACTTAACAAATCGTAGCCAAATAGTAGAAATAAACGGTGTCCGTTCAGTATCTTTAAACATCCATAAAGGAACACCCCAAGGCTCCTGCCTTTCACCAACTCTTTTAACATATTTGTTAACGATCTGCCAGGAAACCTAGCTTTCAACCGGACTTCCTGTTTTGTACGCTGACGATACAAGCGCTCTGATAAGAGGCGAATCTTTGAAGTGGCAGCACAGAAAAGTGCTAAATGTGTATCTGAAATAATCCAAATGGTGCAAAGATAATGGACTTAACTTAAATTTCGATAAATCGCACATAATGCAAATCTGTACGAAAACCTACACCATCGATAGAAGCATTTTAGCAAAAATAGATGGAAAATCAATGCGCAATACCTGCAACATAAACTTTTTGGGACTCACCATTGACCAAAAACTTACTTGGAGCGCACACATCCAAAATCTCCTAAATGCACTAGGATCAAGTTATTTTTTAATAAAGAATATTCGAGACACCGTATCACCCCAAGTTCTCAAACTATTATACTACGGCCTAATTCAATCTAAAATTTCCTACGGGATCGTCCATTGGGGTAGCGCAAGAGACGCCGAACGCGTTTTTATAAGTCAAAAAAAGATTATTAGAACCATTGTAGGTGTTCCCGGAAGACACAGCTGCAGAGAACACTTTAAGAAATTAGGTATTTTATCATTCCCTTCTCTATACATAATGACATTGATATTAAATGTAAAGAAACTAGAATCAGTAAAGCATATCGATGTACACAACTACGGAACTAGATACAGAGAAGATCTCACTATCCCATACTGCCGCCTAACAATAACACAGAAAGGCATCAAATATCTCGGAATTAAGTGTTTGAATATATTAAAAAGATTAGAACCAAACTTATTTACGTCTTTACCTTTAGGTAAATTTAAGACTAAATTAAAGAACTTTTTAATACGGAAATGTTATTATTCCATCGACGAATTCCTAAACGAAAATTAGATTAGTTTAGAATAAGCTAGATTAAATTTGACGCTACAAGAACATTACATTACATATTGTAAATGTTATCCTTTCTTGTAAAAATAAAGATTATTATTATTATTATTATTATTTGTTGCTTCTCCTAATAATTTATTTACGAACCACTCAGCCGGGTTTTCGCCGCGATAAATTTCAAAATGATTTAGTCGATCATCGTAAGAACAGACTGTTAAATATGCAACGCTAAAGGCTTCGTGCCGTTGATAGGCGTTCGTGAATGCTTTTTCTAAAGTATCGTCACAGGAATAAATAGGTTTCGTTAGAGCTTCGAAGTCCGCGTAAATGACAAACGGCAAAGGCATGGTGGCCGCAAATTGTTTGAATTTAACAATGTTTTCTCCGTCTTTAGATAATTCAATTTTTATGACGATTTAATTTGTCCTTGGATGAAAAATAACACAAGCAGCGATCGCAAATGAACTTGACACGCATATTTGATGAAATTTGATACCTGCACAGTTCTGATAAATTTTTAATGAAACAAAAATGACCTACGCGTTGACTTTTCTTTAAATATAATAAATTTACGTGGCAGTTTTTGACATTTTTTGTATGATAAAGTAGACCCACGATGCTCTTGTTTTCATAACCGTATACGTTAATTGAAATAAATTTATTGGCGTTTTCGAATTTCTGTAAGTCGCACAGATTTACAGGAAAACATATACCTTTAAAATTAAAAAAATCGTATATATTTTGACGGTACGTAGAAGGATCGCACGCATCTTGGCCGTTTCTCGCCGGAAATAGGTGCGCCAAAAGGCAATACGCAAAGCATCGTCGGTCTTGATTTTTGATGTTCAATATGACGTTACTTTTTCGCCGAAGTTCGTCCGGCAGGTCCACGTAAGTGCTACCGTTATCTTTGTTTCCTCCTCCTCTCAACGGCGTGTACTTGCAAAACGCCACGACCAGATTCACGATTGCCGATAACGTCCAACCGCTATCCCTCTCTTGAAATTCTGAAAGCTGATAAGAAAGTGAAGAAAAGAAAATTAATATCTGGCAGCTTATTTCGTTTTAAACTTACCTGCACCATGATTTCGTTAAACAGTTCGCGAAAATTTCGTCTAGATTTGCTCCAATATTGATCACGTGATTTTTGGTATTGAAAAACTTATATTCCGAGACATCGGTTTGAGGTTTTACAAATTCACCGCAAAATACCAAATTTATCTTCATCGAAGGCGTTTTCACCAATTGATTTCCGATTCTAGTTCTAATCAGAGACGAGGCGTCTAGGAAAAAGCTTCGCGGTTGTATATGAGTTTTATTGATCATTATTCCGGTACGAATTCTGCTTTTAAATGCAGATTGCAGCTGTAAATTAAAAAAAATAGAAAAAATACGTACGCATTTAATTTAAAACTTACATCCTTCCACTGAATTCGGTTGATTTTATTAATTCTCCGTTCTGTTCCGGGACGACGACTTGTTCTTAAACCTCGACCAATCGGCAACGTTTTAATTTTTAATTCCAGTTTTACGTCGAATGAATGTAATTTTGCAATTAAGCTTTCAATTTGTTTCTTATCGTGCACCGACGGACAATTTCTCATTAGCTCGTTTAATGTTTTAATATTTTTTTTTTGTTTAGTTTTGCAATTTTATAAGCATCTGATTTATCGGCGCACTCATCCAATAAGCGAAACACATTTAAATATTCTCGTAAATCCATTTCAATATTTAATAATAATCTAATTTTAAAATTATGTTTATAACTAAGCTAATATTTTTTACTTTAACGTGCTGAAAAAAAAGAGACTATAATTCTAGTGACTTGAAATAAGATAATAAATTTTGTACTTACTTGTATCTTTAATATTTCTCAAATTCAATGTCATAAGCCGGTTGTGGTTTACTGGCTAATTTCACCAGTCCTTTGTAAATCAAGCCGCATTGCGAAGACAACACGTCACCTATCTTATCTTCGGGTATGGCCTTGTTAAATCGACGAGGCAGAAACACGACAAACTCCTGATCGATTTCCGCCAGCAATGATTCTCCAAATTTCGTTTGCGGACATGAAGACGATTTCCAATTTCGAGCTTTGCGACAGTGATACCAAATTATTTTTTATCGAGTCCAAAGGTAAATTTAAAGTGAAAATTATTAAAGACGAAACAGAAATAGAATTGGATGAATTTATGTTTAAAATATTAAGTAAATTATTACATGTCGTCGGCTACCGCATCAAAAGGCTCGAAAAACTTACGTTCAACGGCTACTATAATAAAATTATAGAATTAATCGCCACTTATCTCCCGGATAATGAAAACTTAATTTCGTATGCCCGTAATTTTATTATCGGAATCCCAGAAGCAGAGGACGGAAATGTGCAATGGTATTCAGAAAGTATCGATTGTTTGCTGGAGTTGTTGGCAAATCACGAAGACAAAATAAAACTCGACGTGGGGAGATATAAAAACTCGATTTTAATGGGATCAGCCGTCGTCGGTCAGTCGCAATGAAAACGCTAGAAGAGATACTTGAAATCGTGGATAAAATATTGGAATATAACAATCAAAATTTCGGTTTGAGCAATATCAATACGGATCTAATTCCCTACATTCCCAGATACATTTTACTACAACAATCTACGTTAAATTTAATTGATATTTGGGAGCGATTACCCGATCGTTTGAAGCAAGATAAAGAGCTGCAGCGAAAATTACCTTGTTATTTACATTATAACACCGGCGAAACGCAGTGGGACGGACCTCCGATTTCTCTGCATTTGTGCCCTGTGTGCCTAAACAATGACGAGAGTGCGTCCGTGTGAAAATGGGTCTCCTTGCTGCCGCGATTGTTTTCGCGGTAATTGCGAACAATACGTTTTATATAAACATTAATAATTCGAACATAACTGAGTGTTACGTGTGTACAGATTACGAAAATAGCGTTTGGCCTGAGAATTGGATTCAGCTTGCATGGAAAGGTTCAAACATGTTCGACGTAAATTTAACAAATCAAGATCAGACGTTGCTGTAATACAAACTTCGTTGTTTTCATCAAGGTCGTCGGCAAGTTGAAGACAGCGACTGGAAGATTGCGTTAAATGTTTCGCACGAATGTGCAGATTATTTTTTCGACTCGGAATACGTCAACTTAACGCAAATTGATTTTAATCATAATTTGTTTTTGTATAACGATAATGAAAATACTTACTGTTCGCATGCATTTTTCGTAAGTTGTATCGCACTGTTTTTTAATATATTGTTAACGATAATTTGTATGTGCCATATAAGATGTGTTTTTTAAATAAGAGGAATTAATAAAACTATTTTTCTTTAAAAAAGAGCAAATCAATTTATTTCTTTACGTTCATACAATTAAACAATATTTGACAGTTTAACCCAAGATTTTTCAGGAATGCCCAACCATTTCACGTAGGCTTTTCCTCCTTTTTTTCTCAAAATTTTTTCCACCAAATAAACATCTTCGTGTTTAGCTCGTTGGAGTTCTTCGTTATAGAAGGCGCCCAAAATCGGTTGCTTCGACATGTCTTCTAGCAGGTAAGTAACGGGATTAGTAACTTGAATTTTAACGATTTTAAACAGTTCCGTGGACCACGACGGAGTAAACCCCTTTTCAAATACTCCTTTATATTTGCTGATGCGAACGACATCACCGACACGAAATTTCGCTTTGCCCGCAATTTTAATCTTATTGTATACCGTTTCTAAAAGCGTCTTTTCATTTGTCTTGTTCACATCTTTAGGAGCCATGCCTATTGTTCTGTGCACGCTCGCGTTGTATTTGTCCACAATCGTTTGCAATAAATTTGCCGCGCATACTGAATTCTCTGTACAGATTTTCTTTAATTGTCCGTAACTCTCTCTACCATGGCGGCCTTTATCGGAGAAAATGTTGAGTAATGATTTATTCCGTATCTATTTGTCAAATCTTTAAACTTTTGGTTGTAGAACTCTTTTCCCTCGTCGGTGTGTAAATTTGCGGGCGTCCTCTTATCGGTATTCAATATTTCGAGCATAGCTTGAATTACGAGCTCGCCTGTTTTCCTTTTCACCTGTCGCGCCCACAAATACTTAGAACAGCAATCTATGACAACTAAAATGTAATTATAACCTTTATTTTCACGCGCATAAGGAATAAATTCGCACAGATCAGCTTGCCAAAGATCGTCCACAGACTTTACAATTATGGATCTCCTCGCAGGTTTGTGTAACTCATTGACGACGTCACGTTTAATTTGGCTCATTGCTGTGCCCTTCACCGAACCGCTGCTCCAACTTATCTAATCTAACATTAATCAGCTTCACTTGTTCTTGAAATACGTTTAGCTCTCGTTTCAGATCGCCGAGGTAGAGAGCTTGCGATCGAAATATTCCTTCGATTTTCGATTTCACGTCCGTAACTTGATTTTGTATGGTTCTAGAATCATTTTTGATTTTTTCCTTTATCTCGTCCACGTATTTTTTATTGGTCGCGTCTCTTGGATTGATGCTCGAGCCGACGTTGCACAGTCGTCTGTTCCCGATATTATAATGTTTATCACTTGTGAGAGAAAATCCTAAACCGGGAGGTCCTCGAGTTGTTTTCGTTTTGCGTAAATATCTGCCGAATTTATCGACGCTCATTCTATTACATCGGCTTCTTTCAGTTCTTCGATGATCGCAATAATCTCGTTATTATGGCCCGTGTGTCCCGCCTGTTGAGAAGCCTTCAACAATTTCAGACGATCCACCAGCTCGTTGATGTTATCCCAGTATATATACTGAAACGGTTTATTTTCAATTTCTAATCCTTTACCGCTCCAAGTTTTAGCGCGAGATCTTCTTTCGAACAACGGTTGAATTATATTTCTGTATTTTTCACTTCGACTTCCCTTTATTTGCCCTGCCGGATCATTGCCTCTTCTGTGAGCGTGCGTGCGATCTAGTATATGATGATAGTCCTCGAGATCTTCGTTCTTATGACCGATCGGTTGCTTTTTAAAGAGTAATTCATAAAGCCCCGGTGTGCCAATATATGTAACACCTTTAATTATCAAATTTTTTTTTAATTGCACGTCGCTATCGCCGATTCGCCAAGCGTCCGTAACAGGATTATAGCGAATGCCGTATACATTGTCGTACTCATTATTAACGTCTTGTAATAAACCATCAATGTATCCTCTGGGAAGTGGATCGTACATCTTAAAGTATTCGTTTCTAGAAGTGGGAGACATTATTTGATATAAATTTTGGTAATCGGAAAGTCTTCCCTCTTCATCGATTTCTTCTTCCTCCTCGGACGAAAACGGATTATATCCGCCAACATCTTCCGATTGAACAAAACTGGGTTGTGGAAGACTGAGTCGTCGTTACTGTTGTTGTTGTTGTCCGGCAACAAAACTGGGACGTTCTTGGACGTCCGAAGAGAGCGGAACAACGTCCGAAAGCGGACTATATCCGGCAGCAGCTTCCAATTCAACAAAACTGGGTTGTGGAAGACCGACTTGCTGTTGCAGTTTTCTTTCTGGTTCCGCCATGCTATCGTCGGCAGATTTCTTTACAGGTAAGTAATTAGCGGAATCTTTTTCAGTTTTTACCGTTAGCTCAAGCTCTTTTAGAGACTTGGTGATCGGTTTATACTTTTCCGATAGCTCATAGTCTCGTTCCAATTTACCTCTTTTCAAAGCCAGGTAATTGTTTCTTATTGCTTTACTTGCTTGGATAATTTCTAATTTCATTTTCTTCTTTTTGTCCATTCTTAAACCAATTGGCCGGTTTCCGAGCAGTTAAAACCAGTTGTAAAGCTGTTTTAGTTGTCTGGTCCAGTTCTTCCACCGTTTAATATCCGTTTCCGAGCAGTTGTAAAGCTGTTTTAGTTGTCCGGGCCCAGAGTTCTTCCACCGTTTCCGAGCAGTTAAAACCAGTTGTTCTACCGATCAGCTACCGGTTGTAAAGCTGTTTCGATACTGTTTTAATCGTCTGGATGCGGCGACGCTTATATCAGTATGTAACTGTCAAATCCTTTACGATATCTTCCGTCTTTTATATCATGCTCCTTATCAATGCATATAAACCCGTATTTCTTCTTCCAACACTCAGCACACATCGACTTAAATTGATCGAATGATATGTTCATGCATACGTGGTCCTCAAATATATGCCGCAAATTCGTCTCGTCTTGTTTAAATAAAATCAAAAAGTTAGCGTTGTCGCGAATTAAATGTTTAGGGATTCGGGTGTAAGTTTGACAAAGATAAAAACAATTAATCCTTTTATGACGACCCATACTAAAGTAATCTCGTATCTTATCCTGCTTATCGCAAGCGACGTCGTCGAATATGAAAACCGAATTCTCTTTTGCATCCTCCGGATTCAGTATTTCTTCGTTGTCCTTGAACGCAAAGTAGTTTACTTCTTTCACTTCACTTAGAATTTGCTCCAACGCTCGATATTTCGGTTGATACAGGGACTTGGAGTAAACGTAGACATTTTCGAAGGACAGACCGTTCGGATGGACAATCAAAGAAATCGCGATGTTGGTTTTTCCAGAATTTGACGTTCCCGCGACGAGGCATCTCATCGTTGAGGGTAATAAAGGATGACGGTTCAATTATGTCTCTTCGCACAAAAAATTCATATTCATTACGGGAAGCTTATGTGCCTGCTTGACAATTCGCATGTTTCACGTACACGCGCGCGCACACGACCGTATATAAATTTAACTTCTGCTTCTGTTGACCACAGTGTCTCTCAGACCAAATGACTGCGCGTAGTGGTGCAGGTCTCTTAAATTCTCTCATCTCTCAATAAATTACCGTTCGAATTGCATCTACCCGGAGGTTATCAGTTCTGCGGACCCGGTACGAAATTAAAAGAGCGTTTGGAACGCGGAGACGTCGGCATTAACGAATTAGATCGAGCCTGCAAAGAACACGACATAGCGTACTCCAGGTACAAAGATTTACCGAACAGACATTTGGCAGACAAGAAGCTAGAAGAGCGCGCTTGGAATCGCGTTAAATCGAAAGACGCGAAACCCGGAGAGAGAATAGCGTCTCTTGCTGTTACTTCTGCGATGAAAATCAAACGAAAACTCGGAAGCGGTCATGGCGGAGGCGGAGGTTCTCGTAAAGTGGCCTTGGGAGAAGTTGTTAGGAAAATTCGCAACAATGTCAAAAAATTCGATCGTCTGGACAATGCGAACGAAGCTATAAAACTCGTGAGAGCATCGGCCAAGGTTACTCTGAAACAGCCGATGGTAAGAAGAACATTCGAAAACCTCGAGTGATATCCGTTCCGAAAGTAGGAGGCATCATACCGTTTCTCATACCGTTGTTAGCGGGTCTCAGCGCGGCGGGTTCCCTTGCCGGAGGATCCGCGAGCATTGCGCACGCAATTGGCAGAGCTAAGGAGGCGAGAAGGAAGTTGGAAGAAGCAAAGCTACACAATCGAACGATGGAGACCATCGCGCTGGGAAAGAAGGGCGACGGATTATATTTGAAACCGTATCGTAAGGGACTCGGTCTCTACATTCGTCAACAGAAACAATAAAAAAACTAATTGATAGACTTCCCCGAGCAGCCCTGACCGATTTCCATCTGGCGAAATTTGCAAACAAAAACGTTCCGCATTTCAGAGGCGTCTTTATGCGTGACAATTTACCTAGAAAACCTCGTAAATTTGAAAGCGGCATAATAAATTTAGATTCGATAAACGATCCCGGAACGCACTGGGTCGCTTATTTCAAAAGAAATAAACACGTGCTGTATTTCGACAGTTTTGGAAATCTTCCGCCGCCGCGCCGTCGGAAGTGATTCGATATTTCGAGGACAGTCGAATAATCTACAATCACAAGAGATATCAAAAATTCAACGCCAACAATTGTGGACATCTGTGCTTAGAATTTTTACATAAAGAGGGCAAAAAAATACGCAGTCATGTCGAGAACGTTCACGTTGGTGGGCAACAGTAGCGTACTTTCGGCAAATTATTACCCGCCTATCGAACTGGATCCCCGTTACGAATATCAAATCGGATTACTAAGTCTTTACACCTACAATACTGTGCCTAACGTTGAAGAGCGAAAGAATAACAAATTTTATTACGGCGACGGCAAGATTATCGAAATTCCAACGGGCTCCTACGAAGTGGAGGATCTGGAGAAATTCCTGCAGACAGAATTAAACGGTACGCTTTCGCTAAAACCGAACAACAATACGCTAAAATGTGAAATTAAGTGCATGTTTAAGATCGACTTTGAAAAACCAGATTCGATAGGCCGAATGTTGGGCTTCTTGCCGAAAATATTAGAACCGAATCTATTAAATCAATCGGATTTACCAGTGGAAATTATAAAGGTGACGACAATCCGTGTGGAGTGTAACATTGCTACCGATTCGTTTTACAATGAAAAGATGTCGCATGCGGTTTTTGAATTTTCACCGTCCGTCGATCCCGGTTACAGCATAAATATTAATCCCAGCAACGTCGTCTATTTATCTGTAAGAGTGCGCAAGATCGATAACATTACGTTGTCGTTACTCGGTCAGATCCGTCGATAAATTTAAGAGGTGAACAAGTTCGAATCAGTCTGGAATTGAAAAAGCAAACGTGAAGTGACGGGCCTGCGTTTCCACGACAAAAATAACGTTGGCAGTAATAATATACAAAACAAGCCCACAAAATTCATCATTCAGAAGACAGCTCCCCAAAGGTTAACATCGAGCAATAAATTGTTCTTGCAAAGTTTAGGCTATAAAGTGAAAAATATCGACGGTAATGTTGCATCTATCCGAAGGACTCGACTTCGACGAAGTTATCGTTAAGAAGCAATTTCACTGGTATTCTCCGACGTACAAGAATTTTAACAACAACGACGAAGTGAGAATCTTAATCAGTCATCAAGATATTTACACCTATCCGCACGAAATTTATCTGTACATCGAGGGAACTTTCAAGCCGAGCAACGAAGGTACCGGCGAGTGTCGACTGACAAATAACCCTTATTCGTTCCTTTTTGAAAAGATCCGATACGAAATCGACGGTAAGGAAATAGATAAAGTTCGAAATGTAGGCGTGACAACTACCATTAAGGCGTACCTATCCTATAACGATGCGGAAAGTAAAGTATTACAAGTGGCCGGATGGGTGCCCTTTCAGGACCAGCATCCGACTTTATTAGATGATAAATTTATGGCATGCATACCGTTAAAATTTCTGCTCGGCTTCTGCGAGGACTACAAGAAAATCATAATGAACGCCAAACAAGAAATAATATTACTTCGTTCCAGAACTGACAACAATTGTTACATGAGCACGGGAACGAAAACGGCAAGCATAAGTTTAGAAAAAATCGAATGGCACATGCCGCACATTACGCTCAATGACGAGATGAAATTGAAAATGCTACAGTTTCTACAAGAGTCAAAATCTATTTTCATTCCTTATCGACAATGAGAACTACATGAATTACCAAGCATGCGCCCAACCCTTAATGATGTGTGGCCAATAAGAACGTCTACGAATTTAGAAAAACCTAGGTATGTTATCGTCGTTTTCCAAGACGCTAGAAAAGACAAACCTACTAAAAACGCGTCAGAATTTGATCACGCACACATTCGAAATATTAAATTACATCTCAATTCTGAAAGTTATCCGTATAAAAATTTAAATCTCGAAATGAGTAAAAATAAATTTGGCATTGCTTATCTGATGTACGCAGATTTTCAAAACAGTTATTACGGACGTGGCAACGAACCGATTCTAAATTTGGCGGAATTCAAAAAGAAGGCTCTCTACGTTATAGACTGTTCGAAACAGAACGAGTCCGTAAAATCTTCGACTGTCGACATTAAATTAGAATTAGAGAGCGAACAGGAATTTAAGGCGGATATGGTCGCATACTGTTTAATTATCCACGACAAGATCGTTGAATATAACCCTGCAACGAATATAGTTAGAGATATAATTTAAACAAAATATATATTATTTTATGTATTTAAGTATCTGAAATATATTTTTTTAAACAATGAGTGCTTTTATTTTCCCCTCCACTCTAAACGAAAGGAGGCCGAGTGCATTTTCTCGCTCAGTCTTTGCGTTTGCCTCATGGAGTGGTGAGTGTACGCGAAATTATGAAGAAAAACGTAACATTTGCCAAAGAACCGTCCGTTGTAATAGAATTTAACGCGAATGATGATGAAGAAGAAGAGCAAGACAATAACTGGATGCAAAACGCACACGACAGAATCCGTTTCCGCCAACGTATTAAGAAATTATCGAAAATTCTCGACCCTATTCTACTGCGGAAGCACGAATTGTACAAGAAAGAAGCAAACGTAAAATCGCTAGTTATTGATATAGAAGGATTCCAATTGGAACGTTTTGTGGTAAAAGAATTGGCAATCAGAGATGCGTGTGGCGTAGCACCTTTCGTATTCAGTCCACCCGACGTTCCTTTCAATAAATTAAAAAAGGAACATAAAAGACAAATTATTTGGCTGGAAAATAATTATCATTATCTACGCTACTCTGACGGTTACATTCCTTACAGACAAGTGAAGAATATTCTTCATCAATTTACACACGGATATCAGCGAATCTATGTAAAAGGTCACCAAAAAGCAAATATCCTCCAAGAGCATTTACCAGCGATAGAAATCGTAAACCTGGAATCCGATCCTGACTGTCCGAATTTAAACAAAAGAAATTCATCTTGCCTGCATCACACAAACAATTACAGTATTTGTTCCATGACTAACGCAAATGTAATTTGTAAATATTTATTATCAAGTTATGAATATAAGTTTTTTTTTATAGTAATAAACTACATACGTAAGCAAAACGCATCTTTTATTTTTTAATACGCATGTCGGCATCGTTTTCGTCCGCTTCTCCTCGCGGAAATGCGCACGCTCCGAGGACCCATTTTTTCGAAATTGTCGCCGCCGCTCTGCGTGCAGCGATCTATATGCTCCCGCGCGCGTCGTTCTTTTTACAGAAATCCACCGACGACGCGACGTCTCCGAGATGGACGCCGGCGATCGTCCTTTCGCAATTCGTCACCAGATGGACACCGCCAGATGCAACCAACATCGCATCCGTGTTCGACGAAAAATAAAACGACATCCTTCGCCGCGCGTCGTTATTATTACACATCTCGAACTGATACGAGCAACTGACTGAACGGTCGAGCGAACGGTCGAGGTGGACGCCTCACGAACGCCGAGAAACGGGTTCGAATCTCTCTCTGGACGGAGGAAAAAAAATGACGCAACCAACATCGCATCCGTGTTCGACGAAAAAAATAAGGACATCATTCGCCGCGCGTCGCGTCGTTAATATTACACATCTCGAACGGATACGAACAACTGACTCAACGGCCGAGCGGCTTAGGTGGACGGCTCAGGAACGCCGAGGAACGGGTTCGAATCTCTCTCCGGACGGAGGAAAAAATTCCGCAGCGAAGCGCCGGTGGCGACACCCGACGGACAGTTCCCGAACTAACGCTCCGACGACGCAGCGCCACTGCCATCTGGCGGACAATTTCTGAACTAACGAAAATAGCAGCAGCGCCGGAGGCATCTGGCGGACGGACGCCCAAACTACGTTGTCTCCGTCTCTCTCTCTCTGGAGCTCCATCTCACTCTTTACCATGGGCTCAGATGAGGCAGAAAACTGGACCGGAAGTCAATGCATTTCAAATGGGGAAAAAAGGGTGCGGTCTGTTTTTTATATCTACTCGCGTTGGCTTTCTTCCACAAGCCTTCAGATAAAAACACTCTGCTCGGTCTGGCTTTTCCATTTTAAACTTTCTGGCCTGGAACTAACTCTGGTAAGATGCTTCTCTCGCTTATATAGGCAGAATTTGAGAAATGGGGGGGAAATCAGCGCATGTGTACAGCAGTTCGATAGGTTGGAGTAGGGTAACGCTTGCGCGCTATTGCGGGGAAGGAGAAGGTTTGAGGTGTTGAATGTGCACGTGACGAGTCCAACGACCATTCTTGTCTTTCAAGTCGAAAATTACGGGTGAGATTATTTTCGCTACTGTGTAAGGACCGGTAAACTCCGCAGCCAGTTTAGCGTTGATTTGTGCGCTTTTATTGGAAATAATATGTTCTCTTTTCCAAACTGTGTCGCCTATCATTGGCTTCCAATTCCGGTGACGGAGATTGTAGTAGGTTTCTTGCCGCTGGAATGCTTTAGCTAAATTGATCCGAACCAGTTCGCATGCGTCGGCCAGATCATGGTGTCTTCGCTCAGGGTTGCGGGTATCTCGGTTATGGTTATTTTGAAGGGGCATTTGTAATTCGCGACCACTGTTCAGGTATGCTGGGCTGTAACCAATGGCTTCATGCCGAGCGGTGTTGTATGCAAATCTTATTTCGTAAATACGTTCATCCCATCCCCGTTGGTTTTTCTGTGTAAACTGGCTTCATGCCGAGCGGTGTTGTATGCAAATCTTATTTCGTAAATACGTTCATACCATCCCCGTTGGTTTTTCTGCGTAAACCGGACGACTATTGTTTTGATTACACGGTTAACTCTTTCGACAGGGTTGCATTGCAGGGTATACGGAGGGGTACGTCGGTGATTAATTCCGAAACTTTCTAACATCCGTTTAAATTGTAGACTGACAAATTGCTTTCCGTTGTCAGAAATAACAGAATATGGGCAACCATGTCTTAAAACAACGTCTTCTCTTACTGCTTTAGCTACAGCTCCCCCGGTAGCCTTACGGAGTGATTTGAGTTCCACCCATTTCGTAAAAACGTCTTGCATGACGAGAAGCCATACGTGGCCCTTACTGGATCGTGGTAGTGGTCCAATTAGGTCTATTGAAACGGTATGCCATGGGTCGTTGGAAGCGTTTGGGTAGAGAAAACCTCCGGTTCTTTGTTGGGATACTTTATGTCTGTTACAGGTGTTACACTTTCTCACATAAGTCGCCGCTTCCTTGAACATTCCGGGCCAATAGAAATTTTGTGCGAGACGGACGATAGTTTTGGCGATCCAGCAGTAGGCTCGTCATGATATTGGCGGAGTAATTCCTGACGTTCACTAGTAGGCACACACAGTTTCCATTCGTCCCCTGGTACAACTTCGTTATAATTAGGTGCACTCGTGATATGTCGAAATAATTTATTGTTGCGGATGCAGTAGTCTGGCGATGTATTTGGATTCGTTTTTACTTGTCTATAAATTTTCGTGTACCATGAGCATTTTGGTTGGCGCTGAATGATACAGATATCTTTATCGGAGGGGTTATGAAGGGGTTGACGCGAAAGTGCATCAGGTACTATCGATATCATAAAAAACTAGGACAACTTTTCAATCCAGTAGCCATGCGTCTCCATTATTTTACTATATTGAATCTTACTTTGCTGTCATGTCAGTAACTGTGTTTTTGTTAATACGGAAATTCTGAGCAATTTGTGTAACTGTGACACCCTTTTCTATGAAAATGGCTATCCTAGCTTTTAAAACAATATTTACTATAGAAATAATAATTTTAAATTTGTGATCGGTAGCAGTTTTACACAGCTTAAAAAAATCTTGTCCTAGTTTTTTATGATAGCAATAGTACTTTGTTTAGGGCACCTCGTCGATACTGGACGTCAAAATCAAATTGTTGTAGTTCCAGGGCCCATCTTGCAAGTCGTCCGGTGGGATTATCTATGTGTTGAAGCCATTTAAGAGATTGATGATCGGTTATTACGGTGAAACTATAACCTTCTAAATATGCCTTCATTTTGCTTATTCCCCACAAAACAACTAGGCATTCTTTCTCGGTGGCGCTGTAATTGCGTTCGGTTTTGCTGAACGTATGACTTGCGAAAGCAATTACTCGATCTTCTTGGTCTAGGATTTGTGTGAGTACCATCCCGACTCCTACGTCACTTGCATCGGTTTGTAGGTAAAACTTCTGAGAAAAATCTGGACAGGCCAATATAGGGGATTCGGTTAATTTCTGTTTTATGTTTTGAAAAGCGTTTTCTTCTTCTACATCCCACTTCCATCTTGCGTGCTTGCGAGTTAATTTCGTCAATGGTTCTATTATGGTGGCAAAATCTGGGATAAAACGTCAGTACCACGAAGCCATGCCGTGGAAGCGGCGGATCTCTTTGACGTTCTTTGGGGCGGTCATAGCGGCAATAGCTTCCACCTTTTCGGGGTCCGTACGAATTCCGTTTCGGTCCACTATGTGTCCAAGACACTTTAGGCTATCTACACAAAATCTACATTTCTCTGAGTTGATTCGGAATCTTATGTCACGTAGGCGGCGGAATACTTCTTGTAAATGTAACTTATGTTCGTCTAGTGTCTTGCTAACCACAATTATGTCGTCAAGGTAGACAAAAGCATGAGGTTCAAGGTCATGACCTATGACTTCGTCAAGTAATCTTTGAAATGTTGCGGCGGCGGAATGAAGACCAAACGGCATTACTCTGAATTGCATTAGTCCTTTCCCTGGTACCGTAAATGCCGTTATTGGTTTGCTTTCTGGGGCAAGTGGCACTTGCCAGTAGCCATTTTTAAGATCAATAGTGGAAAGAAATTTGGCTCCTCTTAGTTTGTCTAAAGTTGCTTGGACTTGAGGCAACGGGTAAGCGTCCTTCTCGGTTATTGCGTTGACTCTTCTGAAATCTACACAGAAACGTGGTTTGCCGTCCTTCTTGGACACGATGACAATGGGTGAGCTCCATGGACCATGTGCTATTTCAATTATTCCGTCGCGCTCCATCTTCTCAACTTCCTTATTTATAACCGCTTGCATTGCCGGATTACGAGGTCGAGTTGGGCCGATGACGCTGTCAAATTTCTTTATTTCTTCTTCAAGGAATTTTTTAAAGATTTGCTTCTTATCCGGAACTTCTGTCCGCGCCTGACTGGATGCAACATGATAACTGTTCGTTTTATGTATCTTTCTAGTTGCCGGCGGGATTGTTAATCTAAGTTCATTAATTAAATCTATGCCCATGAGTAAAGGAACTCGTACCTTGGGCATTACAGAGAACTCGTGCTGAAGGGTGTTGTTCGCCAATTTGATTTTTACAGGTAACGTTCCGTGAAGCGCAATAATCCTACCATCGGCAAGGCATGCTGCTGATTGTTCGCTAATTGGGTGATTGCCATTCTGTATACTAAATTCTACAACTTTCTCATTAACATAGGATCTTTCGGAACCGGTATCAAGCAGAGCGGAGAAAATTCTATTATATATTTCGACCTTTATGTAGGGTCGAGGGTTGTAATAGATCTTTATCTTTGAGGCCAGACGTGACTTCTTAATGGCCCGGCCCCGTTGGCGTTTCCCGACTGTTTTCTGCATTCACAGTCTCTTGTCAAAATGTTGTCGAGGCCACAATAGGAACAAAACTTATGTAAAACTTTTGTAAAACTTTCTGTACGTAGATGGCCCCTTTGTTTACAACGCCAACAATGGGTATTGCGGTTGTAGTCTCGCTGGATTATCGAAATGTTTATATTACTAACTTTCCATTCGGGTTTTGTAACTGGTTGGGTCTCACGGTTTAATTTCATGATATCTTCACATTCGCTGGCTTGATTGATTAATTCGCTAATCGAAGTTATTTCTCGTCGATGAATATACAACATGTACTTGGGTAACATGTTTTTGTAAGTTCGGTTCAGCTGCTCTTCATTAGAAAAACCTCCGGATCTTCGCATAAGAGTAAGTATGTCCGTAGCATATCTTAAAAAGGGCTCGTTGTCCTATTTTCACACGGACGCACTCTCGTCGTTGTTTAGGCACACAGGGCACAAATGCAGAGAAATCGGAGGTCCGTCCCACTGCATTTCGCCGGTGTTATAATGTAAATAACAAGGTAATTTTCGCTGCAGCTCTTTATCTTGCTTCAAACGATCGGGTAATCGCTCCCAAATATCAATTAAATTTAACGTAGATTGTTGTAGTAAAATGTATCTGGGAATGTAGGGAATTAGATCCGTATTGATATTGCTCAAACCGAAATTTTGATTGTTATATTCCAATATTTTATCCACGATTTCAAGTATCTCTTCTAACGTTTTCATTGTGACTGACCGATGACGGCTGATCCCATTAAAATCGAGTTTTTATATCTCCCCACGTCGAGTTTTATTTTGTCTTCGTGATTTGCCAACAACTCCAGCAAACAATCGATACTTTCTGAATACCATTGCACATTTCCGTCCTCTGCTTCTGGCATTCCGATAATAAAATTACGGGCATACGAAATTAAGTTTTCATTATCCGGGAGATAAGTGGCGATTAATTCTATAATTTTATTATAGTAGCCGTTGAACGTAAGTTTTTCGAGCCTTTTGATGCGGTAACCGACGACATGTAATAATTTACTTAATATTTTAAACATAAATTTATCCAATTCTATTTCTGTTTCGTCTTTAATAATTTTTACTTTAAATTTACCTTTGGACTCGATAAAAAATAATTTGGTATCACTGTCGCAAAGCTCGAAATTGGAAATCGTCTTCGTGTCCGCAAACGAAATTTGGAGAATCATTGCTGGCGGAAATCGATCAGGAGTTTGTCGTGTTTCTGCCTCGTCGATTTAACAAGGCCATACCCGAAGATAAGATAGGTGACGTGTTGTCTTCGCAATGCGGCTTGATTTACAAAGGACTGGTGAAATTAGCCAGTAAACCACAACCGGCTTATGACATTGAATTTGAGAAATATTAAAGATACAAGTAAGTACAAAATTTATTATCTTATTTCAAGTCACTAGAATTATAGTCTCTTTTTTTCAGCACGTTAAAGTAAAAAATATTAGCTTAGTTATAAACATAATTTTAAAATTAGATTATTATTAAATATTGAAATGGATTTACGAGAATATTTAAATGTGTTTCGCTTATTGGATGAGTGCGCCGATAATTCAGATGCTTATAAAATTGCAAAACTAAACAAAAAAAAAATTAAAACATTAAACGAGCTAATGAGAAATTGTCCGTCGGTGCACGATAAGAAACAAATTGAAAGCTTAATTGCAAAATTACATTCACTCGACGTAAAACTGGAATTAAAAATTAAAACGTTGCCGATTGGTCGAGGTTTAAGAACAAGTCGTCGTCCCGGAACAGAACGGATCAACCGAATTCAGTGGAAGGATGTAAGTTTTAAATTAAATGCGTACGTATTTTTTCTATTTTTTTTAATTTACAGCTGCAATCTGCATTTAAAAGCAGAATTCGTACCGGAGTAATGATCAATAAAACTCAAACACAACCGCGAAGCTTTTTCCTAGACGCCTCGTCTCTGATTAGAACTAGAATCGGAAATCAATTGGTGAAAACGCCTTCGATGAAGATAAATTTGGTATTTTGCGGTGAATTTGTAAAACCTCAAACCGATGTCTCGGAATATAAGTTTTTCAATACCAAAAATCACGTGATCAATATTGGAGCAAATCTAGACGAAATTTTAAGCGAACTGTTTAACGAAATCATGGTGAGTAGATTAGCTATGCCGGTTCGGGGCCAAAAACCCATAAGAAATAACACAGGCCTCAAAATACGTCAAAATTGGTGCATGACCTTGGAGCGTCTGAAGATAAGCGGTGCCTGGTGACCTTTGACCTTGGAGCGTCTGATAAGCGGTGTCTGGTGACTTTTGAGTCTGATAAGCGGCGTCTGGTGACCTTGGAGCGGCTGAAGGTAAGCGATGTCTGCTGACCTGAATAAAAAAGATGTGAAGCGTTGCCTGGGGGGAGCGTGCTCTGGCCTGCAATAGTAAAGGGAGAGGTAAGTTGTGGCGAATAATGAAACTGTTTGAAAATGTGAAACCTGTGTACGACTTTAGATGTAAAAATGCATGGTATCAATTGTTCCAACACGAATCGAGTGAAACAGTAAAAAGAAAAAAACATTTGTTCTCTTTCAAATTAGAATGTTTACTCGTCTTTTAATTATTAAATAGATCAAAATTATCTGATTGGTGAAAATTGTTTATGTTGACAGATAATATACATTCGTAAGCAAATTTAAATAAAGATGATAACGTAAGACAAAACATGGTGACGCAACAACTTTAATTGTATCAGTTTCAAATAAGCAAATTTACATACAAAACGTTTTTTGGATAATTTTGTCACAATGCTTTAAATAGGATCAGGCACACACGCTGGTAATATCAAAACAAAAAGCAGTTCAAAGCTGTTTTACGTGCTTTTTGTTTGGTTTCATCAGTGTGAGCGTAGCCTAAAATTGTAAAGTTTAGAATCGCCAAAAGTAAAAACAAATTATAGGTACTAAGTCATATAAAACTTATCACAAGTAACGGTTAATAGGTCAATTTCGAACGTCATGCAAATTACAGGAAAAGTGTAAAATTTAGAAGCGTCAAACAAAAAAGCAAATTATTATATATCGGTTTAAACGTGTTGTGAATCAAATAAAATTTATCACACGTAAAGGTTAATAGGTCAATTTCGTCATACAAATTATGTAAAATTTAGAAGCGTATTGGTTTAAACTAATAATTGTGGTTACAAATATAAAACTGTAAATTTAGTTTTGATTTTCGAAAAGTTAGTAGTTATTAAAGCAGTGAAATTTGAGAACTTTAAGCAAAAAAAAAACAATCTATATTGAACGTACTTACTTGCAAGGAAAAAGTAGAACTGTAACTTTATATATAACGGACTGAAGGGCGAATAGAACTGTCACGTATCACAGTATGTTTAGAACTAAACTTTCGAATTAAACTGTTTGAACTTTAATCTCTCCCAGATAAATGCATTGCTTTTGTTTTCCTGACGGTGATTTTTCGTACTATTAGTTTGAAAGCATAAAATTTTTATGAAGTTGATGTTTATAAATTTGTACGTAGCTTTTCATTAGATAAAGGATGATTGTGCAAAATAAAAAATTGTTTAAAAATATCAGTTTATTTTTTGTTTTTCAATATAAAATGAAAATACAAATATGCACTTACAGAAATCATCTCTATTTTTATAATATAGGAATTAAACTTTATTTCTTAGGAAGAATAAAATTCAGTTTTTCCTTAATTATACACATTATACCTAGTAATGTATCGAAAAATACTTCGAACAGTATTCGGTATGCCTGGAAATTCCTCACTGATTAAACCATGACGTTTTCTTCGTAGATTACACTCATCCAATTCAACAAAAACATTTTTTTCATATAACAGTATTGTTTTGCCTGTATACGTATTGACTATTCCTTGTATTTCATTTTGCTGTCCATGATAAAAAGATGATAACGGTTTCGGATAACCGGGAACCACTTGGAGTAAGGGGAAATTCATCGCGTACATTTCATTATCAATAAAAAAGATAATATTTCCATTAGGTCTTTGATAAATGGCGTTAATTTTAGTAAAATTTGTAGGTAGAAACGATAACCAGTCAGTTATTAATAAAGGTTCGTTATACGTTTTTAAACCTAACTTCACCATCCAAATCCATTTTTCATAGAATATATAAAGATATTTATTCACAATGAGAAATGTATTAACTTTATCGCTAATAGTACACAAGTCAGGTGCTGCCATCTCAATTTTCACGTTTGTTACAGCAATGTTTCTAGATAATGGCTCATTTTTTGATGTTGTTTTGGTTACAGATGGTGTAGGTTTCTTTGTTGTAGGTATCACAGTCGTAGTCTTTTGAGTCGTGGTTGTTTTCCTTTGTCCATACAAATTTTGAATCGCTAAGATATCTTCTGCATGGAGTTCTATGCGAGAGTTGTTTTTAAATAAATCATGATTATAGAATGCAAACATCACAGATTGCTTATTATTAGTGTGTGGAAGTCCTAACGTATGTCCTATTTCATGAGCTAATACTGCATATAAACTAGTCTGGTATGGAGGTGCTTCTCCTAAAAATAAGTACCACAATTCATATGAATCAACATGAACTTCTCGTTGAAAAATATGTGGTGCTGGGTAAAATGAATGTGCTAGACTTCTTCCAATCCCATCAAAATCGAAAATACAAATATTATTGTTCTTAGCATTCAGATGACGTTTGTTTCTATGTACAATTGTTATATTCGAGTCCTGCATGGTTTGAGAATAAGTAAAATGTAAATTCGAATGTTCCTCCCATAACCAGAATACTTCTTTAGTAATATTGAGAACCGTTTTTGGAGCCAATGGATATTTCCACGTTAGAGACGTATCGTGCCATTTATATAAGGTTTTAAGGGACAACGGATCATCAGCATTACCACATCTTGGAGTTTGCATTAATTTGATTGTTTCCGCATTTAATTTTTCGTCTACTGGTAGGCCATAGTATTCTTGAAATACTCTTAGTGAAGATTTGAACGATTCATCATTTTCATTAATCACATTGAGCGAATTATTATCAACTTCTAAATAACCATAATGATGCAAATAGTTTACGGCATTGAGCACTTCTTCCGTATCACACTTTACATGTATGATAAAAGCGACGACAACATAAAGAGCAGGTAACATGTTCTCTCTACACTTCATACTTAACTAATGAAAAAATATTATGTTCTGTAATTTATATGTTCAGAAGAGGGTACCAACTGAAAAGTATTTATATAATAATTGCACACAATTTTATAGTTTAAAATGTATATTCAAAGTTACATTAATATGCTTGCTTTTGATTGGTTATAAAAATCTATAAATCTGAAAATGAGAACGTGTTAAACATCAGTTGCAAAATGTGTGCGCCACAGTTACAACCTATTCCCGAACAAGAACAAGAAGAGGAATATTTGATACATTGGGATCCTATATTATGGCCGAACAAATCTATTATTTCATCTTTTATAATACCAATGTTTCTATGTGATCAAATAGATTAATGTTTGTTTTCAAGTATTTAATGCAGAATTAACATCGATGCTTGCAATTGCGCAGAGTGCAATTAAAATCTCGGCTGAATTGTTTTGTGAACGTGATGACAATGAAACTTACTATTACCTAACTCGAACAGCATCTTTACGAGAACATGATAATTTAACTGAATGGTACGAGAGCAATATAAAGAAACCATTATTGAAGAAATTATCAGAAAAACCTGCAATGTGTTTACAAAAATTGAAAGTGAATATAGAAAATGTGAGACTTTGGTATACTTATCGGTATGGGGAAGGTACTAGAGTGTCCGAACAGTACTACAGCGATTTACGTTATTGGATAGACAATGAAAACAGTTTACCTTGGGGTTATTACAAAATAGTGCTTTGTGATTAAGCAGAACCTTAATAATCTCTTAAAATAAACTGAAAATTTATTTTC
This sequence comes from Dorcus hopei, assembly GCA_033060865.1. Taxonomy (NCBI): domain Eukaryota; kingdom Metazoa; phylum Arthropoda; class Insecta; order Coleoptera; family Lucanidae; genus Dorcus; species Dorcus hopei. Next base: position 502,040 of record CM065419.1, on the reverse strand, counting down.
AAGATTAATTAGAAAAGTAAAATTAAATTATTACATCCTACATAATGAACAGTTGTTATTAACATAATTTTCAGTATTACTGAAATTTGTGCTTGTTTTTAAAAATTATCTCAAACATAATTCAATTAATATAATTATATAAAAAAATTTATTAGTTGTAAGAAAAGTAAATGTTACCTCTGATTTTACAGTTACATATGTCCAGTGCCAGTGTTAACAAAATTTGTACTTTTATTTAATAAAAATAAAATTACATTACATCTTGTTTTCTTTTTAATTTCAAACTTAATTATTACATTCAGAAGTATATAAAAATTTAATTCATTGAAAGTAAATAATTAATATTTAGATAAAACTAATTTACCTTTAGGTAATTTATTCTATCTTGTTTATGATTATACGGGAATAGCAAATAATCGCATGCATAATTTGCAATAGCAAAGACCGTTTAGTTTGTTTAATTCTTAATTCTAAAATATGAAATTTTGTTTAAATTTAACAATTTCCTACGCTATGAAATTAAAATTAGATAGTAAGTTAAAACATGATGATGCAACAACCTTGATTGCATCAGTTCAAAGTTTAATTATCTAACACTTGATTGGTTGATGAGTTTTTATTGAGGTCTATAAATTTGATAACAGGAAAACATATTATTATTCTTATCAAGTCACCTTCTACTGAAGTGTACATTTCCAGTGTTCTTTTCATTACCCTTACTGATACGGTAAATAAATTTAATTATGCATTTTTTTAATTTTTATTTTTTGCTCAAATGTACTATCATTTCATACAACAACCTTGAATATTTTTTCTGTAGTTTGCTCTGTCTTTCAAGAAGGAGATATTTTGCCTAAAATTTTAGACTTAAATAAAGTACTAGGTCTCATCGTAACAACCTTGACTCCTTTATCTATAGTTCGCTGAAGGAGATACGTTTACTTAAAATTTTAGATTACTGTTCATCTGCAAAAATACATTTTGAATTGAAGAATTTTTATAATACACTATTTCGCAACAAAAGTCTGAGTTCACTAGAAATTTTTCATTTTATAAATTAAGAATATTTTCTATATAAATCTAACAGTTATTTATTCATTAAAACTATTATTAATTAGTATTATTTAAATCCATGAGGTAACAAAGATCCGTGAATTCTCTTTCGATGTTTTCAATTATAAATCTAGAAAGCGAAGCTGGTTTATTGAACTCAGAATGGAACTCTCTGGTTTCACGAAGACACTGTAAGTAAGTGTTTCTTAAAGAATTTGAAGTATACAGAGACAGCGGTACTATGGTATGTTTTGCAAGTAAATAGCTCAATAGAAGACGACCAACTCTTCCGTTTCCATTCGAGAAGGGATGTATGAAGAGAAACTTTGACAAAAAGTCAGCTCCATATTTAACACAATCTGCTAACGACAAGTTTGAGTCTGCAAATACCTGTTGACACTCTTCAAGCAAGGTTTAGAGATGATTTTCAATCAAATGAGGAGTCAAATAATATAAAATCTCTTGTGCAGGTTTAGAATCTTTTGTTCGAAATTTTCCAGCACTCGGTATAACCCCTTTTCCCACTTGTTGATGCAATTTTGTAACAAATTCTACGTTTAAATTTTCCAATGGAAATAGTTTACGTAGAGAGATATTAGAAAACATGTGCTTTGCTGTTTGATTTAAATTTTTCAACTTTTTCATTCTGTAATATTTTTTTCTATTGAACAAAACATTCCATAACATTGTTAGAAACCTTGTATTTACTATCTTCTCCACATCGAAGTATGTGAGTGTGGTGTCGTTATTTTCTCCAATAAAACACTCTAACAAATACTTTGTGTGATGAACGTTCACATAGCCCTTCCAATATAAATCTTCTACGGTCACTTTCTCTATTATAGTTTCACGTAAGTAGTTAATCCTCTCTACTACTTCACTCACTCTTTGAGGACTGGAATGTTGATTCCTCCACCAAGGATTCTCAGCAATATTAAATGTTCTGTGTAACATTGAAATTATTTAACTTCAATATCCTTATAACTTACTTCTACTTCCTTATGTAAGTATTTCTGGCAGTTTAAATTTAAGAAAACGTTTTACTCTTTTCTAATGGATAATGATTTCTGTTCCTGATTTCTTTCAAAAACGGCTTTTATATTGTTTTCGTACCGCACATCTAACTTATTAAAATTTTCCCATCCAAACAGTAATTGAAGATAAGAAAACTGCAAACTCACCGTAATGCACATCGCAAATTATCTCACACAACAACCTTGACTTGTTTATCTGTAGTTCGGTGAAGGAGCGTTGAAAATGTACTTAAAATTTTTAGATTATTATTTGATTATCTACAAAATATAAACATATACGATGGTGTGAAGACCTCGTTCCAAGGTTTTTAAGAAAATTGGAGAATTTTATAATACACTTCGCAACAAAAGTCCGAGTTCATTAGCAATTTTTCATTTTATAAATTAAGAATTCTTTCCTTATAAAATTAATTAGTTAATACATTCTTATTAAAAAACTGAGCGAACCCAGACTTTTATTCTATTATTTAGCTAATTCTATTCTTATTCTAAAACTGAGTGAACCCAGACTGTTGTTGCGCAGTATATTTTTTCATCGTTCAAGACATCAACTTCCAATTTTTATTTTTGTTTTAATTTTTAATTTACAATAGAAGCAAACAATTATTCTTAGTATTTTTCGCAGATTATACTTGAAAATGCGCATGCGTGAGCAAGAAGTAATATTTATTATACTCGAGATTGCCCATGCATGAGCATTAATTCTATTCTTATTAAAAAACTGAGCGAACCCAGACTTTTATTCTATTATTTAGCTAATTCTATTCTTATTCAAAAACTGAATGAACCAGACTGTTGTTGTGCAGTATATTTTTTCATCGTTCAAGACATCAACTTCCAATTTTTATTTTTGTTTTAATTTTTACAATAGAAGCAAACAATTATTCTTAGTATTTTTCGCAGATTGTACTCGAGAATGCGCATGCGTGAGCAAAAAGCAATATTTATTATACTCGAGATTGCGCATGCATGAGCAATATTTTTTGGTGATAAATTGATAACTCTCTTTATTTTTTTTCAGTCTTCATATAAAATGACTTCGATCAACAATACAGCAACAGCTCTTCTTAACGATGTAAAAACAGCATTTTTAAATGCTAATGACGCTGAGAGTAGCATAAAATTATGCAATAAAAATCTGCGCACTCTCAATGACTTACTTCGACGAAGGAACGATATATCCATAGGTTGCAAGCAACATTTATTAACAACCATTGCACAAATTAAAAGTTATCGCACATTGATTAAAACGAAATCAAGTATAGGTAAAGGTTTGAGTGTAAGAAAAGGAAGGCCTGCAGATCGTGTCAAATGGGTAGAAATGCAGGCGGCGTTCCAAAGTCGAATCAGGACCGGCGTCGTCGTGAATTTAACCTTCCGTCGGGCGCGGTATGATTTTTGACACGGCCGGGCGCGATGTATCAAAATGATCCACTCAAGTATTTGTCGAAACCAGAAACACACACCGCTGTTAGACAACAATATTAACTTAAAAAATATATTTTGTTCATAAAATAAACATAATTTTACTAATACAAAACTTAAAACATTAATTTTTTAATAAAAACTTATCTCACGTAAAAACAAGTTAAATATGCGTTATGATCAAGACAAGATCTAAAAACAACAATAAAAAGGAACGTTACAGTATTTTTCTTTTGGTTTTGCCCTTTTTCAATTACATTGTCCAATTTGCCAAACCATTTTCCAGTTTCGGAAATGTCAAGTCATATGTCAAAGAGGAAAGTTATTTGACAAATTGAGAAACATAATTGATAAAAGGGTAAAACAAAAAAAAACTGTAGTTTTAAGAAACTAAGAATAAAAACTAAATTAGGTAGACAGTACACGGCCATTTTACCCCTACGATGTGACCTAAAACGTAAAGTACCTACTAATATCATAAAGAGGCGCGGTGTATCAGTTTGATATGTAGGCACTGAAAAAGTGAAAATCATTATATATTGCTACCAGACTAAAGCAAATGTAATTATTACGTGTAAAAAAAACAGTAATAGCGGTGGTAATACCTACCAGACTAGGTAAATGACGTGATTAAAATATTACTGAAAACTGACGGGAGCGGACGCGGTGTATCAAATTGATAAACACTATTTTATTTTCGCAACACAAGCGCAAGCGGACAATTTGACGTTACTAACCTAAAGGAGGATGAAAAAGAGGAAGCTACTGTGAAATAGAGGGCCCTGTGGCTTGATGTGCAGACATGCGCGGACAAAATACATGACGGGTATCAATCAGATCAGCCGCGCCCGACGGAAGGTTAAATCATAAAGATGTCGGAACGTTTCTTGACGATGCATTGGCACTTTTTCGAAGACGCATCAAGAACGGCTTGAAGAACGAGGAGGCATTTAAGAGCAACGCAATTCTCTGCGGGGAATTTATAATTAAGAAAGGTGACAGAGAGATTGTCGAGGAGAAGTACATGAACAGCAAGAACGCACCAATATACCGCGACACCAAAGACATCGACTATTGGTTCAACCTTAATGTTAGAGAACCGATAATTACACAGCTGCAAGAATTCCAGGAACAACGAAGTGGATGGAGTTTGTCGAAAATCATCAATCTAGTCATTAAGATCAATAAATTCGTGCTTCAACCAGGATCATCATACATCGAACTTCCTCAATACATTAAACTTAAATACGCATGCGTCAACGTAAAAAACAACGATGATGCATGCTTTGCATGGGCGGTAATATCAGCACTTCATTCAGTAAGCCATGGAAAACACTGTGATCGAATTACTTTATACCCCCACTATTCATCCGTTTTAAATTTAAAAAATATCACGATGCCTATAACTATAAAGCAGATTCCACGTTTTGAACAGCAAAACGGTTTGTCAATTAATGTTTACGTATTGGAGAAAATAGGGAAGAAAAAATTTGATGTCAGACCTTGTTACCTTACGAAAGCAAAGCAGTCAAAACATGTGAATCTGCTTTTGATATAGGACAGTTATGATGAAAGCAACACTGCACCGATAAACTATCATTACGTATGGATAAAAAATCTTTCTCAGTGGGTGTCTAGTCAGCTTAGTGCAAATCAACATCAAAAATACTTCTGTGATCGATGTCTTAATTACTTTTACAGTCAGGAACGTTTAGATGAACATGCAGTAGATTGTGGAGAATTAAATGCTTGTAAAATCAGAATGCCTGCGATAGAAAATAATATTTTAAAGTTCAAAAATTTCAGAAATAAAGTTAAGGCACCGTTCATAATTTATGCTGATCTAGAATGTATATTGAAACCAAGTAGCGACCAAAACAAATGTATATTGAAACCAAGTAGCGACCAAAACAAATATCAGGAACATGTACCTTGCAGCGTTGCTTATTACATCAAATGTTCCTATGATGATTCTTTATCTGTGTATAGATCATATCGCGGTGAGGATTGTATACAATGGTTTACTACCGAACTACACCAGTTCGCGGAAGATTTGGAAACCGTTTTTCTTTGCCCTCTACCCATGGAACCGTTAACTTTGAGCGAAAAACAACAATTTTATAATGCAACACACTGTCACATCTGCGAGCAACAGTTTACTTTGGGAGACAAAAAAGTAAGGGACCACGACCACATTTTGGGAGTGTTCCGTGGAGCTGCACACGAGGGATGTAATATTAATTATAAGGATGGTCACGTGGTACCGGTAGTATTTCACAACCTGAGCGGTTACGATTCACATTTCATAATTAAAAAATTAGCTTCAGATTTTGAGGGTCGCATTGATTTGCTTCCCATAAATAAAGAAAAATATATTTCATTTACAAAACAGATTGATGAAAATTTAGTAAAATTCCGTTTTATTGATTCGTTTAGATTTATGAGTTCAAGTCTGGATAAATTAGCTTCGAATTTAGAGACGTACCCCGTTCTAAAATCAGAATTTCAAAATTTACCCGAGGAAAAATTCGAGTTGCTAACGCGTAAGGGTGTGTATCCATATGATTACTTTGATTCGTTTGATCGTTTTATGGAAACAAAATTACCACACATAGAGAAATTTTATAATAAATTAAATGATGAAAATATTAGCGACGTCGATTATGCGCACGCTCAACACGTATGGAGTCAATTCGAAATTCAAAATTTGGGAGAGTATTCGGACTTGTACTTGTGAACTGACGTTTTACTGTTGGCTGACGTTTTCGAACAATTTCGTTCCACGCTAATGAAATCACACGGACTCGATCCTGCTCATTATTACTCAGCTCCCGGGTATACTTGGGATGCTATGCTCAAGTATACAGAGATTGAGCTAGAATTATTAACAGATATTGATATGCTCATGTTCATTGAGCGAGGAGTTCGAGGTGGATTAAGTCAGTGTTCGAAACGATACGCCAAAGCCAATAAAAAGTACATGGACAACTATGATCCCGCTCAACCATCAAAATTTTTGCTCTACGAGGACGTTAACAATCTCTATGGATGGGCAATGAATCAATTCCTACCCTATGGAGGATTTGAATGGGTAGATGATTTGGAGAACTTTAATTTTAATTTACAGTTGGTTCTAATTTTAATGATATTTCGAAAGGCAGCTCTGTAGGATACATTTTGGAAGTTGATTTGGAATATCCGGCTGATGTTCACGACGAACACTCTGATTTACCGTTTTGCTCAGAACACATTACCGCTCCTAAATCGAAACAACAGAAATTAATGGCTACACTTTACAATAAAGATCGCTACGTCATACATTATAGAAATTTACAACAAGCTTTGGCAAATGATTTGAAATTAATCAAAATTCATCGCGCGTTGAAATTTAATCAGGCAGCATGGTTAAAACCTTACATTGATTTAAATACATCTCTGAGAACCACTGCAAAGAACGACTTTGACAAAGATTTGTATAAATTACTAAATAACGCAGCTTTTGGTAAAACTATGGAGAACATTAGAAAACGCAGTAACGTTAAGCTCGTGCAGCTAAATTAATTGCTAAACCTGAATTTAAATCTTCCACTACATTTAATGAGAACCTGGTAGCGATAGAATTGAATAAAACTGAAATTTTCTTTAATAAACCCATATACGTTGGCATGTGCGTACTCGACATCTCAAAGATGAAACTTTACGAATTTCATTATGGATACATGAAGTCTAAATTTGGAAGTAATTGCAGAGTGTGTTATACGGATACGGATTCTTTGATTTATGAAATCGAATGTGATGATGTTTACGAAATAATTCGGAGCGACTGTTATGAACACTTTGATACCAGTGACTATCCAGATAATAACAGATTTAATATTCCTCGTGTAAATAAGAAAGTTCCCGGCTTAATGAAAGATGAGCTGAACGGTAGAATTATGACAGAGTTTGTAGGCTTACGATCGAAAAGTTACGCGCACAGGGTGGAGGGTGAAGATAAATGTAAAAAAGCTAAAGGTGTTAAGAAGAATGTTATCAAAAACAAAATTACTTTCGATGATTATTTGGAATGTTTGCAAAAATTAAAAGAAAAATCTTTGGAACAAAATTTAATACGTTCACAAAAACATAACGTCTCCACAGTCACACAGCAGAAAATTGCGCTAAGTCCTCACGATGATAAGCGATTTATAATACCTCAAACTTTTACAACACTTCCATGGGGTCATCGTGATATAATGGAAACATAAAAATTGAATCCTTATCAAAATTATTTTTCTAGTACAATGAATTCATCTTTTTGTTTAATACTTTCTGCAGGTATTATCATTTTATTTTTAGTTGCACAAATTGATAAATAACATAATAAAATTTCTATTAGTAACGTGTTTATCTATAAATTAAAAGTATAACTTTGTAGTACCTACAAATTGATAAACAATAATATTATAAAAATTGTATTAATAATGAGCTTGTGTAAATTAGTTTGAAAAATCATTGTCTAAAGTATTACTGAATGTTTTCTCATGAGATGTACAATGAAGAATAGAAATGATTATTTTGAAAGCTGGTAATGACTAATGACTCAAGTAAATTCTGAAAGCAAGGAGATTAATACAAGTTAGAATACATATCATTTCATTTTATGTTATTTTTATACATATTTAAGAAAAATATTATTTTAGAAAATTTTATAACTCTTATAAGTTCTATAACTCCATGTGTTTTTAACAGAAAAAATACCGAATACTTTTAAATAAAGAAATAACTTTTTTGTGTATTTGTTTATTTATTTCCTCAACTTTCTTGTACCTTGAGATTCAACTTAGAGAAGTTTCACTATATTTTGTTAGTTTCATACTATGTTGCACAAATTGATAAGTAAAATTAAACGTTACGAATGATAACTTTGTGACACAGATTTATTATTACATTATAAAAATTCTATTAAGATTACGTTTACATAAATATCTTAATAGTATTATTCTGGAAACATTTTGATTAGGTTTGCCTAATTTTATAGATATTAATGTCATAAATATTATTTTCAATAAATATTAAAAATGTAGACTGTATACAAACAACTAAAATTTAAACCAAGTATGTTAGAGTATTATACTTTTGTCTAATATCGAATTTACATTTTACTCAATCTCAAACCATGCAGGACTCGAATATAACAATTGTACATAGAAACAAACGTCATCTGAATGCTAAGAACAATAATATTTGTATTTTCGATTTTGATGGGATTGGAAGAACTCTGGCACATTCATTTTACCCAGCACCACATATTTTTCAACGAGAAGTTCATGTTGATTCAGATGAATTGTGGTACTTATTTTTAGGAGAAGCACCCCCATACCAGACTAGTTTATATGCAGTATTAGCTCATGAAATAGGACATACGTTAGGACTTCCACACACTAATAATGAGCAATCTGTGATGTTTGCATTCTATAATCATGATTTATTTAAAAACAACTCTCGCATCGAACTCCATGCAGAAGATATCTTAGCGATTCAAAATTTGTATGGACAAAGGAAAACAACCACGACTCAAAAGACTACGACTGTGATACCTACAACAAAGAAACCTACACCATCTGTAACCAAAACAACATCAAAAAATGAGCCATTATCTAGAAACATTGCTGTAACAAACGTGAAAATTGAGATGGCAGCACCTGACTTGTGTACTATTAGCGATAAAGTTAATACATTTCTCATTGTGAATAAATATCTTTATATATTCTATGAAAAATGGATTTGGATGGTGAAGTTAGGTTTAAAAACGTATAACGAACCTTTATTAATAACTGACTGGTTATCGTTTCTACCTACAAATTTTACTAAAATTAACGCCATTTATCAAAGACCTAATGGAAATATTATCTTTTTTATTGATAATGAAATGTACGCGATGAATTTCCCCTTACTCCAAGTGGTTCCCGGTTATCCGAAACCGTTATCATCTTTTTATCATGGACAGCAAAATGAAATACAAGGAATAGTCAATACGTATACAGGCAAAACAATACTGTTATATGAAAAAAATGTTTTTGTTGAATTGGATGAGTGTAATCTACGAAGAAAACGTCATGGTTTAATCAGTGAGGAATTTCCAGGCATACCGAATACTGTTCGAAGTATTTTTCGATACATTACTAGGTATAATGTGTATAATTAAGGAAAAACTGAATTTTATTCTTCCTAAGAAATAAAGTTTAATTCCTATATTATAAAAATAGAGATGATTTCTGTAAGTGCATATTTGTATTTTCATTTTATATTGAAAAACAAAAAATAAACTGATATTTTTAAACAATTTTTTATTTTGCACAATCATCCTTTATCTAATGAAAAGCTACGTACAAATTTATAAACATCAACTTCATAAAAATTTTATGCTTTCAAACTAATAGTACGAAAAATCACCGTCAGGAAAACAAAAGCAATGCATTTATCTGGGAGAGATTAAAGTTCAAACAGTTTAATTCGAAAGTTTAGTTCTAAACATACTGTGATACGTGACAGTTCTATTCGCCCTTCAGTCCGTTATATATAAAGTTACAGTTCTACTTTTTCCTTGCAAGTAAGTACGTTCAATATAGATTGTTTTTTTTTTGCTTAAAGTTCTCAAATTTCACTGCTTTAATAACTACTAACTTTTCGAAAATCAAAACTAAATTTACAGTTTTATATTTGTAACCACAATTATTAGTTTAAACCAATACGCTTCTAAATTTTACATAATTTGTATGACGAAATTGACCCATTAACCTTTACGTGTGATAAATTTTATTTGATTCACAACACGTTTAAACCGATATATAATAATTTGCTTTTTTGTTTGACGCTTCTAAATTTTACACTTTTCCTGTAATTTGCATGACGTTCGAAATTGACCTATTAACCGTTACTTGTGATAAGTTTTATATGACTTAGTACCTATAATTTGTTTTTACTTTTGGCGATTCTAAACTTTACAATTTTAGGCTACGCTCACACTGATGAAACCAAACAAAAAGCACGAAAAACAGCTGAGAACTGCATTTTGATTAGATATTACCAGCGTGTGTGCCTGATCCTATTTAAAGCATTGTGACAAAATTATCCAAAAAACGTTTTGTATGTAAATTTGCTTATTTGAAACTGATACAATTAAAGTTGTTGCGTCACCATGTTTTGTCTTACGTTATCATCTTTATTTAAATTTGCTTACGAATGTATATTATCTGTCAACATAAACAATTTTCACCAATCAGATAATTTTGATCTATTTAATAATTAAAAGACGAGTAAACATTCTAATTTGAAAGAGAACAAATGTTTTTTTCTTTTTACTGTTTCACTCGATTCGTGTTGGAACAATTGATACCATGCATTTTTACATCTAAAGTCGTACACAGGTTTCACATTTTCAAACAGTTTCATTATTCGCCACAACTTACCTCTCCCTTTACTATTGCAGGCCAGAGCACGCTCCCCCCAGGCAACGCTTCACATCTTTTTTATTCAGGTCAGCAGACATCGCTTACCTTCAGCCGCTCCAAGCTCACCAGACGCCGCTTATCAGACTCAAAAGTCACCAGACACCGCTTATCAGACGCTCCAAGGTCAAAGGTCACCAGGCACCGCTTATCTTCAGACGCTCCAAGGTCATGCACCAATTTTGACGTTTTTTGAGGCCTGTGTTATTTCTTATGGGTTTTTGGCCCCGAACCGGCATAGCTAATCTACTATGGTGCAGGTAAGTTTAAAACGAAATAAGCTGCCAGATATTAACTTTCTTTTTTTCACTTTCTTATCAGCTTTCAGAATTTCAAGAGAGGGATAGCGGTTGGTCGTTATCGGCAATCGTGAATCTGGTCGTGGCGTTTTGCAAGTACACGCCGTTGAGAGGAGGAGGAAAGAAAGATAACGGTAGCACTTACGTGGACCTGCCGGACGAACTTCGGCGAAAAAGTAACGTCATATTGAACATCAAAAATCAAGACCGACGATGCTTTGCGTATTGCCTTTTGGCGCACCTATTTCCGGCGAGAAACGGCCAAGATGCGTGCGATCCTTCTACGTACCGTCAAAATATATACGATTTTTTTAATTTTAAAGGTATATGTTTTCCTGTAAATCTGTGCGACTTACAGAAATTCGAAAACGCCAATAAATTTATTTCAATTAACGTATACGGTTATGAAAACAAGAGCATCGTAGGTCTACTTTATCATACAAAAAATGTCAAAAACTGCCACGTAAATTTATTATATTTAAAGAAAAGTCAACGCGTAGGTCATTTTTGTCTCATTAAAAATTTATCAGAACTGTGCAGGTATCAAATTTCATCAAATATGCGTGTCAAGTTCATTTGCGATCGCTGCTTGTGTTATTTTTCATCCAAGGACAAATTAAATCGTCATAAAAATTGAATTATCTAAAGACGGAGAAAACATTGTTAAATTCAAACAATTTGCGGCCACCATGCCTTTGCCGTTTGTCATTTACGCGGACTTCGAAGCTCTAACGAAACCTATTCATTCCTGTGACGATACTTTAGAAAAAGCATTCACGAACGCCTATCAACGGCACGAAGCCTTTAGCGTTGCATATTTAACAGTCTGTTCTTACGATGATCGACTAAATCATTTTGAAATTTATCGCGGCGAAAACCCGGCTGAGTGGTTCGTAAATAAATTATTAGGAGAAGCAACAAATGTTCAAGAAATATTAAAAAATCACGTTACCGTTCCTATGAAAGATTTAACGTTCGAAGAATCTACGGCACATGCAAATGCCGAAACGTGTGAGATTTGTGATTCTAATTTTAACGAAAATAATGCCACGACCATTTTACTGGGAACTATATTGCAGCTTTATGCAATAATTGTAATTTACAATGTCGCGTTAAAAACATTATTCCCGTGACTTTACACAATTTATCACATTACGATAGTCACTTTATAATAGAAGCTCTGGCAAACGTAAACGACGAAAATGTCGAAATTTTAGCAAACACAACTGAAACTTACATATCGTTCTCGAAAAGGGTAGGCGATGTGAAGTTACGTTTCTTAGATTCGTTTCGTTTCATGCCCTCGTTTCTTGAAACATTAGCGAAAAATTTGAAACCAGAACAAATAAAGTTCGTACAAAAAGCGTTTCCGAATCCGGATTCTTATAAATTAGTAACTCGTAAAGGATGTTTTCCCTATAAAACATCATCCATGGGGAAAACATCCTCCATAGGGAAAACATCAAACGTGAATTCTGTTGACAAATTGGAAGAGACAAGTCTTTCCGATAAATCCCTATTTTATAATAAATTACATGGCGAAAACGTCAACGATGAGGATTACCAGCACGCCGTAAACGTTTGGCAACATTTTTACTGTAAAACTCTCGGTGAATATGCGGACTTGTATTTAAAAATTGACGTATTTCTATTGGCAGACATTTTTGAAAATTTTAGAAAATTGACTTTCAATACTTACGGGTTAGATGCGTGTGGATTTTTCACAGCTCCGGGCCTATCATTTTCGGCGGCTCTTAAAACAACAAAAATTGACATGTTTTTATTTGTATTTTGACTATGCAACTTTGTTGTTTATTAGTGTGGATTACGGTATGTAATTTTACATTTAACTTAAATTGTCTCTTACACTCCACCCTCTATTTGTAGTCTTTGCTGAAGATGGCCGTCTACTGAGGCCGAAACATATGTCCTAATACAAGATCGCTTCCAAAAATTTTTGGCTTTTTTAGTAACCTAAGACACATCCTTTTTACTACTTTATTACTGACTGGTTGCTAACATCCAATGGAGATTCTTACCAAAAATTGAATTGATTTTATTTATAAAAAAAAGGTTTACGCGGCGGTATAACTCAAGTTAGTTCCCGATATGCAAAACCGAATTCTGTACACATGGGAACCGATTTCGACCCTGATAAGGAAATTAGCGAAATTATTTACGTAGACGCGAACGGACTCTATTCTTACGCGATGACGACAAAATTACCGTGCGACAACTTCAAGTGGGTAAGTGACGAAAAATTAACGAATCTTTTAGAAATGCTCAGTACGACCGACATTGACTGTTCGATGTATTACGGGGATGAAACGGGTAAATCTTGTATTTTAGAAGTTGACTTAGAATATCCTGAAGATTTGCACGATTCCCATATATTTTTTCCATTTTGTCCGGAACACATATCCACCACAGGTAAAAAGGACGACAAAATTTAATGCTAACTTTATGTAATAAAGAGAAGTACGTCCTCCATTTAAGCGTTTTACTTCAAAGTTTAAAACACGGCTTAAAATTAAAAACAATTCATCGTGCCATAGAATTTGAGGAGAGCAATTGGTTAGAAAAATACATTAAGTTAAATAGCGATCTGAGGGCAAAATCTACGAGCGCTTTCGATAAAGATTTTTACAAGGGCATGTCGAATATGGTTTTCTGAAAACTTATGGAATCTATACGCAAATACAGAAATATCGTGTTGACAAAGAAATAGAAATCCGCTGAAAAATATATTAGTCAACCAAATTTCAAAAAAGCTACGATTTTCAGTGAGAATCTGGTCGCAATTGAACTGAACAAATTATCCGTGAAATTTGATAAACCGATCTACGTTGGCATGGCAGTCCTTGACATTTCAAAAACAATCATGTATAGTTTTCTTTATGATTACATCAGAGAAAATGTGGAGCCCTTATTTAATGTAACAGTATGTTACACGGACACGGACAGTTTTATTTTTAAATTCTCTCCAAAACATCCCGAACGCGTCTCGAGTATTTATGAAATTATAAAACGGGATGCAAATAAAATTTTTGACACTTCAGGTTACGCCGCAGATAACCCTTTCGGAATACCTTTGGTAAATAAGAAAGTTATCGGTAAATTTAAAGACGAACTCTGCGGACAGATAATAACTGAGTTCATTGGAATTAGAGCTAAAGTTTACGCTATCAGAGTGGGAAAAGAAGTAAAATTTAAAAAATTGAAGGGCGTAGGTCGTTCAGGAATTAAAAAAATAACTTTTCAGGATTATTATGGCTGTTTGTTTGATAATAAAAGATTAATGTCAAAATTCAATAGCATCAGGTCAATAAATCATCAATTATTAACCGTTACCATAAATAAAACTGCCTTAGATGCTCAACATGACAAACGACATTACGATCCTGTAACGGACATTCATTTGTTGCCGTTGGGACATTATAAATTAAAATGAAATTGTATGTAATTTTGTAATTATGTATTAAAATTAAATTATATGTAATTTGTAATTATATTGTGTATTAATAAAGCATTTTGTATTATACATACGTAAGTAAAACGTATTTTTTATTTTTAGAATTTTATTTAAGACGTTTTACAATTCTACAGGCACGTCGGCATCGTTTTCGTCCGCTTCTGCTCGCGGAAATGCGCACGCCCCGAGGACCCATTTTTTCGAAATTGCCGCCGCCGCTCTGCGTGCAGCGAACTATATGCTCCCGCGCGGGTCGTTCTTTTTACAGAAACCCACGACGCGACGTCTCCGAGATGGACGCCGGCGATCGTCCTTTCGCAATTCGTCACCAGATGGACACCGCCAGATGCAACCAACATCGCATCCGTGTTCGACGAAAAATAAAACGACATCCTTCGCCGCGAGTCGTTATTATTACACATCTCGAACTGATACGAGCAACTGACCGAACGGTCGAGCTGCTTAAGTGGACGCCTCACGAACGCCGAGGAACGGGTTCGAATCTCTCTCCGGACGGAGGAAAAAAAATGACGCAACCAACATCGCATCCGTGTTCGACGAAAAAAATAAGGACATCATTCGCCGCGCGTCGCGTCGTTAATATTACACATCTCGAACGGATACGAACAACTGACTCAACGGCCGAGCGGCTTAGGTGGACGGCTCAGGAACGCCGAGGAACGGGTTCGAATCTCTCTCCGGACGGAGGAAAAAATTCCGCAGCGAAGCGCCGGTAGCGACACCCGACGGACAATTCCCGAACTAACGCTCCGACGACGCAGCGCCACTGCCATCTGGCGGACAATTTCCGAACTAACGAAAATAGCAGCAGCGCCGGAGGCATCTGGCGGACGGACGCCCGAACTACGTTGTCTCCGTCTCTCTCTCTCTCTGGAGCTCCATCTCACTCTTTACCATGGGCTCAGATGAGGCAGAAAACTGGACCGGAAGTCAATGCATTTCAAATGGAGAAAAAAGGGTGTGGTCTGTTTTTTATATCTACTATTACTATTTCTATACTATTATTATTATACCGGGTGTTCTTTTACTATATGCAAATATTTAAACCTGTAATATATCACCATAAATGGCAACGATTGAACTCATATGTCCTTAACAATAGTTTTACACATTTCGAGAAAATTGTAGTTGAAAATCGGGCAAGAATTAATCGCACGTCTGTCTTTGAGGTAGGTCAAGAAAAGGAAATTTTATTGCGACCGCAGAAAGCATCTGTTGGAACAAAAAACAGAACTGTAATCGAACAGTGACCCAGTAACCTTTGCCGAGTTCGGACGGTTAATAAAAGCAGTTTTTTTTCGCGTCGCAGTAAGTCGTATCGTAGCGAAGGAATTTGCTTCATTTTATTTCATTTATGATCATGACACACAGTTTATGGCTCCGTATCCTTTGGAATCAATAGTTTAGTTTGTGAAAAGTGCAAATGTGCAATGCAAGAACGTTTACAGCTAATGTCCCCGCATTTACGCGATTATGGAAAGTTTCGTGTGTGTGTCGCTAATGATGGATGCCACTTTGAACAGTTAGTTGTTATAAACATTACGAAATTACTGTAGTGAACGTTTGAATGTTTTCTTCCACACAATATTATACGGTGAGTGAGTGCGCCTTTACATATTAGTCACGCCTGCGATGTTTATTGCCTACGACCAGTGAAGCAGGTTCCGTAATTTTTTTTGTTGTTTCATGACCGTCGTATAAGGGGCGGATAAAATAATTTCCCCCCGTTATGAATTTTTTTTTATTTTTTCGTGTTCTATGTGCTTTCACGGCAATGTGGTTAAAGTTTTTGCACTTATTTCACAAACACCCTGTATATCACTCTGTTCGAAGATATTCATATAGAGAAAAATACTTTTTTTCAAATGGAATGACTAATATTTTAATTCACCATCGTAAGTGGAATTAAATGCTGTCTCGAACTTAGCTTTCCCTGTATCTAACTTTGACAGTTTTTCAGTTATGAAACATTTTTATTTAATTCATCGAATTTTACTATTTTAATAGGTCAAATATTTTTAATTAATACTTGCGGTCAATTTTTTAATAGATTTTTTTAAAAATATGAATTTGACAAAAATACTGCTCTCCTAAAATATCAAGAATAGAATATAATATATATAATAAGCAATATATTGATAGAAACTTCAAAATTCCGGATGGTTTCTAGACTGTCTATAGTTTCTAACTTACGAAAAGTCCACTTCCTATGTGTCAAAAAGGTTTCATAATTTTATTCCGCATTTAAATAATTATTACTTTCATTATACCTAAGGACATCGATTATTTATTATTTCCTAATCATATTGCTAATTATAAATACTTTGCTTAATAATATTTAATATGCATATAATTTCTTGGCTAACAAAAATCCATTAATTATACAGGGTGTTTCATTGAAGATGCGTCAAACTTGAGGGACACGTTTCTGACACTATTTCAAACAAAATATCTTAATAAAATTTTTTAATCGAAGCAAGTTGAAATTTGCATAATTTGGACTCGATGTTTTTAGAAATATTGTACTTCTTAGCTCCGGGACCCCCAAATAGTAAATATAAATAAAATTAATATTTCGCGAGCCCCTCCTACAATTTTATGTCGCTGCGTTTATAACGATGGATATGAACATACATGTGTGACGTCATAAAATGATTTCATCATTGTTTAGGCTATTTTCGCGACCCCCGTTAATATCATCGCAACCCCCAGGTTGAGAAACGATGGTTTAAGGTAAATTTAAACCTGAAGCTCCGTTGTAAAACGGGCCGACAGTAATGTTACCGTTCAAATAAATGTGTGCGTTCGTAATTTGTTGTTGTTTATAATTTTTTTTGTGATTGTTTTTTTTTTTAATCGGGAATAATAATTTAAGAAAATGTAATGCTGGAGCGAGAAAAAATCTGAAAAAATTTTTAAAAAGTTAACAAATACTCCAATGTCAAGTCGGAACAAAAAAGTATTAATAATAATAATACTCTAAATGGGGAAAAATTGTCCAAGCAATTACTACTTCGAGGAACGAGGGCGGTAAAGATCAAAGGTCAAGGCCAGGACAAAAAAATTCGGGAAGTTTTTTTTTTAATTTGAATTTCGAGAACGAGGCATCGTAAAGATCATAGATCGAGGTCAATGCAAAACATTTTTTTTTTCAGGTTTGTAAAAATGTTGGATCTCGATGACGAGGCATCTTAAAGGTGAAAGGTCAAGGAAAGCGCCAAAAAAATTGTGGAAAATTTTTAAAAAATTTTGAATTTCAAGAACAAGGCGTCATAAAGATCAAAGGTCGAGGCAAGAAATTGAAAAAGCTTAAGGAAATTTAAAAAAAAAATTTGAATCTCGAGAAGGATGCTTTAAAGGTCAAAGATCAAGGTGAAGTCAACAAATTCGGTAAAATTTGGAGACAATTTTTATTAAAATAAAAATTAGAATTTAGAGAGACGAAGTTTGGAATACACTAACGTCAATTTATGAAACTTCGGCTTCGACTTTCGCCGGCGATCGCCCGTCGCTACCGGTAACCGACAGAGAAAACATATGAAGCTTTGAAAACATTTCGAGACTAATTTAAAAATTTAAGTCAGGATCAAGGCAGAGACGAAAATTTCGGTACAAATGAGGAAAAATATTTAAAAAATTTACCATTTTGAAGGCACGAATACGGAAATGGTAAAAGATAAACACGTCGTGTCGCATATCAAATGGAACGTCACAGCGAGACAAACCGGACTGACATACCGACGACATCTTGGAATCAAAGATGGACGCGTTATACGATTGTAAATATTAGTTTAAAAGATAAACACGTCATGTCGCATATCAAATGAAACGCCCGGACAAGACCAAGTCGACCGTCGCTTGGACGCTATCTTGCAATCAAAGATGACCGCCCTACACAATCGAAAAATATTACTTTAAGAGATAAGTACATCGTGCGACCACTTATATGTAAGCAACGGGCACAACACAGCAGGCGCAATTTCTTAGCTGCCGCGAGCCCCCAACGGCGAGCGGCCCTTAATGCGTGAAGCGCTTTCTTCGAATTTTTTTCTCTGTGGTTCTCTATGGGGGGAGTTCAAGTACTTGTTAAAAAATAAGAAACTTTGTAAAGGTACATATTCAAGAAAATAAAGTAGTTATGTTCACAGTTAAAACCTACCCTAATCTAGCAAAAACATTTTGAATCAAATTAAGCCTTGTAACATTATTTAGTCCTCCATGGTTAACTTCTTGTGCATCATATGCTCCGACATTGTTAGCCAAATCGACTGCAGCTTCAATTTGATTATTTGTGGGAGGAAGAGTTTCATTTTCTTCATAAGCTAGGTTGTGCAGTACAGCTGTTGCTAGAATTACAGCTTGTATTGTATCCAATTTTAAGCGCGGCCCCAGAGCCAGTGCCGGAAATCTGCGTTTCCAAACCCCATAAGAACGTTCCACCACATTCCTTGTCCTGATAAGCATTTCGTTAAATAATGCTTCAAGTTCGTTATTGGTATTTCTTAATGGAGTGATTAGGTATGGTTTAATGAGATATCCAATATCACCCAAAATAATACTATTGCCAAAATCTCTGTTCAAATTTTTGGCAAATAGATGAATTTCTAAAAATATGGGAATCATGGGATGATCCTGGCCACTTAACTATAATATCCCGAATTTTTAAGTTTGTATCTGCAATTGTTTGTACATTTAAGGAAAAAAATTGGTTTCTATTTCTAAATAATTCCGCATTTTCACCACCAGGTAATTGTATTTTCACGTGGCTGCAATCTAAAGCTCCAATGCACAGAGGAAATCTGGCATATTGTAAAATTATTGTCTGATTGTGTCTACTTTTTCCCCATTTGGCCTGTGTATGTAAGGGGCTCTAAGGAAGCCAGTGCTTCACTCATTCTCTTAATTGTTCTACTAGCTGTGAATTTATTGACACCACAAAAGTTCCCTTCTACACTTAAGAACCACCCTGTAGCGTAAAATCGTAATGCCAAGAGAAGCTGGTTTTCAGGTGTCAGACAACCATTTCTATAATAAATCTATATAAATCTTTTAAACGGACACTAAATAGCGCACAAACAGTAAACGTTTCGCCGTCGTTAAGCGTTTCATCGGACAAGAACCAACTTTAACTTGAACATTTAGAATTAGATACAAGTGATTGCGTTCTCTTCAGCTAAAATATTTTCAGATGTCTAGCACTTCCGGTTATACCGGAAGTCGCCATCTACTTTGTTATTTTAAATGGAACACCCTATTTATTTTTGCACTTTTAGATGGGAATCATAATTTTGAATCTTTTTTATTGAAACCGTACCATGCATTACAGTTTTTGAGATAAAAATTATTTTCCGAAATCATGGCAGGTGGTTGACATTTTCAAAATGGGCTGTAACTCTTATTTGAAACGAGATAGAAAATTGAAATCTAATTAAGTTTGTAGTTTAAAGATCCCTTTATCGTAGGTATTCTTTAAAATAAACATCTTTGCCAGAGAATAATTCTTAAATTTATAGTTTTCATCAAGAGTTAAAAATGTGAAAAGATCGATTTTTTCAAATGGAATGCCAGACTTTTCGTTGCGCAATCAAATTGGTGATAAAATTTGGCACAAAGTGGTATTACATGTTCCTATACCTAAATCAAACCGTTTTAGAGTTATTTCCAAAAAACGGAAAATTTTACCATTATAAAAAATAATTTTTCAAATGTCAAGTTATTGAAACTCATTAACTAATAGAGTGCCTTTACGAAGTTTCATTTCAAGTTGCAAAATGAATAAAGGCAACGAAAATAATGTTTATACAAATCAAGAAATTCTTAATTTATTTTTTATACACAGAAAATGCGACAAAATTGTTAGCAGAACTTGCAGAATATTTAACGAAAACTATCCACAATTACCTCAGATGACAAAAGATAAATTTAGAAGAATAGAAGCAAATTTACTGTTAAATCGACCAAAAACTACAGTTGATAATGAAGAGGCTGAGTTGAATACCTTGGCTTATTTCGAGGCCAATTCCAACGCCTCACTTCGAGCTGCCGAAGAAGATCTGGGAATCAGTAGGAATTCAGTACAGAGGATTTTGAAGAAGCATCACTTCCACGATTACAAGTTCTCGTTAGTGCAAAACCTTCATCCTCAAGACCCCGACGACAGAGTTAACTTCTGTGAGATGCTATATCTTCGAAGTCAAGAGGAAGAGAACTTTTTGAGAAAAATTATCTGGACGGATGAATCTAAATTTTCACGTGAAGGGATTTTTAACAGGCATAACAACCATGTCTGGGCGTCAGCCAATCCGCATAAGATCCGACAAAGAAACTATCAGAGCAGGTTTAGTTTCAATGTTTTTTGCCTTATGTTGGATGATCGGTTTTCTTACATCATTTACGATGGCGTGTTAACGTCGGAGCGTTACTTACATTTATTACGAACTGTAGTAGAAGATTTTCTTGACAGCCTGCCTTTGAACTTGCGAAGAAGCTCTTGGTTTCAACTGTATGGAGCTCCGGCCCATTGTACCCAGGAAGTATCCCAAGAACTCACCTTAATGTTCGAAGACAGGTGGATAAGGCGGTTAGGACCATGGAACTGGCCTGCAAGGTCTCCAGATTTGACACCTTTGGGGACATATCAAAAATCAGGTCTACCAGACACCGGTGAACACAAGGGAGGAATTAGAAGTACGCGTGCGAGCAGCATTCAACAGGCTCTCTCCTCAAAAAGTACGAACAGCGACACTTGAGGGTGTTTCTTCACGCTTAACACAGTGCTTGAATGCGAACGACCACCATTTCGAACATTTATTATAATTTGTTTCTAGTTTTTTATATCCATTTTTTGCCATCTGAAGTAAGTGTGGATAGTTTTCGTTAAATATTCTGCAAGTTCTGCTAACAATTTTGTCGTATTTTCCGTGTATAAAAAATAAATTAATTTCCGAATTCACGTTTTCGAACAATTTTCGATAAAATGTGAAAAATGTCTCGCCTCCGGTGAGTAAGGCCGGTAAACTTCGACGCGCCGCGGCGGTCGAACGGCGCGTCCCAGGACGATTTCGAGCGAATTTTTGAGTCGGAATTATAACTAGTGTGGTAACTCCTAGTGTTATAACTTCTGGTCTACGGTCGCCGTCTGACGCGAGTTCGAACCACCCTTTTCGCATCGCTTCGCTCTTTTCCGGGAGTACGGTCCCGTAGCGGCGCTCGGGTCCGATCTTCGAACGCGCGGCGGTATCGCATTCTTCATCATTTTCTGCCCTACGATGACGTGCGGCTCCGATCGATTCGGGCACTCCTAGGTCCCGTAAAAAATTTTCGAAAAAAAGCTTACAAATTTCATAATTTTCAAAAAATCATATCTCCCCGTCCGTGCAGCGGGGCCGGACCGGACCCGGGGGGCTACGTGCGCGGAGGACCGAAGTTGCCCGTGAGAGAGTTTTAAAAAATTCTGGCTACGATTTTTTGAAAAAAATGCGACTACGTGTGAAAACGACGGTTTTCAGGACCTCATTAAAATTCAGGACCGGACTGGGGGCCGAGCGTCCGAAGGTAGAAACCGCCGCCGTGTTACGTCTAGGTTCCGAGTTCCGTTTGATTCGGTCCGTAAATGAGAAACGCGGAATTTTTTGAACGGTCGACCGCGGCATTCTCGGGAAACCCTCGTACGAAATCTTTCCCCCCCGGCGTCGGAATGCGAAACGGACGCCGGAATCGGTATTTTCGGTCCTTTTTACCCTACGATGCCGAAAGGCTCGTCTCGATTCGATCACGTTTAAGGGTCGAAAAAAATTCCTGAAAAGTACTTTACGCGACGACGTCGGCCGACGTTTCGCCCCCTGGCCCCCACAGCGACGGGCGGTCGCTTCGCCATCGAAAATCGTCCGAAAGATCGTTCTGGAAGACGTATCTGCGGATTTTTGCGGAAAAATGTTTATCGGCCGCGATATCGCAAAAATGCGAAAAAACCGCGAAATAAGGCGTTATTCAGGGGGCGTTCCGAAGGGGGACGAAATCGATAAATCCGTCCAGCAGGAAACGTCCCCGCCGAAAAACGCGTCGTTTTTCGATAAAATAGGCTTACGACTTTCTTCATGTTTAATAAATTTTCATTTTCGATTTGTTTCTTCAGAAGGATCATCATTATTTTGTACTCCTCCAAAAACTTTCCTTTTTGTAATCTAACAAACGCCAGTTTTTATTTTTTTATTTTTTGACTAATAGTTTGTCCGTTTTGTGCCTATATCGCACATTTGTTTGAAGCTTTTCTGTGGGATGTTTCTTTAAAATGGAAGAACTGTAGGTATCCCAAGTAATTTCTTCCACAGAAGCTTCTGCTGATTCCAAAAGAATTTTATAACTTTTTTTAAATTTATCAATGAAAAATTTACTTGCCATCGATACACACGGGTGCAGTTTCATTATTCACCGTCATGTCAGAAACATCCTCAGTATTTTCTTGCTAAACTGGAGGCGGTGGAGGAACAGTCACTATTGTAGCATCTGCACAAAACACAATATAAATCGTGCATAAAGGCCGCATAGACGATCATAAATTTGACATAATTTACATGTATTTTTTTAACAAATCTTTAAAATTTGAACAGGTATTTTTGTAATATAAGAATTTCATTAAGTTTTATAATTAAAAATTTATTAAATTGTTTCTTGTCATTAAAATATACGTTTAAATTTACATTTAGTCAAAAAAGACATGTAAATTACGTACATCAAATTTATTATCGTCTTAATAAAAAAAGCAACAACAATGCATAAATTTGAAACAGTTACCTCTAATAATATCTGTAATAATCTGTAATAATCACTATCAAAGCTATTGCTCAAGCCTGTGATCTGTTCATCCAAAATTGCCTTTAGAGCGCTTTCTACATTAGAAACTGGCACTGTTTCATCAGGCCCACCACCAGTGCGCCTCATTGATTGAGCATTCAATGAAAATTTTTGTTGTTTTCTTTTTCAAATTTTGGTATTTACCTTTGAGATTTTTTACATTTCTAAAATTTTATTTTGTGAATTAAATTCACATTGAATTTTTTTCCATGTGGCCTCTTTTTGTTTCCAAGTTACGGCCCCACTTTTTTTACACTCAATAACGTTTTTGTATTTTTCAAGTAGCACGATTAGTATTTGCTTTTTTTCCGGAGAAAAATTAGCAAAATGCTTTACGCCACCTTCTTCACTTTCCATTTTTTAATGTTGTATAAATGCGCCCCTACACGACACACACGGAATAACACAACAAAAATGTTGATTTTACCTCAGGTTATGTACAGCACATCTGCAGGGATATTTTCTATAAAATTATCAAAAATATGGTTAATGGCTTCCTGTGGTTTCGGAACTGTAAACTGTAAAACATGTTTACTGTCAACTTACGAGTTACTTTAAAGTCACAAGTTAACTTACACTTTTACCTGGGTCTCAGAGAAAAATTTACTTGCTTTACTTAAACAATTTTGCTACTTTTGAAACAATTTATTTTTCTATTAATGATACTTTTTTACAACACGGTTTTTAATATAATTTTTTCTCAGTGTAAAATAAAATTGACTTCCAGTCATTTCTGGTTGTACCGGAAGTCGCCATCAACTCGCTTATATTAAATGGAATGCTATATTTTTTTATGACGTTTTTGAAACCTGCATGTAAAAATATGTTAAATAGCAATACATTTCCCTATCTATAAAATGCATAATTTTTGAGATATTTTGAATTTTCTTAAAAATCTGGATTCTGCAACCTGATGTAAAAAAAGTTATAACACAGCTATGATTGAAGCAATTTTATTTGTAATAGCTGATATTTTAGTTGAAGCTTTAAGGTTCTCAAAAATTCCATAAGCATAATCTATGAAGCTACAGACAGGGTTTCTAAAACGTACTGCTCCACTCGAGGATATTGAAACACATTGTATATGTCGAAATTAACGGTCTCCCTGTGTATACCGTGATTTTATTTTAATATGAAACTTTACTGTTCATATTACTATGGAAACTAATTCCAATTTTTAAAGAAGTCGTTAGGGTTTCTAATGTCACGTCAAATAAAATTTGTCCATTTTAATTTGGAACATCTGTCAGGCGAAGAAAGTTAGTGAAAATGTATCAGGATCAGGAAGAATTATCTCTGGACAAATAACTAATGCAATTAACAACTTTTATAATTGTTTAGGATATTGCATGGAGGTAAATGAAGAAATTTTTGAAAACTTGTTGTGGTGTTTGTTTTGAATTAAAGAATTTCCGTTTTCCTTATGTTTTAAGTTTACTTATTTTAAACAAGAATAAACTTATCTAATGTAATTGAAAGAGTCGCTATTATTTTGTAGTACAAATCACTAATAACAGAACAGATTCATGACAGCTGTCATCGCATGTTCTATTTAAAAAGGACAGTTTAATTTACAAACTGTAAATGTTGCTATGGATTCTCAGGTTCGTACGTAACAGCAATGTTTCATGTTAAAATAAATTCACGGTATATAAAAAAATTATTAAAAGAAAATTATGACAATCAATGACACTAGGTTTATTAAGCTTTTGAATGGATATTATGATAATATTCGATAGTTACGTTAATCCAAAATTAAATTGATATTTTACATAGCAAACATAATCGCGTAATCATCGGCGAGGATATACTGTACGGTTTAGAAAGATAACATAACAAATTAATAGCGTCTGTCAGATTGACAGTAGATGAATTATACGATTGAAAACTTTCAGGTATGCTTGTTATGATGTGTTGTTCTTAAAGAACCGCTACTTGAAGTGTACAGGCACGATATTATAAGGCACCTAATTACTCGTTAAATAGCTTAGGCCCGGTTTTTTCAACCTCAAGTAAATTACGAAGTAGTGCTACTTTACGAAATCCTCAAGCAACTGTCTTTTCATTCTCGAGTAGCGTTACTAGTCCTGTAACTTGGTCTATTTGTGAAGTAAATTTATACGTTCATTTGGGGTTCAAGTAAAGCTTTAAGTAACAACACGTAACCAAAGTTTCTATGACGAGTGTCGTTTTGTGTAAATTTTTTTCGTTCAGATCACTACTATTAATATTAATAATTTTTGAAATGGATATTTTTGAAGATGTAGATCTTCTAGAATACGAAGAAATAGATTTAATAAATCATATAAACAGAAAACGTCTATATAAAAGCAGAGGATATTTATTTGAAAAGACAGGAAATTATTTTACTGAACTAGTAAAATTACTCGTTAAGTACTTACTCAACTATTTACTTGAGCTTGAAAAAACCGGGCCTAAGTCAATTATTATTAATAGAAGCAAAGATGGAAATGAGTATAATACCTTTTCGTCGATTAGTTCAGGTCGTCTGATGTTGGTTCAAAGATGGCGGATGAGAATACCTGTGTTTATAGTGCTCTAGTTCAGGTCGTCTGATATTGGTTCATTTCCAAATAGATGCGGAATCTCAGATGTTTACATCGACGTCTCGCAAGAGGGTCTGGAATCTACATTTATTCCTAAACTTCTACGGTGTTCTTTGACAAGTGGTGCTACAAGATACTCGTACGGTTTCCTGCCTTCTGCCTGTCACTTGCTACTGGATACTCGCAATTCGAAATTCGCTATTCGAAACTTGAAATTCGCTAGACGAAACTTGCTAATAGACGAAATTTACTAATAGACGAAACTTGCTAATAGACAAAACTTGCTAATGGGCAAAACTTGCTAATAGACGAAACTTGCTAATAGACGAAATTTGCTAATAGACGAAACTTGCTAATAGACGAATAGACGAAACTTGCCCTTTTATTTAAAGCTAAAGGCCTATAAAAAAATCTGCGACACGTCTGTTGGTTTGTGTGATTGAAGTAGGAGCTCATGGCACAGGTTTTATCTGCTAGTTTCGCACTGGGACTATCCTAAATAACCTTTCAAAAGTGTGGAAGATCCCTAAAATCTATTAGGCGGTCGAATTCGGCACAAATTACATAAATTAGCTTCTACAGCAAATAACAATGACCCACACTTATGAATGTCGCGAACACCCAAGATGGCGACTGGAATAACAAATCAACAACGAAAAAAACGCCCTTTTCGTTCCAAAATCAAAATTAACCAATCCATACGCACGAGGAGAGAAACAAAAAGAAAGAACCTTGTAGTTTGTATTCAGAATAGAGCGATCAGTGAAGCCAAATCAGAACTTTTGAGTTTGTAATCAAATATAGCATTAAATGAAGACAAAATTTTAAAATACCCTAAAATAAAATCGTTAAAGCAAAAACGAACCGTAACAATTCCACCCCTACCCCCAAAAAATTTTGCTGATCGCAGAAGAAGAAAAATTTCTTTACCAAGAGAAGAAAACCAAAATGAAATTCGTCGAAGAAAGTGAAGAAAGAGTTAAGCAAGAGATTATTAATATTACAACGCAAGATACCGAACGAAACTTCGGTCTACAACCGCGAGAAAAATTCTTGGATTAGTTAGTCCGAGGACCTATAAACTTACGCCTCTAATCTAGAAAATTATGGTTGAGCTCGGTTGGCGACTCCGAACATCGACAGGTCAGATATATACAGGCTGTCTTACGAAAAACGCCCCAAGCCATAACTCCGTTATTTATGGACTTATCTTAACAAGCAAAAAGGCAAATAAAATGAGACTAAAAGTACTATAAAGTGAGTCCAGTTTGAATTTTTTTAAAAATTACCTTCAAGGTCAAACGACTGTCAACTTTTATTTTTCAAATGGCTCTGTATATTTTTTATTATTATATCTGGTAGAGATTTTTTTTCTAAGTCCAATAATGTGCAACACTTTGATATTTAGAAAACATTTTTCGTAAAAAAAAGAAATGAACTAGTCTATTACGCAAAACGTGCTTTTCATAAAAATGTTAAAGTTTGTCGTGAAAACAATGTCACTGAGGTTATTTTTCACAGATGTTTTAAACTATCAAGTTCTTCTACTTGTACGACTTATTGTTTCCTAAAAAAAAGCCGATTATGGATAACAATCACCTGACTGACTTATTGCAAGTACATTTTGAATGCAATAAAAACAGCAATCAAGCATTACAGAAAACATTAATGAAATAATTAAAATTAAGTCTACAACTGTGTAAGTTGCTTTGGGAAAAATCCCTGTCTATAGAGAGGCACTGCTTGTGTTTTTATTGCATTCAAAATATGCTTGGAGTAAGTCAATCAACGGAGTATTATCCATAATCGGCTTTTTTTAGGAAACAATGAATCATACAAAGAGAATAACTTGACAACTTGAAACAACTGTGAAAAATAACGCTCAGTGACATTGTTTTCACGACAAACTTTAACATTTTTATGAAAAGCACGTTTTGCGTAATAGACTAGTTCATTTTTCTTTTACGAAAAATATTTTTTAAATGTCAAAGTGTTGCACATCATTGGATTTAGAAAAAAAATCTCTACCAGATATAATAATAAAAAATATACAGAGCCATTTGAAAAATAAAAGTTGACAGTCATTTGACCTTGAAGGTAATTTTTAAAAAAATTTAAACTGGACTCACCTTATAGTACTTTTAGTCTCATTTTATTTGCCTTTTTGTTTGTTAAAATTAATCTATAAATAACGGAGTTACGGCTTGGGGCGTTTTTCGTAAGACAGCCTGTATATACAGACTGATTGATTATAAAGGCCCCAAGCTATAACTCATTTATTTTTATTCAAACACCCAATAAAGTAAATATATTCTTAAATGGGACGTTGTTCTCTGGAGGATGAAGTATAAAATTTTTTCTTTGACTACACTGTATACGAGTGATGACGTCATCGATAATTTTTTTAAATTGCAAAATAATATTTTTTTTGCGAAATATCAATCATATCACTTTTGTATCCTTACATAAGAAAATTTTCGAGAAAAGTTAAAGACAACTTCCTTGGCTTAACTTTTAAAGCATGTTAATATTTAAAGCAGGCCATGAATAGAATAGAACATCAAAATAATTTTACTTATCAAACCGTATCAAACTTTTGTATCCTTACATAAGAAAATTTTTGAGAAAAGTTAAAGACATGACTTCCTTGGCTTAACTTTTAAAGCATGTTAATATTTAAAGCAGGCCATGAATAGAACAGAACATCAAAATAATTTTACTGAAATATTTTACTTAGTTTGTAAACAATTGTATTTAGAATACCGGTAATGTCAATCTGTCCTCGTAAGAAATGAATAAAATTAATGAAGAAGCCGATATGACAGAGGTTTGCTACGAATGTAAAAAAATAATGCAGCAGTTTTACGGTTGTTTCTTATTAATTCATGATTTTCTGCAATTGTTACAATAGTCTTTCGTTGCTTGATTTATACATTTTTTTATGAATACGTTAATAACAAATAACCGTAAAGTTACTGCACTACTTTTTCTACAATTGTAGTAAACCTCTATCATATCGGCTTCTTCAATAAATTTATTCATTTCTTACGAGGATAGATTGACATTACCGTATTTTAGATACAATTTTTTTACAAACTAAATAAAATATGACAGATTTCAGTAAAATTATTTTGATGTTCTGTTCTATTCATGGCCTGTTTTAAATATTAACATTTTTTAAAAGTTAAGCCAAGGAAGTTATGTTTTTAACTTTTCTCGAAAATTTTCTTATGTAAGCATACAAAAGTTTGATATGATTGAAAAGAGAAAAGAATTTTCTATCACATTTAGCATTAAATGAAGATAGAATTTAAAAATACCCTATAATAAAATCGTTAAAGCAAAAAGGAACCGTCACATTTCTTCTGGTATTTGTACGATTTTATATTTCTTTTAGTAACATACAGGATGTCCCATGACGTAATGTCACCACTTCACCTACGTGATAATCAATTCAAACTAGGTAAAAAAAACTCATTTAAGAAAGAACCTGAAGTGGGTCTGTGTAAAAAAATTGTAGTAATGTTAATGAATTGTAAACTTATTATATTTCTATGTCCAATAGGAACAGAATAAAGTAAACTTTCTAAATTAATTAATAATTTACCAAGATGGATTTTGTTGATCACAAAAGGAATACTAAATTTAGGGCCCAAAGATAGCAAATTTTTGAATTCTGAAGGAATATCCAAGTTAGTTAAATTCACAAACCACTTATGATTATCATTAAAAAGTTTAATTTTATTGTCATTTAATAAGTTCTTAAGTTTATTGATATTTTTGTTTTTTATTTGTTTGAAAAGTTTGTTGTAACTGACGTTAACTCTGCTAGTAAATTCGTTAATAATATGTATAGGTAAAAGTTCAGAAGCTTTATTTTTAGCTGTTTGTAGGTGGTTTTGTAACTGATTGATGTTGTGGTTGGTGATTTTAATTTCAAAACTTAATGTTTTAGCTCCCAACCTGTTACTAAATTTAGAAATTTGATTTCTAATCAAAGTCCGTGTCCAGCAAGGAAATCAGATTACGTGAATTGTTTGCAATGTGATTAGCAAACTCTCCAAAGGTCAAGCCCGAATGCATAGGCGCTTCGAAGCCGCGTATGGCAGATCGAATTACGGCGCTGCAAACATTATTTCTTCGATATAGCGAGAATATTTTGATCAACTTTATCACATTTTATTTTGTTATTTGCTGTTTACGAGCAGCATAACGAGTATAATTTAAAAAAAAAAACGAAAACATTCGTTTAAATAAATCTCGTTATGCTGCGTGATGCATAGATATAACGAGTTTTATTTAAACGAATGTTTTCGTTTTTTTTTATATGGTCAAAAATACAGCAACAAAATAAAATGTGATAAAGTTGATCAAAATATTCTCGCTATATCGAAGAAATAATGTTCGCAGCGTAATTCGATCTGCCATACGAGGCTTCGAAGCGCCTATGCATTCGGGCTTGACCTTTGGAGAGTTTAGTGATTAGGGATGATGCCCAGTCGTCGACATCTCAGTAGGAAAATACGTTGGTTTAAATTATGTTAGCTTCTATTTGCTGATAAAACCCCATCTGGAAACCAGTAAAATATAAGGAGTATCGACCATCGAGAATAGACGAAAAGCAGACCATTTCAAGGTATCGATCAGGTAGCAAGATTAAAAACCCTTTTTCAGTGCTAAGCTCTCGCTAAAATTTATTAGCTTCTTCAGAGCGTTCTGTAAAAAATGTTAATTGTAAGTGAAAAATGTAGGTTAAAACAATAAAAAACTTACGAAATGTTTTTCATACGGTAACACTAGCAACATAAGATTTTAATCTATAAAACACATGTCATCACACGAATCAATTTGTTTAAAACAAGTTAATTTGAAAAAACGTAACATTTTTCAATTAAAACATACTTTCATTTGTAATGTGGACTAGAAATCAACTGTTGGCGGTAACTTTAAATTGGAATTATTTGCATTATATTAGAGTGCGTGATGCGTGTTGCGTGAAGGAATTATGAAGTAACCCGATTTTACAAAACTTGAATATCTTTATTGTATCAAAAGTTATAAACTCATTTATATTAATAAATAAAAATCACATTCTTCACAGTCTTTAAAGAATAACTTTTCTCAATGATTTTTAAGCCATAGGATATCCCTCAAATGAAATACTGAACATTTATTCCCCTCTTCGCCCTATTTTTGGAGCCGGTAGCAGCCTTATAAGATCTTTTTCTTCAACAGGTCAAATATCGTCGTTTTCTGGAAAATAGAAGACAGACATTTTGGGGTGGAAGTTGCTTTTTCGTGCAAAACTGATCATGTAGACTCTATCGGTTTCAATAATTTGTCCTACGGAATATTTGAATACTGTCTTAGTAGGAAACTTGACCAGTACCCCGTCTTCTATGGTCAGGTCAGACAAATCTCTAGGATTGTTTGCCTTTTCTTTTTCTTCATTTTCTAACTCTTTCACATATTGTTCCCAATTCCCGACTTCTTCTTTGTCTGAAATAAACTCTCCATCGTCACTGTCGGATTCGACGTGTTTTTTTTTTTCTAATTGTGTCGCATTTTCTGCTGCAGCGGTATAATCGTCGTTATTAATATCTTCAGATATCTTTCGAGTACATTTTTTCCTTGGTTTTTTGGTGTTAGCTTCCTTTTCCTTCAGACGGTCAATTACGTCCTGCCTAGTAATTACTTCAGCCCCAAGAGCAACACGTTTTTTTGGCTTCTTAGAGACTTCTTGGTTTTGTGATTTGATTGTTTTCAATAATATCTCTTCTAGTGTTACTTGCTCAGTGCTTGTTCCCGCAATTGGATCAGAACCCTGGCATTCAGTAGGTGCAAATGTATTTGAATCCTGAATTCCACCGGTAGGATTTCCAATCAAGGAATCTGCTGTAACATGAGTTTTCTCTGCCTGTTTTGACTGCCATTGTTTCAGTGCTGCGGGATCAAATTCCTTCGGGTTGTAAAGGTAGATCAGTGCCTTCCTGAATACATTCTGAATGATGAGCGCATTTGTCTCTTCCCATGTGCTTTGTATTAGTTTGGAGAATGTTTTTTTATAATCTTTTTCCCGGTATTATCTCTTTGATATTTTACAAGCTTTGCGTCCCAGCGACTCTTCAGGGACTTGCAATCCGATATATCCAAAGGTTGAAGAAAATGACTAGAATGCGGTGGCAATTTTAGGATAATGACTTGATTATTCATGGCCTCTTTAATCAACTTTAATGCAATATGGGTGGAATGGCCATCATAGATGAGTAAAATAGGTCTCTTATCTCCAAATATCTGGAGCAAGCTTCTTTTGAAATAATTGTTGAAACCATCTGTCTCCATCCAGCCCTTTTTCGTAGCTGCATACACTACCTCAGGGCTATCAGCAATGTCTTCTGAAGCTGTAGACTCGTCTTATACATGTTTTCCTTTGAACACTATCAGAGGAGGAGCTTTATCACCCACTGCACTACATGCCATCAAGACGATTGTGTTTTCTCGACCTGGTGCACTTGTTGTTCTGGTGGAAGGTCTCAAAATTCCTCCAACTGCTTTGATTTTTGACGGATCCGAGGCAATACTCGTCTCGTCTAGACTCCATATGTGATCTGGTTTATTTTGCAAACCTAATGTCTCTATAGTTTCTTTCAGCAGATCAAAATATTTTTAAACTTCAAAAGGATCCATAGAATTCTTTCTAGCCACTTCCACGCTCTGAGGCTTTTTGATAGCCTGTGTCTTTTTCGGAAGGATATGAACCAATCAGACCCCGAAATCCCATCCTTGAATCTAGTTTTGAGCTTATTCACTTTAACGTAATGGCCAATTTTTTCGAGTACTTCGGACTTTGAAAGGCCAAAGCTCCATTTACCCATGAGTCTTATGGATTCTACCATGTTTTCTTCTATCCCCAAAGGTATATCTGGGCCTCTACCATTTTGTCCCCTTCTGCCCTTTACATGGTCACACAAAGTGGTTCGCGGGATGCTAAATAAAAATTGGCCTTTTTGACAGGATATTTCATCTGTTAAAATTCTGTCAATGGCGGTTTCTAACTCTTCCCGCGTGTATTTCGAACCTCTTTCTGTTTTTCTTTTATAAATCCTAACCATTTTGAGGCGTATGTGTGACTGAAACATAAACGAACCTGCAATGCCATGATGTACAATCAGTGGGATAAAAGCGCTACCCCCATGGCGCACTTTAACTTCGAGGTTTTTCCGGGGTAAATGCGCCACCTCACAAATTATTAGACAAACTTTACTCAAATCGAACTTTTATTATTTATTACAAAATTATAGGAAATATAACATAACTAAATGTTGAAAGATGTGCCTTAAGTCACTATAAAACGTGTCGAAGTTAGGTATCCAAATCGAGGTTAGTTTTCCAAATTTATTTATTCTTTAATAAATAATCGGTTAACAGAAGATGACTAGATGACATGTTTCGGAAAAAATTCCATTTTCAAATCTAAGTAATGAACAATTTATGTATCACAAAATCTTCTAAGCGGACACTAAATCGCGCAACTATACACTTTACGTTTCGCAGTCGTTCGACTGCTTCTGACGAAGCAGTCGAACGACTGCGAAACGGACAAGAACCAACTGTAAATATGAACAATTTATGAAATTAAAGCTAAAAGAATTATGAAAAGTTATACAAACCTAATTAACAAACAAACCCGCAAGCGCAGCCATTTCCAAACAACTGTCAAATGAGAACAGTGTGACAACTTGAAAAACTTAAATTACTACAAAATCGCCAACTTAAAAATAAGCGACTAAATAATGAGGGCTTACAATTGAAAACCAGATAAACCTAAACTCGTGTACAATTATCAAAATTACGAGGGTAAAAGGCTGATGGCCAAGTTACATTAATAACCATAAGTTAAAATACTATGACGTAAACGAAGTAAAGAAAAGTGAAAGGCTGAAGGCCATTAATACTTATTAAAATTAGCAAAAGTTAAAAGGCTGAAGGCCTGATCAATAAACAATTAAAATGAATAAATAGATAGGCAGAGGGCCACAAAAGGCAAAAAACCATTTTGCTTAAGTAATACAGTACAAAACAGCACAAGAAAACATATTAAAAACTTATAAGCTAAGTGATTTAGTTTAAAAATTATTTTTTTAAAGAGACTAGAGAAATGTGGCCAAAACTTATTTAGATTTATTCCAATTGATAGATTCAAAAAAATTCAAGTGAGAAAAATGAATTTGATCATTTAGCAGAGTGACGCTATTATCTTTCTCGTGGAGAAAGATTTCGAGAATTTCTGCAATATTTAACTTTAAGCTTTTAAGAAGCTGGTGTATTAGTTTGATAGTAAGATTATTGAAATTTTTGTGACCAGATTCGATGCTATGTAACGCAAAATTAGAATTAGTTTTTCCCAATCTTGTTGACGCGAAGTGTTCACTCAAACGAGTAGACAAACATCTACCAGTTTGGCCAATAGGAATATACAGAATTGCAGTCCCCGCATTTAAGGTAATAGACACCACTCTTTTTCTTGAAGTCAACTTTATCTTTAGTATTATTAAGTTGAGAAATAATGTTGTTATTACTTGAAAAAAAGATTCTAACTCCTTCTAAGCCGTTAAGGGATTTTTTAATCTCTCAGAGACAATACCTAAATAGGAAATTGAAGCAAAAGTGATATTAGAGGTGGTTATGTTGGTGTCAAGAAAGGGAAAACCGATCTACTTATTAATTTGTTACGAATTTTGTAAAATAAGTTTTTAATTATATTAATCGGAAAATTGTTATTGAATGCGATCTGACAAATAAATTTGATTTCATTACAAAAATCGATACTATTCATGGGTATGGAAAAATCTCTGTGTAGAAAAGCTACAAAAGCTGATAATCTGTGTTGCAAAATATCGTCGACGTACCTAGCATAAAATTTTATGTTATTAGAAAGATTATTATTATTATTAATTTATTTAAATTTGGACATCATATTAATAATAGTTTATTCACAATTTGATTCAGTACTGAACATTGTTTTGTCACAAGAAAATTAAATACGATTAAAACTAACATTACATATCAGAGTACAGTATTACATTACATACAAGTATACATTACATTCAGTTTCATCTTACGTAAAAGTAA
Source organism: Dorcus hopei (assembly GCA_033060865.1). Lineage (NCBI taxonomy): Eukaryota > Metazoa > Arthropoda > Insecta > Coleoptera > Lucanidae > Dorcus > Dorcus hopei. The sequence continues at coordinate 466,694 of CM065419.1, read as the reverse complement.
ACAATGCAGGAGAGCATCAAAGCACTATTCTAAGTTACAGAATTAACCATTCAGAATTCATTTATTGAGTAATATAGAGTTCTGAGAAAGAACTGTTGTAAGTTCATTTTGTAACGATTTCTATTTGGAATTATTTTTATTTCTTGGAGCAATTTATTATACAGCGTGTTTTTTTTACTATATGTACATTAGGATGTCCCAAAAAAATTAAAGTTGTTTCTTTTTATCGCATACCCTCTTAATTTTTTCGTATGATGTTAAAACAAATGTAAATAAAATTTCGTGTACCTAGGACCACGGCAACCCGTGCCGACTTGCATCGAAACATCTCAGTACTTGCACACTAAGGCGAACGCGAGCTAATGTGTTGATGTACTTGTAATAGCTTGCTATTCTATTAGTAAACGCTTTGTTTTCAATCAGTCAACATGTCAGTGGAATTACGCAGTTCTAAAAAGAGTGTATTTTTGATAGGGGACGTAAAACATCAAATAACGGGCTCAAAACTACCCTCTAATGGATAAGTTCTGGCAGTTTTGTTTTACAACATTCGCGAAGTGAATTTAACTGTCAACGAAAGTGCAAATCTTACTATTCGCGAGTGTATTATTTATTGGGAGAAGGCGCATATACCTACTAAATCTATACCTAATAGTGTCAAGAAGCTTGTGAACTTATATCAAGTTTGGAGGGACTTGCAAAAAAATGCACAAAAAACACAAGACGTTTTTAAGCAGCGCCGACAAGACTTTGTCAACGATTTAGACAATCTGTTCGACATAGCACACGTCGACGCGCTTCAATTGATAAAAATAAATGAAGACAGAATCTTCTTGTAGTGCTAGAGAGAGCCAGGTCGACCTGGTTACTTAGCTGGAGTAGACAAAAAACTGACTGAAAAAGAGGAAAGAACGCGCCTTAGAGCTACAGAGGAAGAAAAGCGGCGTGCTAAATATTTCTCCTCACCAACTTCTTCGACATCATTTTATGAACCATTGCAGAATGATTCATCTTCTGATTCTAATGAAGACATGGATTTGCAAGAAGATTTGCCAACCCTGATCGAGACCACACAGCCCGGAACAAGTAAAACATATATGCGGAAAGATTTCATTACTTCAGAGTTAGTAGCAGCGCTTGATAGGTGTCAGTTAAGTATGAGGGATTCTGTGTTTATTCTTGAAGCTACTATTGAGGCAATTGGACTTAATATTGACGAGTTTCCGATAAGCAAGTCATCAATTCAAAGAATTCGTACGGAAAAACGGAAAGAACGCGCAGAAGCCATAAAAGTTGATTTCCAAAATGAGGTACCAGATGTTGTGACTGTTCATTGGGATGGTAAGCTCTTGCCTGCTTTAGATTCCAGGAAATCAAAAGAAGAACGACTTCCAATAGTTATTTCATATAATAATAAGGAACAACTTATTGCTGTGCCAAGGTTGGAAAGCTCTTCAGGCAGTGAACAGTCGCAAGCTGTTTGGATTGCTATTAGAGACTGGAATCTCGAAGATAAAGTACAAATTCTTTGCTGTGATACCACAGCTTCAAACACAGGTCGTATCAATGGTGCTTGTGTACTTCTCGAACAAAAACTTAACAAAGAAATGCTAATTTTTGCTTGCCGCCACACGTGTATGAATTGGTGTTAAAAAGCGTGTTCGAAGTGAAAATCAGTCAAGTGACTACAAGCCCTGATATTCCACTATTCAAGAAGTTCCGAGATAACTGGAAAAGTGTCGATCCCAATAAAATACAGTGCTACAGAGACAAACTCACATCGTACTTGACTGTTTCCGAAATTGACAATTTGCTTGAGTTTTACCGAACTGAATTGACCAAAACAATAGTCAGAGATGACTATCGAGAATTGATAGAGCTTTCTTTAATATTTTTAGGCGGAGATGCAGAGAGAAAATTTAAAATTCGACCTCCAGGTGCCATGCATCAAGCTCGATGGATGGCGAGAGCGATCTATTCCCTAAAAATATCATTACTGAACGGCCAATTAAAAATTACGAGCAAGGATAAGGCAGCACTATTTGACGTCTGTTTATTCATTGTGACATCTTACGCCAAGCCATGGCTTCAATGTATTTATGCAGTAAAAGCGCCCTATCAGGATTTGTGTTTTTTGAAGTCAATGAAGGCCTATGAAAAAATTGATAAGAGCATCTCCAAAGCCGCTTTACAGAAGTTAATCCAGCATCTATGGTACTTGACTGATGAAGTGTCTGTCTTGTCACTATTTGACGATGATGTGGACAATGAAACTAAAGTAAAAATAGTTGCAAATTTAACCAAAGAAAATATATCAAGCCATGGTAAAGGAAGAACTTTCTGGTCCACTGTATGGTAAGTTTCATAAGTAAATATATAAATAAGTATTTTCTTTTGTTTATTTAACATTTTCATTAATTATCTTCTTTTTTGTTTCAGAGAAAAACATCGATGACTTCATTTCAGTCAAAAGCATGTCCTTCTTTGAACGCTTAAAAATTGATGACAGTTTCCTCCATGAGTGTCCGACTTTGTGGTCAAATAACATTTCGTTTCAAGAAGCTAAAAATAAGGTTTTGTCACTCAGGGCTGTAAACGATACAGCTGAAAGAGCGGTTAAGTTGATGCAAGATTTCCATGGTTTAATCACGGTTGAAGAGGAACAAAAGCAATTTTTATTATGTTGCGTACAGGAACACCGAAAGATTTATCCTGATTGTAATAAGCAAACTTTAAAAAGAAAATTTAAACAATAATGTTTTGAAATTGATTGTAATATGCGCGAATTTTGTATTATTTTCCCCATAAACTCAGTACTAATTTCTAAGTCTTATTTTAGCATCACGTCGGCACGGGTTATCATTATCCAATCGTAATAATATTTATTATTTGTGTTATTGAGGTCAAATAGAATGAGAATAGAGGGTATGCGTATCTAAATTCTCGAAAAAAAAATTCTCCTTTATGTCTTGGGACACCATAATGTACATAAAAAAAACCTCACACTAAGTACATTTAGTTTATCAATTTGAATGTGTGTGACATCTATACATCCTGAAATAATACATAGCAGTAATAGTTACATTTGTAACTAAAAAAACCATATACTGGGTGATTCAGGTTGGCATTCGCACTCCTAAAACTATTTCTATTGTTAAAAACAAACGACATTTGAGATGCAAAACAGAACATAACCATTTTGTACGAAAAATAAGATTTTTGTAGCCAGTAGCCAAGAATTTATTGGCTTAAATAAAATCTGTAGATATAAGCAATTCAAATTGATTATATTCTATTTTAAATGCATAGTTAGGATGTTCAATGAAAACTTGACAAATCCTAACTCTGAAATGTAATTTTGGTGTTCAATCAGATATAAACATGTCCTGTTTTGTGTTTCTACTAATTTTTCCATAATCTCTTTTCGGAAATCTGCTATGTACTACAGGGGCCTTAAAATTTCACACGATGTTTTATCAAGTAGCCAGAATTTCTCTAAAGGTTTGTTTGTTTGTACTGCACGAAGTTACACTGAAAACACTCACGTCACGTGATGTGCAGTGTAGTTTCGTGCAGAAAAAACTTTAGAGACAAACGAACGCAATTTAAACATGCGTGACAGATGATCAGTGCAGTTAACCTTGCTTTCATCCAGGTAAGAGCATAAAATAATAGATCCTACAAAAACGTATAGGTCTGTTCCATTTGACAGAATTTCAAGCCCTGAACCGTTCAGATCATGTGCAGTATGAAATTTATATCCAATTTTGTGCACTGCTCATGCTCAGTAAGATTTTGAACGGTTCAGAACTCGAAATCCTGACGAATGGAACGGACCTTATAATTATAACTATACGGTGACAGACGTTGATCCTGTGAATTAGTGCTATATTTTAAAATCACGCTAAAGTGAGCACTTATAATATTTTTAGTGTGAACTATTTTTATATTTGTATCACAAAATCTTTTAAGCGGACACTAAATCGCGCACTATATACTTTACGTTTCGCAGTCGTTCGACAGCTTCGTCAGAAGTGAAAAATATGTTGTCAAAATAAACAAGGTTGTCAACGGAAACTGAAAAAGTAACTTGATTTTTTTTATATATCATATTTATTTTTCAATCTAAACATAATTTGAACATTACAAATGTTAAAAAATTGACAGATCTATGTTCTATTTAAGGAATCGAGAAAACTACAAAATGTATCGTTTAAATTTGAAAATCAGTACGTTTATTAATAGAATTCGACGACATTTTTATTTTACACATTTCAATAAAACGTCTTTTGAAAATATTAGGCTCGTAATATAAAATGTTAGTATTTTCAAAATCGAAATTATGGTCATTTTCTAATGAATGTTCTACAAGCATTGAATGATTTTGATTATTTTTTTGGATATGATATTTATGTTGGTCTAGACGTCTTTTTAAAATTTTGGCTTGTTTCTCCAATATAACATGAATTACAATTGAAACATTTAATTTCATAAACTACGTTAGGTTGTTTTAGTTTTGGTGTTTTGGTTTTTAAATTTGAGAAAATACTATTTAAATTATTTACAGATTTGCTAGCTAAAATTAATTACAGCTGTAAATTAATTTAATTAAAACTTCAAACAAAAAATACATATCATTACCTTACATTGAACCACTATATGACACATTTAAACACATATTCAAAAAACACAATTTAATTTTAGCTAGCAAATCTGTAAATAATTTAAATAGTATTTTCTCAAATTTAAAAACCAAAACACCAAAACTAAAACAACCTAACGTAGTTTATGAAATTAAATGTTTCAATTGTAATTCATGTTATATTGGAGAAACAAGCCAAAATTAAAAAAAAAAAACGTCTAGACCAACATAAATATCATATCCAAAAAAATAATCAAAATCATTCAATGCTTGTAGAACATTCATTAGAAAATGACCATAATTTCGATTTTGAAAATACTAACATTTTATATTACGAGTCTAATATTTTCAAAAGACGTTTTATTGAAATGTGTAAAATAAAAATGTCGTCGAATTCTATTAATAAACGTACTGATTTTGCAAATTTAAACGATACATTTTGTAGTTTTCTCGATTCCTTAAATAGAACATAGATCTGTCAATTTTTTAACATTTGTAATGTTCAAATTATTTTTAGATTGAAAAATAAATATGATATATAAAAAAAAATCAAGTTACTTTTTCAGTTTTCGTTGACAACCTTGTTTATTTTGACAACATATTTTTCACTTCTGACGAAGCTGTCAAACGACTGCGAAACGTAAAGTGTATAGTGCGCGATTTAGTGTCCGCTTAAAAGATTTTGTGATACAAATTTCATCGGACAAGAACCAACTGTAAATAGAAATATTTTTATATTAATAGTTATTTGTATACCAAGATCTAAATTTGATTTATCTGTCAGTTAGAATGTGTACATTCAACTAGCGTCACATTCCAACTGACAGATAAATTAACCTTAGGATAAACATCGACATTAGAAGTGATATTTTTCAGGTTAGGATATACTGCACTTTCTTGTTCGCACTTTAAACACCGAGCAAGAAAGTGCAGTCTAGAGTAACTTGGAACAGATTGCACTGGACAAACGAACACGATCAGTGCACTTGCACTGTGACAAACGAACGCATTTTTCTGCATTAGGGCACATGGTGTGCACTGGTGTAGACAAACGAACAAACCTTAAATTATAATATTGTAGAACAGTTCTTTCCTCGATTTTGACACTAAAGACATTTAACCAAAAGTCATATTGTTTGGTTATATTTTAAGAACAGCAAGATAGTAAAGTATTAGAACTGAAATAACAGAATAAAAGTAGGAACTAACCATCTAGTTTTGCGATTTGCTTCTCTCCTTCAAAAAGCACGTGATTTGGCATTTTAGCATTACATTTGAAATCTTATGTTTAAAATGATTACTTTTGACAAGCCATTAAAGAAAGCCACATTTACAGTGGAAAATTGATTCGTGCGAAAGTACTTGAATTTTTTGTTGCCAATTTTGTTGTATAAGTGGAGGGAATTTATCACTGCTACTACGCATATTTCGGTGGAATACCAGAGCAACTACAATAGGGAAATGTCATAAACCGTCCAGAGAAAATACTATGTGTTTTTTTAAAAATGCCATAAAGGTTGGCCATGAAAATTAAAACTCATGTCGTAGCTTGGCATCTAACACATGCCAAATCTGAAAATTTAAAGTAAATGAATGGAGCTAAGACATGAATTTTCTTTTCCACAGCCACCCCTTATGGTATTTTAAAAAAAACACATGTTAGAACCCTGGATAGGGACACCCGTATCATTGAACGAAGAACCTGTTGGAATCTACAATTTGCACCCTTTGCTACTTGTTTTAGTTATTATCAAGAAACCACATAAAACATATAATATAGTTGTTGTTTATAAGCTGTCAGATTAAAATAAAATCAGTTCTACTTATAGTTGATAAATTCGTTATTATTTACCAACTTCCCATGATTATTCCATCAGGTTATGGGCCTAGAAACAAAATTGATAAATAATATCGAGTAAAGAACGTTATACAGAACGAAAATTCAATTATACGTGCTCGCAAGTGAAATCCTGTGAATCAGTATACAAGTCTACATCTCATGGCTCAACCTGGTACATACAACATGAGGATCGAACTTTTCACCAAGGAAAACTACGATACTTGGAAGATCCAAGTCGAGGCATTTCTCACCAGAAACGGAACATGGGCATACGTCTCAGGAGAGAACCTTAAACCAGAAGTAAGAGGAATCGACGACGCCACGCACGCGGCATCGCAGGCTGCGCATGCTAAATGGATACAGGAGGATCGCCTAGCCAGGTCAGATCTTATCCTCTCCATGAGTTCATCGCAATTCAAGCACATACGTAACTGCGAGACATCGCGTGAAATATGGATCAAATTGGCATCCATATGCGCATCACAAGGCCCCACGCGAAAAGCGACACTTCTAGAACAGCTACTTTCCCAAAAATTAGACGAAGGTGAAGACGTCCATGACTAATTGTCACGATTTATGGACACAGTCGACAAACTTCAGCAGTTGGGAATCGAGATCAACGGCGATCTTCTCGTAATAATGCTACTGCACAGTCTACCAAACAGCTACAATAATTTTTGTTGTGCCATCAAATCACACGACGCATTGCCGCACATCGAGAAGCTAATTGGTAAAATCATCGAGGAAAGTTTCGCCAGGGAACACAAAAACGGCGAAAACACCTCAGTTGCTATGTTCGCAGGACAGCGTCGCTCAAACACTAAGAAATCATTCAACAACAAACCTGCGGATTGCGGAAAGGAAAAGGATATTTCCACCACGCATCAACAGCCAAGGACCAGATGCACTTTCTGTAAGAAGAAAGGACACACATTCGTCGAATGTCGCAAAAGGAAGAAAACAGAATCACAAAACGCCAACGCTGCAGACGAATTCTTCGCAAGTGCCGAACCTTCGAGCGAATCCGCGTTCAGTGCTACGAGTGAACAGAGATGGTGTCTGGACAGCGGGTGCACGTCGCATCTTTGCAGGGACTCAAAATCATTCATAAACTCGCACGCGATCAAGGGTGGCATAAGGTTAGCAAATGACGCGACAGCGCCTGTCAATGCCAAAGGCGATATCCGTTTGATGAAATCATACAGGACAAGCCCATCATATTGCATAACGCGCTATACGTACCAAATTTACGTGCGAACCTAATGTCTGTGGCCAAAGTAGTAGACAAAGATCAAACTGTTGTTTTTACCGAAAAATGTGCATACGTCAAAGACAACCGCGGAAACGTAAAGTTTATAGCCGATCGGGAAGGTGATTTATTCTTTGTACGCGCGGGAACTGATACAGCGCATATCGCGCTCAAAATGATAAGTGTGATGCAGAAGAGTGGCATAAACGCATGTGTCACTTAAACTATACGGACATGGACTTGATGATACGTAAGAAATCGGTTACCGGAGTGAACGTCGGGATCAGCAACAGCCACACATCATGCAACGCTTGTGCTGCCGGTAAACTCACGAGCACCCCTTTTCAAAAACGCGATGAACGTGCAAAGACACTGCTCGAAATCGTACACACGGACATTTGCGGGCCAATGAGGACGACGTCGAAAGGCGGCGCCAAGTATATTCTCACCTTCACGGATGACTACAGCCGATGGACAGAAATTTACTTTCTTCGAAACAAGTCTGAAGTCCCCTCCAAGTTCGTTGAATACAAGAATCTAGCAGAAACACAAACTGGGATGAAGACCAAATCGCTTCAGCGGACAACGGTGGAGAATACTGCAATGTTACCTTAGATCAGATTCTGAAGAATGTGGGAATTCGACGACGGCTGAGAGTCCCACACACACCCCAGCAGAACGGTATTGCCGAGCGAAAGAATCGTACCCTCATCGAAGGCGCACGCACGATTCTCGCGGAATCCGGCTTAACACGATCGTTCTGGGCCGAAGCTGTCGTAGCGGTAAATCACGTCCGTAATCGGTGCATCACAAAAGTCTTGGGCACTAAGACACCATAGGAGCTGTGGACAGGCAAGAGACCCAACGTCGGCTACTTCAGAAAGTTCGATGTCAAAGTTCACTGCCTAGAAAAGTCACCAGGCAAAGACAAGCTCCTACCGCGCGGAATCCAAGGCATCTTTGTGGGATATTCCGACACAGCGAAAGCCTACAGAATATGGATTCCATCCGAAGGTAAAATCCGAATAACGCGCGACGTCCGATTTCAAACAGAATTTCCGCCTGAGCACGCAGAACCCGAAACGTCTCGCGATGCAGAATTTATCCTAAACCGGGAACAGGACCATGACCTCCATAACGTTCCAGATCAAGATATTCTGGATGAAGACCCGAACCGGCATATCGTTCAAGACCATCAAATGTCTGCACCTGATCGACAGAACAACGAGGACCAAACGAAACGTGGGCGCGGAAGACCACGTATCGTGCCAACCGGTCGTCCCGGGCGTCCCAGCAAACGATATAATACAATTGCTGCCTTAGAAGACGCAACAGACCACGCACAGGGAAGCATGAGCCTTGAAGACCGCGAAAATTTTGCTGACAGCCAAGAAACTGCGGATTCAAGTTATGTTGAATTTACAATGAACGCCGACGAAATCCCGTTTAAGCAAGCGATAACAGGACCAAATGCAGACGAGTGGAAGGATGCAATATATTCCGAAATTAAGAGTCTCGTCTCAAACAACACGTTGGATCTCATCGACAGGCCAACAATCGGAAAAATCACTAAATGTCGAACAGTGCTCAGAAACAAACACAACGCTAATGGACAGCTAGAGCGAAGAAAGGTTCGAGTAGTTGCAAAGGGTTACGCCCAGAGGCCAGGTATCGACTACTTTGAAACTTTTGCACCCGTCGCACGACTCAGCTCACTTAGATTGTTAGTAGCGCTTGCTGCGAAGTACGACTTACATATTTCGCAACTAGACATCGAGACCGCCTACCTGAATGGCAAAATGGATACAGAGGTAATCATGGAACAGCCAGAACTCTTACACGAGATGCTGGAGAGAATGACTACCGACAGTTCAGATCCCATTCTTGCTAATCGAGCCCGCAAGATGATAGCAAAAATGAAGGCAGCCCCAAAGGTATGCAAACTAAATAAGACACTTTACGGCTTGCGCCAAGCCGGACGTCAATGGCATTCAGAGCTGACTGCAGTTCTTCACAAAATCGGCCTGACACCTACGAGTGCGGATACATGCGTCTTTGTTGAAAAAGGGAAGCTGACCTTCGTCCTCGTCTACGTCGACGACATCTTGATCGTGACGAATGATCGAGAAAGTGAGAACAAGATCAAAGAAAAATTATCCGAAGCTTTTAAGGTGAAGGATCTCGGGGACGCCAAATATTTCCTGGGTATCGAAATTCAGCGAAACGGGGAGAACATCTTTCTCTCTCAGAGGGGCTACATCCAGGAGATTCTACGTAGATTTGGCATAGCGACTGCAAGCCTGTCAGGACTCCATTGACTCCAGATATCAAGTTCAACAAGAAACCTACAACAGACGGCAAATATGACCAAGCTTTCCCGTACAGAGAACTGATCGGCGCCCTGATGTACGCTGCTCTTGGAACTCGTCCGGACATCGCCCACGCTGTGAGCGTCCTCGGACAGTTTAACAACTGTCCCAACCAGGAGCATTTGATAGCTGCCAAACGAGTACTCCGTTACCTCAAAGGCACTGCCCACCTGGGATTGAGATTCAAGAAAGACAATAAAGAATTAGCAGGTTACGTCGACGCCGACTGGGCAAATTGCATCACAGACCGTCGGTCCTACACTGGAACGATATTCATTCTTAACGGGGCCGCCATTTCTTGGGAATCACGTAAGCAGCGCACCGTTGCACTATCATCGACCGAAGCCGAGTATATGGCGATAACCGATGCTGCGAAAGAGGCTATATTCCTTATTCGATTCCTCAACGGTTTGGGATTTCCTGAACTTGCTAAAGCTACAATCTTCCATGATAATCAAAGTGCCGGCAAACTCGCCGAGAACCCGATACTCCACTCTAAGTCAAAACACATCGACATAAAGTACCACTTTATCCGAGACGTCCTGAAGAGATATCCCATTCAATTGGTTTATATGTGCTACCTACCTGCGTAGATAGGCAGAAGTTTTACATTGGAGCGAAACTTTACTCCAATGTTGCCAGCCAGCTACAGTGGGACGGGGGGGTTCTCTAACCAAAACGCGAAGGCCAAACCAAAAACAGGCGCCACTTAATTTTTTTTGTGAAAGGGAACGCGTGAAAAATTAAGAAAACACGTTACGTCCAAAACATGAACACTTTTATTACTAGAAACACAATAAAAAGATAAACAGATAAAACAAATTTAACGCAAGTCGATCGATCTAAGTACACAACACGACCATAAACATAATACGTTGGTACCTAACTTTTCGGATCCGAAATCGCTACATATCTATCTTAAAATAATTCAAATCATCACTAATGCAACAAAATACAAGAGAATGCAATAAGTTGCAAGTTTTATTGCGACAAAATCAAAGTAATGGATCCGAAATAAAATCCGCGAAATATCGCTCAAAACTACGAAAAGAAATTTTAACGCTCCGACCTTTATTCCCTTGTTGTCCGGCTCGTTTGTCGGTGTCTTTGCGGCGATGTCGCCGCGGCACTTTGTAATGTGCCGGCTTCCGCGTAGAGGGGCGAGGGAGGGAGCCTTCACCGCCGTAATTCGCGATGCACCCAACGAGAAATACCTCTTGATGTAGGTCCCAGATTAAAGCCTAGGATTGATGATAGCTTTTGATAAAAGCTCACGATAAAAGCTTACGATAAAAGCTCACGTTAAAAGCTCACGTTAAAAGCCTATAAGAAATGAAATAGAACGAACACATAAGTCAAACCGACAGTTGCTGCGTATGGAACTTACCTCGGTCTATTACGAAGCTGTGACACCCACGGGATACGCGGTTTTCCTGTCTTACACCTGGGTCTAATCAGAGTCGGCAATTAGCCGTAGATATGCACTAACATCCCTTCGATGTAATGGCACGCACAAATAAAAATATTTACGAAAAGAGAGTGTAACCCAAGAGACGGCAAGTTTCGTTCTGACAATGGCGCAACATTTCTCGTTTGACAAACAAGGGAGGATTATAAACAAGCGAGACACCGTCTATTCCTTCCTCCGGGGAACTTTCTTAGTAACAGTCGGAACCAATCGGCTGAAAGGACAAAGGTCACGCATAATACGCGTCCAGAAGTAGAACTTCGCTATACTTCGTTCAATTCCTCACATACACGCGATTTTGAACTCAATTAAGGAGGGATTACCTATATAAAATGAATTTGTTTAAATAAATGAAGGTCCTGTTAATAGAAATATGCTAAAACGAAAGTTTAAGAAAATTACGCCGGCGAAATACGGGTATTCCTACACTGACTGCAATGTGTACAACGACGCGGTCCAAGGAATGATCCGACACGTCGAATTTCGCATATACAGGGCGTGTTCGGAACAGAAATGAAGGCTGGGCGGTGGCAATGCATATACAGGGGGTATTCAGAACAGGAATGAAAGAAATGAACTGTAACATATGCCTACCGAAGAAATGATAGCAGACGCGCTGACTAAGGGATTATCTTCACCTAAACACTCAATGTGCTCTTCCGGATTCGGACTGACCTCTTCAAGCTGTCAACACGGTACAAATTGAGGGAAAGTGTTGGAATTTACAATTTGCACCCTTTGCTACTTGTTTTAGTTATTATCAAGAAACCACATAAAACATGTAATATAGTTGTTGTTTATAAGCTGTCAGATTAAAATAAAATCAGTTCTACTTATAGTTGATAAATTCGTTATTATTTACCAACTTCCCATGATTATTCCAACAGAACCGGCGTGACGGCGAGTGCTATACTTCAACCTAAATGCATTGGATTTTGGGGAATATATGACTGCTAAACTTAGTCAAAATGACGTTGTAACAATTAGAGTTGAAACAGAAGAAAATATTGTCTTTATTTTTATGTTGGCGTAACACAAATATAGAGAATCCAAGGCCAAAGTAACATAATACATATTATTTATGTACTCCATGCTATTATTAATTAAATTTGAGAAATGCCTTTTCACTACAAAATCTTTAATTATTTCTTTCTATCTATTTACAGAAATATTTTATACACATGTACACATATAAATAATTTAGAAGATAACGTGAAATATTTATAAAATGTTCTACTGAAGATGACGGTTTAGATACAAAGAAATAATTAAAGATTTTATAGTGAAAAAACTTTTCATTTCTTAAAATTAACATAATACATATTAAAAAATAGAATTGTACCTGAATCTGTTTATGCATGATTAAATGTGATTGTTGGTTACAATGTCATTCACACTTTCGTTTTAAAAGAAGATACAGGCACGGTGGAAATAAATTTATTTCCACCATGCCTGTAATGGTAATTTACACTATTTCATGTTGCTCTGTATTCTAGATTAACTTGAAATGACATAATATAACATTTTTCTATTAAGAGTATACATTAGGCGTTCTCGTTTCATAAATCTCTACTCTAAATGTCACTTCAAGTTAATCTAGATTAAAGAACAACATTAAATAGTGTAAATTACCATTATGAGTCACAAGTAATTTTAAATGTTGAGCACTGACACTTTAATCAGGGCTAAGTTATAAGAATTAATAAAATACATGAAATAAATCGAATATTTTATATTCTTCACGAATTAGTCTTGCTGAAGCTTTTAATGTGTTTTCTCCTTGCCTCGTAATTTGTGTTTTGTATGTGTTTAACGTTCTCTTGGGTGTCGTTTGAATTTTCTAGTTAAAAAATTATGCAAAACCCTGCAAGCATAGTAACATTGTAACTATTTCAGCTTTATCTGCACTTAAATTGGATTTAATAGCACCCTCCATCTGTTTGCCAGAATACCAAAGCTGATTTCCACTATCCGCCTAGCTCTTGAGAGCCGGTAATTATAAATTATTTTCTCGTATGTTAAAACCCTTTCAGGAAATGGTTTCATTAAATTTTCGTGCAGTGGAAAGGCATCATCTGCATGTTACGAAAGTCCGGAACGGAACTTTAATAATATGGTTTTGAATAGAGCTTTAAAAGTTTTTATTTTAAAAACCTTTTGATAACAGAATTTACGTTGTCGTAACTAATTACAAAAATATGTTGTTTTTCTAGGCTTACTTATTGCCCGGAAGCCGTAACTCGGCGCAACGAACTAGATTAATTATTTTATTAAATAATGCGTGCTGCTAACAATCTCCCCCGCTTAGAGAAGTTTGTTGCCACGGTTACGGCTGTTCCGGCGCCTGCCGTAAGTCATCTACGTGAATCTTGGTAGGTTGATTTGATTTGTCAATCCAGTAAGCAACTGCTCCGGCTTTGTTGATGACTCGATGTGGCCCAGTCCAGGTGTCTGGGAATTTTCCAACAGCGAATGTATGTGCTCGCACCATCACGAAATCTCCTGGTTGGAATCGTGCTGGTACTGGTCGGTTAATGGCGTACCTGGCTCGGTACCGATGTTGATTTTGATGTACGCGTGCAATTCTCGGTTGGTATGGTTGTGGAGCATTTTTCTGCAGCGGTCCCCTCTTGGTGAATCGACAGTTAAAGCACTTCTTGACGTAACCCTTGACATCTTTCCGGATGCTTGGTCAATAGTAATGTCTTCGGATTGCACGCTCCATTTCTGCTGCTCCAGGATGTCCAGCAGTAGGACTGTCGTGATGAACATACATGACCCTTTCTCTCAACGCAAGCGGAACGAACAACAGTTTTCGTTCTCCTTCTATTCGCCGAAAATAGCCGCCTTCGACGATGTGCAGTCGGCTGAAAGCTTTTTTGCCTGGCCCTACCGGTCCGTTCTCTTGAATATGTTCCCAACGCATGCATAACTGTCTTACGGATTCATCAACTTGCTGAGCGTCTTTTATCTCGGTAGTTAAACTGATCGCATCCAAGACTTGAACAGAAGGCGACAAGAGCCTGTCCATCTCTGTCGTGCTCGTTGGAACTGATAAATCTTCCGGGTTTCGAGAAAGTGCGTCGGGAAACTCGTTTCTTCTTGTAAATATATGCCGCTGAATGGGTACGCTGTTTTTGACGTCTAGCCTACGTTCGAATATCTCTTGCGGTTTCAGCTGGCAGGAGATAAAGTGTTTCGTTCGACGACTGTCGGTACCGAAGTGCATATCAAGCACGGTCCTCTGTTGCTTTAACCAAGGCTGACCGAGGATGATAGGTTCACGAAGGTTTGGTGAAATGTAGACATCAGTTTCGAATGTCTGCTTGTCGATCTAGAATGGCACGGATGAAGTGCCGCAGGTCTTCAATTCAGTCGACACGTCTGCCATACAGACATTAACGTCCTCTGCCTGGGTTGGATTTCCTGCGATTCTTGCCTGGATAAAATTAGCGGAAGCGGCGGTGTCCAACAGGGCTGTGAATTCCTGCTGGTTTACCGTTACTTGAAGTAGAGGCAGATTGTCAGTTCCAAGGCTATTTATTTCCGGATTGGGCCGGTGGATGGGCTTACATTGTTGCTGCCAACCCTCAGTCCGTTTTCCCTGGTCTTTAAGACGGTTCTTGAGCACCGGGCAATCACGGTGAAAATGTCGTTCCGAACAGTAATGGCAGTCTGGCAACCTGGTCGCTTGATTTATTTCCCTCTTGGTTTGAAACGGCGGTGGTGGCTTCTTCGGTAAAACTGGTAATGCTGTCCTGTCTAGTCTGACACTTCTGCGCAGTAATTCATCTAGATTTGTCGGCAGTGGACTGGTTTTTGCCGTACATAAATCTTGACGGACCATGTCTGCGATCATCACAATTCTGTCTTCTTCCGTGGTTGTTGGAGATATTCTATCGAATAATTTCCACTTTCGAAGGACAAAGGGTTCGGTGTACTCCGTCGGTTTTTGTTTTTCAGAATAGAGTTTTGCGTTCAATTTCATACGGACGTGAGTACCATCGAATTCATCTATGAAGCAAGATTTAAATTCCGGCCAGGTGAGATGAATGGATTCATATCTGACGTACCAATCTTTTGCTGGACCAGTGAGTCTCTTAGATGCAATCTGGACCCACATCCACTCTGGCTTGGCCGTTGAGAGGAAGTACTGCTGTACATTTTCTAAGAATTCGGACGGAATTTCGGAATCTGCACCATGGAATGCAGGGAGATCCTCTGTTTTGTCAGTTTGACAGCATACGTTAGCGGGTTCTCCGGAAGACGCTGTTGTAGTGCCACCTCGACGAGCGGTGGTGGCTTTATCCATATTAAGTATTGTCGTTGGGCGCCACTGAGGAACGTCCTCAGAATTTCTTTTTCTTGTTTTGCCTATGGGTTAGTTAGGAGAAACTTTGCCAATTAGGTCCCACGTTGGGCGCCAAATGTTACGAAGGTCCGGAACGGAACTTTAATAATATGGTTTTGAATAGAGCTTTAAAACGTTTTTATTTTAAAGACCTTTTGATAACAGAATTTACGTTGTCGTAACTAATTACAAAAATATGTTGTTTTTCTAGGCTTACTTATTGCCCGGAAGCCGTAACTCGGCGCAACGAACTAGATTAATTATTTTATTAAATAATGCTTGCTGGTAACATGCAATTATAACATGTGGACCCTTCTCTGCTCTTCCTGGCAAAGAGTCTGGTTCTGGCAAACCTAAACTCTTGTTATATAGTCTCCTTGCTAATAAAGAAGTTTCAAAAACCATCACTAACTCTGCCATTTACTCCCACATTCGCATAAATAAATTGATTATTTGCATCAGCTAAGACTAACAAGACGATACTATTACATCCTTTGTAACAAGTTCTAAATAAAAACCTGGTCAAGTAGGCTACATTTAGTAATTCTGTTATGAAATGCAACGGATAAATTATCCATCACAACCTACTTGACCAGGTTTTTATTTAGACGCTCGTTAGTTAAAATAATACGATCCCGATGATATTGGTGCACAAAAGGTGATATGTCATCCGTCTGACGCACCTAGGAAAATTCCATTTCTGTTCTAACTCGGCTGCAATTTGTAACCATTCTTCACTTGTAGAAGGTGTCTAAAACATAAAATTCATATTAGTTCTAAGAGACAAAACCAGATGCACTTACCTTTAAATATTTTTCTTTTAAACGTTTATAAGTTACGGTACATGTCTCTGGAATAATCTTCGAAATGGTACTTGAGTGAATCCGTGTACTATACATTAACGATCTATATGTTTCTCCCGTGGCCAGAAATTGTAATGTTACGTACACATGATTGTATCACAAGTTTGTGTAAATTATCTAAACAAATTGTAGTTTTGTTGTTTACTTACGTATGTTTTACACCTATACTTTCACGCATGAAAGTATTGTTTCGTTTTATATCTGCTTCAATCAAATGTAGTAACAATTTGAACTGTATGTTATCAGTTCTTAAAAAGTTTCTATAAGCACAAGGATCTTCACGCATTCGTTATTAACTCTAGATTAACAGTCCTCTTTGTAACTGCCATGATTACCACACCGTCGTAAAATTTACGATAAATAAAATTAAGCAATTTTTCATCACTAAACATAGGTTTTATTAGTTTAAAGGAAAACGGTGTTCAGCGCACATTGGTTTTTTGCAGTGAATGCAATAAGTTGTTGTCATTCTTCTTTTTATATTAGAACAACAAAAGCAAATAGTACGCTTCGATTCATCTTGGTCTGTTCTAACCTGGGGCATATCTTGTTTTAACACATTATAAATATCTTGAAGTATTGGTCGTCTCAAACTTTTACAATTTTTTCTCAGCTCTAACCAGGGTGTTATTAACGCATTACTTATTTCAAGCATAAAATTTCTGCTATAAATAACATATGAATTGATTGCAGCTATATTCAGCATGTTATAAAAGACTGTCATTGACCAGCGCCTGGTCTTTCTGTTGCAGTTCATACTGGAACATAACTGATCAAATGTGTCTACACCACTTTTGGTAGCGTTATAACGCGTGATTTTTTAAATTTGTTATCAACTCTTGCCATGGAATTTGGCCAGCATGTCGTAGCTTTACTGTAAAACATCAAAAAGGAGTGCAATGACGGACTTTTCACTTAAGCTAAGACATGCCATCCAGATCTCATGGCAAGAATTGATAAAAAATTTAAAAAATCACTCGTCATGAGTGTATAATATCTGGTTTATTTGTTGTTGGATTTAGAACTTCACCTTTATGTATTGTCGACAATAGCAACACTAATTTATTTTTATTTTTTGGGATGAACGATACGAGAGTTTTCTCTTTATCGAAACAAAACATGGATGTACCAGGTTTACGATTCTTGACATCTAACATTTCTGGAGGTATTTGTCTTTTATTTTTTCTAATAGTATCTACCACTATTAAATTGTAAGGCTGGTTTATTGGTTCTTCAGCTAACTCGCTAGAGGTAAACCAACTGTCCATGGTTACATTTCTGTTACTGCCATGAACAGTTTCCATCAATTTTTTTACGTAATAGTTTGCTAAAGGTAGACCGATTTCAATAATTCAAAAAGCACATAAGACTAGTTTAAAAATACTGCAAAAGGATAGCATTTTAGATTTTTTTAAATATGACATTTTTGTCAGACGATAGTCAACTTTTTTTTTCAAATGGCAGCAGATATTCTTTTTTACTCAGTTTGATAGAGATTTATTTTCTGAATTCAATTATTTAAAGGTCGATTTCTAAATATCAAATTTGGGGGGGGGGGATAATCGAAAAACTTTCGGAAAAGTAAAACTCACCGTTCGGGTACTCGACTTAAAGGTCTCAAAGAGGAAAATCAGATAATCAATTTCTTAAATTTTTTCAAGTCTTCTAAATTTCTGACGGTTAGGAACTTCTCTATTAGGAGAGCGAGCTGCGTAAAGGCGCTCAGCTTGACCAGAATTTTTGTGGCACTCGAAAAACACTAGCACCATATCAATTAATTGATTGTTATCCATAATGAAATAATAATGGTATAATAAAATAATAACAAGACGGTAACAAATAATACAAACAAGAATAAATGAAAAAAAATTGATAGATAAATACTTAAATCGTAAAAGATAGTTACTGTTTTGTGCAATTTGGTAGGAATCCAAAGCATACTTGAAAATTTTATTAAAAAAACAATTTCCGTTTCTCAAAAACATTCTACAAAAAATATCAAGTTGAAATAAATCGTTGAATTCCGAAAATAAATCTCTATCAAACTGAGTAAAAAAATATATCTGCCGCTATTTGAAAAAAAAGTTGACTATCGCCTGACAAAAATGTCATATTTAAAAAAATTTAAAATGCATCCTTTTGTAGTATTTTTAAACTAGTCTTATGTGCTTTTTGAATTATTGAAATCGGATCATTAATAACAGAGTTATAATGTCGTGCGTTTTTCGTAAGACAGACGGTATTTTGTGGACGAATCGCAGGTCATTACAATTTTTATGCCGTACTTGGAAGGCTTATTAGGAATATACATACGAAATTTGCATCGCCCTCGGAAACCTAATAATTGTTCATCAATTGTAATGTATGATGGTGTGTACGAAATTTTGCAAGTATGTTTCAAAATGTCCCATATTCCCCTAATTGGCGCAAAGGAATCGATTTGTGCTCGTTCTTTGCGAGTAATCTTGTTGCTAAATCGTAAACAGTCTACAAGAAACTGAAATCGATCGCAGCTCATCGTTGCCCTATACATACTTCCCGAAAGAGTGCGGTCAAATAACTATTTAGTATTCATATGGTTGTTTTTCATGGCAGCTGTGAGAATCAATAATCCAATAAAGGCTCAAACCTCTTCTTTTGATGTTTCCGTGTTTGATGTGTCTTGTATTTGGCTGCTTTGCGCAATATTTCTTGATTAGTAAATTCGACGATATTCTCAACAATACTGGCATTTATAAAATGAAGAAAACAATCTTTGGGATGAGAAAGCTCTCTAAATGTATTTTTGGTTCCACATACATACTTGTTTTGCGGATTCAATGGCTGCTGTTTTAAAATTAACTTAAGTTAACTTTAATTGTTTGTAAATTGTTTCTAAATGAAAATTAATTAACTCAAATGATAAAGTTACGCATAAAAATGGTAACATGAAAACTCTTTTCATTTAATAAATTGTTTATAAATTTGTATCTCAGGGGAGCCAATTGTTTACTAACAAATTGGTTTAACTGGGTTCTATCGGGTGTTTGTTCTTAAAATGAATTTAAAAATGTTTGCAAATTTTGTCACGCTACGTGAAATGTTTGAAGGTAAGTAAAGTCAATTTTTAAAGTTCACACAAAAAATAGATTTATTTATAGTATGTATTTCTATCATAATAATATTTTAATACACATTATATAGTTGGCACAAATGTTACAAATGCACATTAATTTGTGTTGGCTCCACTAATTAAGTTGACATTTGTTTTTATTTGGAAGACAGATATGGAAAAATTTTACGTTTTTAATCAAAAATGCGGTCATAGCCTCCTTTATGCAAGAGAAAAACTATTTTGGGGGGCTGTTGTGTGTTGTCGTATTCTTTAGCCAAACAATCGATTGTCACAAACACAAACAAAATGTCTTTATTAATAATAATAATACAAGGGTGTTAATATGTCAGAACTCCTGGTGGTTATGTGCACGGTATGTCCACGGGGATGCGTTCGCAGTTGTCCTGGTGCAATGGTTGCAGGTGGAGGACGTGCTGAACCGGATTCCTCGGCGGAGTGGTCGTTGATAAGCCGTGTGCTGGGCGACGTCTTCTGACCGGACGGGCTTCTTTTATGGCGTCGGGGGAAGCGGTGAAACGGCACGGCGTATTCTGCTGACGCGTTTCAGTGCCCGACGAAGCTGGGTGGTCGTAGGTGTTTGACGGACGTGGAAACCAGGATATCCCGACCTTTCGGCTGGCTTTGGTTAGGAGTCCAACCTCGCGGCTGGCTTTTGGAGAGGAGGTCCAACTTTGCAGCTGGGTTTGGTTAGGAGTCCAACCTCGCGGCTGGCTTTTTGGAGGAGGTCCAACTTTGCAGCTGGGTTGGGTTAGGAGTCCAACCTCGCGGCTGGCTTTTGGAGAGGAGGTCCAACTTTGCAGCTGGGTTTGGTAAGGAGTCCAACCTCGCGGCTGTCTGTTGGGGAGGAGGTCCAACTTTGCAGCTGGGTTTGGTCAGGAGGTTCCAACTTTGCAGCTGGCTGGGGAAGGAATGATCTTCGAGCTGCTCTGCATGCGTTTATATAGCCCCGGCATCCATCTTGTAGAGGGGCTGAGTGTGATGTGGAAGGGAGTTAGAGCTTGGTGCGTGGCAATGGTGTAGAGATGTGCCGCAGGTGGCGCTGTGGTCGCTACATACCCCCCTGCCAGTGGTTGAGTCATCAATCACGATAACGATTAGGAAAACGTACTTGTCGGCCGCTCCGGGTGACCTTGTTTTCCTTTGGGTTGGATTGTGGGTTGGGTGTTACCATGCTAGCTGGCTCAAAGAGTTCGATGATGTCGTTCTCGATGAATGCTGGTTTGATTCGATCGATGGAAATTGTTGATCGTTGTCCATTTCTTTCCACGATGAAGTTTTTGGGGTTTCTTTTGAGTACCTTGTATGGTCCATCGTATGGCTGCTGTAGAGGACTTCGTACTGCATCGTGTCGAATGTAGACGTGAGTTGTGGTTGCCAACTCTTTGAATATGAAAGTTTTGCGAATGCCATGTTGGGTTCCAGTGGTAGGTTGGAGTTCTTGGAAATGCCTTTTGAGCTGGTTGACGAAACTTGCTGGTTCCAAGGTGTTTGTTTTTTCTGTTTCTGCCAGAAATTGTCCTGGAAGCCGTAGTGGTTCGCCTAGTGTTAGCTCGGCTGCTGATGCCTGGAGGTCGTCCTTCCATACACTTCTGATTCCAAGGAGAACAGTGGGTAGTGTTTGCGTCCATTGGTCGTCAGCGTGGCAGCGGATCGCAGCTTTGAGTTGTCGATGGAATCGCTCGACTAGTCCGTTTGCTTGTGGATGGTACGCTGTGGTTCGGATGCGGGCGAAACCAATGAGTTCTCCTAGTTTTTTGAAGAGTTGAGATTCGAACTGACGTCCTTGGTCTGTCGTGACTCTTAGTGGCGTGCCGAACCGTGCTATCCAGTGGGTGTAGAAAGCTCTGGCAACTGTTTCTGCTTCGATGTTTTCGAGCGGTATTGCCTCTGGCCATCTGGTGAAACGGTCGATGCATGTTAGTAGGTAGCGTTGTCCTTCAGAGATTGGTAAAGGTCCTACTAAATCCACGTGGACGTGCTCGAAACGGGCTGAAGGTGGTTGAAAAGTTCCCACGGGTGTGGTGACATGTCTGGTGATTTTGGATTGTTGGCATTGTAAACACTGTTTGGTCCATTTTCTAGCGTCTTTCCTGATGCTGGGCCAGACGAATTTCTGTGTTAATAGCTTGACTGATGCACTTGCTCCGGGGTGTGACAGTTGATGTAGACTGTTGAAGGCTGTCTTGCGGAACGGTTGTGTAACGAAGGGTCTAGCTATGTTGGTGGATAGGTCACAGTATAATGAGACAGATGTGTCTGGGATCTGGATTTGCTTTAGGACAAGACTGGTGGAGTTATTGTCTAACAGGGATGCCAACTCTTCATCGGTGCGTTGACTTTCTGCTAGCATTTCGTGTTGATGCTCTTGGAGATTGAGTCTATCCTTGAGAGTGTGTCAGCGACAACGTTGTCTGTTCCGGAAACGTGTTGGATGTCTGTTGAGAACTGACCGATGAAGTCGAGATGTCTGAATTGCCTGGGTGTGCATTTTTCTAGTTTTTGTTTAAATGCAAAGACCAGTGGCTTATGATCTGTAAAAATTGTGAACTGGCGTCCTTCTAGCAGGTGTTGGAAGTGTTTGATTGTTAGGTAGATCGCTAATAGTTCTCTATCGTAAGCGGAATACTTCATGCTTGTTGCAGATAACTTCTTTGAAAAGAACGCTAATGGTTGCCAATCTTGTGCTTGTTGTTGTTGGATGACGCCACCTACTGCAGTATCAGAAGCATCTGTCATGATTGCCAACCTGCTGGCTACGTTCGGATGTGCTAGAAGTGTCGCTTTTGACAGCTCATGTTTACAATTGTCAAATGCTGTGTTGGCGTCAGCTGTCCAAGTAATTGATTTGTTGCCTTTGATTTTTCCTTTGATTAGATCGTTCAAGGGAGCTTGTATTTTAGCCAGTTGTGGTATGAAGCGTCGATAGTAATTTATCATTCCCAGGAAACGTCGGAGTTGCTTGGCAGACTGTGGTTGTGGAAATGATTGTATTGCTTCAACTTTCTCCGGCAGTGGTTTGGTGCCTTGTTGCGAGATGTGATAGCCCAGGAACTTTAGCTCATTTACCCCGAAAGTGCATTTTGTAGGGTTGATTGCTACACCGTATTGTTGTAGTCGTTTGAAAAGTTGTTTCAAATGTGATATGTGTTCTTCTTTGCTTGTAGATGCGACGAGTATGTCGTCTATGTACACGTAACAGAAATCTAGTCCTCTGGTGACTTCGTCCATGAATCTTTGGAATGTCTGTGCAGCGTTGCGTAATCCAAATGTCATGAATGGGAATTCGAAGAGTCCGAATGGTGTTGTGATTGCTGTCTTTGGGATGTCCTCTTCTGCTACGGGTATTTGGTTGTAGGCCCGGATTAAATCGATTGATGAGAATATCCTTTTTCCCGCTAAATTGTGAGCGAAGTCTTGGATGTGCGGAATTGGATATTTATCCGGGATTGTTTTAGCGTTGAGTGCTCTGTAATCACCGCAGGGTCTCCATTCTGCGTTTTTCTTGCTCACTAGGTGTAATGGTGCGGCCCAGGAGCTTTCAGAAGGCCTGGCAATTCCGAGTTGTAGCATGGCGTCGAACTCTGCTTTGGCGATCTTGTATTTGTCCGAAGCTAAACGCCTTGGCTTGCTGCTTGCTGGAGGACCAGGAATGGTTCTGATGTGATGTTTCGTGGTGTGTTTTGTGTCGACAGGGATACCTTTGGGATGTATGAGACCAGGAAACTGAGTTAGGAGTTTGTGATACTCTGTGTCGCCATTTATTGCACTTAGCTGTAGCTGTTCGCCAGCTGACACTCTGCCTGACGTCTTCAGGGTGGTTGTCCTGTCCATGAGTTTCCCATTTCCTACGTCTACTAGCAGGTTATAATGTGTGAGAAAGTCCACTCCGATGATGGGCTTGGGTACATCGGCGATGAACTTCCACGGGAAATTTCGTCGTAGTTGCAAGTCGACAGTTAGTGTTATAGTGCCATAAGTGTTGATGACGCTGTTGTTGGCTGCATATAGCTTGTATGCAGTGGGTGCTCTTTTTTCGTGTAGAGCTTTCAGAGGAAAAACACAGAGATCTGCTCCTGTGTCGATCAAGAATTCCAGTCGCAGTTTTCTGTCGGTGATGAACAGGCGGCGTGAAGTTTGTTGCGAGTCACTGGCCGCCGTTAGTGACCGCTGTTGGAGTTTTCCTGTTTACTGCGTTGGTAGCTGCACGGTGGGGTGCACTTTTGGGCATTGTGGCCAAATTTGTAGTGGTACCAACACTTCCCTGTGCTTTGTTTGTCTGCTGAACGTTGCCTGCCTGTTGATTGTTGTCTAGGTGTGGGTTGCTGCCTAGACTTTGACCTGCCCTGGGTGTTCGTGGTTACGTTATTTAGTTGTTGCTGTAGCCCCTGTATTAGTGACTGCATTTTGTCTTCCATTCTTTTGATTGCAGATTGGAAGTCGGTTTGCTTCGTCAGCGATGATGAGGTTGGCTGCTCAACTACTGACACAGACGAGTGTGTTTTATGGTGTCCACTTGCCTCTTCAATAGCATCTGCCAGTCTCGCAATGTTTTCTAGCCCGGAGTCACTTTGTGTGGTGAGAATAGCTTGGGTTGAGGATGGTAGTCGTCCCAACCAGATTGATTGCAGAAGTGTCTCTGGGATGGTTGTGCCTGCGAGATTCTGTAGGTGTCTCAGCAATTGGGAGGGTTTGCGGTCTCCTAGATCTTCGTGTTCTAGTAAGCGACGAATTTTCTGCTCTTGGCTACAACTGAGGCGGCGAACAAGCTCACTTTTTATTTTCTCGTATTTGTTGTTTGCTGGTGGGTTCGTGAGTATGTCACGTACTTCTGCAAATATTTTGGAGTCCAGGTTGGCGGCAACATAACTAAACTTAGTTTCATCGCTGGTGATGCGACTCAGTGAGAAATTGTGTTCCAGCTGGATGAACCAGACCTCTGGGTCGTTTGGCCAGAAAGGTGGAATCTTCATTGATATTTTCTCGATCCTTGGTATTGTGTTTACTGCTGCGGTGGCTGCAGTAACTGTGTTTTGTTCATTTTGTGACATATTGGCTATCGTCGAGGGTCACCAATTTGGGGGGCTGTTGTGTGTTGTCGTATTCTTTAGCCAAACAATCGATTGTCACAAACACAAACAAAATGTCTTTATTAATAATAATAATACAAGGGTGTTAATATGTCAGAACTCCTGGTGGTTATGTGCACGGTATGTCCACGGGGATGCGTTCGCAGTTGTCCTGGTGCAATGGTTGCAGGTGGAGGACGTGCTGAACCGGATTCCTCGGCGGAGTGGTCGTTGATAAGCCGTGTGCTGGGCGACGTCTTCTGACCGGACGGGCTTCTTTTATGGCGTCGGCGTCGGGGGAAGCGGTGAAACGGCACGGCGTATTCTGCTGACGCGTTTCAGTGCCCGACGAAGCTGGGTGGTCGTAGGTGTTTGACGGACGTGGAAACCAGGATATCCCGACCTTTCGGCTGGCTTTGGTTAGGAGTCCAACCTCGCGGCTGGCTTTTGGAGAGGAGGTCCAACTTTGCAGCTGGGTTTGGTTAGGAGTCCAACCTCGCGGCTGGCTTTTGGAGAGGAGGTCCAACTTTGCAGCTGGGTTTGGTCAGGAGGTTCCAACTTTGCAGCTGGCTGGGGAAGGAATGATCTTCGAGCTGCTCTGCATGCGTTTATATAGCCCCGGCATCCATCTTGTAGAGGGGCTGAGTGTGATGTGGAAGGGAGTTAGAGCTTGGTGCGTGGCAATGGTGTAGAGATGTGCCGCAGGTGGCGCTGTGGTCGCTACACTATGTTTGAATTTAATTCTTACATAAGGTAAGTTTTTGATTTGTTATTTGAACGGCAATCATTAATTAAATTTATTTATCAGAATTGTATCATTCACGGTAGATGGGAGAATTTAACCTCTTCATCTAAGTGAATGACAAAATCTGTATTGCTGTTTATTGAAATTCCTCAAGTCAAGTACATTTGATTTGTCCTAGCGATCGATCCAAAATCTAAAATTCTTAAGATTCTGCACGCATTGAACAGACAGGTGACCTTTATTGATAAATGCCTATAAAAAAACTTAGACAAAAATTTCATATCGAGGTCAAAATCAAATTAATGATTCTTATTAAATTTTCACAAGATACGAAAATTTGTCAAGTCATCTAATAATCAAATAAATTTCAATCACTTAAATTTTAAAGTAAATGTACTTTAAAATTTATTTAAAATGACTCTGAATTTATTTTAAACAAATTGCATTTTCAATTAAAGTTTAATAAATTCAAATTCTTACCTGTTTTAAACTCAATTCACTACTTTTGCTAACTGGTATGTCGGTCTTAAGGAGCTCAACATAGACTAAAATTTACCCTTGAAATCTCCCCTTTTATATGCCTTTTAGCCAACAAAAAATTCTGTAACCCTACGTCTGTTCGATAGCTCTGCACTTTCTACACTTTTAACACTTTTACTCTAGTTTTCTCACTCCTACTTATGTTATATTATATACATCGCACTCTCTCAGGAGAGGTTGGTGCAAAAAGTGTAGAAAAGTACAGAGCTGTCGAACAGACCTCCTATTTAAAAAAAATTAAAAGTCCTAAAATGAACAAAAATCAAAATTCTAACACACAAATAATGTCAACCCTGTTTTACAGGTACACAATATCAATTCACATTTTGAAAAGACCCAGGCGAACAGCTTCAATCTTCCAAAGATGAATCCTGTCTTGATTCTTCAACTTTATGAGAGTAGGGCGTCTTCACCATTCTTCTTGAAGAAGTATCCTCGAGGCTTGTTCCGGATTGCCTCTTGTAGCGTAGTTGAAGTACTAGAAACGCCTTCCAATATGACAGGATCGGCTCGAGTAGAAGTTTTGAACTCGGAGGACAGCTTTTCAATGATTGATGTCTCGGAATCTAACCCATCTTGCTTGAGTTGAAAGTTCCTAAATTCCTCAGCATCCTGGAGTACCTCGTGGAACTGTTGATCGAACCAGCTCTCTATTGTTGGCGAAAGCGTTCCGTCAAGTATGTCGTTTGACATTTTCTAAATCAAACAGAAATGTGGATTAATTATTTGTGCAAATAAAGTTATTCTTAAGTGATCTCGAAGATGTTCAGGTAATGTACAGTGGTATTTACATTTTATTTCAAATTAAAATTACAAAAATAATGACTTAACCTAAGTATAACGCCTGAACGGTCCAGTGGTAAGAGGACCGGCCTTGCAATCGCATGGTCGTCGGTTCGAATCGCACTCGGGATTTTTCTCGGAGGTGGTTCGGTATCGACTTCAGGCACCCTTCAGTGTTGGGGATAAAATACGACACTGCTTCCCCTTAAACGGCGAGAAGGTTGGAAGTAACAAAGCCATGGAACACTTTACACATACTCAAAATACACTCCCGCTCCTGAGGTCCTAACAAGTCTTTGACTTAGGACCCCGTTGGGCAATCACCACAGATAAAAAAATATATATATACAGGGTGTCTTAAATAAAATTAACAAATAACACAGCAAAATGTTGGCAAATCGTTCGTAATATTACAAATGCACTTGGTAATTATCTTAAGGACCAATAGCAAGTAACAGATTAATCCGCCTGGACTTACCCCTAAATATTCCATGTAAAATAATAATAAGAATTTAATAACATGAAGAACACATAAAGTGGAATTATGGTCCCTTTAAGTTATGTCGCCTAAAGCTAGGCGTTTATTTGTCCGCATCGTACGGATCGCACGAATCAGATTTTATCCTGCCTATGCGTTCACATCGTAAGAGGCGATCCGTCCGATGCGAAGCAGTGAACGCAGATACATTTAAAATAACGAAAAGAATGAGTTTTTATGATGCGTTCGCTGCGTGCGATGCGTCCGATGCGGATAAGTGAACGGCTAGTTTTACAGGTAGGTTATGGTTAAAAAACAAACAAACAAGAATTAATAAACGCGATTATTTATGATCCGCACGAAATGCGAAGTTTTCAGGTAAACTTTCGTTTACGCACGAAACGCGACGCACGAAACAAGAAAACAGCCTACTGTAGGGGGTAATAGATATTTTAGTGAAAGTGCGTTCCACACTGCTTCACACGTTTCTCGAATTATCGTAGATATTCCTCTTCCTCTCATCCTTGTGCTAAGTAGCTACAAAAATTGCAAGAGGTGATCCTTTAAATTAGTCATCGAATAGGTTTCGACAAATGCGTGTTAAATCTGCGCTGTACACACAGAGCACTTTTCACAGCACTCGACGCCAAGTTTTAAAAAATATCAAAAAATTACAAACAAAAAAGTCATGTAAATAAACATTTACTTGAGTATAATGGCCAAACGTTTTTTGACTGTAACTGTTTTATTGAAACTTCTTTTTTCTAACCTCATTTTAGGTAATGAAATGATGAAATCAAATTCATATACGAGTATACTTGTAAAATTCCTCAGGGTCCTCATTTCTCATCACATTAAATGTACTTAATAGCCATCTTTCCGTTTCAGTATAGGGCGTTTTCAATGCATTTTTACGAAACGGAATTGCATATAGCGCCTTTAATATCAAAGATAACCTATTAAAAAAAATTACGTACTTCCTTAAAAAATCAATATTGTTTATCAATTAATCGATATTAATTAAAATATGTCAGCGTTTTGTTGATCAATTTTAACATTTTTTTTTCTAGTACTTCTAGTTACAATTATAAAAATGTAAAAGACGTTTTGTAGAGCAGGCATTTCTCAATAAATACGTAAATTATTACGTATTTTTATAAACAAATGTGTTAGCTGCATGCAATTCCGCAAACAATATAAATTCGTCAAATCTGAAGGTACAGAAATTCGAGACTATCCCTTCTCCTTTCTTCGAGTGACGAGTATAAACATAGTGTTGAAGTGACAGAAAGAGCAATAAATTATCGGGATTCAGTTAGGTCATATGTTTATGGGGGTAATAAATTTTATATAATAATAACAATAATAATAAGAGTCTTTATTATCTGTTACTTATACAAAACATATGTGACTACATGTATACCGGCTGTTTCAAATTGGGTGTGCACTGAAGGGATCTCCTAAACCATGAGAGTTACAGATTCGGTTAAACGGAAGAAAAGTTGCACCAGTCATTGCTTAATTCGTATCCATTAACAGAATCAATTTTCTCTTAATTGTTCTTGAAGTATTGGTGAAAATGTAAAAATATCGATTTTCTTTTCTCCTCTGTAACTCCCTTATTAAAAATAATGTCTTAACTTTCTACAGGTACTTTTGGATTCTGCTTCAAATAGGGGCAGTAGAATTGTGGTCACACGTTTCGTCTCTCCGCGACCATCCTCAGTTTACATTTTTTAAAAATAACGTATACCTTTTTATTATCGCATTTGTTGCCATTTTTTCTCCGGATTGTAATGGTATATCACACTTAATTTTTGATATTAATTTGAAGCTTAAATAATACAGATTTTTATATGAAAATTTTATTTAATACATAATTTCAAATATTTAGTTCATTTTCTTAGGTATAGTGTAAATTTCAATGAATTATTTAATATCTGTCTCTTTAGTTGTTGTATAATAAATTCTTTTAGCGGACACTGATAGATACGAGATAGTTGTTGACGAGGCTAATTTTACAAACAAGGGAATATTTAATAGAAATGTACATAGATATTGGTCCAGGGAGAATTAAAAAAGATTTCAACAAGTGTGACCACAGATACAATTCAGCTTAAATGTTTGGTGTGGTATTTGGCATAATAGAATTAATGGTCCGATCATTTACGAAAATCATGTAACAGCTGAACGTTACATCATTTTAAATTACATTCCTCTAAATCATATTAGGAAATTGTAATTTCAAAAAGATGGAGCACCAGCACATAATGCTGAAATAACAACAAATTATTTGAATCAAACTTTTCCTGATAGATACAAATGGACCTGTCGCGTGGCCTCTAAAATCACCAAATATTAGCCCTTTGATTTTTTATTGATTGATTGATTGATTTTATTGATTTTTCCTCTTCCGACATTTGAATGTTAGTTATTAATATTTAGTAAGTAAAAGAAGTACTAAGGAATAAATTTACTTATTAAATAAATCATGACGAAACTGTATCAAGCTTTTTTTATCATATTTTAACTTTACTTGAAAAAAGTATTAATTGTTATACATCACTGCAATCAGCAGAAAAAATGCTATCGAATAGAATAATTAAAAGATATACGTTGTATTTAAAAAATCGAAACTGAAGATGGTCGTGGAGAGACGAAACGTTTGACTTCAATTCTGCCACCTCTATTCGAAGCAGAATAAGAAAGTGCCAGTAGAAAGTTAAATCAGAATTTCAAAATTATTTATAATACGAGAGATACAGAGGAAAAAAGAAAATCGACATTTTTACATTTTGATCAATATCTCAAGAAGAAATAAGAAAAAATGTATTCTGTGAATGAATATGAATTAGGCATTGATTTGTGCAACTTTTCTTCCATTTAACCAAATTTGTATCTCTTACGGTTTAGAAGATCCCTTCAGTGCACACTCAATTTGAAACAGCCGGTATATGCTATGTAAATATGTAAACAGATAAATCACAGGGCGAAGTTCAGAGTAGCCCATTACATGGGCGTTCTGTTCTTCCACTTAACCCTGCTATTTTTAAACTAAGTGATTATTCCCTCGTTAATTTTGTTTTTGTTTGTTTTTTTGTTTCCTTGCCCATTATTCCAATCTTGCTACCTCAAATTGCTATTTATTTATTTAAATATTCAATATACGGTGTATTTTTTTTTAAATGCCACAAAGGTCAGCCATGAAAATTAAAACTCATGTCGTAGCTTGGCATCTAACACATGCCAAAACTGACAATTTAGAGTACATGAATAGAGCTAAGACATGAATTCTCTTTTCCAAAGCCACCCCCCATGGCACCCTTAAAAAAACACACATACAGTGCCATGATATAATTGGTTGCGAGTTACGAGTAACGAAAGTCTAAAGAAAAAGAAAAAGAAGAAGAATTTAATTTAATTACTGAAATAACGTAAAAAAAAATTTTGTTTAGCTAATATATTGTTGTTGTGCTTCTTAGGCGGCTCTCACACTGAGGCAACAAGCAATAAGCAACTAGCAACTGTCGATAAGCAATACGCAACATTATTTTGACCTTATCTCACATTAAAGCAACAGTATTGCCAGAAATCTCTAGCTATCATGTCATCGGACGACTCCGATGATACGATTCTTTTAATGTGGTGGCGCTTAAGAAAAAAAGACGAAAGAAAAGGAAATATTGGGTGCACCCTGCATTTACTAAATTAGTAAATCATGGTGGAAATATTTGCGCTAGGGAACTCAGAGCCCATCCTACCCAATTTCAAAACTGTTATCGAATGAGCCCAAAAACTTTTGAAACTCTTTTAAATCTAGTTGAACCATTGATCATTAAACAAGACACTAATTGTAGAGAGTGTATCAGTCCTACAGAACGATTATTGATAACATTAAGGTAAGTAATTCACTTTTATTAGAAAATTATACTATTTATTGAAATTTTTCAAGTAAGCAGTTATAATTTTTAATTTATTACTTATGTGTACTGATACATTATCGAAAACTATATATTAAATTCTTAAGTAGTTATATCATCAGGAAGTTGAGCTGTAAAATTCTGAAGGTAGCTTTCTAAAGGTCTTTGATTTATTTGTGTATTTGTTTCTTTTGGTCGCATTTCTTGATCTGATAGTGAATTAGAAGTATATGACTGGTATGAGAAGCTGCTTAAAGCAGGACTTGGTGTGGGAACAGTTACAAATGGAAAGTTTGGCGGAGCATCACACAGAATAGAATCAATGGTATCTAATGTCCGTTTTTTGAATTGACGTATTTGGTAATCATTCATCTTCTCCAAATCAGGAAGCAAACTTCTTAAAAACTCCAATGTGGGGTTGCTGTTTTCTGACATGGTAGTTTTTGCCCTTTTCCAATTGACATATTCAATGAAACATTTATCAGCTTCATTTGTTTCAATTGAAGTTCGTTTTCTCGAATTTTTATTTGGTATTTCAGTAGTTTTCTTAGTTTCTAAAGATACTAATTTTTGGACATTTTCAATTTTGTCTACTGATGGGTCATCTGATTGAAATTGGGTAGAATCATCCAAACGAGGTACCTCCGGTTCAGAAGTCTCGTTACTGTTGTCATTTAGGATCTCTGTCATTTCTTCTACGCATGGTAAATTGCCACTTTGAGGTTTGGCCTTCATGAAGGGCAAAACAAATTGCATAGCGTCCCTCAAATAGTATGTTTTTTTAGTTGCCCCACTTCCAGAACGTGGTGCTTTCATGCTACGAGAAAAAGCTGTGCGCAAATTTTTCCACTTCTCCTTACATTGGACAGCTGAAACAACAAATAAAACAGTTATTATACTAAATTACTAAATTAAAAATATTTATTTATTAAATGAATCAGCTTGCAAATCATATTGTGTATGTGTGCAGTATTTTTTTTTACAGATATTTGGCCACCGGATGTTCATTTATGGCTTTATCCCATATTTTCATGAGAGGAAACAATACTATTGGGATAATTGTAAAAGAGTGTGCTACGGCTATATGGCGTGTCCTTCAACCCTTATATATGCCTGCACCAACAGAGGAAAAGTGGAGGTCGATAGCAAAGCGATTCTATGAATTATGGGACCTTCCCAACTGTATCGGATCAGTTGATGGAAAACACTGTCGTATAAACAAATTTTACAGAAGTGGTTCCCAGCACTATAACTATAAAAGTTTTTTTTCAATAGTGTTAATGGCGTGTGCAGATGCCGATGGACTTTTTATAACTATTGATGTAGGAGAAGCAGGCAGACACAGTGATGGTGCGGTTTTCCGAAGTTCTGCTTTAGGAAAGTTATTGGATAAAGAAAAACTCCATATTCCAAAACCAACAGTGATGCCCAATGATAACGTTGATTTCCCTTTTTACTTTGTCGGAGATGAGGCTTTTCCGCTGAAAAAAAATCTTATGCGACCATATCCTCAGAGAATTCTTGATAACGATAAACGCATATTTAACTACAGGTTATCAAGAGGTCGAAAAAGTGCAGAATGTTCATTTGGTATGCTAGTATCGAAATTTCGATTATTCCAAGGGCCAATTTTATGTCAAGAAGAAACAGCAATTCCTGTTATTAAAGCAGCTTGCGTTCTTCATAACTTTATAAAAATAACAGAAGGTAAATTCTCTATTCCCCAGGTCACAAAAGAAGATAAGGTCAGTATACCTCATATACCATTTAACAATCAAGCTAATAATAAATCGGCTTATGAATTAAGAGA
Organism: Dorcus hopei; assembly: GCA_033060865.1. NCBI lineage: Eukaryota > Metazoa > Arthropoda > Insecta > Coleoptera > Lucanidae > Dorcus > Dorcus hopei. The sequence continues at coordinate 433,455 of CM065419.1, read as the reverse complement.
TTACTTAAAAACATATTTTGTAAAACCTGAAAATTCATTACCTTGGCAAGATCATTATACTATTTAAATGTAATAAAGATAATTTGTACTAAACTTACCTGGAAGTTTTACTTCAGCCTCAATTGCTTTCCATGCCTTTTCAATAACTTCCCTTCTGCTGTGGTCTTTTCGAGTAAAATCGTAAATACAGGGATATTTTTCCACTATTTCTACAAGCTTTGTATTCAAAACTGGATCGTCCGACATATTTTTCAAAAAGTAATAAAACAACTTGTATATTCACATTTCTTGCTACTACTCGCAAATATTGATAATACAATGCAATATTTGTCGCTTTTCAACATGCACTGCGTATCGCCAGAAATAAATGTTGCCGCAACCAGCAACACTTTTCGTTCGACCGATGTCGAGTTGCTCTAATGTGAGACCTCTAATTTAATTCAATGTAAAATAGTTGCTACCGATAATATTGCGTGTTGCCTATTGCTAGTTGCTTATTGCTTGTTGCCTCAGTGTGAGAGCCGCCTTAAAGACATTAACCGAAACTGTTTTAATGCTTTCTGACACAGAATTGTAATATTTGCTGATACAGTATGTGAAACTTCTTTCGAACATTATTGTTTTATGAATGGGTGGTGTAATGAGACCTTTGAATCGAATATTGATGGTATGCACATCGGTTCTGAATGAAATTTTTTTATACAAATAATTTGGGCACTTATATGTGATAATTTTGTGAAATAATGTCAAACTATGTCTATTTGCCATGTTTAACCATTGAACATCTGCCAATTTATGAGATATATGGGATCGTCTATTTATTCCAAATATAAGTCATAAACAGTTATTCTGCACTCTCTCAATTCGATTTGACGTATCTTTATCTAGACAAGAGCCATATACAACATCGCAAAAATTAAATTGTGATAGAACCAATGCATTAGAAAGTATTATTTTAGCTTTTTGTGTTAAAACTTGTCGATTAGTGTACAGCAATTCAAGTTTTGGATAACACTTTCTATTACATTGATCGACGTGAAACTTAAACCGCAGATCACTATCCATGTACACTCTTAAGTTGCGTTTTATATTATGAATCGGTATTTGCTCTCTTCTGTAACTCAAATCGAATCGAAATCAGTGAATTTGACAGATCGGATCGTAATGTTGTTGAATTAGTATGCCGTAATTCTGTTCGATATCTATATTAAAATGTTTTACAGAATGTTAAGTAGCTGATGTATTCTACCTTCTTTACAGAATATCACAGACCATACCCGAAAAATATAATAGAGACTGAATATTTTGATTTGAAAACATTCCGATTCCTGTCATTCATTTCGATTCGATCCGAAAAAAGTTACAGAATAGGCCTGATTATTAATAAATATGTCATTGATAACATCATTTCTGTGCTTTTTGGGACCAAATATAATAACTGATGACTTGGAAGGATTGATCATTAACGAGTGTTTAACTGAGTAATCTTTCAGAGACTGTAAATCCAGATTTATGCGTTCATTAGCACTTTGTAATTCATCTAAGGAAAATGAACATTAAAGCAGCGTATCATCCGCGTAGTTATGAATAGAGCATTTATTTATACATTGTTCCATGCATGAGATGTATATACTAAATAATAGCGGGCCTAATATGGAACCCTGCGGAATCCCGCGCTCAACTACAGCATTACTAGAGATTACGCCATTCACATTTACGCATTGTTTTCTATCTCGAAGATATTTACGAATCAGCTTAGATGTTGAACTAAAGTTTATGTAATATAGTATTGCTAAAAGAATTTCATGACTGATAGTATCGAATGCCTTCGAGTAGTCTAACAAAACCAAGGCCGTATATTTACCATTATCGTTTGCCCTTAGTATGTCATCTGTAACCTGCAAGAACGCGGTGGGACAGCCACGTCCAGACTGAAAACCAGACTGACATTCTGGTAAAATGCCATGCGCATTCAAAAATGTTCTCATTTGTATGTCAATCGCTTTCTCAAATATTTTAGACAATATTGGAAGTATACTGACTAGTCTCAGATCATTCATCTGCGTTGGTTTGCTTACTTTAGGCAAAGGTACTATTCTTGCAACTTTCCAAACCACTGGAACAATACCATTTTGGAGACAATAAATAATTATATGGGTTATGAAAGGAGTTACAACAGTACTCCTTAAAATAAGCATTTTTAAACTAATATCATCTGTGCCAGTAGAAGTAGATTTCAGTGATGTTAGTATTTTACTAACCTCATTTTCAGTTATTAGTGAAAAGCAGAACTGGTCATTTATACCATGTCTAACATTGTTCCTGTAAAAATTAATTGTCTCAATATTATCGTTAAGAATGGGTATTGAATTAATAAAATAGTTGTTTAATTCATTTGCATTACACAGATGTGGAGGGACAAGAGGTTGTTTAACTTTGTGATATATGTCCATATCTTTTAAATCATTCCACAAGCTTTTATAACTACTGGAGCGCAGCCGATACTCAACATAAGCCTTACGTTCGTTCCGAAAAGCAGTTGTAGTAAAATTCCTAAGAGATTTGTAGTATTTCCAATCTTCAACTCCTTTTGTTCCGAGAAACTGTTTATGAGCCTTATCTCTGAGGGACATCATCAGCTTTAAATTGTTGGTCAAACAAGGAAATTTTTTCTTTGTAAAACGAGAAGTTCTCAAAGGTGCATGTAAGTTAAACATGTCCAAAATGTTTTTATTTAAGAAATTAATTTTATCATCCATATTATCTCCATCGTAAATATACTCAAATGGGACTTGTCTTAAATCGTTGACAAAATTCTCAAAACTAAAATTTGCAAAGGATCGATAAGTCTTAATGACAGGTTTCGGCCTATCTATAGAAATATTTAGCGTGCAATGTGTTAAAAAATGGTCAGATAAGATACTAATGTTGTCAACTCCCGAGTCGCTAACATTTGCTTTATCAGATGTAATAATTAAATTAGGTTGTGCAACGATATACATCTTTATTCACTCAACAGGAAATAATCCACTTACAGACCGAAATGTTAACACAATAAATTGTGTACGTCACATAATTTACATTAATTTTTTTTTTACTTCTCATGCTAACCATGATTATTGAAGACAGCAGCATCATGTCGGCCGGTCTCGTATAGCGTTCCTGCAAGCTTGATAGTTTAAATGGAAAATATCTACCTCATGATATTCTTTATGTTGCACATACTGTAAATTGGAGATTTTTTTAAACTATTTGTTTTTGGAATTTTTAAATAAAAGGTCGTATGGGAGCGTGTTAGAGATGTAGGAACCCTGAAATCTAGTTCTCTCAAAAATTCAGTATCATCAATCATGTTGTTTACCAGTTTATAAAGGTATTGTTGCTGCAAATACTGACGTCTCCTTTTAAGAGGTTCGCAGTTGTATGTCACTAAAAGTTCTTTATATGATACATAATTTGGATAATTTTTTTTATCTAATAAATATTTTAATCTTAAGTACCGTAATTGAACACGTTCGATCATAATTTCATATTTAACATAGAACGATTCCCAAACAACAGAAGCGTATTCCAATTTTTGTCGTATTAAAGATGAGTACAGAGTGTCAAATGGTTTAGTAGATTCAAAATCTTTTGTTTACCTGAACACAAATCCTAGTGATCTTAGTGATTCCTTAACTATACTTTGTACCGGGTGTCCCAACGGTGTGTATTTCTTCTGTGGAGCCTATAGAAATAACAAGTAGAAAAAAAGAGATTAAGAAAGTTATACTAGACATCACGCGGCACATTTTAAAATTATTTTCAACTACACAGGGTGTTCCAAAAAATGGTGGTGTATAGAGAGAGAATTTTTTTAAATGAAATACCCCATATACTTTTACAAATTTAGATGTTCCGTGAAGAGCTGATTACAACAATATAAATATATATAGATTTCACTCAGTTATTTTCGTAAAAAAAATTGTTTTCTTCGAAAATTCCTTCAAAATTTACACATTTTGAACTTATGTTGCTGACTATGGAGATGATACAGACTTACGAAAATATAACAAAATATTCTTAAGACTTTGGACTTTATGAAAATATAAAAAAGTTAAAATATCTTTTAGTATTATACAGGGCAAACAGTACTTGTGAAGCACTCAGTATCTCATTTTTTTTAAATGGAATGACCTATTTTTTATTTCAGAAATAGATAGTACTTAAGCTTAGCTTTTTACTGATATCAGGTTATATATCTTTATTTCTAACATTTGCTTAACTAGCAATATTGTTTTTACTACCATTAGAATTTTTATGGTTTTAACCTTTTATTTTTGGAAATAAATTATAACCATAAATTTGAAAGTTCCTAGAGCTTCCCAAACTCAAAATGCAGATATCAAAATTCGAATACCACTGGTCACATACCGAGGAAATAAAAATATTTGAAGTGGACATAAGAGTAAAGTACCTTTATTTTTCAAGATACGCGGAAATATGATTTGAAAAAGTTATTCAGAATTATTATAAGATCTCAAATATGAAATCATGGCGGACTACGATGAAAAATTTTTTTTCACATATTTACCTGTTTTTCTCGTATCAATGTGCATTTTGTAAATTAATGTGAAATTAAATGTGTAGACCTGGACATTTCTTCAGGTGTGATATAAATACACTCTCGGATTTACTTTTTGCTCATTTACTATAGAAAAATTATAAATGGAAGGCTAAATTGTTCAAATAGTAGTAAAAACAAGTTTCTAATGAAATAAATGCTAGAAATATAAGTATATAACCTGGTATCAGTAGAAAGCTAAGTTTAAGAACTACCCTTTTTCGAAATAAAAAATAGGTCGTTCCATTAAAAAAAATGAGATACTGAGTGCTTCGCAAGTACTGTTTGCCCTGTATAATGCTAAAAGATATTTTAACTTTTGTCATATTTTCAAAAAGCCCAAAGTCCTAAGAATATTTTGTTATATTTTCGTAAGTCTGTGTCATCTCTCGCTTTGTATGCACCAACACTTTCTGGAACTCCCTGTATAGTTGTAAATAATTTTAAAATGTGCCGCGTGATGTCTAGTACAACTTTTTAATCTTTTTTTCTCAATTTGTTATTCCTCTCGGCACCACAGAAGAAATACACACCGTTGGGACACCCGGTACATGTTCATCAAAGCATAATTTAGTGTCAAATGTAACTCCCAAATCTCTAATAATTGTAGCTCTTTCCAGAGAAATTTCTTTCATTATATAATTAAATGTTATTAAATGGATTTGCCATAGAAATGGTACGTTACTGCTTTACATTTATTAAAGTTGAAGTATAACTTAGATTCAGAAGACCAATTTACTAAATTATGTAGGTCTGCTTGTAATAGTTCACAGTCTTGTATTGATCTTATCTGATGGTAAATTTTTAAATCATCTGCGTATAATAGGATTTTACTAGTTTGGATAACATCTACTATATCATTGATGAAAAGTTAAAATAGGAGCGGACCCAAATTGCTTCCTTGCGGAATACCAGAAGATGGAACAAATTCTTGAGAAGTGAAACCCATACATGCTACGAACAGTTTTCGTCCAGAAAGATAGGATTTAAGAAATTCAATCAGCGGTTCATGCAATCCAATACCTGTTAGTTTACTTTAAAGAATACCATGATTTAATTTATCAAACGCCTTGGAAAAATCAGTGTATAATACATCAACTTGTGCTTTTTCTTCCAAAGCGTTAGAAACACATTGAGTAAAGTTACACAGATTACTCACAGTTGATCTTCTTGGCGTGTTGATAATATTTTTAACCCCTCCGAAAATGCGATTGTACAAAATTGTTTTTGCTGGGGTAGACAATATAGCAATAGGGCGATAGTTACTAATTTTAGTTTTGTCACCTGATTTAAAAGCAGGATAAATTTTAGTTTCTTTTCAGCTGTCCGGAAATTCATTTTGAGTAGTACTCAAATTAAAAAGCGCACACAGTGGTCTTATAAAGTACTCTTTGCAGCCCTTTATTATGTATCCTGGAATGCCATCTCGACCAATGGCAAAATTATTAAGATGCTGTATGGCTTTATCCACTTCATCTTCGTGTATAAAGTCGGTTTTTATATCACAGGTGTTAAACTGACTGGAAAATACGTCATTAACTTTCACTGGAATGGCTGCAAACCCTGCTGAAGCATTCACTAAATGCATTTACTACATCCTTACCGGATGTGTACACTTTGTCATTAAGCGTCATAGTTGATGACATTCCAGAACTACCCTTCTTTAAATTAATATATTTCCATAAGTATTTTGGATTTCTATCTATATTGTTTTCACACTCACGTAAAAAATTGGAATACGCATTGCTAATTTCTTGCTTTACTGAAGCACGGAGTTCATTGAAGCTACGCTGAAGAGCCGGATTTACATTTCTCCTTAAAAGTTTATGTAAGTTAGCTTTTCTGTTTATTGCGATGAGTAGTGATACTTCCTAATTTTGTGTAATGTTTATTCTTAACAGCTACCGGTTTCGGCTTATCAAGCCTTCATCAGGCTGTTAAACGTCTGAATTACATAAATAATCAACAATAATCATTGGAGAGAAGGAAAAGAAAACTTATAAAATCGTGCGTAAAAAATCTAGCGGAGTGAAGTTCGCTTATGCGAAGTGAAGCGAGATAAAACGGATAAAATTCCTTTACGTTAAAATCACCTACTATTAAAATGTTATTGTTATAAAACAACGTCAAGTTTTCTGAAATGTTAAAAAATGATATGTATACATTAGCTGGCAACCTTGGAGACATATAAACAAGCAATATATATATTAATGTACTAGTAGACCCACAAACTTTAGTAGGTTCATTTACTATTGCGTCAAACAATATGATTCACAGAGGGACAAAATTTTCAAACAGTTACTATCGGCAAGATTCAGCATATTAATGTTAAAATCTCCTATACATAAAATATCATCAGTAATGAGCTTCACATGTGATAGTGATTCCTCAAACTCATCCATAAAATTATCCGTATTAGTTTCGGGTGGTCGGTATAACACGCAAAATGCATACTCTTTTCCGCCCAAATTTACTTCAATCCATAACTGTTCCACAAAACTAGTAGAACCTGATGCAAATTGAATTTTTTTATACTTTAAATGATTACTTATATAAAAGGCGACTCCACCACCCCTAGCCTGTCTATCGAACCTTATAATATCATACCCTTCTAAACCAATGTCATCATTCGATACGTTATTATTTAACCACGTTTCGCATATACCAACTATATCATAGTTTCTTAGTCTGACAATATTTTTAAAATCGGCAATTTTTGGTAGCAAAGAACGGATATTAATATGGGCAACAGTAATATTTGATATAACTAAAAAGTGTACATATAATTTAAATAACAGAACTTAATAGGTTTATTAATTTAAATGCTAAACTAAATTAAATTAATTGCATGAAGCAAAACTATCCGTAACAAAACTAATGACCCATGCCCCGACAATTCCGAACGGCTTATACTAAATTTACTAATACCCACAAAATGATTATAATTCTCGCCCGAAGAACAAAAAAATGTAATGAATATAATGAGAGCAGAAACATTAACTCTGATAAGTACAGAGTATAGTTTGACTTAAAATAAATATTTACTGTACAATAATAATATTGCCAGAAATCCAGAAACACATCAATCAATTATTGGTAATGTCCGAAATCGTTTTAATAATTTTTTGACTGTTATTGATAGTGGCGAAAATATTTCCATCACGCGTCCAAACTTTTTTTAAATCCCAGAGTTTGTGTGACCGTATTCAGTAGTTTTAACTTCGCTACAGTCAGGTCCTCCTTGATTGATATCCGCGTACCTCGCAATTTTTGTTTGTTATAAAATGCCATGCTTCTCCACTTATAAGATGTAAATTTAACGATGATGCTTCGGGTCTTATCTTCGATTTTTTTACCAACACGACGGCATCTATCGATATTATCCATTATTTCCTCAGGTAATTGCATTTTACGACAAAGCACTTCTCTTATTTTCGCTTCTGCATCTTCATTACTTTCCTCACCAACACCGAAAATTCTCAGGCAATTTCTTCGGGAGTACTGCTCCAAACGATCCACTTTTTCCGTTAACTCATTGTTTAGTTCACGTACCGTTTTTATATCATCGTCTTGCTTCTTTCGTTCTTCCTTCCATTTATTATCTAATTCTTCAAACACTTTTTCCACTAACTGTTTAATAAACTGTTCATCATTTAAAATACTTAGTGCAATTTCTTTTGCCAAAGCGACCTGATCTTTTGTTTGTGTTCTGGCGGTCATTTTTCTTTTATGCTGGATTTATTTCACAATGTTTGTTTTATGACAATTTTTATTTGAAGAAAAACTTGTCAACGAAGCACAAATATTTGGGCGCCGAGTTTTATTGTTTGATTCTTTGAAAATTGTCGGAGCAACGGCAAGCACGTCTATACACTTCGAGAGCACATGATAAGTACGAGGTTTAAAAAACACCTACTTTACTGTAACTGTTTTACGAAATCTCAATGCAGGTCTTATTGAATTTCATAATTTTATGTTCTGAAAAAGAATAGCAGACTAACTCAATCTTACAATAACATACAGGGTGATTAAAGTTTTTGCTAACTTAAGTTGACAATATTGCAGCAGTAAATTTAATCATCCTACATTCATACTGGAACAGCAAAGGGTAAAAGGTAAACTTTTCTAATGAATAATATTGTCAATTGATATACAGCCTGTTTCAATGAAGATGCACCAAACTCGTTATGTCGATAGATATCGTGAAAAGAAATAAAAGTTTTCTATATTTTTTTTTCTTGAATAAGTTTCGAGAAAATCGAAGGGAAAGCAAAGTCGCATATTTTTAGGATGGACTTTAAATGAGAATGAATTGATTGTACGCATTCTCATACGAATCGCTTTATTGGTTTATTACTCTAGCTAGAATGTCGCCCCAGCTGATTCGGCAAAACACATTTAAAACATCGTGGTTGTTGGAAATCAATAAAAATAATAATAGTAGAGGGAATAAGCCGATTCTGGGACCTCCTCTGACCTTGACCTAAAATTCTATCAATGTCAGAGGAGGTCCCAGAATCGGCTTATTCATAATTTTGACCTTGACCTAAATTCTAGATAGATAGGGTCAAGGTCAGAGGAGGTGACCTAATTAAAGTTGATGTAGTTAAACAGTGTCAAGGTCAGAGAAGGTTCCAGAATCGGTTTATCCGTGGAAGGTGACCTAGAGTGACCTCAGAGGTGGTTGAACCAGTGCATTTGAATCGTACCCCCACCAATGAGGAGGATATATAAGCTGAAATCTATCGTCGTTGAATTACATTTGAGTAATGTATGTCATAGTGGTACAAGTAATGTGTTTTTCCCGTGATTATTATATGAAGTTATACTTGCAAAAACATGTTTGAGTGTGATCTGTGCGGAAAAGAATTTACCCGAGTTGATAATAAGAATCGTCATATGCGTACCGCATGTCATGGAAAACGTCAGAAAGTAAACGAAGTTGCTGGATCATCTAAAGATTTTGAAATGTTAAATGTCGTAAAGTGTGACGTGTGTGAAATATACGTTAGCAAAATATGTTTCTCAGCACATTTACGGAGCAATGCGCATAAAAGTAATGCATTTGGAGTTATTGATAATGGAATAGAAAAAATTGCTGGTGCATTCGGTGACAAAATCGTTATAATTATGTGGATATTGACGATTTTACATATAATATTAAAGAAAAAGTGCTAACTTTTATCCAAAGTCTAGTGGATATCCACAGAGCATTAAAAGTAAATGTGGAAGTGTTTGGAGTTTATTATTTCAATTCAAAGGATGATGCAGAGATAAAGTCATTCAACACTAAAAATAAAATAATTTGTACTAGTACAGATATACAGTGTGGTGATAAAGTAACGCACCATAGCGTTGACTTTTTCGAAAAATGCTCAGACAGGTCGATTTTACTTTTAAAAAAGATATCTTTTACAACCAATTTTAATTTTATGTCACTTACCACTTTTGCGCTGTGATGTCATCGACACTTTTTTTAAATGACAATCTATTTTTTTGAAAATGTCATTTGAAAGCATCCATTTTTCTGAGTACAAAAATGTTAATGAACCACTAGTTGCATAAGAAAATTTTGAAGAAAAATATTATTGAAAAATGGAAATGTGATTTTTAATCTTAATAAAATTTCAACCTAAAATAATACTTTCTTATAAAAACATAACAAAACAACTTAATAAAATTACAATAAATGCTGAAAATGTCCTCCACCAACCACTGTGACAGTGACCGCTCGTGTGTAAACGCTGTTAATGAGTCTTGCGATGGTTTCACAGCTAATGTTATTCATTTCCGTCCTAATTTTGTTTTGTAAGTTTTCTTTTTATGGAGTTATCTAAAAGGTCGAGTTTATGTGAACAGACTTCAAAATATGGAAGACTTACAAAACAAAATGACGTCACAGCGCAAAAGTGGTAACTGACATAGAATTAAAATTGGTTGTAAAAGATGTCATTTTTAAAAATAAAATCGACCTGTGCGAGCATTTTTCGAAAAGGTCAACGCTAAGGGTGTTTTTTCGCTTGGTGCGTTACTTTATCACCACACGGTATATATTTACAGTTGGTTCTTGTCCGATGAAATTTGTATCACAAAATCTTTTAAGCTTCGTCGACGAAGCTGTCGAACGACTGCGAAACGTTAAGTGTATAGTGCGCGATTTAGTGTCTGCTTAAAAGATTTTGTGATACGCGGTGTATAGTATACATCAGAATTTTGTAAACGAGATGCATGCGAAAATGTCTGAATTTCAAGAGCGAGATTCAGGTAAAAATTTAACTAAACTTTTAGTAAATGGATATAATTTTAAATTTTGTTTTTGTTATTATAGAATGGGCCTTACGGAAGATTTTGTATATGGAAATTAACATTAATAAATATAACCTATTAAAGGCTTCCAGTTTTGTATCATTACCTGCTACAATATGAGCGAAGAAAGCTGTCATAAATGTTCAAAATAATGATAATGCTTGTTTTGCATGGGCGATAACATCTGTAGTGTGCCAACCAACAGGTCCTCCTCAAAGAATGTCTTCATATCCGCATTACAACACAGACTTAGAATTTCCACTGAAAGTGAGTGATGTGAAATATTTTGAAAATAAGAATAATTTTCTATAAATTTATACGGACTCAGTTCTTATTATAATGGTAATATTATGTTTACAGTTGGTAATATTATGGTGAATGAAATAGTGGGACCGTTACATTTTACAAAAAACCGGAAAGATATTCATGTAAATATATTGTTAGTTGATGATAATGATGGAAACACTCATTATTGTTGGATCAAAAATTTATCACGTTTAGTGTCAAGACAAACTTCACGCCATAGTCACAAGAAATATATATGCGAGGGGTGTTTGATATATTTCACATCTGAGGAAAAATTACGAAGACATAAAAGAGAAGACTGCAAAATTGTTAAAACCGTTTTACCATCGGCAGAATTGAGGATAAATAAATATGGTGAATCTATGCCAGAGAACATATTACAGTTTGAAAATTTTGAAAAACAAATGAAACTACCATTTGTTGTGTATGCTGATTTCGAAGCTTTGTTGAAACCGTTAGATAGAGCAGAACCAAATCCGAATAAAGCTTTTACAGTTAAATGTTATGAACATGAACCTCATTCTTTTGCGTATTACGTTAAATGTAGTTTTAATGATGACCTGTCAAAATTAAAGGTATATCGCGGGCAGAATGTTGCGATTGAATTTATAAGGTCCTTAGAAAATGATATTAAATGTATGTATGAAATGTATTTAAGCAAGATTGAGTGAATTAACGCGAGAGGAGAAGGAGACTTACGATCGTGCAACAATTTGTCATATCTGCGAAAAACCCATTTCGGATATTAAGGAAAAAGTTCGTAATCACGAACATCTAACAGGGGCGTTTAGAGGTGCCGCACATTCTGTTACATACAGAAGAATACCGGAATGAATTTTGTTACTTTATAATTAATGTTACATACATTAATTATAAAGTACCAAAATTCATTCCGGTTTTCTTTCATAATCTCTCTAATTATGACAGTCACTTATTTGTAAACGCAATGGCATTAGAAGGGGAAGATGTTGACGTAATCGCACAAAATAAAGAGAAATATATTTCTTTCGCGAAGATAATTCATGTAGGAGAATACATTGATTGTAAAGGAAGAAAGCGTAAAATTAATTTTAAAATACCACCACACTGTTAGAAGTGCGTGATCACGAACATCTAACAGAGGCGTTTGGAGGTGCCGCATATTCTGTATGTAACATTAATTATAAAGTACCAAAATTCATTCCGGTTTTCTTTCATAATCTCTCTAATTATGACAGTCACTTATTTGTAAAAGCAATGACATTAGAAGGGGAAGATGTTGACGTAATCGCACAAAATAAAGAGAAATATTAAAATTAAAAGGGAGCTCCATGCTTTTTTGTAGGTTATGGAACAGAAGAACAAGGCTGAGTCTCACTACAAATAATTTAATACTGAGAAAGCGACCGCGGTTTCGTCAATTAAGACATTGTCAAGCTGAGTTCTTAGCTAAAAATAAATAAAAGTATTACATCACAGCTAAAATTACGAATTAAAATAATCTAACTTACAAAAGCAACAGGGAACGCCAATCATGGGGGATGGAGTGTGAAAGAACGAAGTACGGAAGAAGTGACAGGTAAGTGGAATCAACTGCAGTGTTGCCAAGATATGGATTTGAAAAAACTATCAGTGTTAAAACGGGTTTGATCGTTAAGAAGGGGCATCGGATGGAAGTTATCATGGAGAAAAATTTCGAGCTGTTCCGCGATATTGAGAGAATTCCCCTTTGGGAGGTTATGTAAAAGTATGATGTTTGAATTAGAGTCAAAATTATGTGAATTGTCAATCAAATGATTGGCAAAAGTAGAATCGGTTTTACGAAGACGCCAAGAACGTAGATGTTCATTCACTCTGGTATTCAGGGACCGTCCAGTTTGGCCAACATAAATGGAATGGCAAGTATTACAAGATAAAGAATAAACACCGCTTCGTGACATAGGGTCAACAGGGTCTTTGTTGTGGCAAAGAAGGTTGCAAAGGTTAGATTGTGTTTTAAAAGAAATATTGAGATCGAGGGACATAAGAATTTTTTTAATTTTAATAGATAATTCACCTATGAAGGGAATGGCAAAATATTTCTTAGAGTGATCCTCGGGGGGCTTTAAAGTCGGAAAGATGATTTGATTGGTGAGATTATTTTTTGTACGCTTAAAAATATTAAGAACGGGTTTGATGGGGAAACCGTTTAAAAAGGCGATCTGGATAATAGTACCAATTTCAGAACTGAAATCCTGGTACGACATGGGGGTTGTGAGGGCCCTATGGAATAAAGAACGAAACGCCGCAAATTTATGTTCTGTAGGGTGAAAAGAACAATAGTGGATGCAGTTGGAAGTGTAAGTAGGTTTTCTGTAAATTTTGTAATGCAGAGAATTATTAGATTTGAAAATGGTTAGATCTAAGAAATTTATAGAGCAGTTTTTTTCCATTTCTAGAGTAAAATTAATTTTAGGGTGTAAAGCATTAAACTCGGATAACAGTGAATGAATAGCTAACAAAGGGCCATCATAGATAATTAAGATGTCGTCCACGTACCTACCATAAAATTGAATGTGGTCTTTGTGAATGCTGTTAGAAGAAAAGAAGATGTTTTCAAGCCTGTCCATAAATAGGTCGGCCAGAAGAGGGGAAAGGCTACAACCCATAGCCAGGCCATCAGTTTGTGTATAATATTTTTTATTGAAAATAAAGAAATTTTGCTGTAGAGTTATTTTTAACAATGAATGTAAAAATTGAGCACGGGAGTCAGAGAGATCCGAGGAAGTAAGAAGATTGTTCAAGATATCGATAGCTTCTGTGACAGGGATGGAGGTGAATAGATTTGTCACATCAAAGGACACTAAAATGCTGTTCTTGGAAAGTTGAACGGATTGTAATTTCTGAATCAAATGGTGCGAGTTAGTTAAGCTAAATTTAGTTTGTAGATTTAAATGACATTTAAAAGTATTGAGTAGAAATTTAGAAATCGGGGAGGCTGGTGAGCCCGTGAAAGATACGACGGGTCTTATAGGGCAGAAATAAGAGAAATATATTTCTTTCGCGAAGATAATCCATGTAGGAGAATACATTGATTATAAAGGAAGAAAGCGTAAAATTAATTTTAAAATAAGATTAGTGGATTGTTTTCGTTTCATGCAATCATCTTTGCAGAAATTAAGCTCATATTTGGAAGATTGGCAATGTCGAGAAATTAGGAAACATTTCAGTGATGATAAATTGTTTAAATTAGTACGTCAAAAAGGGATATTTTCATACTATATAGATTCGTATATAAAATTAGATTTTCCGAAATTGCCATGTAAAGAAGAATTTTATGATGCACTAAATGATGAAAATATAAGGGATGAGGATTATGAAAGAGCGGAACGTGTTTGGAATTAATTTAATTGTAAAACAATGGGTGATTATAGTGATGTATATTTAACATCTGATGTCTTACTATTAGCAGATGTTTTTGAAAATTTTAGAGATCTATGTATTAATAACTATAAATTAGATCCTTGTCATTTCTATACAGCTCCAGGATTAAGTTGGGAGGCAATGTTGCGAATGACAAAAGTTAAATTAGAATTATTACAAGATGTTGGTATGTTACATTTTTTCCAAAACGGTATTCGTGGAGGTATAAGTATGTGTTGTAAAAGAATGGAAAACGCTAATAATAGATTTTTACAAGGTTCCGACTCCACATTCCCGACTAAGTTTTTAATATATCTTGATGCTACAAACTTATATGGTTTCGCAATGTGTTCGAGGTTTCCATGGGGAAATTTTGCTTGGTTATCCACAGATGAAATTAATAATTTAAATATTTTAGAGTTAGAGGAAGATTCAGATATCGGATACGTTTTCGAAGTGAATTTGGAATATCCTACTCATTTACATGTCATAATGATTTACCATTTTGTCCTGAAAACATTATTCCACCGAATTCAATGTATAGTACGCTTATTCCAAATCTTTGTAATAAAACTAAATACATAATTCATTATTTAAACTTGAAACAATGTTTGGAACACGGTTTAGTATTAACTCGAATTCACAGAGCTATTAAATTTTCACAATCTCGATGGTTAAAAATTTACATAGATTTTAATTCCAAGAAGCGAGCCGATGCAAAAAATGAATTCAAAATTTTTTTTTTATAAATTGTTGAATAACAGTGTTTTCGGAAAAACTATGGAAAATGTTGAAAATAGAGTTGATATTAAATTAGCAACGCATTGGGAAACACATAATCGAAGACTGGGAGCTGAAGTTTTGATCGCGAAACGAAACTATAAGTCAAGCAAAATTTTTAGTGATCATTTAGTCGCAATAGAATTAGCTAAACTGCAAATAAATAGTAGTTTTAACTTCGCTACAGTCAGGTCCTCCTTGATTGATATCCGCGTACCTCGCAATTTTTGTTTGTTATAAAATGCTATGCTTCTCCACTTATAAGATGTAAATTTAACGATGATGCTTCGGGTCTTACCTTCGATCTTTTTACCAACACGACGACATCTATCGATATTATCCATTATTTCCTCAGGTAATTGCATTTTACGACAAAGCACTTCTCTTATTTTAGCTTCTGCATCTTCATTACTTTCCTCACCAACACCGGAAATTCTCAGGCAATTTCTTCGGGAGTACTGCTCCAAACGATCCACTTTTTCCGTTAACTCATTGTTTAGTTCACGTACCGTTTTTATATCATCGTCTTGTTTCTTTCGTTCTTCCTTCCATTTATTATCTAATTCTTCAAACACTTTTCCCACTAACTATTTAATAAACTGTTCATCATTTAAAATACTTAGTGCAATTTCTTTTGCCAAAGCGACCTGATCTTTTGTTTGTGTTCTGGCGGTCATTTTTCTTTTATGCTGGATTTATTTCACAATGTTTGTTTGTTTTTTGAAGAAAAACTTGTCAACGAAGCACAAATATTTGGGCGACCGAGTTTTATTGTTTGATTCTTTGAAAATTGTCGGAGCAACGGCAAGCACGTCTATACACTCCGAGAGCACATTATAAGTACGAGGTTTAAAAAACTCCTACTTTACGAAATCTCAACGCAGGTCTTATTGAATTTCATAATTTTATGTTCTGAAAAAGAAGAGAAGACTAACTCAATCTTACAATAACATACAGGGTGATTAAAGTTTTTGCTAACTTAAGCGCAATTTTTTGTAACACTGTAATCGTGAGTAAAAACAGTTCATTTTTGCTAATGGGAACGTCTTTGTAGCTCCAAACATAACGAAGTTGACAATATTGCAGCAGTAAATTTAATCATCCTACATTCATACTGAAACAGCAAAGGGTAAAAGGTAAACTTTTCTAATGAATAATATTGTCAATTGATATACAGCCTGTTTCAATGAAGATGCACCAAACTCGTTATGTCGGTAGATATCGTGAAAAGAAATGTTTTCTATATTTTTTTTTCTTGAATAAGTTTCGAGAAAATCGAAGGGAAAGCAAAGTCGCATATTTTTAGGATGGACTTTAAATGAGAATGAATTGATTGTACGCATTCTCATACGAATCGCTTTATTGGTTTATTACTCTAGCTAGAATGTCGCCCCAGCTGATTCGGCAAAACACATTTAAAACATCGTGGTTGATGGAAATCAATAAAAATAATAATAGTAGAGGGAATAAGCCGATTCTGGGACCTCCTCTGACCTTGACCTAATTTTCCGGACTGTTTTTGTTTTCTTGCCCTTATTTAGCGTTTCCTTTAAAATTTTACCTTGACCGAAATTAAAATCTTTTCTGGTGAGTCTGTGAGTATTGCAGTTTTTCGTTTCATTCTTCCTCCATTTTTGGGTTTAGTGAAATCTGCCTTAGGTAATGGCTTGAGAATCTCAGGAGTAATTAATGTTGTTGAATTATTTGGAATCGAAAGTGATGGCGGCGAAAGAGTAGCGTGTCTGCCTGTCGATGATCCTGGTTGACTTTCCGATGAACTGGTATGTCTGATTGTTAGTGGTTTTAGTTGACTTTGATTTACTTCTGATTGATTTAGAATTCCAGATATATGATTTTCAGTCGTTAGGTCCTCGTTGTCTAGCGGTCTGTCAGTTACAGTTGATGGAGCAAAATCACAATCTCTAAAAATCTCTCGATTGAAGGGTCATATACCAGTGCAAGAAAATCCAGATAGAATATTACTTGGTGTGGTGGCGAGAGGAAGCGATGCTTTTGCAACTGAAGGTAAATCGTAAATAGTCATGCATTTTCCTGGGTTGTTTTTCATCCACTGATCTGCAGCATTGTTAAAATACTTTTTAAAAGGACCAAATTAAGGAAATTGATACATGGGAAGAGTGATTGTCTAATAAAACAAGCACTTTATTAGTTTCGCTTGGTTTCGCATGTCTCACAAAATGTTTCATAAAATCAAGAAATTCTTTTTCTTGCATCCATCCTGACTTATTTCCACTCCCTACACATCCTATGGGTCCATCTCTAATAAAATGATCCTTAAATCGTATACGAGGGAATACAAACATTGGTGGAACTGTATTACCTACTGCGTTTACAGCTACACATAAAGTAACAAGTGTTCCGCGTTCTTGAGATGTTATAGATCCCACTTGCTTTGTCCCCTTTTTAGCTATTACTTTGGTTGGCTTTTGAACCGTGGACACACCAGTCTCATCAATATTGTAAATGTTTTGGGGTTCAAAATTATGTCTTTCCAAAACAGTTGTCAATTTATTGAAAAAGTTGGATACGTTTTCTCTATTAAATTTCATGGCTCGTGAAAGACTAGTTGATTGAGGCGTACGAAGGTTAAATGAGAATTTCGTCTTAGAAAGGCTAAAAGCCAATCTTCACTTGCGTGTTCTGTTTCATTCCATTTTTGAGGATAGGTAAGCCCATTAGAATAAGCAAACTGAAACGCTAATTTACGCAGATCTTTTGTAGTGAGACCGAAATATAAATCCACAGTCTTCTCACAATATTTTACAAGTTGTGATTCTTGTTCAGCAGTAAATACTTTGTTATAAGGATTGTATCCTACCCTAGGCTGCAAATTGTTACGCAGGGAGTTCACGTAACGATTTAATGAAACGTGACACATTCCATAATCTTTAGCCACTTTTCTAACGGAGTGGTTGTTATCTATCACCTTTCTTGCTGCTTCTTCATAAATTTCTTTGGGTATCAATCCCCTCTCGGTCTTTCTTGGTCTGGGTTTAACCATTTTTTATGAAACTAGAAATAAGGTGATTTTATTTTAAAAAGTCTGAAATAGGTGTCAATTGTAACATGTTACAATCGACACCGTAACATGTGTTATAATTGACACCCCATAGCCTATAAAGATATCATTTCTTTTTTCGTATTTATTAGGTAATACCTAGAAAATCTGTACGTGAAAAATAAGAACTGAGGCAACATACAAACTAATACTCACCCTAAAATATTTTCAAGCGGAGCATATAGAGAATTTTAGAAACAATTTGTACCACTACATTTATTTACTTTTTGGTCGATTTTCAAATATATGACCACACGATGCACGGGCTGCACAAGGAATATATTCGAACTACATACCAAAATTTAGAACGCTTTCTGCTTCACTGTGTAAATGCGTTTTAATATATTTTAAAAATAGAGGCGCTGTTATCTGCTTTGTTACAATCGACACTTCTTACAATTGACACTGGTCTCCCCTACTTCAAATTATGCAGTAAATAATATGCACGAAATGCCTCAAACTCCGGCTGTGATTGGACGATTTAAAGATGAATACGCAGAAGAGATAGTAAAATCATTTTAAAAAAGCAAAAGTTGTTAAAAAATATGTAATAGATAAATATTTAACTGTAAATGATTATAAACAAATTGTGGAACAAGACGGTTTTATTTATAGAAAAATTTATGTATTTCATTCTGATTTTCATACGGTATACACAAAATTAAAAAACAAAATTGCACTATCATCCCATGATGATAAACGTTACATTTTAGAGGACAAAGTTTATACTCTGGCATGGGGGCATTACAAAATAGCTGAAGTCGAAAAAGATAGAAAATTAAAAGAATTAATTCAAGGTTTAGAGAAAGAATTGGAAAAAATTAATAAATTGTAAATAGAGTATAAGATGTATTAGTAAGTAAATAAAAGAGAGTAAAATATTAAGACATTTTATTTAAATATCATATCTTACAACTGTACTTAATAAAAATTTATTATAAAATATTGTGTTTTGGTATCCAAGTATCATGTTTCGAGCTCAACCCTAGGTAATTAACGAGGGCTTTATTGCCTTTTTTTCTCAACACATTAATTAAATACACATCAGGATGTTTCACTTTTTGTAATTCGTATTCATAGAATCCACCGAGTATAGCTTCATCGTCAGCATCTTTAATTAGGTAAGTTCTGGGAAAAGTATTATTCACTGATGTGACGGTAAATATTTCATTAGACCAATTAGGAGTGTACATTTTTGAAAATGCTTGTCGATATTTACTGATGCGTACATGATCTCCAACTTTAAATTTTGCAATTCTTGGATCCACAATTTTTATGTTGCTGTAGACGGAGTGTAAAATACTTTTCGCATTTCTTTGATTTATCCTACTGGGTTTGTAACCGGTCGTACTGTGAACTATGTTGTTGTATTTTTCTATTAGTTGTGGTAATAAATTGAGCCAGCCGAAATTTCCTTGCATGCTAAATTCTTTCCACATTTTTTGTTTTAATGTTCTATTAAAGCGTTCAACTATCGAACTTTTTAAATTAGAATATGTGCTATAGTGATTAATTCTATACTTCTTCATTAAATGTTGAAAGTCTGCATTGTAAAATTCTTTTCCATTATCTGTTTGTAGATTTTTCGGTATAGAATTTTCACCTTCAGATTATAATCGATTGGAAAGCTTTGGTTACTTCTTTACCCGTCTTATTTTTTAATGCTATTCCCCAAGCATATTTAGAAAATGTGTTGATCACAGTCAAAATGTACTTGTATCCTTTGTTTACCTTTGAATAAGGAAGCATTTCAATTAAGTCTGCTTGGAAAAGATCTTTGAGACCTTTTATTATAACTCGGCGACGATGAAAGTTTTCCTTGCCGGTTTATGCAGTTCATCAACAAGATCACGTTTTACATTCGATGATAAATTAGACATTTTTAGTTAGAATTCGTTTTCTTATAATAAATTCAACAAATAATGTAGTTGCAGAAATTAAAGCTGTACAAGCAAATGAGATTTTATCTCCCACGTTCAACGTTCTTCCAATTAAAGTGTCAGTGCAATCTATACCGTTGATTGATACTTTCTTGCTGCTAGGTTTATGAAAAATTACTTTTCTAACAACACAAGTTTCTTGGATCGCATACGTTGTTTGATTACCTCTAGTTGAAAGAATAAATTCGCCTTGGGCATTTAACTGATCACTATGAAATTCCAATAATGTTTCGTAAAATAATGGTGTAGCAGAAATATGTTTCATAACACTGTTTGTGAATATGTCTTCCAAATTTATCAATCATCATTGTTAACTGATCAACAAAGACGTCGTCGCACTGGAGAATGTCCTCGGTGATGTCTTGTTAAATAAGGGCTACAGAATAATTTTGGCTGCTTTCAGTTCTTCGATAATAGCTATAATCTCATTGGTATGTCCTGTATGACCTGCAGATTCTGATGCTTTCAATAAACGTAATCGTTCTACTAGTTCATTAGGATTATCCCAGTATTGATACTGTGTACACCTGTAAGGCATAAGTTGTTTTTCTAAAGCTCCACCTGTTTTCCAGCTTCGAGCCCACCAAACGTTTGGTGGTTTTCCCTGCATTATTGGTTTTATAATATTCGTATACTTATATCCTCTACTTGCAGATATTCGCCCAGAAGGATCATAATTTACTTTAAATGCATGAGTTCTTCTTAATACATCTCTATAGTCACGTACATCGTGAAATATAAATTTCTCAGGAGCTTTCTTAAAAATCAGTTCATACAAACCTTTTGTACACTTATATGTCAAGTCTCCTATTACAAGATCACGACCATCAAGTAAGTTCCTCGGTACCAATAAACAATTTCCCATCATGTTTTCTTACACCGTATTTGGTGTCAAATTCACTTTCCACATCAACGTTAAATCGTGTAATATAATCATGTGGTAACGGATCAATTTGTTGTAAAGCAGCCTGTACCTCTGGTGATTGTAATTTAGATTGTAGTATTGATTTTCGTTCTTCTAAAAGAGTACGAGCATGAGCTTCGGATTCGTCTAAAGGGACACTACTGGTATCTGTATGATACTCTTCAGCTTCTTCATAAGCAGATTTTGATGTTGATTCAGGCTCTTCAAGTTCTTCTTCTAAGATGGAAGGTTGTTTCTTTTCAATTTCACGACCAACTGGTGTTGAAGTACTCACATCTTGCTTTTCTGACCATGTAATTTGTGATGAAGGATCAGATTTTAATTTATAAATTGGTCTTTTTCGTATGGAAGAACTTTTTGGTTCCCCTTTAAAGCCTTTTTCACTAGCTTCGTACGATTGTTGCTCTTCTTTTGTAGGTAATACACTGCGAACGACATCCAGCTTATTAACAATATCTTTTAGTGGCTCTACAATAGGTGAATAAGTTGTCTGAAGATACTTTTGTGATTGCTCAATATGACGTCTTGATTGTTCGATATCAGATTTAAGTGTTTTTAATTTAGTACGCAAACTTTCACGTGCAGTAGCTAATTCAGCTTTAAGTTTGTTACTCATGGTGCATGCGTTTTCTGTAACGTCTTTTACAATACTGAGGAAGTTTATAAAATGTAGTGGTTTTAAAGATGTATACCGCGTCGGCCTGACCACCACTGGCTATGCGTTTATCATGAGTAAATGAAGGATAGAATAGTAGAAAGCGCATGAGTAAACGAAATAGCTACATCAGTCGACGTTGCCGATTGATAACACGGGCCACGCTCCGGCCGCAGCATTCCTACCTTCGCACGCAACATTGTAATATCTCTATTTCATTTCCACACATTTCAATGAGCCTCTCCTTCATTTACTCACAATTAACCGTATACCTAGTCTTGGTCAGACCAACTGTGTATATGTGTCAAATCCTTTACGGTATCTACCTGCATTTATGGGGCAGTCAGTATCAATAACTAAAAAATCAAACTGTTTCTTCCAACAAGTGTGACACATATCACGAAATTGATCAAAAGTTAGGTCTGCGCTCACATGATTGTCGTATATATGCCTTAAATTTGTGGAATCTGAAATAATACCAAAAAATTACAGTTATCCCGAAACATTTTTTTGGGAATTGCACTATAAGTCTGACTTAAATAAAAACAATCAACGTTTCTGTGGCGTCCAAATGAAAAATATTCTTTAATTAAATTTTGTGTACTGCATTGAACATCGTCAAAAACAACAACTGAATATTCTTTTACGTTTTCAGGTGATACCATTTTATCAATATCAGAAATTTCAAAGTAACCTATCTCGGGCACTGTTGCTAGCAATTTTCGAAGAAATTCATACTTCCCCTGAGATAAGGTCTAACAACAAATGTATAAATTTTTAAAACGCAACCCGTTTGGATGCACTAATAGCGTGACCAACAGGTTGCTTTTCCCTACACCTGATCGTCCGGTAATAATGCCACGTTTGCTGGATCCTCCAAAAAAAGGGCTATGACGTTTAAAAGTTTCACTTGCTATTGCATCGTCGAAGTTTTGTACAGGTAATTGTAAAATCTGTTGTTTAAATTTCATACTTCGAATAAAATACTTTACTCTTTACAACGTGCAGCACTTTAATGAAGTGTTGCAAGTATTAACTGCATTCGTTATTTAAGGTAAAAATTATTTTCTATGATAACTAAAATGGATGCGTACAATTTAATAAAACACAAAGATATTCGGGTGTATGTGTATTTTTTTATATCTGTATTGATGTACAATTTTCCAAAAATAATACAGGCTGTTCAGAAACTAGTGATTGCGTAGCGCTGTTCCTTGAATGATTCTAAAAAGATTTTCATACAAAAACTTATTTTATTTATTTTATTAATTTTCATCAGTTGAAGACATGTTAAAATAACTAAGAATGGAGGACAAACTGCAAGGGTAACAAAAACTTCTACAAAATTATAATTTGAACAAATTTTGGTCGGTTAAACGCATTTTTCATTACTCATATCTTCAATTTAATGATCTCGAATATAAACAGAACGGCTCGTACAAAGTTTTTGTTTTAAGATTTTCTTAGAATTATGCAAAGAACAGTGCTATGACAACCGAGTCCCCTAACAGGGTGTATAGCGCAACGAGTTATAGAATTGCACATCGATTGCAACACTCTTGCAATCGATGTGTGAAATATTTAATTTTGTTTATATGTATAATTTAACAATTAAAATTCAAATCGAAAAATGGGTATTTAATTGAATCACCTGCTTGAAAAACTCGACAAGTCCATTTCTGAAAATTGAGTTTCAAACTTTTTTCAACTATATTTAGACTAGTCATAAAAAACATTGTTTGGTTAATCATGAAAAACATTGAAACAAACCACATAAATGTTCCCCAATAATTGCAGTTTCAGAAAGCGCACCTCGAAAAACTTTAGACAGTTTTTCGATTATCTCAAATCTATGTTTATGGGACTTGTCGGGTTGTTCAAATAAGTGATTCAATTAATAATATTGAAATATCAAAATTATTTATTACTTTTAAATTGTTGTATAAAAGTTAAAATGTTCTTAACTAATAACAACTTAAGGGTAAAAATTATAATGAAAGCTGATAGTGCGTAGAAATCTTGATACCAACTTATGGGTATTTAAAATACAAAATATTTGAAAATAATGAAGTTTTGACAAGTTTTAATGTTAAATTCAAACTTGTTATATAAAAGTTAAAAAGTTCCTAACTAATACCAACTCAAGGGTAAAAGTTATAATGAAAGCTGATGGAGCGTAAACATCTTGATACTAACTTAAGGGTATTTAAAATACAAAATTTAGTTTTGAAAAGATGCAAAGCTAATGCAAAATTCCTATAAAAATTACAATAGAAGCCGATGGCCCGTAAATTCTAAGTATTATCAACTTATCGATTACAATTAAAGTGAAAGCAGAAAATTTAAGAGAATTTGAATCACTGAAAATTGATGAAGTTATTAAAAATAATCAAGAATAATTGCTTATTTAAAATACCTCCCAGCTCTCTGCTACCTACCTGTAGGTTTGCAAATTGTGTGCGGAGTGTCTAAGTCTCCACACCGCTCGGTGTAGCTCGTGGAGAAGGGAAGGTTCGACGAAACCCCAATGCAAAAGGTGGGCAAAAATGATTTAAAATAAAACGCACCAGCTGAGCACACTTGTTTATATTTAACTTGTTCAAAGAACTTCAAACAACGAACATTTAACAACGGAACATAAATAAAAAAGTAACACATTAAAATAAATCCGTACCACAGATCTGTGCTTCGGTCACACGTACGGTACTAATCTTAACACAACGATTCCGCCAGTATAATTCGTTCAACAACGACTCCGTAAAGATAATAATAAAAAAAACCAAAGTTATCCCGACCTTCGTATCCACTCAAGATCCAGCGTCCGTTGTAGGTCACTGTCAAACGTCAACCCGAAGCGTCCTCCCGCGGTGAATCGCAGAGTTAGTCAAGGGGTGGCTAAACCGCCACGGTCGCGTCGTATTCCCGGACGAGTCCACTCCTCCAAGGTAAGGCGGGTAGGCCGGCTCACAAAGTCCCTGCTTGATACGGGAATCTGGGCCTCAGACAAGAAGTCCGGAACCGAGCTACCACCGGGATTAACTAGCAGTCCAATTAAAGTCGAAGTAGAACTCGTACTAAAACTCGTACTAAAACTTGTACTCAAAGCCTAATGGAAGAAAATATGCGTTACGTTTCTTCGCAGTCAGAACAAAGTCGCAAGACATACCTGTTTCGTATTTCGACGACAGGCTTGGAAAGCTGTTTAGCAAGCTTAAAATTCTCTCCTCGTACGATAACAGATCTCGGAATAATCCGGTACCACTTCCTCCACAAAAGCCAGTGAAAAAGAAGCACAAAGGAGCTGTACTCACTTACGCACAAAATGAACGATGCGAACGGGAGAGCTTGCGATATGAGACTAGCTGCGAATGCATGCCGCGTTCTTCCCCTAACGCCGGTTCAGACAGAAGTCGTTACGATCGAGACAGATTTACCCCGGAAACCAAGTGAGATGGAGCTATGTAGAATGCCTGAAGTAACAGCGGATAGTTAACATCACGCTATGTTGTGAAATATGGTGCAATGCGACGATCGGCACGTAGGCCGTGTGAACGCTAAAAGTTCCCACGATGATACAGGGTGTATGGAAAATTATTATGAATAACTTGAATGGATTTTTCAACCGTAACATCTCATCCATTCTATCCTGCTGCTGTTGTTGTTTCTGCTGCAGTTGCTCCTGCAAATTTCGTCTAAGCGTTCGTAAAATGATGCGTCTGGCATCTCCTGGTGGGGGTGGCGCCGGTCTTGGCGCTACGGGTGCCACCACCGGTATTTCATTCGTGGGAGTATACCTCGGGGATGGATCAGCAATGGTATATATCGGGGGTGGATCAACAACAGTAGTTTCACTTGTTGATGGGGGCTCAAAATTTATAGCTCCCTGTTCTCCTTTTATAATGGTTCCATCCGTTAACTGAAAACGAATGATTAAAACCAATTCTTTCGTTAATAGAAATGAAAGTAACTCACAGTCATTTCGAAATTTTTAAATTCGATGAACATCTGTAATTTGAAAATATATAAGTATAAGTAAAAATTAATGTCAAAATATAAATGTACCTTTTCCCAGTTGATCCAATTTGGATCGAAGAACCATCGGAAAAAGAAAAATCGCTACAAATATATATGTTTGTAAGCATATATGTCTTAGTGCAATCACTTTAAAGCATTTATATCTGTGGCAAGATCACGCAACAAGTTTTGAATTTGTTGTACACGATCGCGGACTTTTGAAATTTTATCGAACATTTGATTTAAAGTCCGGTCAGTCTCGGACCTTAAATTAACTGTATGAAAAATAATTTCACACCACCCCAATCTATATTCAACATGATCAAAACTTTTTCGCTCTCGTTGCACCGTTTTATAACGTCAGGGGCAATTTTATTCCAGCACTCCTGACCTGCTTTCACCATAATATCCACTATCGGATATATCAGGATTTTTAGGCGAGGAAACAGGTGAGGAAACGACCGAAGGTAGCGAAATATTTTCTTCTCCTATCACATCATTTTGTAGCGCTTCACCTTGAATTAATTGTGCAGAAGATTGTGAGTTATGTAAAACCGTCTCCCAGTGAAGTTGTTCAGATGCTGCACTACGAGGTGGTCCTGCAAAATTTTCCATGTCTTGCACATAATTTTTAATTTCTCGCCCGGGAATAATTTCATCCGAAATTTCTGGAGAAATTGGCACTAAACTTCAATTTGGACCTTTAGGTGATTGCATTAAATTTGGAATCGAATTTGGAATTAAATTTGAAACTAATTCAGTTTGAGGCACCACAAATTATGTTAACTTTATTGTTAACGTTAGTAATAGGAGTAGAGGTTGACAACAATGATAATTGAGATACTCTCATCGACGAATCGGATATCTCAATTGTTTCGGAACCAAATGATGAATTTAGTGGAATATTATCTGTAAGAATTCGAGGTCCCGACTGTCTTGGCAATCTCGAAGTAGTCGAAGTCAGGTATAAAGATCGTTGCTTAGTGACAAGTATTTGATTTTGAGGTGAGCACGTATATGAAGGGACAGCTCGCCGATTAACTCTCCCTTCATTCGTACGTTGACGCTTCAGATTCAAAGACTTTTTCCTAGGCAAATACGATCTTTTGCGGGAACAACCTGCTTTGACTTGAATGATAGTAGAATGTCATATCTACCTGTGTAGATAAGTAGAAGTTTAACACCGGAGCGAAATTAATCCGGTGTCACCAGCAGCTGCAGTGGGACGGGTATGGGTTCTTAATCCAAAACGCGAAGGGCCAACTTCAACACAGGCGCCACTTAATTTTTTTGTAGGGAACGCGGGGAAAAATTAAGAGAAACGCGATACGTCCAAAGCATGTGCAAAGTGTTTATTATCTAGACCATCCAATTAATCAAACAGCACACAGTTGTTAACAAAACAGAAAATAAATAAATAAAGATCCGACCTGATTATACGGCGTATTCGTCCGTCGTGTCGAGGGAGCTCTGCCGGTGCTAAGGCGACTCGCTACGGAACAATTCTGCGGACTGTTGGTTTTCTCGGTGTGTAAGCTGGTGCGTGCCCTGGTATTATCGGTGGCACAACGCTGGGTTATGAAAGCGGTTCCGAGGGAAAGAAAAGCCCAAAAGAAAAGGCCTATAGGCGAGGAAAACGAACATGAACGTCAGGATTATGCAAAACGATGGAGTAAACTTATCTAAGTCCGAGTAGGGCTTAGGCTTGACCACGAGTTGGCGGAAACACAACTCTCTCGCACAGGTGATTTTAGTCAGAGTCGGCCAACAGCTGTAAGATCTATTCTCTTCTTCCAAGAGAAATTAGAGCGGGAAAATCCATAAAACTCAACCACACGCAAATCACATGACGGTCAGAACCACAATGGCAAATCCGGCGTTTTGCAAAATCGAGAGGGGTGGAAAACGGAATAAAATGAGATGAACGATGGTCTGTTTGCATCGTACCAATAACATAAGAATGTGACATCAGCGGTAACCAATCAAAATAAAGGGCAAGGGTTACGGATATACGCACCGGTTTCAGGTGCGGATGTTTTGTAAAACAAAAGAATTTGACCACCCGTCGTTGTCCGCGTCATAAAGTAGTACTCTTTAAATTGGACAAATAAACACCGCGTAAACGCAATTCCAACCCTAAGCAAGGATGGGGCTAATTTTATATAATGAACTTATTCGTCTAATCTGAAGCTTTTAGCGAAAAGCATGTTAAAAAGAAAGTTTTGGGTAAATTACACGAACGAGGAATTGTAAATTCCTACGCGTAATGTGGGAAACAAAACGAAGTGTGCTAAAAATAGATCATAACGTTGACCTGTGTACTGTACAGGGTGTGTTCGTACACAGGCGGAAAATAAACTGTAACAATCCCACCCTTACTGAGATGGAAATTTTGCCCACAGGTAAAATTTCTGAGGTCCAAACGATAAGTAACAATCGGTTAATTTCTACTTGGGGGTGAAGAGTATCAACCACTTGCTTCGTGTCAGGTGGTAAAATACAGTTTAGCTCTTGAGAAATTAAACGCTCAAACATATCACCCACCGTATTCAAAGCCTCATTTTCGACTGGGTCATCTAGGTGCGCCATGATTTCATCGTCATGACGCATCTTTTTAGCCTCGTTGTCTAAATGCGTTAAGAATTCATCATCAAAGTAGTTCAACGGCCCCCCTTCGGCAGACATACCTACATTAGTATCTGTAGATATATTTGTCAAAGCCGTCGGAACAGGCGCTCGAGAGAGGTCTTGTGGTTTTTCTAATTATGATTTTTGTCCTTCACCTTGCATTGTACTGTTGATAAATATATTAGTAAAAATAAAGAAAATAGTTATTATACTCACCGTAAAATGTTTTGAAAAATTGTATATCTGAAAGAGAATGAGAACCAAATCAAAAAATAATTGAGAATCATACAAACGATGTCGTAGAGAATTAATATTATAAAAGCACTTACCAATAGAAAATATCAAGATGCCGGCAGAGCGCACAGGGCACAAGAAGTGATTCTCGGTAAGCACGCTGTCGCTTTTATATCGAAAATTTGAAAGTATAAAAAGAGAAACTTGTTTGCCGAGAAGGAATGTAAAAGTTGTTTACCTAGAAAGGAGGTCAGAACATAACATCTGGTTGGCACAGAAACTAGGTCACGGAAACTAAGTCACGAAATGTGTCCGCTCCTGCCCCCAACATTACTGCGTTGGAAGCGATGGATATGCAATTCCCAGTTTCTGAAAGAAATTTGTATGGTGATATCTCTATCGGTTATCCTCGTTAAAGCCAACTGTTCCCGCAAGCCTACTGACACATGTGGCATCCTCCACTCTAGTTTATCGATTGTTAATTTGACCTTTTCGGCCGGATTGGTTTCGATAATCGCATCCACGTCGTCATTCGCTCTGATCAACACCAATTCCTGTCTCATATTCATCATGATCTTCTTATAGTCTTCGGCGAAGCCCAACAATGTCTTTAAAGGTACGCTGGCCGTGAAATTACCCTTGTGGAGCACGTTGCTTGTTCCTTTCTGAAGCCATCCTGCATTTTCCAGTTTCACTGCATCATTAGGGGTAAACGAAAAAAGCCCTTTCATGGTTGAAGTTACGCCGACGTTTCGCACAGAATTCACCGGTACTCCGTTTAGAAGATATCTAATCTCGCTAAACATATAAGCTACTGGATTATTTATCAACTGTGTTTCCTTCTACGTACAAAAAACTTTCACATGGTAAAAACATTGAAAGACATTGACCCGAATGGTAAGTGTGAATGGTATTCCACACTAGTTACTGAAGTGTCCATTTTAATTTTGTCAGTCACTCCCAAAATATCCATTTCGTTCTGAATAGAAGATGATTGATTTACGTGTAAGTATGATGGTCACCCTTTCACGGTTATCTCGCTTCTACACTGTAATTCTCTCTAAGAGCCACTTTTAAAACGTCTTCCTTCTGTTATTCTATATTAACACTTTATAACCTAGACTCTGTAAAAATAGTCGATTTTCTCTCTTCAAGTTAAATTTTTTCTTTCGATCCAACACTGCGTATTTTCGTGGTTTAAATAATACATTACGTCTTACTCTGTTCCAATTTTTTTATATTGAACGGCCGCTTTCATAAATAATCATTATGTAAATCTCCTCAAATGAAGTCTTATAGTGATCAACTCGTTTCTAAAATTAATAAGACGATCCTCTTGATCCAAGAGCCGGATGACTACTCTTGTAATCACTAGAGACGAGATTTTAGGTAAAACAACTTTTTATTATAAACGTATATTTTTCTAGGTTTTTGATATTAACGTTTAAATTATATAGAAACAAGTCGTTTGAACCTACTTTAATTGCACCTATTTCACCTAAATGGATTAAATTTAACAAAATCTACTATTTTACTAAACGGCTAACTATTTTAGTAAACAGCTAACTATTACACTTGAAATTTAAATATTTCTCAATTTTTTTCTATAAAGTTCAATAAGTTTTGTATATTAAAATTTTAAAAATTTCAAAGAGAGTGCTAAACTCTGAAGAAAGTGTTGCCAATATAGGAACTGTGAATGTAACTTAACTAGAAACTAGAAAATATCGACGGAGTTCGGTAATTTACCGCGCTTTGAGGTTAAAGTATTTATGTATTTTATTTGTTTGTGCTACGTTTCGTAAAATGCCAAAAATAAAGAAAGAATGGATTGCAGAGAAAAAACACTTTTCCCAAAGTGAAGGTAAAGTGTATTGCAGTATTTGTTCTAAAATCGTAAGTATATATATATGTAACTCAGTGCTGTACAAATTTTAAAACTGCATTTTTATTTAGATTACTTGTTACCAGAAGTCGCATATTCGACAGCATGAGACGTCAGCCCTGCATTTAGGTAATGCTAAAAAGAAAATGCAACAATTGCAACTTACAAATATGGATACGAATACGAACGAAAAATCAACTTTTTATTTTCATCTATGTAACGCAATGACAGTTGCGAATATACCATTTTATAAATTAGAATGTGCCGTGTTAAAATCTTTTCTCGAGAAATACACAGGACATTCCATGCCCCACCGTACCACACTCACCAAGAATTATCTGCCGAAGCTTTATGCAACTGTAAGTATGTTTCACCATAATTGAAGTACCATAAATTACTAACTGAATTACTACTAAATTTTAGAGTATAATAAAGATTCAGCAAGTTGTTGGCACCAAAGATATTTATGTCTGCATTGATGAAACAACTGATGTCAGAGGTAGATGTATTGCTAATTGCATTAT
This sequence comes from Dorcus hopei, assembly GCA_033060865.1. Classification (NCBI taxonomy): domain Eukaryota; kingdom Metazoa; phylum Arthropoda; class Insecta; order Coleoptera; family Lucanidae; genus Dorcus; species Dorcus hopei. The sequence continues at coordinate 402,195 of CM065419.1, read as the reverse complement.
TGGTGTTTTGAACTGTGAAGAACCTTCAAAACCTTACTTGTTAGCTTCTAAAGATATAGACAAAACAAATCATGATACAATGGCACAATTTGTTAATGAATCTCTAGGGAAATTTTAAGATTATGAATTAATAAATTCTTGACAAAAGAATGTTCTTAGGTGTCTTATGGCCTAATGGAATACAGCACAATAAAGTCCAACTTTTATATTCAGATGCTGCAGCCTATATGCTAAAATGTGGTACAAGTTTAAGTATATTTTATCCTAATTTAAAGCATGTGACCTGCATGGTACATGGGCTCCATCGTGTTTGTGAAACAATTAGAGATTCTTTTCAGAATGTAGATAAAATTATATCAAACACAAAAAAAAAAATTCTTAAAGCGCCCTTGAGAATTCAAGCTTATCAAGATAAACTAAGAGAAACTCCACTTCCACCTGCTCCAATAATAACCAGGTGGGGGAGCTGGTTAACTGCAGTTTTATTTTACAAAGAACACTTTGAAAAAATCAAAGAGGCAAGTGTGTATTAAGTATATGTTACTTATACCTTTAGGCTGTAAAAAAAATGGTAAATCAACAATATCCTTTCTTTTTAGTGACATTCTAAGATCATATCGAGGGCGTCATGTCAGAAGGGCGTATCAGCATAATAATATAATGGCGCTTACGCCCTTCTGATATGTCGCCCTCGATATTCTAAAAAAATCTACCTTATGATTTATTAAAGATGTGGAAGCTTTAAGATGGAAATATTAACATTTTTCTGTTTGAATTATTCTAAATATTTCAAAATTTAAAAAAATATATACCGGGTGTTTCAGTGAAGATGCACCAAACTCGGTATGTTGGTAGATATCGTGAAAAGAAATAAAAGTTTCCTATAATATTTTTTTTTTAAATGAATAAGTTTTGAGATAATCGAAGGGAAATGAGAATTGTAAATTTTTAAAACGTACAATAGATGAGAGCGGCCCGAATTCTTAACCTGCCTTAACGTTCGGTTTTTTACTTTATTACCCCATAAACTGTCGCGCCTCAGATGATATGATGAAACACATTTAGTTCGTTCACTCCGTTCGTTCACTAACGTTGTAGTGGCGAGTAATTAGTTGGTGTAGTTTATACTTTTCATTTTTAAGTTTATTATGTAAGTGTGTGTGTGTTGGTGGTGCGATGGGCGATTACACATTTCGAGAATACGCAGATTATTGGAACACATGTTGTAAGGTAATTGCCATTTGCGTAATTCGCCCGCTTCCGAAATTGTTTCTTCCTCATGTGGTCAAGTTCAGTCTGATAGGCAAATAATTTAGCAGACCGGCGTGGCGGAAGCAACAATTCTATTCAACAATTCCAATTTATTAATTGTACATAATTGTAGTAATTGTTGGATACAAGAACAAATAAAAACGTTACAAGCGTTAATTATTTATCGTACATTATTAACACTCGGCAAATTTGATGTAATTACGGTTTGCATAAATGTTAGTGCGATGAAAACGTACGCTTTTTTCAAAGTGTTCGTCTTTAACAGTCAAGGTCAAGGCCAAACTTAACAGCCTCTCATAAATTTTTTCGTTTACGATAGATATTTACTGTCTTCTTGCAGGCGCGTGCCACTCATAAAACAATTTAAATCGTTCGTCTTGTTTCACGGCTGCAGAAATTTAAATCGCTACGGTATTTATAAAAACATCGGCTCCAAATTATGCAAATTTCAAGTTGCACCGATTAAAAAATTTTATTAAGATATTTTGTTTGAAATAATGTCAGAAACGTGTCCCTCAAGTTTGGTGCATCTTCAATGAAACAACCTGTATATATTTAAGATAAAGTTTTGTAATAATAAGTCTGGAAATTTACTTTGATAGTAGATTTAAAGAACACTGATAAAAAAATACAATGTGAATTAAGAAACAATTTTAATATTTCTTAATGCTCAGAGTGTTTCTGAATAGGTGGTGGTGTTAATTCACCTTTTTTTTCATACCCTTTGTAAACCAATTTCATTTTTAGGTTGTAATGGATTTTTCACCTGAAGCCGCTTCAAGTATTAAGAAGGCACAAGCTTTGTACGAAAATAAATCAGTTAAAAATGATATTGTGTACATAGCCTGTCATTTCGGAATAATTTCTGATACTATTTCAAAGTTGGAAGCAAGCGGATTACTTTTAACAGAAGCAGTGTCTATTTTTGGGTCTTTAGAAGAACGGTTATCAAAAGTGCCTGGACAAATGGGAAAAAAAAATGTATGAAAAATTCAAAAATGTATTTAATAAAAATCCTGGCTTTAATTTTGTTCAATCTGTAAACAAGGCATTGTCAGGTGAAAGTGTCGATTTGCCTAATAATGTAGATGACTTTTCAATATATAAATATATGCCAATTACTTCATGCGATGTGGAGAGGTCCTTCTCACAATATAAACACATTTTGACAGATCGGCGTCACAATTTGGACCAGGAAAATATTGAGCAAATACTTATAGTTAGTTGTAATGCAAAATAAGATTATAATTTATTGTTACAAAACACTAAAAATGCAATATGACATGCATAAAAATAGTTGTGTATGATACATGTAAATAAACTAAACATCACCTAAATTATCAGTTGACCAAACTATTTTTAATATTTTTTTAACCTATTTACCTAACTATTTTTACTATTTCGTTAACCTAAAAATCTCATCTCTAGTAATCACCTTCACGGTAACTGGTAGATAAATAGCTTCGAGAGGGGATTCTATTATTTTAAATCCGGGAGGTGCGTTCGGAAAAAATGATACAAAACGTGACCAGGTTGTCCGTTATTGTAGGATCCACTGGTCAAATTACACTCTATTCTTATAGCATTCACTTTGTTTATATCAACGGAATAATCGCCCTCATTATTTATGTCTTCTTGTAATATTCTCGGTTTAAAGCCCAACATTCTCCCCAACGAATTTGGTTTACTAAAATCTAGTTTAACTGTGCTCTTAACGGTCGCTTTTAAAGTATTGTTATTTCTCGAATAACAATATTGTCTGTCATATTGTTACTTTGTAAATAGTCTTGCAAATATTGATTGATATGGTCGAGTTCATACGTCCCTGTAGGTATCTCGATGGTCTTTCAAGCGGATGTTTTACCTCTTTCTTGATAATGTATCAAATTATTGCTTTCGTCTATGTTAGGTATTGCATTAAACGTGTCGAAATTTAACATGCACATTTCATATGCCGTATCTTCGCGAAGATATATTGGTGGATTAAAATCACAACTCAGAACCGATTCATCACCCGTCAGGGTAAATGTGTACGAAATCGAGGCTGTAAGTCTCCGTAACTGTCAAAATATTTTATCGTGCCGTTCCTTTTGTAGTATGCTACCCAATGCGTTCCTTTGCCAGACTCATTATCTAAATTTACAATACCACTTTCACGCTTCCATATCTTTTTTGGTAATGTGTCTCTCATAAATACACTTCGAAACCATGGTAATTTCCGTATTTTAGCGTACTTTACTAAATCTATATAAGTTAATGGATGACGAGGTAATTTTTTCAGTTTTTTGAATTGGATGGTAAATACAAGCCACAACCAGTTTTGTAAGGTTTAATGTAGAAACCACTTCCCACAGCTTTTGTTTCCATAGCACGATTATGACTCTCTGCCTCCTTCAATTGTTCTTTTGCAGATTTTGCATCATTCACGGCCTTCGCAATTGCAGCTGCTCCTCCTCCCAGCGATCCTAATGCCCCCAAAGCTGCAAATATGGAATTAAAGGTAGAAAACCACCGCTTTTAGGAATTGGTATCACTCTTTGATGCGGTGGTCTTATTCTTTTGTGATATTTCTTTAAAACTCTTCGAGCCAACTTGACATTGTCTAAGAGATTATTTTTACCACCGTGTGAAATTGCATGTCGAGCTTTCTTAACGACCGCTGCAAATGATAGTAATTTACCACCTCGCTTATTATGCTTCTTAACATGTTTTCTTTTTCTTAGACCTCCCATTCCGAGTTTTTTTTTTTTTTGGTGCCTATTAATGCCGCTACAGATAGGGCAGCTGCCTTTTCTCCCACACCTACTTCCTTGCTTTTCACTCTTTCCACTGCGGCCTGGTAAAGTTTACTATCAGCCTCGTGCCGCTTTTCTAATTCGTTGGTTAATAAATACGCAATATCGTGTTGTTTACAGGCTTCGTCTAGTGTATTAACGCCTCTGTCACCTCTTTTCAGTCGAAGGTCCAGTTTTGTACCTGGCCCGCAATAGTTTTGTATATGTAATTCAATTGGCAGCTTATTGATTAAAGTGTTAAGTAAGCCACAACCTTTTCGCTTTACTTTACCCTTATAAAACTTATGGGACAAATTTTAAGTAAATTTTTGTATTTAGTCGTAAATTAAACGATTTACTACAAGATAAACTTTGCTAGAATATCCTAACACGTTTTCCTTAATTTTATTTTACTGTGCAAAGTTGAAGAAAATAGACACAAATTATTGAACGAATGTAATCTATGTAGACTGACGTTTTTAATAATTTGTCACTGTGATTACTGATAAACCAATTATTGCAACATTAATTTATTACCACTTGTAAAAATTTGCAGTAGACAGAAAAAATGTAACTAGTTAGAAAAATTAATACTGCTTTGTAATAATTATGTGTGTATTTTAGGTATTACATACGAATAATAAATGCAACTCACTTGAAAAAGGGTCTAATCATGCCCGAAATGTGAAGTAGAGTTCTTTATTTATGACCGCCTTCCTCAAGAAAAATCAAAAAATAATAATCCAGTCACGATCAAGGAAAAAGAATTACAAGGGCTCGCGCGGTTACTGACCAGCGTGTGTGAATGTTGTTTTTCTGTCTGATATCAGACGTGAATTTATTTTAACATAAACATTACTGTTGCGTGGAAAATATAGGTCGAGTCGGAGGAGATTCCAAACCGATTTTGAAATGTAGGTCAACCTCGTATTCCTGACTTGGACCGAATTGGAAATGTAAAACCGCAATGATTTCCCTTTTTGTCTAGAGAATATAATTCCACCAAATGTAAAGTACAGTAAACTTATTCCAAATCTTTATAACACATAATTATTACAATGCAGTATTAATTTTTCTAAGTAACTACATTTTTTAAGAATAAAAAATTATATCTGTCTGTGCAATTAGCAAAAATTATTCTTATTTCTTAATCATACTTACATTTTGATTGTTTCCCTTAAAATAATGACGTAACAAACATTTTAAAAAATCAAATGAGTGTGTTTTATATAATCAGAGTCAAGGTCGGAGGAGGTTCCAGAATCGGCCTATCCCTGACCTTGATCGATTTGGAAATGTAAGTCAAAATCACATCAATGAACTCTTGGAAAATTTAGGTCAAGTCGGAGGAGGTTCCAGACCGATGTTGAAATGTAGGTCAAACTCGCCTTTCAGCTTTGGATATTCTGAAACCAGTCTACTTAAAAATTGTAGCGGGTGTCCCAACGGTGTGTATTTCTTCTGTGGAGCCTATAGGAATAACAAGTAGAGAAAAAAAAATTAAGAAAGTTATACTAGACATTATGCGGCACATTTTAAAATTATTTTCAACTATACAGAGTGTTCCAGAAAAGTTCCAGAAAGTGTTGGTGCATACAAAGCGATTTTTTTTTAAATGGAACACCCTGTATATTCTTATAAATTTGGATGTCCCGTGGAGAGATGATTACAATAATATAAAGATACATTGATTACGCTTAGCTATTTTCATAAGAAAAAAAATTTTCTTCGAAAATTCCTTCAAAATTTACAAACTTTAAACTTACATATATTGCTGACTTTGGAGATGACACAGACTTACGAAAATATAACAAAATATTCTTAGGACTTTGGGCTTTTTGAAAATATGAAAAAGAGTTAAAATGTCTTTTAGCATTATACAAGGCAAACAGTACTTGCGAAGCATTCGGTATCTCATTTTTTTTAAATGGAATGACCTATTTTTTATTTCAGAAATAGATAGTACTTAATCTTAGCTTTTTACTGATATCAGGTTATATACCTTTATTTCTAACATTTGTTTAACTAGAAATATTGTTTTTACTACCATTAGAATTTTTAGGTTTTTAAACTTTTATTTTTGGAAATAAATTATAACCATAAATTTGAAAGTTCCTAGAGCTTCCCAAACTCAGAATGCAGATATCAAAATTCGAATACCACTGGTCACATACCGAGGAAATAAAAATATTTGAAGTGGACTTAAGAGTAAAGTACTTTTATTTTTCAAGATACGCGGAAATATTATTTGAAAAAGTTATTCAGAATTGTTATAAGATCTCAAATAGGAAATCATGGCTGACTACGATGAGAAATTTTTCTTTCACATATTTCCCTGTTTTTCTCGTATCATTGTGTGTATTGTGAAACATTAAATGTGTAGACCTGGACGTTTCTTCAGGTGTGATATAAATACACTTTGGGATTTACTTTTTTCTCAATTACTATACAAAAATTATAAATGGAAGGCTAAAATGTTCAAATAGTAGTAAAAACAAGGTTTCTAATGAAAGAAATACTAGATATATAGGTATATAACCTGGTATCAGTAGAAAGCTAAGTTTAAGAACTACCCATTTCTGAAATAAAAAATAGGTCGTTCCATTAAAAAAAAAATGAGATACTGAGTGCTTCGCAAGTACTGCTTGCCCTGTATAATGCTAAAAGATATTTTAACTTTTTTCATATTTTCAAAAAGCCCAAAGTCCTAAGAATATTTGGTTATATTTTCGTAAGTCTGTGTCATCTCCATAGTCAGCAACATAAGTTCAAAATTTGTAAATTTTTAAGGAATTTTCGAAGAATAAATTTTTTCTTCCGAAAATAGCTGAGCGAAATTAATGTATCTTTATATTATTGTAATCATCTCTCCACGGGACATCCAAATTTATAAGAATATACAGGGTGTTCCATTAAAAAAATATATCGCTTTGTATGCACCAACACTTTCTGGAACAGCCTGTATGGTTGAAAATAATTTTAAAATGTGCCGCGTGATGTCTAGTATAACTTTCTTAATCTTTTTTTCTCTACTTGTTATTCCTATAGGCACCACAGAAGAAATACACACCATTGGGACACCCGGTACAGGAGTACATATGCGATAAATCAAGGTTAACGCCTGAATTTTTTACTTGTTTTATTGTGTCTGACATTAATAACGAGTGATCAATATCTTTTCTAATCAAGTGACCTATGGAAATAAAATCGTGTGTCCTAGATCAGTTCGTTATAATGCCATTTGAATTATTTATATTGCATTCCTATACACAATCTAACTGTTGTTTTATGTATTATATTTTTTTTATAAATTTGGACATCAAATCCTAAGTTCACATTTCCCAAAAAAGAAGCATGCGCCGAGAACAACGAAAAGCTGGTTCATGGAATGTGCGTAAAACATCCGCCGTTCTTGTGTAAACATAAGTGAATTCTACGTTTTAAATCGTTAATAACATTCGCTAGGATTACTGGTTTGTTCACGGAGAGAATTACGTTGTAAAAGTAAATATAAATATAGTAATTTTTACAAAAATTTATATTACTATATGTGACAGCAAAATCATTTTATTAACTTAAAAACATATTTATATTAACTGTTATATATTTAAATTTATAAAAAGATATTCTAAAATGGCTAAAACATAAAATATGATATCGTTTAATATATTTATATTTTAACATTTATATCTACGCACAGATAAGAAGCTACGGGATTCACACGATCACCAACCTTTGCAGCTGCACCAAAAAAAATAAGTACTCGATTTAAGAAAAAACGTATATTAAATTACAAATTTTATAAAAAAAAATGTGCAAATCGGTTTTGATTACAGCGGATTCCTCGAGCTTGCTCTGTACAGCTGTTTAAGGCCTCATTGGGCCTTCATCAACAGAACCGTAGCTCCAGAACTCCACCATAGAAAACATAAATATATTATGTTATGTTGTGTTGTCCATGAACTCCACTGCAAACCAAACCGATTTCTCCTAGGTTATATGCCATTGCGATGTGAAAGTAATGAACAATTTAAGTAGTGACATCTTTCAATCGCTTTTTGACCTACAAATTTTATGTTGTAAACATCATATCTGCAGGACGAACTCATAAATGTTACAAAATCATATGCTTAATGTAATATAATCGCATTGTCATTTCTTTTAAGAGAAAAATTTACTTGCTTTACTTAAACGATTTTGCTACTTTTAAAACAATTTATTTTATTATTAATGATACTTTTTTTACAACACGGTTTTTAATATACATTTTTCTCAGTGTTATATAAGTATTCACAATGTAACAATAAGCTCTTATGAACAAAGATTTCTGTTAATGCATTAAATTATCTAGATAAATTAATCTAGATAATTATACCTTAATATCGTCCTTCACTAGAATAACCTACAAAGGAGGTGGCTTTTCGTTGTATGTTATAAATTCGTTACAGTCTAATTAACACGTTCCGCCGTTACTTTGTGATATTCCATTATAACAAAAACAATACACAGATAATTACTTTGTTAATATCACATTTATTTGTCACACAGTGACTGCAGTTTCAACATTACAATGTCATTTTCAAACTGATCATTTAAACTGAAACCTAGTCTATATATACACCAAGAAAACTAAATTCTAAACTATTGACAATAACTACGTAACATCTGGAGGGATTTTTTAATTACAAGCTTCGAAGAAGGTAGAATACATTAGGTCAGTTTGGTCGTTCAATAAAATTTCTTCGGAATTACTCGCCGCTTTACAATTTCTAGTGACTCCAGTAGGCTTAATTTAAGGCTTTTCTGCGTAATGTAAAATTTGTGTATTGTCTGAAGTGAAAGAATGTTTTCTGCAATTAAATGGTTGGCAAAATTTGAATCGGTTTTGTAGATTGAAAGACCGATTGTGTTCTTGAATGCGTGTGGCAAAATTTCTCCCAGTCTGACCTATGTAGACGCCTTTACAATCATTACATTTAAGTTTATATACGCCAGATTTTTTAAATTTGTCTATTTTATCTTTAGTGTTAAAACCAAATTTGAGATTTTATTATAGGGTTTATATGCAAGCAATATATTTTGATTTTTGCTAATTATTCTGCCGATTTTTTCGGATATTTTACCAAAATATGTAAGTGAAATGTACTGTTTGTTGTTACTCAAATTTACCTTGGGATATATAGTATTTAGTGTTTGTTTTCTAGTTTATTTTTAGAATTTTGTCAATAATGTTGCTGTTGTATCCATTATTAATAGCTATTTGTTTTATGGTTGTTATTTCTTTTAAGATTATCTTGTGAAAGTGGAAGATGAATGGCTCTGTGGATCATAGAATTAAATGCTGAAAGTTTTTGTTTGTGTGGGTGCGAAGAATCTGCAGGAATTACTGAATCTGTGTATGTGGGTTTTCGGAAAATATCAAATGTTAAATTATTGCTGTTTTTGGTTATAGTTACGTCCAAAAAGTTTAAATTATTATCCTCCTCTGTTTCGACTGTGAATTTAATATTAGGGTGTACTGAGTTAATATAATTTAAAAAGGTTTGTAACTGCCTAGTTGTACCACTAAAACATGCTATTATGTCGTCCACATATCGATACCAGAAATGTATATGCTTTTTACTTAAATCGGATGACAGGATTGTTTGTGTAATATAATTCATAAAAATTTCAGCCAGTAACGGGCTTAACGGTGAACCCATTGCTAAACCTTCTTTTTGTATATAAAATTTATTTGAAAACATGAAATAATTTTGATTAATAATTAAATCCGTTAATCTCAAGTGAAATTTTAGAATTAACAAATTTAATTATTAATCAAAATTATTTCATGTTTTCAAATAAATTTTATATACAAAAAGAAGGTTTAGCAATGGGTTCACCGTTAAGCCCGTTACTGGCTGAAATTTTTATGAATTATATTACACAAACAATCCTGTCATCCGATTTAAGTAAAAAGCATATACATTTCTGGTATCGATATGTGGACGACATAATAGCATGTTTTAGTGGTACAACTAGGCAGTTACAAACCTTTTTAAATTATATTAACTCAGTACACCCTAATATTAAATTCACAGTCGAAACAGAGGAGGATAATAATTTAAACTTTTTGGACGTAACTATAACCAAAACAGCAATAATTTAACATTTGATATTTTCCGAAAACCCATACACAGATTCAGTAATTCCTGCAGATTCTTCGCACCCACACAAACAAAAACTTTCGGCATTTAATTCTATGATCCACAGAGCCATTCGTCTTCCACTTTCACAAGATAATCTTAAAAAGAAATAACAACCATAAAACAAATAGCTATTAATAATGGATACAACAGCAACATTATTGACAAAATTCTAAAAATAAACTAGAAAAACAAACACTAAATACTATATATCCCAAGGTAAATTTGAGTAACAACAAACAGTACATTTCACTTACATATTTTGGTAAAATATCCGAAAAATCGGCAGAATAATTAGCAAAATCAAAATATATTGCTTGCATATAAACCCTATAATAAAATCTCAAATTTGGTTTTAACACTAAAGATAAAATAGACAAATTTAAAATCTGGTATATAAACTTAAATGTAATGATTGTAAAGGCGTCTACATAGGTCAGACTGGGAGAGAAATTTGCCACACGCATTCAAGAACACATTCGGTCTTTCAATCTACAAAAAACCGATTCAAATTTTGCCAACCATTTAATTGCAGAAAAACATTCTTTCACTTCAGACAATACACAAATTTTACATTACGCAGAAAAAAGCCTTAAATTAAGCCTACTGGAGTCACTAGAAATTCGTAAAGCAGCGAGTAATTCCGAAGAAATTTTATTGAACGACCAAACTGACCTAATGTATTCTACCTTCTTCGAAGCTTGTAATTAAAAAATCCCTCCAGATGTTACGTAGTTATTGTCAATAATTTAGAATTTAGTTTTCTTGGTGTATATATAGACTAGGTTTCAGTTTAAATGATCAGTTTGAAAATGACATTGTAATGTTGAAACTGCAGTCACTGTGTGACAAATAAATGTGATATTAACAAAGTAATTATCTGTGTATTGTTTTCGTTACAGTCTTTTTGCAAAACTTACATTATTAGGGATGTTAATGCTAGTAAAAAAAAATTTTTAATCTGTTGTGCAGTGTTACGTTTGGAGGTAACTAATATTCTATTAATGAACTTGTACAGATCACCTAGCGCCGACATTAATGTATTTTTCAAACATATTGAATCATTTTTGGATAATTCTGCGTCCTTTAAGGGGCACATTGTCATTGGTGGTGACTTTAATATTGATTTCTCAAAGCATACAGCTGATTCAATATATCTTGTAGAATTATTTCAATCTTTTGCCTTGCATAGCTACTTGGATGCACCTACCCGTGATAATGGTTATACAGCCAATAGAATTGATAATTTTTTTACTAATTTAGATAGTCAGACATATCTTTTGAATACCTTGGAACCTGGTCTGTCTGATCATCGTATGTTAATCTTATCCACTAAGCTTGATTTATTTAATAATAATGTGTCGCATGATGTAGAAAAACGAATTTTTGATCGATCGTCTATTAACAACTTTATATCTGTCATCAAGTCTGAAATCAAAGTGTTGCATTTTCTTTGGTAGATGCCAGTGGGGTTGTTTAAACAAACTAAACACAATTTCGATTATGAAAATTCCGAAATTTTAACTATCGAACCCAACTACATCAAACGTAGTTTCTTAGAAATGTATCACATTCTCGATGTAACGAAGTGACCACTCCGTTACTATTTTTGTACATATTAGGTTAAGTTTTGTATGTATTAATTAGCATGTATTTTTAGGATGTGCTTGCGCAGCTTAATTTAGGTGGGAACTCCAAGAGAGTGGGGCGCCCCACCACGCGCAAGCCTTTATAAGCGCGCTCGGCGCACGTTTCAAGGAGTCCTCGGCCGGCTCTCGAGCCGACGGTCGTGGCTCCGCCGCGCTATCAAGCCACCAGACGTGGCTTGAAGTTAATGACTTGCCGGGTATTCCGAGCCACCGGACGTGGCTGGAATGCAGTTTTTCTCGCGGAGTCATTCATCCGTCGATGTTTTGATTCACACGCGTTTAACCATCTGTGCTACGTTCGCGTTACCTACAACCGCTCCTCCTGTTTTATCCTGACCTTCCTCTTACCGAGTGTGGGCGTCTCACACATCCTGATCCTAGAGTGGGAGTCTCACTCTCTCTTACCGAGTGCGGGTGTCTCGCACGTCCTGATCCCAGAGCGGGAGTCTCGCTCTCTCTTACCGAGTGCGGGTGTCTCGCACGTCCTGATCCCAGAGCGGGAGTCTCGCTCTCTCTTACCGAGTGTGGGCGTCTCACACATCCTGATCCTAGAGTGGGAGTCTCACTCTCTCTTACCCGATGCGGGCGTCTCGCATATCCTAGAGTGGGTGTCTCACTCTCTCTTACCCGATGCGGGCGTCTCGCATATCCTGACCCTGAGTGGGCGTCTCACTCACAACCATACCACCGATCCGATCCCTAGAGCCTGTACCAGAACGTATGCACAGTGCGTTACCGTCCTGCGATTAGTGTCCGTAAGACACCCCGTTTCCGGAATTACCGTCCTGCGATTAGTGTCCGTAAGACACACCGTTTCCGGAACTACCGTCCTGCGATTAGTGTCCGTAAGACACACCGTTTCCGGAACTACCGTCCTGCGATTAGTGCCTGTAAGACACACCGTTTCCGGAACTACCGTCCTGCGATTAGTGTCCGTAAGACACACCGTTTCCGTAACTACCGTCCTGCGATTAGTGTCCGTAAGACACACCGTTTCCGGAACTACCTTCCTGCGATTAGTGTTCGTAAGACACACCGTTTCCGGAACTACCGTCCTGCGATTAGTGCCCGTAAGACACACCGTTTCCGGAACTATCGTCCTGCGATTAGTGTCCGTAAGACACACCGTTTCCGTAACTACCGTCCTGCGATTAGTGTCCGTAAGACACACCGTTTCCGGAACTACCATCCTGCGATTAGTGTTCGTAAGACACACCGTTTCCGAAACTACCGTCCCGCGATTAGTGCCCGTAAGACACAGCTTGTAAAAAGACCTGTAAATATAGACTATGTTTGTAAATAAAGTTGTTGCTAAGTGATCGACGCTTTTATTTCCGCTGAACCCGGACACCGACGAGCACACCCGAACCGACGTCAAGCAGAGCAACGATCGGCAGCAACTACAGACCAACCGACCCGAAAATGACGTACCGTTACATCATAAATAATAATACCATAAATAAACAAACTGATATTTCAAACTTAAGTTTAATTTATCATAATTTATTAACAAATATTAACACACACAATACAAACTTGAGTAGTTTAATTTTTTAACATTTTTGAACGTACAACTAATTTTTTGCCCCTTTATTACTGTCAAATTTCCACAAATTTTGTGCCAGCACCAATCTCTGTATCTAATTATTAATTTTAAGAATTTCTTGTTCTCTTTAACACTATCAGGATTACAGTCTGTTTTTCAAATTTCCCGCCGGGATCTTTTCCCTCCAAATGAGTTTAAACTAACCTACAAGCGTTACCAGATAGGCACCATTGTGCACGTTAACGTTTTAAATGTTTTGTCCATCATTTTAAATTGTGACTTTTAAATTTTAATTTGTTTTACAATACAACTTTATGAATTGTTAATAATGGTTACTACTTAAGAAATTATTCTGGCTTGTTCATAATGTGCAACTTTAGCTCTCTTAACCTTACTTAGATGTAAGTAGAATTTCAAAACTCATCATTTTCAGTTGTGTAACACTTTCATATTAACATTATAGCCACCCTGATGAAGGAAATAAATACTTTCCGAAAGCTTGGCAATCAAACAAGAGTAAACTTTTAATTGCCCCCTTTTGGCTGCTATCCTGCTAGATCTCTCAACTTTTCCTTAAGTTCGCAGTCGCGATCCGAAACCGTTTTATTAATAGATTTTATACAATAATTGTTACTCTCTATGGTGACTTAAATTGAAGCATAAGTGATACCGCGCCACTGAATCAATAATTCGGTCACTCAACTCGAACTACAAACAAACCCCTACTGACCAATCTGTATTATATATAGTATCAAGTTATATTAAAAAAAAGAAGTTTGTTGTAGAAAAACGAAGTGTGTCAAATTTTTTTAAATTTTATATCAGGAATTAAAACCCCTGATATCTAATTCCACCGCCAAGCATTGTCCGATCATCCGATCCGGTAACAATTTGGCGCCCAAGCGTGGTGCTAGGACGTGAGGACACGTCCGCGAATTCACGAAGAGTCTCTACATCTCATCCTCCACAAATCTGGGAATTGAGGACCCAGTGGCGCCCAAGAAATATTGAAAAGTGAGAGAAAGATGCCAAGGACAAAAACGAAATCAAATCCTACCATTTCTGAGAACGGAGAGTCCGTCGAAAATACAAGCATGAGTCAGGAAACGCAAAGTGTGGCCTCAAACAAAGAAAATAAAGCACCTCTCGGACACGTGTCTGTTCCACTCGCCATACCGAGGTTCCAAGGACGACCCCTGGATCACGTGCACACATTTCTACAACAATTGGAAGAGTACTTCACCACTTATCGGATACCAGAATGGGCCTGGGTCGAGACCGCCGTCAAACAACTGGGACCGAATCCACGTGCATGGTACAGTACAGTCGAAGCATTAAATCTCAGTTGGACCGACTTTGTCGAATTTTTGGTGGACGAATTTGCCGGCCCGAAAGCAACCAAAGACCTGCTGTGTCGACTTTACACCGAAATCCAAGGTCCAAAGGAAGCCACTTTGACCTTCGCAGTGAGTAAGTGGGGAATATTCGAAAAGGTGGCAGCCGCCACTCCAGTGCCGGACAGAATCGCTACCATTTGTCGAATGGCTAGAAACGAAGTCAGGCTACCTCTCAGCGTGCCGTTGCCAGCTTCATTTACCGAACTGAAGGATCGATGTCGACAGATCGATTTTGAACAACCGCCACCAAGACAAAATGCGCGACAAACAGCGACAAATGAGTCGGATCCGCGGCAAAACCAGCCGCCAAAATGCCGGTATTGCCCCGGTAAACATTTTCATCGGGATTGTCCGATCGCCCAAGCACGAAATCACGATCGATCGGAAAACTAACTCGTCCCCGGGAGCAAGCAAGCCTCGGAGCCCCGGGGAAGAAACCAAACAAACCGGTAAATGACAATCACCACCGAGGACCAGCAATCAACACGCTCAACTACCACGAATCCAAACCACAATCAATGGTAAAACTGTTGACTCCTTGCTTGATACAGCCGCTAGCCACAACTTTATCAGTACAGCACTGGTAACCAAAATCGAACCAAGCCAATTCAAGTCAGCTGATCTCGCGAGCATCGACGCTAAGTTACTACTCCGAGGATCGACTACTATTTCAATGCAACTGAAGGGTATCGACATCACCGCAGATTTCCTTGTCAGCGAGGGAGTTCGAGAAGAAGTAATACTAGGCTACCCGTGGTTTCTTCAACAAAATGTAGCCATGGACTTTAATAGGCGATGTATACATTTCGGAACCAGAAAAAGAGCCACAGCACACTGGGTAACGCCAAGAATGCCGCATCAACAAAGTCAGCCCGATCTTAACTCCGCTACCGAGCATCTGGGAAACAAACAGGATGAATTCAAGGAAATTCTGAAGCAATTTGCCGAGGTTTTCGATGAAAACGGACCAAGAACAACCACCAACACCGCTGTCCATACAATTCATCTCAATGACACAACGCCGGTATTTCAACGTCCATATCGGTACAGCGACACCAAAAAGAAAGTCATCGCTGAGGAGGTGGAATCCATGTTGGCCAATGGAATAATCGAGCCGTCGACAGCACCTTGGAGTTCCCCTATCGTCTTAGTTGCTAAGAAAGACGGAAAACCCCGCTTCTGCGTCGACTATCGACGATTGAACCAAAAGACCAGAAGTGAACCGACTACCGTACCTATTATACCCGATGTGCTTCGAGACCTGGGCAAGGCACGCATATTCAGTACCCTCGACCTAAGAAGCGGATACTGGCAGATTCCAATGGATCCGGATTCCAGAGCAATGACGACGTTCACGACACCGGATGGAGCTTCCTATTGTTTTCGAGTGATGCCGTTCGGATTAAGGAACGCGCCGGCAACTTTTCAGAGGATGATGTCACAAGAGATCCTCGCCGGCTACCTGCGAGATTTCTGTATCGTCTACCTTGACGATATAATAATATACAGTGACACCTGGGAAGATCATTGTCGGCATGTGCACCATGTCCTCGAAAGGCTCCAGCAGCATAACTTGAAGTGTGCAATCCAAAAGTGCCAATTCGCCAGGCCTTCCATTGCCTATTTGGGTCACATGATTACTGAGGACGGAAATGGGTCACAACCAGGATATTTGAAGAAAATTCAAGCAGCCGACAAGCCAAAGAATCGGAGAGAGCTACGCGGATACCTGGGACTCTGCAACTGGTTACGAGATTACATTCCAAGGTTTGCCGAGATCACCGCTCCGCTCACCGAACTACTATCCTCCAAGAAGAAGTGGCGATGGGAGGAAGAACAAGAAGAGGCATTTCGCAAGATTGGAAGACAATTCCGGACACCACTGAACTTGAAGAGACCACTACCCGGTTTTCGATTCATCCTGCAGACAGACGCGAGCGCCGTTGGAATTGCTGCAGTCCTCTACCAGAATGTGGACGGAGTGAAACGAATCATTTCCTATGCCAGCCACCGGTTAAATTCAACAGAGCAAAAATACCACTGTAACGAGCAAGAGTGCTTGGCAATAGTGTGGGCCGTTCGTCACTACCGCCCCTATCTAGAAGGAGCGCCATTCACCATATGAACCGACAGTCAAGCACTCACATGGTTAAACCAAACTAAAGATCATCGAGCCAAGTTGACCAGATGGGCTCTCCTGCTCCAAGAGTTCGACTTCGAAGTCGAACATTGTCCAGGCAAATTAAATGAGTTGCCGGACTACTTATCGAGACATCCGAGCAGCAACTCCGCTGGTGAAACAGAGGTCAACTACGAACGAATGTTACCGCCCGATCCAACGCCAGCCCCGGAGAACATAATGGTAAAGCCTGCTCTCCTCCAAACAGAAACCCTGACGCTGGCTGATGAGGTTCAACAAGCCCAGCGTGCGGATCCGGAGGTACAGAACTTGATAGGCATCTGGCGGAGAATCGACGCTGGAGAACAAGAGGCAGATGAAAACTATCGGCCATTCTACCGTCTGTATGAGGTAGAAGACGGACTTCTCTACTTCAAACCTGAGGGCAGACGACGGCTACTAGTACCGCCTGTCCTAAAGGAACGAGTAATGTATGTATATCATGACGAGCCTACGGCAGTCCACCCTGGACGTGATGAGACTTTGAGAGCGTTGACACACTTTTACCATTGGCCTAACGTACGCACTGACGTCGAGAAGTATGTGAAGAGCTGCCTGGTGTGTGCAAGCTGTAAACGGGGAAACATTATCTCCGCGGCACCGCTCAAACCAAGGCAACCCAAGGAACCATGGGATACCGTATCGGTAGATATCATGGGACCTTACCCTGAAACAGCCACGGGTATGAGATTCATATTAGTAGCCACAGACCTCTTCACGAGATGGGTTGAGGCTTTTGCTCTGCCCAAAACCGACGCTGGTGCTATCATCAGAACCTTAGAGAACCAAGTGTTCAGTAGATTCGGCTATCCGAGAGCTGTCCTTACCGATAACGGACCACAGTTTATTGGTAGGCAGTGGGAAGCCGCCTGTCGTCGCTGGAAGACAAGTCCATATACAACACCAGTATACCATCCAAGAGCTAATCCTGTAGAAAGGCGAAATCAGGAGCTCAAAAAGGGCTTACGAATCCTGCTCCGAGAAGGTTCACAACGACTTTGGGATACACAGCTACCTGCAGTATTGTTCACGCTTCGCACAAGAGCCAACGCCGCCACTGGATGTACCCCCGGCAAGGCATTGTTCGGTCATGAAATCCAACGTCCAGGCGAATGGAGAATGGAAACAGAGGATTCGCCTGAACGACGAATGACATGGGAGGAAAGGATCAAGGAAATCCGAAGACGTCAAACACGTTACCAGCGGAGGTACGGTGGACCGGACAGAGCCCCGCTGTACCAAATCGGGCAAAACGTTCTTATCAAAGCTTCAGTTCAAACTAAGAAAAGGCGGGAAAATGTACCCGGACTTTCCGCCAAATGGATTGGACCGTACGCCATCCGTGACTTGCTCCAGGGGGCAGTCTACATAGTGAACCAGGGAGATCAAGTGGTCAAAGTTCATGAAAGCCGAATACGACCCGCACCAGAGGGTAACCGAACACCGGAAGTGCCGAAGCCACCCGCACCACAACCTCTTCACCGAAGAGTATCGCCTCAGCCAGGACCTTCTAGACACTCCGAGAATGAGAGCGAAAGTGACACATCAGAATAGCAGACAGAAAGACATTTAAGTTAAGTTAGTTGTAAGATATTTTGTTATTAATTTTTTTTTTCTCTTCTTTCTATCTTTCACGAGCCTGAGTGACCTCAAAAAGTGGGGGAGATTGTTACCGCGCCACTGAATCAATAATTCGGTCACTCAACTCGAACTACAAACAAACCCCTACTGACCAATCTGTATTATACTGGGTGTCCGGTAAAGAATGGGCCATACTTCAAGGGTGGCTTCTTTGGATCAAAATAAATCGATTTAGATCAATTTATCTTAGTACAATTTTGCTTCATTAAAAAGTTATGGCCTTTCAAAGATAATTTTTTTATATCAATATTTTAGCAAAACTCGCTCATTTTTGGAGACATTTAATTGTAATTTGGTATTTAGAGGTTTCTTGTACTGCTGAATCTGAATATCTGCTTATTTTTAACGTAACGTATAGAGGGCGCTCTAGGGACCCTGACATTCTCTTGTTCATTGTCGTACTTTTTCTTACGTGAATATTTTTAAAATATGTTTCGTTTTCTTGAAACGACATTTAATTTACTTTAAAAAAGGCATACTTGTCACATGTCGCTAAAGTTCACCAGTTTTGAGAAAAATGGCTTTGAATGTGAAAATGTTGAATACTTACTACACCAGTAACGCTACTTCAGGATGAAAAGACAATTACCTAAAGTTGCACTACTTCGTAATTTACTTAAAATTGAAAAAGAATTACAATTCCACATTTAAAGCAACGATACATTACGTAAAAAATTCTTATTATGTTTGCTATGACCGCGTATTTCACTCATAGTTTAACTTTCAACTCCAGATTACTCCCATAGTAAAAATTATAAAAACAGTTGTTCCCATGGAGATAAAGTGAAGATTAAAGTTAAACTGTAACTGAAATACGGGTCTATGTGCCTGATTCAACGTAGACCTAAAACAGTAATATTCAGCATTATCATATTCAAAGCCATTTTTCTCAAAACTGGTGTACTTTAGCGACATGTAACAAGTATAACTTTTTTAAAGTAAATTAAAAGTTCTTTCAAGAAAATGAATATGATTTAAAAAATATTCACGTTAAAAAAAGTACAGCAATAAACAAAGGAATATCAGGATCTCGAGCGCCCCTATATGTTACGTTAAAAATAGGAAGATATTCAGATTCAGCAGTACAAGAAACCTTTAAATACCAAATTACAATTAAATATCTCCAAAAATGAACGAGTTTTGCTAAAATATTGAAATAAAAAAATTATCTTTGAAAGGCCATAACTTTTTAATGAAGCAAAATTGTACTAAGATAAATTGGTTTATATCGATTTGTTCTGACCCAGAGAAGCCACCCTTGAAGGCCCATTCTTTACCGGACACCCGGTATATAGTATCAAGTTATATTAAAGAAAAAAGAAGTTTGTTGTAGAAAAACGAAGTGTGTCAAATTTTTTTAAATTTTATATCAGAAATTAAAACCCCTGATATCTAATTCCACCGCCAAGCATTGTCCGATCATCCGATCCGGTAACATAAGGGATAATAATATAATAATGTCAAAGAACACAGTTTAAGTAAACGGGCACGCGCAGAAAAATCCAGCCAACGACTTCTAGGCAAGAATCTACAGGATTAAACCTGTAGATTTTTGTCGTGAACGTCGGAAAAAAATCGTGTTTCGACAAGAATAACTACGCTGTTTTGGAGGTGCATTTTAGCACTTTGTGGTACTTTTTATGTTTGAATAATGTTTGGATTGTAAATATTTAATACAGAAGTATGAAGCGTCTTTTCGATGATTAATAACTTGAGAGATGCGGAAAATGGTTATCACCTCCCACTATCTTTACATGCGGCTGTAGTGCGGTCCTCATTCGAGCCGCGTAGACTTCGCAGTATTGCCGATATATTGAAGAGGATCGTTTGAGTTTGAAATTACACTTGCAGGCGCATAAAAAGCTATTGCTTTGTAGGCGTATAATTTTGTTAACTGCAAAAAGAAACAAATCTTACCCAAGAAAATTTAAAAACGCTACTTACGCAAGTATATAGTTTACTTGTGTAAGGCCCAGTTTCATAAAACATAGTTAACCCCTCGAAAAAGTTTATCGTGTGATTAAGCAGTATCATTGGAGGAAAGTTTGAATTTCCACCAATGATATTGCTTAATCACACGATTAACTTGATTGAGTGATTAACTACGTTTTATGAAACTGGGCATTAGAGTCGGATAACTCGGATATTTAAAAATTATTTTCAACTTTTTTAGCGCGATTTTTTGTAAGCAGTTAAATTCTCGCAAAATTTCATTGCACTGGATTCACTTTTCAAGCCGAATATTAAGGCAGAGTAATTGAATAAAGCATACCTGTGTATTAAAAATCAAGGGTAATAATTTATTAAAGAAACATTTTAAATAAATCAAAAGTAAAATTCATACTTTCAGCGTAAAACTGAACCGTGCGATATTTTTAAATCGCGGTTAATGGCTACGTTGTTGCATCGAACGCACGGTTCGAGCGAACGGCACTGGGAACTCGATTTGTGATTGTGGAGGTGTTTCGTGACGTTTCAACATTTTTAGCATCTCTATATTAATAACGGTACTATTATAATATACATTTACTTAAATGATTAAATCATTACAATACAGAATAAAATTCTAAATTCTACTCTGCTTAGTAGAAATTTAAATGATGAGGTGTTGGGGCGCCGCGCAGCAGCCAGGGGCCCCAAAATGGCCGGCGCCCTAGGGCACTGCCCGTCTTGCCCTTATGGGTGGCGCGGCCCTGTTAAGGAATATTTATAAAGTGAAAACTACCTCCGGTATTCGCCATGACTTTTATTTGTCTCATTGCAAAGAACTTAAAAAGAAACATCAAGCAAATATTGAACTGGCCAAAAGAAATTTCCATTATAATTTTCTTAGTAATTCATCTAATAAAAATAGGGCTGCTTGGAATTTAATAAAAAATGAAAATTCAATTTACAATCTTCCTGAATATATCACTGATGTAAATGATCATAATAATAATAATGCTCAAGATATCAGTAATGCTTTCTGCCGTTACTATGTAAATTCTATTGATGAGTTAATTTGTCAATTTCCTGAGAAACCAATTGATACTAAGTGCAATAGCTTTAGTATGTTTCTAAATCCTATCAGTGAAGAAGAAACTTTTAATATAATTATCTCTGTTTCCAGTAGGATCTCTAACTAACTTTTTATATGTGTTTCATCTTCTAAAAGAGATTTTGTCCCCAATGAACAAAGAAACTTAACTAGATTACGATTCATCAATATTACCACCAATTTTCTACAAAAACCTACTCTAGGTTCTTCACTAAACCTCCAGTATGACCGATGCAAAAAATTCTTGTTAGATAACACTAATCTTTTGGTTTTAAAGGCTGATAAGGGTTCCACCACTGTTATTATGGACAAAACAGATTACATATCTAAGACACACTCTCTTTTAGAAGATGAAACCACATATAAAAAGTTAGATAGAGATCCTACTTGACCTATCCAATCTAAATCCAACGAGATTGTCAAATCTCTCAAATCATCACGTCTAGAAGACTAACAACGTATAATTCTGTGTCTCCAAAACTGTACTGTTTACCAAAAATTCACAAAGAGGATGTTCCCTTACGACCTATCGTCTCTTCTGCCAATTCACCTGGTTATTTTTTAGCCAAGTTTGCATCTGACATACTTACCAATGCTTACAAAGATCGCAATGATTATAACATTAAAAATTCTTTTAATTTTGTACAACAATTTCAGAATTTTAAACTTCCTGATAATTTCATAATTATATCTCTTGATGTAGTTTCTCTGTTCACCAACATTCCTATTGATCTGGTGATGGATATTGTTGGTAATGATTGGGATTTCATTCAACCTTTTTGCAGTGCAAACAAAATAGAATTTCTTAAGATTTTAAATTTCTTACTTAATAACAGTTATTTCTCATTTCAAAACACTTTTTATAAACAAACTTCAGGAGTTCCTATGGGTTCTCCTCTTAGCCCTATATTGGCCCAAATAGTCATGGATCATTTACTGGATAACGTAATTCCTAAATTACCTTTCACGTTTGCTTTTATCAAAAAACATGTTGATGACATCATCTGTTCTATCCCTTCTGATATGATTGAAACTACCTTAAACACCTTTAATGGTTTTCATACCAACTTAAACTTTACTGTTGAGGTTGAAAATGAATCATCTGTCCAATTTCTTGACACTAAAGTTGTCAGATTACAAGATAATTCAATCATATTAGACTGGTACCAAAAACCTATACACTCTGGTAGGTTTATCAATTATCACTCTGCGCACCCTACAAATCAAAAAATTAACATTTTACGTGCTCAAAAAAGAGAGTACGTTAATCTCACACCCTTCTTTTCTCAAAAAGAATTTAGTTAAACTTAAAACTATGTTCTGTAATAATAGTTACCCAACTTCTTTGGTTAACAAAATTTTATTTTCTAGTTCTAATTCCAGTAATAACTCCACAAATAATAACATAGTTTCTGAAATAATTTGCGAAAGATTACCCCACATTCCAAACTTTACTTCTCAGATCATAAAATGCATCAATAATTTGAATATAAAAGTAACTAAATTTAAATTGTTTTTTGGTCCTCCGGCCAGAAACATTGATGTTGCATTCGTCAAAATCCTCCGGAAACAGCCCTCTTGACGTACTAGGCCATCAAAAAAATTACCAAAATAATGTTGGCAATATTGGTAATCCGTAATATCTGCTGGAAGATTTCTCAGGTAATAAAGAATTAGTTGCATGTTCGGCAGCCTGAGTAATGTGTGCTGGAGTATCCATTGCATTTATTTAAATATGTATAAACAATAAAATGGACTTGAATAATATTTGGTTTTCATTGAATGTCAAGAAACTGTTGGTAACTTGATTTTTAATTTCAAATTCAAAATCGTTTGGACATTGTGTTGCCAACCTGAATACATGTAACTTCCCTAGCGCAAACTATTTAGTTTTTTATTTTTGAACTTTTGAAACAATTTAAAATAGGTCGGACCAAAAAATAGTGTGTATTATACGGCCCGAAACTGCTTGCAAGTGCTCTCACTTGCGAAGTTTCGGCTGCGCCTCGCCTTCGCAAACTGTGCTAGCACTTGCAAAATGACAGTTTCTGGCCTAGTGATACAAATTACTATTTTAGTAATCTAAAAGATAAAACTCCCATTAATTTACTTTCTAACGTAGTTTATTCCATACCTTGTTCTGAATGCAATCAAGTCTACATTGGTCAAACTTCAACTTGGTTAAAAACTAGAATTTCCAAACACAAATCTGATTGTGCCCCGTCTCAGTGAAGTTGGCCCAACTAACAAATTTTTTTTCCTGAAAATTTTTCTTATAGAGGGAAAACTTATGAAAATCAATACAATATTGTGATGATATGGGAATTGTTTATTAACTTTTAACACACAAAACTAAATTCTATCTAATAATAATAATAATAATAATAATAATAATAATAATAATAATATAATAATAATATAATAATAATATAATAATAATATAATAATGATATAATAATGATATAATAATGATATAATAATGATATAATAATGATATAATAATGATATAATAATGATATAATAATGATATAATAATGATATAATAATGATATAATAATGATATAATAATGATTGATATAATAATGATATAATAATGATTGATATAATAATGATATAATAATGATTGATATAATAATGATATAATAATGATTGATATAATAATGATATAATAATGATTGATATAATAATGATATAATAATGATTGATATAATAATGATATAATAATGATTGATATAATAATGATATAATAATGATTGATATAATAATGATATAATAATGATTGATATAATAATGATATAATAATGTTTGATATAATAATGATATAATAATGATTGATATAATAATGATATAATAATGATTGATATAATAATGATATAATAATGATTGATATAATAATGATATAATAATGATTGATATAATAATGATATAATAATGATTGATATAATAATGATATAATAATGATTGATATAATAATGATATAATAATGATTGATATAATAATGATATAATAATGATTGATATAATAATGATATAATAATGATTGATATAATAATGATATAATAATGATTGATATAATAATGATATAATAATGATTGATATAATAATGATATAATAATGATATAATAATAATATAATAATAATAATAAATTAATAATAAATTAGTTCTGTTATTCGGCAAGGCCGGAGTAGAACACGTCTTTGTGGTTACATAAAATACATAAAGATATAAAATGTACATATACAATGTAAGACAATTACAATTTTTATTAGAATCTCCAAGTTTCTATAGTAATGTAGCAAAACGACATTCATTTGCTTCCAAGCTATTGCCTCGATAAAAACTCCTGAATACTGTAAAAACAGTTTTTAATCAAGTAATTTTTTAATTCCTTTTTATAGATTGCGTCACTAATTATTTCTTTCAAGTAATTTGGCTGTGCATTAAAGACTAAAATTGCACGATAATAAGAACCTCGTTCGAAAAGTGCAGAAGTGTGATGTGGAATAATTAAATTATTCGAATGTCTAGTTGTCATTGCATTTGATATATCAGAATTTTTAATGAATAAGTGTTTATTTTTTCTTTGAAATAATAACAGTCTATAAATATAAATACTGGGAACCGTTAACAATTTGAAATTCCTAAAATGTTCTTGACAAGATGTTCGACCCGGTAAATTTAACATACATCTTATAATTCTTTTTTGGTTAAGAAATACTCTATTTGCCAAAGAACTTATTGACCAGAACAAGATACTGTATGATATATAAGACTGAACGTAGGCATAATAAATTGCCAACAATGTCTCAATATTTACACTATTTCTTATATTGTAAATTAGATAAAACGATTTGTTTAGTTGATTGCAGAGTATATTTATTTATTCTTCGAACTTAAAACTATCGTCAATATTCACACCTAAAAATTTTATAGAACTCTGTTGAGGTAATGATTTATGTGAAAAGTTTACATGTAAGGATTCAAATTTTGATTTATTAGTAAACATGATCATTTTAGTTTTCTTGCTGTTTAAAATCAGAGAGTTCAAGCTACACCAGTCTGCCATAGCTTTGACTATATTTGTTGTTGTGGAAGATAATATATTTATGTTACTCTGAGATATAATACATGATGTGTCGTCAGCAAACTGATACAGAGATTGCGTCTTCAGATGAAGATTCAAGTCATTAACATATATCAAAAATAGCAAGGGCCCTAATATTGATCCTTGAGGTATTCCTTGTGTGACTAGTTCGGCCGACGAATATATATTTTCGCGAC
This sequence comes from Dorcus hopei, assembly GCA_033060865.1. Classification (NCBI taxonomy): domain Eukaryota; kingdom Metazoa; phylum Arthropoda; class Insecta; order Coleoptera; family Lucanidae; genus Dorcus; species Dorcus hopei. The sequence continues at coordinate 376,234 of CM065419.1, read as the reverse complement.
TTCCATTTTTAACAGCTGTAAGGCAGACTTGTTGACTTCTATGTGATAAATATGATTTTATAAGTGACAATGCCTTCCCTCTTACTCCATATTTGTCTAGTTTGTCTAATAATATTTGATGGTGCACTGTATCAAATGCCTGTGATAAATCAAAATATACTCCAGTTACTTTATGACCATTGTCAAGGTTTTCTAAAATATAAGTAATTGATCTAAATATCGCTTGTTCACACGATTTCCCAGGGAGATAGCCGTATTGACAATTCTTTATTATGTTGTGTTTACGAAAAAAATTTTGGAGTCTTGCATGAATTATTTTTTCAAAAATTTTTGAAAAAGATGACAAAAGAGAAACAGGTCTATAATTACGAATATCATTTCTTGAACCATTTTTAAAAATGGGAATAACTTTAGCTTCTTTTAATCGTGTAGGAAATTGAGCACTGTCAAACATCAGGTTAATTACATCAGTAAGAGTAATATTATCGCAAAATAAAAAATCGACGAAAATTAAAGATAAAGCTATCATTGCGTTACGTTGCCTTTTCGACTTAATATCGCTTCGATACATTTGGACATTGTATTAACTAAAGTCTGGCATTCATCAGGTGGGAAATTGTCCCAAATTTGTTGAAACCGAGCACGTAACTCTGGAATGCTTCTTGCTGGCTACGAGCGAAGCTTTCTGAAAATATCTGAGAATATTTTTAAGAAATACTTTTAAATACATGTGGATGAATTAAAAACTATATATCTTGAACAAGTTTTTTCTTATTGTAACATTATATTCAGTTTCCATATTTTGAATACATAGTTGGGCCAACTTCACTGAGATGGGGCTCGTAGTTTATAAAGAAGCGTATTGTGATGCACAGTATCAAAAGCTTTTGTTAAGTAGAAGTAAATTCCAGCTACTTTTTCTCTATGTTCAATGTTTCGCAAGGTAATGTTATCAGCTAGGCATAGGGTATCATTAGTTGATAGGCCTTTTCTAAAACCGAATTGGTTTTTACTAATTATATTATTATCATCAAAGAAGTTAATTAAACCGACTCAAATACCTTAGAAAATACAGAAAGAACAGAAATGGGTCTATAATTTTTAATGTCAGTTTTTATACCTTTCTTATATACAGGAACAACCTTAGCAGTTTTAAGAACCGATAGAAAGACACCTTCAACAAAGGATTGATTAATTAATTTACATGAAGGAGCAGCTATAAGTTCAGCAACATATTTAAGAATTATACAAGGAATCTCATCTAGTCCCACACACTTTTTATTTATTGGAAACAGAGATAATTATATTAAAAGTTTCTACTTCACTGATAGGATTTAGAAACATACTAAAGCTATTGCACTTAATATCAATTGGTTTCTCAGGAAATTGACAAATTAACTCATCAATAGAATTTACAAAGTAACGGCAGAAAGCATTACTGATATCTTGAGCATTATTATTATGATCAATTACATCAGTGATATATTCAGGAAGATCGTAAATTGAATTTTCATTTTTTATTAAATTCCAAGCAGCCCTATTTTTATTAGATGAATTGCTAAGAAAATTATCCTTGAAATTTCTTTTAGCCAGTTCAATATTTGCTTGATGCTTCTTTTTAAGTTCTTTGTAATGAGACAAATACAAGTCACGGCGAATACCGGAGGTAGTTTTCACTTTCTTATAAATATTCCTTAATTCACGACCTTCTATAATTAAATCATGAGAAATTTCAAGCAGATTTAATTGAAATGCTTCCTTATTCAAAGATAAACAAAGGATACAAGTACATTCTGGCTGTAATCAACACATTTTCTAAATTTGCTTGGGGAATAGCATTAAAAAACAAGACAGGTAAAGAAGTAACCAAAGCTTTTCAAACAATCTTATCTGAAGGTAGAAATTCTATACCGACAAATCTGCAAACAGATAACGGAAAGGAATTTTACAATGCAGACTTTCAAGATTTAATGAAGAAGTATAGAATTAATCATTACAGCACATATTCTAATTTAAAAAGTTCGATAGTTGAGCGCTTTAATAGAACATTAAAACAAAAAATGTGGAAAGAATTTAGCATGCAAGGAAATTTTAGCTGGTTCAAGTTATTACCACAACTAATCGAAGAATACAATAACACAGTTCACAGTACGACGGGTTACAAACCCAATAAGATAAATCAAAGCAATGCGAAAATTATTTTATAGTCCGTCTACAGCAATATTAAAATTGTGCAAGAAGTGCAAAATTTAAAGTTGGAGATCATGTGCGCATCAGCAAATATCGGCAAGCATTTGCGAAAATGTACACTCCAAATTGGTCTAATGAAATATTTACAATTTCATCAGTGCAGGATAATCCCCGAACATATTTAGTTGACGGTGACGGTAAGGTATACTTGGTGGGTTTTATGAGTACGAGTACGAGTACAACTATGTTTATAGTAAAATGTTAACTCACCGCGAGAGTTGCACATTATCTGCAACTTTGAACTTATATACCCTCCTTAAGTATACGGATACATTTTTTGAGTAGACTGGTTTTAGAATAAGCATTCATATGTAATTGAGGAGTTGACATTCAAAAAGGCATTTGTCCAATTCGATAAATAAAAAAACATAAAAATATAAAAAGCCAATATTTTAGCAATTATTGATTATTTAAAAATTTTCTTTTTAGTAATATTCACAATATTAATAGGGAAGGTAGGAAGCATAGTTTGTAAAAATATCTCAATATTAACAATTCAGAAATAAGTGCTAAAATGTAATTAAAATTGTACAAAACGCGTTTGGACAAAGTGCATTTTGAATGTCAACTCCTCAATTATACCATGATTTTATTTTAATATGAAACATTGCTATTCATATTACTACAGAAACTAATTTAAAAAGGACAGTTTAATTTAAATAAAAATTGTAACTGTTGCTATGGATTCTCATATTCGTACGTAATAGCAATGTTCTCTGTTAAAATAAATTCACGTTATATCACGAATGCAAAAAAAAAAACAACTTTCACATACTTGTCTGTGACCGCGCAAGCCCTTGTAAATAATCACATCATTATACGAAAATGAGTTCTTAATTAAATTGCAGGAAAAGATTTGAGCATATTTTGTTTACGATCGTATTCACGTCTGATATGCAGTAGAAGACTTGTGAAGTTTTTCCGGTTCCATCCAGTTTGATACAGCGGCAGTCCTGGTGGGGAACTTACGTTGCGTTGCATACTTGCTCTCATATGCGAGCGTTAATCAGAGCACCGCCACCGGGCAGTCTGATATAGCCAGAATATGAATACAATTTTAATGTAAATTCTAGAAGATAATAATTGCTTTTTCTTAAATTAAAAATGATAACTTTAACTAAAAACTTATTTTTTGTAGTATGGTAATGAAAAGTACTTCCTAATTATTAATATGTGTAATCTAGCTACCGGTTTCGATAAGTAACCTTCCCCCCTATTCTGTAACTCAAATCGAATCGAAATCAGTGAATTTGACAGATCGGATCGTAATGTTGTTGAATTAGTATGCCGTAATTCTGCTCGATTTCTATATTAAAATGTTTTACAGAATGTTAAATAGCTGATGTACTCTACCTTCTTTACAGAATATCACAGACCATACCCGAAAAATATAATAGAGACTGAATATTTTGATTTAAAAACATTCCGATTCCTGTCATACATTTCAATTCGATCCGAAAAAAGTTACAGAATAGGCCTGATTATCTTTATCAGGCAACTAACGTCTAGAAATTGAATAAAATTTTGAAAACACCATCGTCGCGTCGGAAGAAAGAAAAAGGAATACTGTATTCAACTTAATTATTATTATAAATTTTGCGATTAAATATAAAGTTAACAGTACTTTATTAATATATCAATTATTGCTATACAAACATATGTACAGTGACTTTCATAAAGTTCGTAACAAATGGGAAAAATTTTTATTATTGTTTTTTGTGAAAAAATTTTAGTACAGTTAGTTCGTGCACCAATCAAAATGAAAGACAACACAATGCTATCCAACTACTCGTTTAAAATGTGGCTGAGAACTTGAAAAATAGAAAGTCTCGAAAATGAAAAATTGCGATAATTCAAAAGTTATCAATCTTTTTGTTCTAGAATCGATGTACTCAGATAAAATTAAGTGTAATGAACAACCTACAGTGTCTAAATACAATAATTTGCTAGAATTTTGACCAAAAATCCATTTTCTTGGAATTTTATTTTATGTGATCTTAAAATTAAAATGCTGTTTTGAATCCTTCAAAAACAAATATAATCTCGTTCCTTGATCTGTGTATACTAAGATAAATATCAGTAATCTGAAAATATTACTTTAGATAGGACGCTTTTTACAAAAAATTGAAATTTCGCTTTAAAAAACACGTTTTTGTTACATTGCGTTTTTAACAAATAAAAATAAATTGTTTTAATTTATTTTTTGCATAATAGAAAGCTAAGATTTAAATATGCTCTTTTTATAGAAAAAATGTTCTTTACAGCATATTAAATGCATACTTCTGGCCTTCTGAAAAGCATTGTACATTTTAAGCGAAAATTCGTAAAATAGTGTTAGCCATGACGTTGAACTTAACGTCAACAAGCGAAAACATCAGTTGGTTCGTTGATATTTCTTGTTCATAGCAAAGTTAATCTTAATACATATTCCGTTAAAGACAAAGTTGACTCAACAAGAAATATCAACGAACCAACTGATGTTTTCGCGTGACGTTATTTCACGGCTAATATTATTTTACGGATTATCGCTGAAAATTCACAATATTTTTCAAAATACCAGAAGTATGCATTTAATATGCTATAAATGACATTTTTTGTACAAAAGAGCATACTTACATCTTGCCTTTCTATTACGCAAAAAAGAAACGGAAACAATGTATTCTTATTTATTAAAAACGCAATGTAACAAAGACGTGTTTTTAATAGCGAAATTTCTATTTTTTGTAAAAGACGTCCGATTTGAAGTAATACTTTCATATTAGTGGTATTTATCTCAGTTAACACAGATCAAAGAAAGAGATGATATCTGTTTTTGAAGGATTTAAAAGAGTATTTTAATTTTAAAACCACATAAAATGAAATTCTAAAAAAAATGATTTTTGGTCAAAATTTTACTAAAATATTGTATTTAGACGCTGTAGGTTGTTGATTATACTTAATTTTATCTGAGTGCATCGATTCTAGTAGGAAAAGATTAATAACTTTTGAATTATGGCAATTTTTCATTTTCGCGAATTTCCATTTTTCAAAATTTTAGCCATATTTTAAATGACTGGTTAGATGGAATTATGTTGTTTTTTATTTTGATTGATGCACGAACCAACTGCAGTAAAAATTTTTGGCAAAAGTCAATAATAAAAATGTTTCCCATTTGTTACGAACTTTATGAAAGTCACTGTATATCATACATACAGGCTGTTACAAATTCGAGGCTCACCATTGGGATCTCGGAAACGGTAAGAGATACGAAGTCGGTTAAATTGGGGCAAAGTTGCGTATTTTAGTGCTGAACAATAATCTGTTTTGAAATATCTTCTACGATTTTTAGTTCTTGAAATATTTCCAAAAAACCGAAAAACGTAATTTTCTTTTTTATTTTTTTCTGAAGTTATTATTACAGGGATCACAACAAAGTGAATACATCCTACAGGCACTTTTTTGAGCTCTTTACGATTATATTATTAGATTTTACTTACAACGTTTCGTTTCGCTCTGACCATCATCAACTTCATTTTTTCTTATGGCCGCCATATTGGATTTTAATACCATTAAATAGATCTATTTTTTCTACATGTATCACACATCCCTATTTAATAAAGTGAACTAACTATAAATGCAAGAAACTGTTGAAAATAACAGTGCAAAGATATCGAGGGCGTCATATCAGAAGGGCGTAAGCGCCATTATAATCCTATGCTGATACGTCCTTCTGATATGACGCCCTCGATATGATTTGCTGGGAAGACAAAAACAAAAAAGCTTTGATATGCCTTCGAAGTTTTATTTCGTAGGTACGTTACGAAAGCTGAATTTAGTAAAATTTTCAGTTATAAAAATTACCGTTATAAATCAAGAAAGACGAAAATTTAAAAATTTATTATGTTAACAACAATAACTTAACATCAAACCAAATTTAATTCAAACAATATCCAGAAAAACGCTAAACACATAGAACATTGTTTAATAAATTAGATAGAAGCATTGCACTTTGTGGATCTTTTCATAAAACTCAAAAGAAGTATGGAAGTTGCCTTAATGATGAGAGGAGTGAAGAAATATTAGAATAATAATAATTTAAAACAACACAAAACGTTCAGGGAAGATATTCGAAATATCCTCCGTTCTTTTCTATACATAAATGTATTCTTCGTCGAATGTTGTTAATAGCACGTAGAACGTCTCTTCTTCGTAGTGAATTAAAAGAAAGTTAAATTTTATTTCGTAGGTCGGCAATGTCGTTAATTGGTTTTGCATAAATTTCATTTTTTAAAACTCCCCACAAAAAGAAATCTAGTGGAGAGAGGTCCGGTGACCTTGCAGGCCAACGAACTACTCCCCTATTCCCAATCCACTGATTTGGAAATTGTTCGTTCAAATAATCACAAACAGCCCTTGCATTGTGCGGTGGTGCACCATCATGTTGAAATCATAATTCTGGAAGTCTCCTTAAATTAATATCATCCAAATATTCTTCAAATGTAGTTCTAAGAAAATTTAGATAACGTTCGGAATTTAGATTTTCCTCGTAAATAAATGGTCCAATAATTTGATCTCCCAAAATTCCTGCCCAAACATTTAACCCAAATCTGACTTAATTTCGAACTGGCCTGTTGATTTTTGGTTTTTCAAGCGACCAGACGTGTTCGTTATTTCGATTGAATAAACCATGATTTGTAAATTTACTTTCATCCGACCAAATAATGTTGTTCAAAAAATTTTCATCCCTATTGAAGTGATTGCTAAGCCATTGACACCATTCTAATCGTCTTTCAGTATCCCCAGGAAGTAAAACGTGCGATACGTGTACTTTGTAGCATTTGTAATTGTGCTTTTCAAGGCTCTCCAAACTTTAACATGATGTGTAGCATTTACAGTATCCGCAACTTGCCGGGTAGAATTGGATGGATTATTGTTAATCTAAAAGAACAAATTATAAAAGAAAATTGAAACAGATAAGGCAGTAGTTGATTAGATTTGTAATTAAATTATGTATTTTTATTATTAACTTTATTTCCTGTAATATCTAGTTTCATACATTTTATAAATAACTATTAATTACCTCTTCTAATATTTCTTCGTTCTCCTCATCATTAAGGCGATCTCCATACTTCCTTCGAGTTTTATGAAAAGATCCATGAAGTGCAATATTTTTATCTAATTTACTAAACGTTGTTCTATGTGGTTGGTGTCTTTCTGGGTATTGTTGGAAATAAATTTCGCTCGCTATTACTGAATTGCTATTGTTACCATAATAAATTCTTAACATGTCACGCTTTCCTTCGTTGGAAAAATTCATTGTGATAAGTTTAGACTAATTACAATCGAGTAGTATACAACACAAGATAGTACGAAGATGTGTCAAAATGTATTTTGTTTTTTGTCTTCACGGCAAGCCATATTTTTCTTTGCACTGTTATTTTCAACAGTTTCTTGCATTTATAGTTAGTTCACTTTATTAAATAGGGATGTGTAATACATGTAGAAACATCAGAAAAAATAGATCTATTTAATGGTATTAAAATCCAATATGGCGGCCATAAGAAAAAATGAAGTTGATGATGGTCAGAGCGAAACGAAACGTTGTAAGTAAAATCTAATGATATCATCGTAAAGAGCTCAAAAAAGTGCCTGTAGGATGTATTCATTTTGTTGTGATCCCTGTAATAATAACTTCAGAAAAAAATAAAAAAGAAAATTACGTTTTTCGGTTTTTTGGAAATATTTCAAGAACTAAAAATCGTAGAAGATATTTCAAAACAGATTATTGTTCAGCACTAAAATACGCAACTTTGCCCCAATTTAACCGACTTCGTATCTCTTACCGTTTCCGAGATCCCAATGGTGAGCCTCGAATTTGTAACAGCCTGTATATTACTTACAATAAACCAACAATCTTAATATTTTTAATGATTCAAAATCGATCAAGATCAGGGATAGGCCGATTCTGGAACCTCCTCCAACCTTGACTCTGATTATATAAAACAACGCACACTCATTTGATATTTTAAAATGTTTGTTACATCATTATTTTAAGGGAAACAATCAAAATGTAAGTATGATTAAGAAATAAGAATAATTTTTACTAATTGCACAGAAAGATATAATTTTTTATTCTTAAAAATGTCGCTAGTTAGAAAAATTAATAATGTAATAATTATGTGTTATAAAGATTTGGAATAAGTTTTCTGTACTTTACATTTGATGGAATTATATTCTCTAGACAAAAAGGGAAATCAATGCGTTTTTACATTTCCAATTCGGTCCAAGTCAGGAATGTGAGGTTGACCTACATTTCAAAATCGGTTTGGAATCTCCTCCAACTCGACCTATATTTTCCACGTAACAGTAATGTTTATGTTAAAATAAATTGGTATAACCACGTCTGATATCAGACAGAAAAATAACTTTCACACACGCTGGTCAGTAACCGCGCGAACCTTGTAAATTCTTTTTCCTTGATCGTGACTGGATTATTATTTTTTGTTTTTTCTTGAAGAAGGCGGTCATAAATAAAGAACTCTATTTCACTACGTACGTTTCGGGCATGATTAGACCCTTTTTCAAGTGAGTTGTATTTATTATTCGTAATACCTAAAATATAACACACATAATTATTATAAAGCAGTATTAATTTTTCTAACTAGTTGCATTTTTTCTGTCTACTGCAAATTTTTACAAGTGGTAATAAATTAATTTTGCAATGATTGGTTTATCAGTAATCACAGTGACAAATTATTAATAACGTCAGCCTACATGGATTACATTCGTTCAATAATTTGTGTCTCTTTGCTTCAACTTTTCACAGTAACATAAAATTAAGGAAAATGTGTTAGGATATTCTAGCAAAGTTCATCTTGTAGTAAATCGTTTAATACGTTGACTGCCGTAATAGTCAGAAATATCTTGTCCCTTCTGGCCAAAACTATTTTATCCTTGAATATGTTAGCAATGAGATTGTTTTAAGTGTAAATGGCTATATTTTTTCCCAAAAACATATTTTTCACTATTTTCAATCCGAGAAGCACAATATGATTCACGCGGTTGATATAGCTAAAGCTTGCACTAATGGCCGTAAGAATCATACGCTGATTCATAAACTTGCGCAAGTGCAACGTGTCACAATAAGTGTTTTCATTGTTACGCATTCTCCAAAGTTAAAACGTCTGTGGCAGGAATGTCTTTCAGATGAAGACGATAAAGAGCCGTTTGAAGATTCGGGCGACGAATTTGTTCTCGATGGTTCTGATAATTCTTCAGATGGTGAAGTAATTCGCAAAAAAGCAAATATTATCAGCAAGCAAAATACTTCCGCGGTATCCAGAGACATATCCAACAGTATACTTGACACAACATAAATGATGTTATTCAAAGAAATATGGAAGAAAGTGATGGTGAGAGTAGTGAGAACGAGCAGGGTGATAATAGTGAATTGACATGGGAGGATGTGAGTGGATTAAATTTGAAACTATTTGATTTTACCGAAACAAATGCTGGCGTGAAAGAAGAAATACATGCTGAATATTTTGATAAGGGTCCCTATTTTCAATTTTTCAAGTTATTTCTCACCGACGAAGTGCTTGAATTGATGGTGACAGAGACAAACAGGTATGCATCCCAATGTAAAGCTAGTACAAGATTACCTAAAGGCAGAATTCATGAATGGTATAACACAGATCGCGAGGAAATGGAATGTTTCATTGGAATTTTGATTTGGATGGGTCTATGTCAGTATCCTTCTGTTGAATCATGTTGGGCCAAAAGTGACTTGTATGACAACAAAATCAAAGATTTAGTGCCTCGAAATCGATTTCAACTGCTGCTCAAATCATGGCATTTTCATAACAACGAAATAGTGACAGAAGACAGATTGCAAAAAATGTCTTCTTTGTCAAATCTGTTGATCAAAAATTTTCAAAAAATTGTCGTTCCGAAAGAGCATATCTGCATAGGTGAAACTTTAGTACCATTCCAAGGGCGTTTGAGTTTTCGCCAGTACATACCCAATAAAAGACATAAATTTGGGATCAAACTGTACAAATTATATCTTGAAAAAGGATATACATATAACTTTCAAATTTATTGTGGGAAAGATAAATCACCAGGCTAGGTATCTTCCGAGAAGGTGGTACTTTCTTTAGCTGATAATCTGTTGGACAAAGGACGTACAATCTATACAGATAACTTTTACACCAGCATTTCTCTAACCCATCAGATGCAGGACAGAAACACCCACCTAGTTGGAGCTTTGAGAACCAACAGAAAATTCAATCCAAAACATATAACGGATAAGAAGCTACAAAAAGGAGAAACTATTGCTGCCGAAAGTAATACAGGTGTGATAATTCAAAAATGGAAAGATAAGCGCGATGTTTGTACTCTAAGTACAAAACATACCGCTGAACTCAAAACAGTCACTCATTTCGGTAAAGACAATCAAAAACCTATAGCTGTAATCGATTACAATAAACATAAAACTTACATTGATTTGTCTGATCAGATGAAAACGTATACCACTTGATTACGGAGGGGTGTAAAATAGTACAGAAAACTGGCAATTGAACTGATTATGGGTGCTGCTTTGGTGAATGCCATTCTACACCAGGAAGTGGCAAATGAAAAAAATCCATAACAAATTTCAAACAAGATCTTGTTTTGAAACTAACAAAATTAGATATTCGTCACAACAAAACGCAAAATCAGCAAGGCGATCATATGTTGGAAGATGTAGGATCTAACAAACGTCGTAGATGCGTTGTGTGTTATGAAAAACTTGCAAAAATTGACCGGAAACAGGCCCAACATAAGACTCCTCAGTCGAGATACCGCTGTGTAAAATGTAATAAGAACTATTGTTTGAGTTGCTTTTTTGAAGTTCATACATGTACAAAATATAACCGTTCATATCATATTCTATCTTATTGAATCTTTTCTGGTTTTCAGATACATAAAATTAGGTACCTATTTTCTTTTCAGTAAAGTGTAATGAAATGTTGATTTATGTTTGAAATAATAATAAATTATTATGTGAGGTTTCATTGTCTTTGTGGAATATCAACTACTAATCACCCCAGTAACACCGTTCCAAATTTATTTTATTTAGCATTAGCACTGAAAACGTCAATTTTGAATCAAGCTATGATTTCGCTTATCTAAATAACTTTGGATTGCACAGTATCTGCTAATTTATGCTATACGCTTTGTTTTTCACGGCCTCCTTTATCTGAATTTTAAAAATCATGCGCTATATGTAATCAGGCCGTGAGAATCAACCGTCGATTCAATCAGGTCCAGGCCAAGAGTAGTTTACATAGCTTACAGCCGTGTACTATCGGTTGTATAAAAGTTACGTTGATCTGAGAAGCAAATGTTGGTTTTCCTGGCCATTAAAACTCACAGTGCTTGAGAATCAATTGTTGATACTCATGGCTGCTGAGGTGAATTTTCCGTGCATCACGTTGTGCTTCTCACGGCAGCCAACGTGTTAATTTACGACTAAATACAAAAATTTACTTAAAACTTTTTATAAAATTAATTAGTTTCTCGTTTTATTTCGTCTGCTGTAAAAAAAATTTGTTTACCGACGCGTTTTGTATAAGCTGATTGATATAAATATCAGAGAAAATAAACCGAGTAGCAATTCAGGCGTTATCCTTGACTCATCGCAGACAACGTTAACTCCTGCACTACATTTTTTAAGCAGACTGGTCTCAAAACCGGGCTGCGCTCTTGACCTATATTTAAATACGCAGTGTTGGATCGAAAGAAAAAATTTAACTTGAAGAGAGAAAATCGATTATTTTTACAGAGTCTAGGTTATAAAGTGACTCAGAGAGAATTACACTGTAGAAGCGAGATAACCGTGAAAGGGTGAGCATCATAGTTACACGTAAATCAATCATCATCTATTCAGAACGAAATGGATATTTTGGAGTGACTGACAAAATTAAAATGGGCACTTCAATATCTAGTCTTTAATAATTAGATAATATAAATTTAGAAGTTTTTTAGTACATTAGAATTATTTAATGTGACTGTTATATCATATAAGGATAAGGTAAACGAATACTGAAATAGTGTATGACTTACATTTCAAAATCGGTCAAGGTCAATGGTAGGCCGATTCTGGAACTTCCTCCGATCTTGACCTACATTTTCAGAGGATTGGTCGATTCTGGAACCTCCTCCGACCTTGACAATTAATTTCATACTCCATTTATTTCGTCTGGTGCAATAATGCAATAATTACCTTACATAGCAAGCGTCGGTAAAGAAACTCTTTATAAAATTAATTAATTTCTCGTTTTATTTCGTCTGCTGTAAAAAAAATTGTTTACCAACGCGCTTTGTATAAGGTGATTGGTATAAATATCAGAGGAAATAAACCGAGTAGCAATTCAGGCGTTATCCTTGACTCATCGCAGACAACGTTAACTCCTGCACTACATTTTTTAAGCAGACTGGTCTCAAAACCGGGCTGCGCTCTTGACCTATATTTAAATACGCAGTGTTGGATCGAAAGAAAAAATTTAACTTGAAGAGAGAAAATCGATTATTTTTACAGAGTCTAGGTTATAAAGTGACTCAGAGAGAATTACACTGTAGAAGCGAGATAACCGTGAAAGGGTGAGCATCATAGTTACACGTAAATCAATCATCATCTATTCAGAACGAAATGGATATTTTGGAGTGACTGACAAAATTAAAATGGGCACTTCAATATCTAGTCTTTAATAATTAGATAATATAAATTTAGAAGTTTTTTAGTACATTAGAATTATTTAATGTGACTGTTATATCATATAAGGATAAGGTAAACGAATACTGAAATAGTGTATGACTTACATTTCAAAATCGGTCAAGGTCAATGGTAGGCCGATTCTGGAACTTCCTCCGATCTTGACCTACATTTTCAGAGGATTGGTCGATTCTGGAACCTCCTCCGACCTTGACAATTAATTTCATACTCCATTTATTTCGTCTGGTGCAATAATGCAATAATTACCTTACATAGCAAGCGTCGGTAAAGAAACTCTTTATAAAATTAATTAATTTCTCGTTTTATTTCGTCTGCTGTAAAAAAAATTGTTTACCAACGCGCTTTGTATAAGGTGATTGGTATAAATATCAGAGGAAATAAACCGAGTAGCAATTCAGGCGTTATCCTTGACTCATCGCAGACAAAGTTAACTCCTGCACTACATTTTTTAAGCAGACTGGTCTCAAAACCGGGCTGCGCTCTTGACCTACATTTAAATACGCAGTGTTGGATCGAAAGAAAAAATTTAACTTGAAGAGAGAAAATCGATTATTTTGACAGAGTCTAGGTTATAAAGTGGCTCAGAGAGAATTACACTGTAGAAGCGAGATAACCGTGAAAGGCTGAGCATCATACACGTAAATCAATCATCATCTATTCAGAACGAAATGGATATTTTGGGAGTGCCTGACAAAATTAAAATGGGCACTTCAATAACTAGTGTTACGGGCCAATTTTGTTACCCCAAAAACAAAAAAAAATGGTGGGAATAAATGCAGCAATCTCTAAAGTAAGAACTTTGACAATTTGACATCCGACAACAAAAAAAAATAGGCGCTTGCACTAACTTACCCGATTAATCTTGGAGGGTTGCAAATATTCCCCAGCTCGTCTAGCTCAGCGAAGGAGGTCTGGATCATTCAAACAGGAAGAGACCCAATATACTCTTGGCCGGAAAATGTTATACATATAAGGAAACCCGATTGCGCCACATTGTATAAGCAGCTTAGTTGTCCTCCAAAGATCATATACACTACAGGGAGTTTGATCAGATCGGTAGATTTGTCGAAGTCAAAAACGGACACAAAGTAATCAGCAAATAAAAGAACAAAGTGCGGTAGCACAGGTTCAATTTTATTACGAATGACGGCAAAATAGTACCGATTGTATCATACAACTCTTGAGTTTTAAATGCCCCAAGAATCGAAAACAAGAACAATGATAAGTATTACTCGTTACGGCCGACACTAAGTCTCCATAAAAATACTCTAAGTTGTAACTTTTGTACCCGATCGATTTGCTCTGGCCAAAGAAAAGCGTGTATCGCGAAATATTATTAAAATAATTGTAACGGACGAGAATAATCAAAGTTAAAATTGGTACGGCTGTTACGTCACAAAGTTCAATCATGTAAATTGGGTATACGTAACCAATAAATTCACATTGCCTAAATTAGCATTAAATTTAACATTTGAAATAATATTTCGGATAAAACAAAGTAGTGAAAGAAAGTAACTTTTGAATAACTTATCTTGATGTAGATAATCTTGCAAATTTGACAGATGTTTATCACTTGTTGATACAGATGCTGCGACCTCTATGGAACGACCAAGGTACGTGGTACGTTACTCAACGGACGAATCAAAAATGGCGGTGGCTTAGCTTTCTGCGTCGTAGCAGCAACAAGCAAGTATGATATTTCAAGATGGGCGGTTAATCAACCACTCCCCCACAAAATCGTCTGGAAAGAAAATTGTGAAATTGAACCTGAGACCTAATGATAATTAAAACACTAGGTATATTTACCTCGATAAAATGCGAGACGATAAATCTAGGAACCCTCGAGCGATGCGAACAAAAATGGTCTGGCCTTAATTCCGATTTCTGGTTAAACACCCAAAACAACTCTTATATGTTGTCAACCATTAACAGGACAAGTGGACAAATAAATCCAGCGCTCAGCCGAGATTGAACTTCTCAAAATTCACCAATAATCACTAACATAATTGTCCACCCAGACTTCAGACAAGCGTTCTTCTTCGAGGTTCGGAAGCAAGAGAGCAATGATAAATTTTTATGCCGGCACGCACTGCGCATGAAGAACGCGGCGTTGCCAAATTATCACAAATATCGCATTCAACAAAATAACAACGTTACCCTAGTCTTTAATAATTTGATAATATAAATTTAAAAGTTTTTTATTACATTAGAATTATTTAATGTGACTGTTGTATCATATAAGGATAAGGTAAACGAATACTGAAATAGTGTATGACTTACATTTCAAAATCGGTCAAGGTCAGGGGTAGGCCGATTTTGGAACCTCCTCCGATCTTGACCTACATTTTCAGAGGACAGGCCGATTATGGAACCTCCTCCGACCTTGACCTACATTTTCCCGGTCAAGGTCGGCGGAGGTTCCAGAATCGGCCTATCCCCTCTACTAGTGTGTGATTGGTGATTCACAGATTCACATTTAACAATTTGTCCGTCCTGTCAATTAAGGGGAGCGTTCATAATTTTTTACATTGTTTTGTATTCGAATTCGGTGGCGCTGGCGAATATAATAATTTATTAGAAACGGGTCACATTTCATTTTTTTTTTTTTTTTTGAACACAGGAATGAATTCTTCAAAAGTTGTCTGTACTAACTAGCAGTTTAATTTTATCTTAAAAATTTCGGAGGTTAAAGTAACAGTTAACCTAAATATTCATAAGAATATACACCAGATAAGGAGTTTCCTAGGCCTATGCACTTACTATCGTCGCTATGTTCCCGGATTTGCGGACATCGCTAAGTCGTTGATAGAACTCACCGAAGAAGGTGGTCCGTTTGAATGGGACCAACATTGCCCAAATTAGTTTTGAACAACTAAAACAGTACTTGATAAGTGCTCCTATTCTGAGTTACCCTCTCCCAGTATCCTTCTGTTGAATCATGTTGGGCCAAAAGTGACTTGTATGACAACAAAATCAAAGATTTAGTGCCTCGAAATCGATTTCAACTGCTGCTCAAATCATGGCATTTTCATAACAACGAAATAGTGACAGAAGACAGATTGCAAAAAATGTCTTCTTTGTCAAATCTGTTGATCAAAAATTTTCAAAAAATTGTCGTTCCGAAAGAGCATATCTGCATAGGTGAAACTTTAGTACCATTCCAAGGGCGTTTGAGTTTTCGCCAGTACATACCCAATAAAAGACATAAATTTGGGATCAAACTGTACAAATTATATCTTGAAAAAGGATATACATATAACTTTCAAATTTATTGTGGGAAAGATAAATCACCAGGCTAGGTATCTTCCGAGAAGGTGGTACTTTCTTTAGCTGATAATCTGTTGGACAAAGGACGTACAATCTATACAGATAACTTTTACACCAGCATTTCTCTAACCCATCAGATGCAGGACAGAAACACCCACCTAGTTGGAGCTTTGAGAACCAACAGAAAATTCAATCCAAAACATATAACGGATAAGAAGCTACAAAAAGGAGAAACTATTGCTGCCGAAAGTAATACAGGTGTGATAATTCAAAAATGGAAAGATAAGCGCGATGTTTGTACTCTAAGTACAAAACATACCGCTGAACTCAAAACAGTCACTCATTTCGGTAAAGACAATCAAAAACCTATAGCTGTAATCGATTACAATAAACATAAAACTTACATTGATTTGTCTGATCAGATGAAAACGTATACCACTTGATTACGGAGGGGTGTAAAATAGTACAGAAAACTGGCAATTGAACTGATTATGGGTGCTGCTTTGGTGAATGCCATTCTACACCAGGAAGTGGCAAATGAAAAAAATCCATAACAAATTTCAAACAAGATCTTGTTTTGAAACTAACAAAATTAGATATTCGTCACAACAAAACGCAAAATCAGCAAGGCGATCATATGTTGGAAGATGTAGGATCTAACAAACGTCGTAGATGCGTTGTGTGTTATGAAAAACTTGCAAAAATTGACCGGAAACAGGCCCAACATAAGACTCCTCAGTCGAGATACCGCTGTGTAAAATGTAATAAGAACTATTGTTTGAGTTGCTTTTTTGAAGTTCATACATGTACAAAATATAACCGTTCATATCATATTCTATCTTATTGAATCTTTTCTGGTTTTCAGATACATAAAATTAGGTACCTATTTTCTTTTCAGTAAAGTGTAATGAAATGTTGATTTATGTTTGAAATAATAATAAATTATTATGTGAGGTTTCATTGTCTTTGTGGAATATCAACTACTAATCACCCCAGTAACACCGTTCCAAATTTATTTTATTTAGCATTAGCACTGAAAACGTCAATTTTGAATCAAGCTATGATTTCGCTTATCTAAATAACTTTGGATTGCACAGTATCTGCTAATTTATGCTATACGCTTTGTTTTTCACGGCCTCCTTTATCTGAATTTTAAAAATCATGCGCTATATGTAATCAGGCCGTGAGAATCAACCGTCGATTCAATCAGGTCCAGGCCAAGAGTAGTTTACATAGCTTACAGCCGTGTACTATCGGTTGTATAAAAGTTACGTTGATCTGAGAAGCAAATGTTGGTTTTCCTGGCCATTAAAACTCACAGTGCTTGAGAATCAATTGTTGATACTCATGGCTGCTGAGGTGAATTTTCCGTGCATCACGTTGTGCTTCTCACGGCAGCCAACGTGTTAATTTACGACTAAATACAAAAATTTACTTAAAACTTTTTATAAAATTAATTAGTTTCTCGTTTTATTTCGTCTGCTGTAAAAAAAATTTGTTTACCGACGCGTTTTGTATAAGCTGATTGATATAAATATCAGAGAAAATAAACCGAGTAGCAATTCAGGCGTTATCCTTGATTCATCGCAGACAACGTTAACTCCTGCACTACATTTTTTAAACAGACTGGTCTCAAAACCGGGCTGCGCCCTTGACCTACATTTAAATACGCAGTGTTGGATCGAAAGAAAAAATTTAACTTGAAGAGAGAAAATCGATTATTTTTACAGAGTCTAGGTTATAAAGTGGCTCAGAGAGAATTACACTGTAGAAGCGAGATAACCGTGAAAGGGTGAGCATCATACTTACATGTAAATCAATCATCATCTATTCAGAACGAAATGGATATTTTGGGAGTGACTGACAAAATTAAAATGGGCACTTCAATAACTAGTCTTTAATAATTTGATAATATAAATTTAGAAGTTTTTTATTACATTTGAATTATTTAATGTGACTGTTGTATCATATAAGGATAAGGTAAACGAATACTGAAATAGTGTATGACTTACATTTCAAAATCGGTCAAGGTCAGGGGTAGGCCGATTCTGGAACCTCCTTCGATCTTGACCTACATTTTCAGAGTATAAGTCGATTCTGGAACCTCCTCCGACCTTGACAATTAATTTCATACTCCAATTATTTCGTCTGGTGCAATAATGCAATAATTACCTTATATAGCAAGCGTCGGTAAAGAAACTTTTTATAAAATTAATTAATTTCTCGTTTTATTTCGTCTGCTGTAAAAAAATTTGTTTACCAACGCGCTTTGTATAAGGTGATTGATATAAATACCAGATGACATAAACCGAGTGAGCAATTCAGGCGTTATCCTTGACTCATCGCAGACAACGTTAACTCCTGCACTACATTTTTTAAGCAGACTGGTCTCAAAACCGGGATGCGCTCTTAACATACATTTAAATACGCAGTGTTGGATCGAAAGAAAAAATTTAACTTGAAGAGAGAAAATCGATTATTTTTACAGAGTCTAGGTTATAAAGTGGCTCAGAGAGAATTACACTGTAGAAGCGAGATAACCGTGAAAGGGTGAGCATCATACTTACACGTAAATCAATCATCATCTATTCAGAACGAAATGGATATTTTGGGAGTGACTGACAAAATTAAAATGGGCACTTCAATAACTAGTCTTTAATAATTTGATAATATAAATTTAGACGTTTTTATTACATTAGAATTATTTAATTTGACTATCATATAAGGATAAGGTAAACGAATACTGAAATAGTGTATGACTTACATTTCAAAATCGATCAAGATCAGGGGTAGGTCGATTCTGGAACCTCCTCCGACCTTGACCTACATTTTCAGAGGATAGGCCGATTCTGGAACCTCCTCCGACCTTGACAATTAATTTCATACTCCAATTATTTCGTCTGGTGCAATAATGCAATAATTACCTTATATAGCAAGCGTCGGTAAAGAAACTTTTTATAAAATTATTTAATTTCTCGTTTTATGTCGTCTGCTGTAAAAAATTGTTTACCAACGCGCTTTGTATAAGGTGATTGGTATAAATATCAGAGGAAATAAACCGAGTAGCAATTCAGGCGTTATCCTTGACTCATCGCAGACAAAGTTAACTCCTGCACTACATTTTTTAAGCAGACTGGTCTCAAAACCGGGCTGCGCTCTTGACCTACATTTAAATACGCAGTGTTGGATCGAAAGAAAAAATTTAACTTGAAGAGAGAAAATCGATTATTTTGACAGAGTCTAGGTTATAAAGTGGCTCAGAGAGAATTACACTGTAGAAGCGAGATAACCGTGAAAGGCTGAGCATCATACACGTAAATCAATCATCATCTATTCAGAACGAAATGGATATTTTGGGAGTGCCTGACAAAATTAAAATGGGCACTTCAATAACTAGTGTTACGGGCCAATTTTGTTACCCCAAAAACAAAAAAAAATGGTGGGAATAAATGCAGCAATCTCTAAAGTAAGAACTTTGACAATTTGACATCCGACAACAAAAAAATAGGCGCTTGCACTAACTTACCCGATTAATCTTGGAGGGTTGCAAATATTCCCCAGCTCGTCTAGCTCAGCGAAGGAGGTCTGGATCATTCAAACAGGAAGAGACCCAATATACTCTTGGCCGGAAAATGTTATACATATAAGGAAACCCGATTGCGCCACATTGTATAAGCAGCTTAGTTGTCCTCCAAAGATCATATACACTACAGGGAGTTTGATCAGATCGGTAGATTTGTCGAAGTCAAAAACGGACACAAAGTAATCAGCAAATAAAAGAACAAAGTGCGGTAGCACAGGTTCAATTTTATTACGAATGACGGCAAAATAGTACCGATTGTATCATACAACTCTTGAGTTTTAAATGCCCCAAGAATCGAAAACAAGAACAATGATAAGTATTACTCGTTACGGCCGACACTAAGTCTCCATAAAAATACTCTAAGTTGTAACTTTTGTACCCGATCGATTTGCTCTGGCCAAAGAAAAGCGTGTATCGCGAAATATTATTAAAATAATTGTAACGGACGAGAATAATCAAAGTTAAAATTGGTACGGCTGTTACGTCACAAAGTTCAATCATGTAAATTGGGTATACGTAACCAATAAATTCACATTGCCTAAATTAGCATTAAATTTAACATTTGAAATAATATTTCGGATAAAACAAAGTAGTGAAAGAAAGTAACTTTTGAATAACTTATCTTGATGTAGATAATCTTGCAAATTTGACAGATGTTTATCACTTGTTGATACAGATGCTGCGACCTCTATGGAACGACCAAGGTACGTGGTACGTTACTCAACGGACGAATCAAAAATGGCGGTGGCTTAGCTTTCTGCGTCGTAGCAGCAACAAGCAAGTATGATATTTCAAGATGGGCGGTTAATCAACCACTCCCCCACAAAATCGTCTGGAAAGAAAATTGTGAAATTGAACCTGAGACCTAATGATAATTAAAACACTAGGTATATTTACCTCGATAAAATGCGAGACGATAAATCTAGGAACCCTCGAGCGATGCGAACAAAAATGGTCTGGCCTTAATTCCGATTTCTGGTTAAACACCCAAAACAACTCTTATATGTTGTCAACCATTAACAGGACAAGTGGACAAATAAATCCAGCGCTCAGCCGAGATTGAACTTCTCAAAATTCACCAATAATCACTAACATAATTGTCCACCCAGACTTCAGACAAGCGTTCTTCTTCGAGGTTCGGAAGCAAGAGAGCAATGATAAATTTTTATGCCGGCACGCACTGCGCATGAAGAACGCGGCGTTGCCAAATTATCACAAATATCGCATTCAACAAAATAACAACGTTACCCTAGTCTTTAATAATTTGATAATATAAATTTAAAAGTTTTTTATTACATTAGAATTATTTAATGTGACTGTTGTATCATATAAGGATAAGGTAAACGAATACTGAAATAGTGTATGACTTACATTTCAAAATCGGTCAAGGTCAGGGGTAGGCCGATTTTGGAACCTCCTCCGATCTTGACCTACATTTTCAGAGGACAGGCCGATTATGGAACCTCCTCCGACCTTGACCTACATTTTCCCGGTCAAGGTCGGCGGAGGTTCCAGAATCGGCCTATCCCCTCTACTAGTGTGTGATTGGTGATTCACAGATTCACATTTAACAATTTGTCCGTCCTGTCAATTAAGGGGAGCGTTCATAATTTTTTACATTGTTTTGTATTCGAATTCGGTGGCGCTGGCGAATATAATAATTTATTAGAAACGGGTCACATTTCATTTTTTTTTTTTTTTTTGAACACAGGAATGAATTCTTCAAAAGTTGTCTGTACTAACTAGCAGTTTAATTTTATCTTAAAAATTTCGGAGGTTAAAGTAACAGTTAACCTAAATATTCATAAGAATATACACCAGATAAGGAGTTTCCTAGGCCTATGCACTTACTATCGTCGCTATGTTCCCGGATTTGCGGACATCGCTAAGTCGTTGATAGAACTCACCGAAGAAGGTGGTCCGTTTGAATGGGACCAACATTGCCCAAATTAGTTTTGAACAACTAAAACAGTACTTGATAAGTGCTCCTATTCTGAGTTACCCTCTCCCAGAAGGCAAGTTCATCGTGGACACCGACGCTAGCAATGTTGGTATCGGTGGCGTACTGTCCCAGATACAAGAAGGGCAAGAGAAGGTGATTGGCTACGTCAGTAAAGTCCTATCAAAGCCGGAACGAAATTATTGTGTCACTAGAAGAGAATTGCTAGCCGTGGTAAAGTCCATAGAACATTTCTACAAGTACTTATATGGCAGACACTTCCTCATGAGGACGGACCATGCCGCTTTAAAATGGCTCCTCCGATTCAAGAATCCTGAAGGACAAGTCACACGATGGATCGAACGACTTCAAACGATTTTGATATTCAGCATTGGGCCGGAACAAGCCATAGAAATGCCGATGCTTTATCGAGAAGACCTTGTGCTGAAGACCGAAAGCATTGTAGTCGTCTGGAGGAGAAAGTAGCCACGACTGCGAGGACGGCCGTTGTAGATGACAAATGGCAAGGTAAAGAATTGCGACGAGACCAGGAGAACGATCAAGATTTGAAATTGGTACTGGAATGGAAAAGTAGAGAAGCAAGGCCTACTTGGGAAGATATAGCACCGTGTGCACCATCCGTAAAATCGTACTGGGCGCAGTGGGACTCCATAGTGCTGGATCATGGTCTTTTGAAACGAACCATCTAGAACCAGGAAGGCACGGAACAGAAGACACAGTTACTGATCCTCAAGAATAGGGTGCCGGAAGTTCTGAGGGAACTTCACGATGGAACTTCGGAAGGGCATCTGGGAATCAAGAAGACTATGGAAAAGGTGCGTGAGCGATTCTACTGGGTGAACTGCAAGGAAGACGTAAAGAACTGGTGTAGGAAGTGCGTAGTCTGCGCAGCCAGTAACGGCCCCCACAGACGAGGCAAGGCTCCCATGAAACAGTATAACGTGGGAAGTCCTTTTGAAAGAGTTGCCATAGATGTAGCCGGTCCATTTCCACAAACGAATGGTGGAAATAAGTACATCGTCGTGGTGATGGACTACTTTAGCAAGTGGGTTGAAGCATACGCCCTACCAAACCAAGAGGCGATAAGTGTTGCTGAAATCCTTGTTCGAGAATGGATCAGTCGATATGGTGCGCCCATGGAGCTGCATTCAGATCAAGGGAGAAACTTTAAATCGGCTTTGTTCAAGAACGTGTGTACTCTGCTCGGCGTCCGGAAAACTAAAACCACTGCACTCCACCCGCAGTCGGACGGAATGGTGGAAAGATTCAACAGAACCATCAACCGACATTTGTCCAAGGTAGTCTCCGATGATCAGAGGGACTGGGACACGTACATTTCCCTTTTTATACTGGCATACCGTTCGTCCGTTCATGAGAAACACCAGCAAAAGTGGTATTTGGGCGAGAGCCAAGACTACCCTGCGACCTGAAATTCGGCGTGAAGCCTGGCGAAGTCCCTGCCGACGAAGACTACGTGAGCGGTCTACGCAGAAAAATGGACGACATTCACAATCAGGTGCGTCACAACATACAGACAGCCAGCGACCGAATGAAGGAGCATTATGACATCAATGCTCAGAATGGGGGATACCAACCTGGACCACTGGTCTAGCTTTACAATCCTCAAAGACGTCGAGGTCTGTCAGGTCTGCAGACATCTTGGGAAGGTCCTTATAGTGTGGTGAAACGAATCAACGATGTCATCTACCGCATCAAAAGGATTCCGCACGGCAAACTCAAAGTTATCCACTTCAACCGAATGGCCTCTTACAACGGAGTAGAAAATGAAGGGACCGTACAAAGGACGCAAGGTTCCGAAGTGAATTTTGAAACCTTTATGTCACATCACGCTACCGGAAGTAAGGTACGATTCGGAGTAACCACAGAGAGGCAGCAAGACCTTTTTCAAGTACCACCGGAGTACAGTCTGGCCCACTGTGTGGCAGAAGACCTAAGAATGTCCAAGGGGATAGCCCAGGTCTTCCGGAAGAAATTTGGTCAGATCAAGGAACTCCGAAGACAGCACCCCATGGTGGGCAAGAGCCTGCAGATCATCGACACGGAAGCGTATCAAAGACGACACGTGTACTACTTAGTCACCAAGAGGACATCAAGCGGTAAGCCTGTAGCGGGTTCTTATATGAATACTTACATTTTTTATTACATATTTATTCTTAATAAATACCATAGATACATATAAAATATACAACTTGACAACGGAAAAACAATTTTTAATAACATTAGTATTTTTTCCAACTTCCTTCCTGGTCAGCTTATCCAACAATAAATTATCTTATCATTATTTAATGGAATAAAATAATATTTAGTGGTACTTCGTTTTATTAAATATCAAAGAAGCCACAATTGGTGACCCCGACGTGATCTTCCCGAAATTTTAAATATCTCAAGAAGAAAAAGCACTACTCGTATATTGGAAACGCCTAGGAGAAGAGAATGTCTACTACAGCTACATCAAATGATCAAACGTCAGCAGATTCAATGGATTCACAAGAGACCACGGAGCGTTCAAAAGTCACAGCAGCTCATATCGCCTTACCACCGTGCTGGACAAATAAGATAGAACTATGGTTCGCAATGGTGGAAGCCAAATTTAATTTAGCATCCCCAAGAATTATTCGCGAAGAGACGAAATTTAGCCATGTACTGTCAGTTTTACCACCGGAAATAGCATGTGAGGTGTCAGATGTCATTATTAAACCTGATTTGATAGCTCCGTACACAAAATTAAAGAACGAAATCATAAACCGAACAAGCCTAACAGAAACACAGAGACTGAAACAATTACTTTCTGGACAAGAATTAGGATCACGAAAGCCATCGCAGTTGTTAAGGCATATGCGTAGTCTGGTAGGCACAACTCAATATGTCAACGAACAAGTTTTACAAGAATTGTTTCTGCAACAAATGCCGTCACCTATTCAACCAATTCTTTTGTCGCTGACCAATGTAGAATTAGAGAAGATGGCAGAAGTAACTGACAAAATTATGGAATCTTCACCTGGGGCTTCTATTGCAAGCAGTTCAGCAAAATCTATAGAACGTGTGAACACTAGTACTACAGAATGTACACCATTAGACACGATATTGCGAAGATTAGAAAACATGGAGTTAGAGATAAAGAAAATGAGAAGTCAGAGGAGTCGTTCACAAATACGTAACACAAAAGGCTTTTCAAGAAGGAATAGTCAGAGCCGTAGTCGTAGCCACAGCCAAAACCTACAGGATACCAGAAATGGAGGTGCCTGTTGGTATCACAAAACCTTTGGTAATCAAGCCAAAAAATGTAACATGCCCTGTGAATTTTCAAAAAACGAGCACGACGGGCAGGAGTAAATACAACTTCTGCCCTACGTACATTGAAACGCAGACTGTACGTTGTAGATAAGAAATCAAAAATTCACTTCTTAATAGATACTGGCGCAGATCTCAGTATTCTCCCATTAAAGTTCAAAGACAATGCACAACGTTACAAACCACGTTTTAGCTTGCAGTCTGCCAGTGGTTCAACAATAAAAGTTTATGGAGAGCGAACATTGACTGTGAATTTAGGTTTAAGACGTGATTTTCAGTGGACATTTTTAGTGGCCAATGTTACAGACGCTATTTTAGGAGCGGACTTTTTACATAATTATAAGTTAATATCACAAAATCTTTTAAGCGGACACTAAATCGCCCACTATAACACTTTACGTTTCACCGTCGTTCGACAGCTTCGTCAGTAAAGTAAAGTGTTATATATATATAAGTTAATAGTAGACATTCATGGACAACAAATTTTAGACCCTTTGACATCAATTAAAGTTCAGTGTCCAGCGAAAATTGCCAAAGAAGTTGGCATTCAAGCAGTGTTTGAAGGCACAGACAATCGAATGCAAGAGCTATTGCGGAAGTATCCAAATGTTTTGAAGCCATCGAACAAATTACAAGATCCGAAACATAATGTTGTACACCACATAGTAACGAAAGGTCCTCCGGTACACCATAAACCCCGTAGACTAGCACCAGACAAATTCAAAATAGCCAAGAAAGAATTTCAAGCACTTCAAGATGCAGGTATCATAAAACCTTCATCCTCACCTTGGGCCAGTCCTTTACATTTAGTACAAAAAACGGATAAAACGTGGAGAGCATGTGGAGACTTTCGAAGTCTCAGTAGCAGGACAATTCCCGGCAGGTACCCAATACCACACATCCAAGATTTTAGTCATCAACTACATGGAAAAACAATTTTTTCAACTATTGATTTAGTGAAGGCATACTATCAAATACCAGTGCATCATGAAGACCAACCTAAGACAGCAATCACGACACCATTTGGACTATTTGAATTTGTGAGAACACCATTTGGTCTTCGTAATGCAGCCCAGACTTTCCAAAGGTTTATAGACCAAGTACTACAAGGGTTGAATTTTACTTATGTCTACATCGATGACATACTAATCGCATCATCATCGCCAGAAGAACATTGGAAACATTTAGACATACTATTTCAAAGGCTCAATGAACATGGTGTAGTGATAAACCCTAAAAAATGTTTATTTAGTGCAGACAAAGTCGATTTCCTTGGAGTGAGAGTGTCCCAAAAAGGTATTGAACCGTTGTCAGAAAAAGTTAGTGCGATCAACAACATGCAGTTCCCGAAGACATCTAAGCAACTACAACGCTTTTTAGGCATGGTAAACTACTACCGAAGATGGTTACCTCAGGCTGCTAAAACACAAACACCTCTGAACGAGCTTTTAAAGAATCACACTAGAAAAGAAGTAGTTATTCAACCTACAGAGGAAGCAATCATAGCTTTCAATAAATGCAAATATGATCTCTGTAATACAGCAAGGCTAACATATCCAAGTATGAGACACCAATTGAGTATAGCCACAGATGCTTCTGACACAGCTATAGGAGGCGTGCTGCAACAACTAGTAGCCGGAGAACAGAAACCGATAGCTTTCTTCTCGAAAACAATTACACCAATAGAAAGGCGTTATAGTACATACGACCGAGAACTACTTGGCCGTCTACAAAACTATTTGTCATTTTCGACATTTTTTAGAAGGACGACATTTCATAATATACACTGATCACAAGCCATTAATATTTGCCTTTCAAAAAACCCCAGAAAAATGTAGTCCAAGACAAATAAGGCAGTTAGATTTAATTTCACAATTCACTACGGACATCAAACCCGTAAAAGGTGAAGAAAATGAACCAGCAGATACTTTGTCAAGAATTGAAGCAATTACAAAATGTGAGTTTGAGTACGAATCATTTTCACAAGCACAAGAAGAAGATGAAGAGCTACAACAGTTAAAAGAAGATCGAAAATACCAATTCAAGAAAATGCCAAATCCAATGTCCAATAAAACGTTATGGTATGAAACAACACACGGAAATAAATTATACGTACCTCAGTCTTACAGACGAAACATCTTTCACCTTGTCCATAATCTGGCTCATCCAGGAAGAAAAAATACCATAAAGCAGCTTACCAAAAAATACTTCTGGCCAAGCATGAAGAAAAACTCATCTGAATGGGTAAAAACCTGTATTAAGTGTTAGAAAAGTAAAGTGCACAGGCACACAAAAACACCAGTAGGCACATTTCATGATCCAGATGCAAGGTTTCTACATGTACACATTGATATCGTAGGTCCACTACCACCTTCCGAAGGTTTTCAATACCTACTAACAATCATAGATCGCTTTTCTAGATGGCCAGAAGCCATTCCGATTAAAGACATAACAGCAGAAACATGTGCTAGAGCTTTCATCGACAATTGGATTTCCAGATTCGGAGTTCCTGCAAACATTACAACTGACAGAGGTACGCAATTTGAATCAGCCTTATTAACTTCAATGAGAGATATTTTGGGTATACATCGACTTCGAACAACAGCTTATCACCCTGCATCAAATGGTTTAGTAGAAAGGCTACACAGGCGTTTGAAAGCAGCTCTACGAAGTCACGATTCTTCTTGGACATCAGCATTACCATTAGTCCTACTTGGCCTAAGAAGTGATGTGAAGGAGAATGTAGAAGCTACAGTAGCAGAATTAGTGTATGGCACTACACTGCTTCAAAGCTAAAAAACACAATGCAGCAAATAAAATACACCAAAACTGTGTATCATGGTGAACAACAAGTGTACATACCTGAAGATTTACTAACAGCAAAGTTTATGTTTGTACGAGTTGATGGAGTAAGAAAAAGTTTACAAAATCCTTACGATGGCCCTTTCAAAGTACTACAAAGAACAAGCAAATCTTTAACATTAATGAAGAAAGGAAGAAAAGAAAACGTATCCTTAAATCGTTGCATACCTGCATTTTTAGAAATTGAAACATCAGATTTGTCACTGTCACACAAGTTAACATCAAGTGTCAAAAACAAAGAGAAAGTGACCTGCAATACCTATGGTAAGCAGTTACGTTCAGAAAATCGTAATAACGAAGACAGAATACATACTACAACTAAATTCGGCAGAAAAGTGCGATTTCCAGATAGGTTTTGTGAGGTGATGTGCAAGTGATATGTTAACCACAGTTCAAACATATAATTTTCTTATTCAATTTTTGTTGTTCTTTATGAACGATACAATGTTTTAAATCATTCGACAAGCTCACTAGGAAGGGGGTAATGTAGCGGGTTCTTATATGAATACTTACATTTTTTATTACATATTTATTCTTAATAAATACCATAGATACATATAAAATATACAACTTGACAACGGAAAAACAATTTTTAATAACATTAATATTTTTTCCAACTTCCTTCCTGGTCAGCTTATCCAACAATAAATTATCTTATCATTATTTAATGGAATAAAATAATATTTAGTGGTACTTCGTTTTATTAAATATCAAAGAAGCCACAAGCCCAACTATCGCAACATTTGGAAAGCTTTATGGAGCCTGAGGAGACAGCTGGTAGAAGGCAAGGAAACGAAATTAGCCATTCCTAAGTTGGGCTGCGGACTAGACGGACTGGACTGGAGAGTCATTCGAAGCATGATAGAAGTCATATTCAACAGAACGGAAATTGAAGTCCTAGTCTGCAGTCACCACCCACAGGCAACTGTCGGCAGTAAGAAAACCGTGGACTGCTATTTCTTCCAGACCGGAAGTTGTAAAAAGTGTCCAGCATGCCTCTTTCGACATCCTCCTTCAAGGCTGTCACGAGGAACGTTCCGAGACGAAACGTTTTTAAGAAGGGGTCAGTGTAATGATTCGTCGTCACCAGCTGGCGTCAGACTGTCTCTTGCGTCACAGCCGTCTAGTCGACGCACTTTAGGCGACAGCCGAGAAAGTGCTGGCGGCAGAATAAACTAGATCAGATAGCCTGTCGCCTTCCAGAAAATACGATATATAAAATGCACGCGGCCAGGAGTGGGCCACAGTTCGGGGAAGAATTCGGCATTAGAAAGTTTCGCATTAAAGTTTCGCGTTAGATTTTTCGCTCGGCTGTTAAAATAAATTAGATTTAAGTTTGTAAATAAATTAGTGTTTAATTTAATGTTAATTAGTTTGCTTTTAAATAAATTAGTTTATTAACTATTTCGTGTTTTGTTTTAAAATAAAAATTAATGGAACCCTTTAAAATCGTTACAATATGTATTACAAGTTTGTTAATGAAGAATAATGGAAATTTTTGCGGAAAATGACATAATGGCTGATGATTTGGAAATCTAGATGTAAGATTTCCGCAACAAATATATCAAAGGTTTGAATATTTTCATACATTTGATGAGATGGCGATTTCGTTTAAAGAAAGAAACAGTTTTGAATTTATTATTAAAGAATTCAATGCTTACTGTTGCGTCATTCCAATATTATTATTTGAAATATTTTATTTAGGTGGAGATGATGTAGAAGTATGGCGAAACAGAAAAAGTTATTTTTCTGTGAATGTATAAATTGTCTGCAATGCAAAATTAGAAATAATGAATTTGATTGCAAGATGGCCAGGATCAACACATGATATGACTATCTTTAATAATTCGAATTTTAAATTGCAATTCGAAAATGCGAATTACGGAAAGAGTTTATTATTAGGTATGCATTAGTTGCAAATATGTAAATTTAAAAATGAATGCAAATCTTTCAGGTGATAGTGCATATACTTTGCGGCACTTTTTACTGACACCTTTATTAAATCCAGTCGGTGTTGCTCAACAACGTTATAATGAAGCCCATATTCGAACTCGTAACATAATTGAACGTTGTATTGGTGTATGGAAACGTAGATTTCCAATTTGTGCATATGGGTCCAGGCTAAAGGTGGAAAATACTTTGACTGTGATAGTTGCTACTGCAGTTTTACATAATTTAGTAACTGCTATGGGTGAAGAACAACCTCCACTTGAAAATGAAGAGCATGCACTGGATATATTGATACACGAGGGAAATATACCTGAAATTCACAATGCTGGACATGAGGTAGCAGGAGAAAGAGGATTCGTCCTCAGAAATACTTTAATTAACCAATACTTTGGTATATTAAATTGATTTATTAAAGAATACTAATTTTGATTTAACATTTTTTGTTTTATTAGTATATCTAATTTTAAGGCTTCTATTTTTAAAGCATGTTCCTTCTCCTTCATTTCCCTTTCCCTTTTCATCATTTCCAATTGCTGCAAGGCAATTTGATGTTTTAAGTCAATCACTATATTTTGTGCTTAATTCATTGACCGGCAATTGTGTAATAAGAGGCCTTCGGCGTTTAGTCCTTGATGATGATGGGGTTGCTGCAAGTTTGGGATTTACGGGTTCTTTCAAATTCGTGGCTTTATAGTCGCCCCAATCACTGTTCTCTAGTACTTCCTGAAATATATATTAATTATAACTCTCAATACAGTATAAATAATTACATTGTATTGTATGAATGTCCACAAAAAAGTTTGAAAGTGTATAAAGTATTGCATTTATCAGCCGTTTTCAGTAATTTCCTGAAACATGCTATAAATAATGTAGAAAAATATATACGCAGAAATAACTTCAAAGATAAGCTAAACATCATATACAGTATTTAGCAAAATAAACAGTACGAAATTGCTACCTACCTGTGTAGATAAGTAGAAGTTTAACACCGGGGCGAAATTAATCCGGTGTCGCCGGCAGCTACAGTGGGACGGGTATGGGTTCTTAATCCAAAACGCGAAGAGCCAACTCAAAATAGGCGCCACTTAATTTTTTTTTGAAAGGAAATCGCGTAAAAATTAAGAAAAACACGATACGTCCAGAGCATGAACACAGGTTTATTAAACAATTCACAAAAAGATAAGCACTTAAATTAAACAGTCAACGATAAATCAAATATTAATCGACAATTCCTAAATATTCGGATCCGAAATTGGTCGTACAAAGCTAAAGTTCACTTAAACTAACGCAGATGTAAACTGGCCGACAAGTTAAGTGTTGAACGTATTTCGTAAGGTGATAATATTAATAATCCCTCCGAGACGATATTTACTTCGTAAGAATACGCAAAATTACGTGCACAATCGCGACAAAAGTGTAACTACCGAAAAATAATAAAATGTATAAATCCGACCTGATTATGTGGCGTAAACGTCCGCCACGTCAAGGGGCTCCACCAAAGCGAGGCTGCAAGCGGCGTCGGTGCTCCGCGGCGATCGGACTCTTCATTGGGGGAATTTACTGGCACGTGCACTGGCGCCGGTACTTCATTACAGGTGGTAAGGTGTTCCAATAAATCGTACGGAAGGTAAACCCAAAATAAACCAAAAGGTAAAAGCCTAAAGGGAGGGAACGAAACGAGTGTGAACGGCAAGATTGTGCAAAGCGATGGGAGAACCTTACCTAAGTCGGCTGCGACTTAAGCTGAACCCGAGTTGTCAAACGTTCAACTCTCTCGTGCAGGCAAATCCTTCAAAGACGGACGGAGCCGTAAAAATCTATTCACACCCTCCTAGGGCAAATAGAGCGCGAAACTTAAAGTTTCGCGCTCTATTTACCTATATTTCGCGCTCTACAGGCTGTTACAAATTCGAGGCTCACCATTGGGATCTCGGAAACGGTAAGAGATACGAAGTCGCAAAGTTGCGTATTTAGGTGCTGAATAATATTCTGTTCTGAAAAGTCTTCTACGATTTATAGTTTTTGAAATATTTCCAAAAAACCGAAAAACGAAATTTTCTTTTTTATTTTTTTCTGAAGTTATTATTGCAGGGATCTTAACAAAATTAACACATTCTACAGGCACATTTTTAAGCTCTTTACGATGATATTATTAAATTTTACTTAAAACGTTTCGTCTCGTTCTGATCATCAACTTCATTTTTTCTTATGGGCGCTACATTGGGTTTTAATACCAATGAATAGATCTATTTTTTCTGATGCTTTTCCATATATCACACATCCCTATTTAATAATTTGAAACAGCTGGAAATGCAAGAAATTGTTGAAAATAACACTGCAACGAAAAACATGGTATGCAATGAAAACAAAAACCAAAAAAAGTTTGATACACCTTCGGAGTTTTATTTCGTTTATCATAAAAACAGATTTTTGAAAAAATTTTAAATATAAAAATGAAGGATGTGAATCCAAGAAAGACGTAGACTTTTAAAACGTATTGTGCTGACAGCAACAATTTAGTAATAGCAAGAGAAATTTACTTCCAACAATGACGATGACGCCTTACTTTCGTAATTACTTTCGATTACTTTCGTAATTAAATTATACATTTTTATGATTAAAGCAAGAAAGCATTACAAGAAATTATGTCTTTAAATATCTCTCATTCTTGTAAATTTAAAAATGTATTGTGCTAACAACAATTGAGTAATAGCGAGATAAATTTGCTTCCAATAATACCCAGAAAGATGCCATCCACACAGAACAATATTATTAAGTTAGATAGAAACATTGCACTTTATGGATATTTTCATAAAACTTATCGAGGACTTATCGAGATCGCCTTAATGATGATGATAATGAAGAATTATTAGAAGAGGTAATTCATAGTTATTTATAAAATGTTTAAAAATATGACACTACAAGAAAGAATTTTTCCTCGAGCAGTAACATCTTTTAAGATACGAGTTTTCTAAAGACATGCGCATAATTTAATTTGATATTTTCTAGCTTTTTAATAATAATAATAATGTATAATTTAATTACAAATCTAATCAACTATTGTTTTGTAGTTGTCTTTCTGGATATTGTTGGAAGGAAATTTCGCTCGTTATTACTGAATTGTTGTTGTTAAGACCACAATAAATTTTTAAATTTACGTCTTTCTTGGATTCATAACATTCATTTTTAGATCTACAATTTTTTCAAAAATCTGTTTTTATGATAAACGAAATAAAACTCCGAAGGTGTATCAAACTTTTTTTGGTTTTTGTTTTCATTGCATACCATGTTTTTCGTTGCAGTGTTATTTTCAACAATTTCTTGCATTTCCAGCTGTTTCAAATTATTAAATAGGGATGTGTGATATATGGAAAAGCACCAGAAAAAATAGAACTATTCAATGGTATTAAAACCCAATGTAGCGCCCATAAGAAAAAATGAAGTTGATGATGATCAGAACGAGACGAAACGTTTTAAGTAAAATCTAATAATATCATCGTAAAGAGCTTAAAAAAGTGCCTGTAGAATGTGTTAATTTTGTTAAGATCCCTGCAATAATAACTTCAGAAAAAAATAAAAAAGAAAATTTCGTTTTTCGGTTTTTTGGGAATATTTCAAAAACTACAAATCGTAGAAGATTTTCCAGAACGGATTATTACTGAGCACCAAAATACGCAACTTTGCCCCAATTTAACCGACTTCGTATCTCTTACCGTTTCCGAGATCCCAATGGTGAGCCTCGAATTTGTAACAGCCTGTATATTACCTAGAGGTCAAGACGACGCGATTTGTCTGATGATTAAAACCACAATGACCGGTCCCAAAGCTTTGCAGAATCGACAAGGGTAGAGAACGGCATAAAATGAGATGAACGATGTTCTGTTTGAATTGTACCAATAGCATAAAAATGTGACATCAGCGGAAACCAATCAAAATAAAGGGCAAGGGTTGCGGATATACGCATCGGTTTCAGGTGCGGAGATTTTAAAACAATAAAAAAGAAAATCGATCATCCGTTATCGTTCTCGCCATAAAGTAGTACGCTTTACATTGCCAAATAATCGCAGTGTAAAAATAATTTCAACCTTAGGCAAGGGTGGGACTAATTTTAGATAATGAACTTGTTCTTCTAATCTGAAAATATTAGCGAAATGCATGGTAACTCTTAATTGAAAGCGGAAATTACCCCGAACCCAATTCCCAAATTGTAGGGTAAAGCGTGAGAAGCGTAGTGAAGCACGCTAAAAATAGATTGCGGCGTACACAGGCGGAAAATAAACTGTAACAAAATGTTGTCTGCAACATTTAATCGTTATCCAATTTAATTTGACTTGCCATGTGGACAGCCACCAATAGATCTGAACATTCAATGTGTAGATATCTCACTGATATCAAGTTTGTACACAGTTCGACAAAGGCTTCTTTGCAGAGACTGCAAAACCTGGTCAAGTACGCAAAGCACTTTACATTTCAGTACTGTTTATTTTGGCGAATACTATATTACAGTAAGTTTACTTACTACAGTTATTTCTTCTTCATCACCTAATCATGGGGCTTGCTCGTTATCCTGTGGCTTCCTTCTGAATACGTGAAGGAGGCTATAATTTTTGGAACAATTATATTTTGAAATAAATGAAGCATGCATATAATATATACAGTGTGTCCCAAATATACTTATATATTTTTCCTAAATTATAGAAATTAACATATGTATACAGGGTGACTCATAACATGTGCGAAAAACTTCAAGGGCTTATTCTCCGAGTAATTTGCGTCAAAAAAGTTCATATGAACATATGTACAGGGTGTAATATTTAACCGGGTCTATTCAAAAACGCTGTTCCTATTGAATATATGGAAAAATGTTTTATACAAAACTATCATCTTTTCAAGGTTCGAATAATTTAAAATCATTTTGAAATATACAGGGTGTCTCAATTTGGCTGTACAATGTGTAACTTCGTTATTTTAAATGGAACACCCTATATTTTATAACGAATTTGAGCTTGTTAGGTTATTTCCAAAAAACGCGATTCCAAATTGTTATGGAATAAGCTTAAATCTTTCAATATTTATGATAAAAAGAATAATTCGAATTTACCTACTCATCTATCTGATGTTAATAACATAAATTCGCATTTTTATGGCTTTATGTCAAATATGGATGCAGGTGCAGATTTAATTACCTTTTACAATACCAATGTAAATGTAAATGTCAACAAAAAATTCTCTTTTTCCTTGCTTTCAGTTGCTGATGTAGGTATTTTACTTAATTCTATCAAATCACATTCTGTCGGCAGTGATTATATTTCTATTAACATGTTATCGCTTTGTTGTCCATACTTACTCCCTATAATTACATATATTTTAAACTCCTGCTTGCTTGATTGCGTATTTCCCAACTATTGGAAAACGAGTATTATTAGACCTCTACCGAAATCTAGTAGTCCAGTAGAGTTTACTGATCTAAGACCTGTATCTCTTCTTCCTGTTCTTTCTAAAATTTTAGAAAAGGCAGTTAGTCAACAGATCCGTGGCTTTTTGGATATGCATAATATATTGCCTATTCATCAGTCTGGTTTTCGACCAGGCTACAGCTGTGAGTTCTGCAATGGCCAATTTAGTAGATGACATACTAAGAAGTATCGATGATAATGAAATTTCGGTATTAGTTCTGTTAGATTATTCGAAAGTCTTTGATACTCTTAATCATACGCTTTTACTGGCTATTTTAAAGCATATAGGTTTTCATCAAAATACTGTAGAATTCTTCTCTTCCTATTTATCTGGTAGAACTCAACAAGTTTTATGTGAGGGAAGCTTATCCTTTCCACTTAGAATTATTTCCGGTGTTCCCCAAGGTAGTATACTGGGCCCTCTTCTTTACACTATTTATACGACTAATATCACTAAATGTTTAAGACATTGCAATCATCGTCTTTACGCTGACGATACCCAACTTTATTATTCGTTCAATGGGAAAGACGTGGGTGCAGCTGTTTCCAAAATTAATGATGATCTAGAATCTCTAGTGGATCTGTCTTCTAGACATTGTCTTAACATTAACAGTAAAAAAACATCTGTCTTAGTGTTTGGTCGTACTAAAACTAAAGCTTCTGTCATTGATTCCATTAAAATTAAAGTTAATGATGATATTATTCCTCACTCCGACTGTGCGCGTGATTTGGGATTATATGTTGACACAAAATTGCGTTTTAGAGAACATGTTTCTCGTCTTCTTAGATTAGGGTACTGCAATTTGAAAATGCTTTACGGTAGTAAGGACTGTTTAGACAGACACTTAAGAAAAGCTTTATGCGAATCTCTAGTCCTCTCCCGATTCAACTATTGTATGAGTATTTACTATCATTGTTTGGATAGCATGGATAGAATCAGGATCCAGCGATTACAGAATGCATGTTTGAGATTTATATTTGGAATTCGTAAATACAATAGAATATCGCATACGCTTGCCTGGGCTGGCTGGATGAAAATGTCTCGCAAAGCTGAATTTTATTCCACGATTTTTTATCATAAAATAGTTTTCTTTCAAAAGCCCAGCTATCTTTATCGAAAGTTGACGTTCAGAACTGATGTTCATAGCATTAACATCAGAAGTAAGGGCTTATTAACTCCTCCAGTTCACCACCTGGAAATCTTTAAAAGATCTTTTACTTACAATATTGTACATTTTTTCAACGCCATTCCGCCTAAATTGCGATTATCAACCCCGTCATCGTTCGTACGTCAATTCCGTCAATATTTCCTTGTTCAAGATTGAGTTGCACCGCTATATTTGCTATTTTTGTGTTAGAGCATGGTTAAAACCTTATTAGATTAAATAGTTTTTCTATGTATAATTTGAACTAATTATTTTAGTAGTTTAGTAGTAGTGTTGTAATTAGCATGTGCTATTTGTCTTTTTTTTGCTTCTGTTGTTTATGTTGGCTCAGGAGGAAGAACAACTGCTTTTTCGGAAGTAGCTGATTCTGCGCCTTTTGGCAGCTCACAGATATTTTGGAATTGTTATTTTATTTCTTGTTCTTTAACTTGTGATGCCAATAAACTGCTTTATTATTATTATTATTATTATTATTATTATTATTATTATTATTTTAGGGTAAGTTTGATAAAGGTTCCCTGCACCTCAGTCCAATGGTTTTTAAGATATTAGGCTTTGTTTACGGTTTTCCGAAAATACAGATGTAACTTTTATAATTAATATCTCATTAACGAAGAAAGTTAGAATGCAGATATTGTCGTACTGTTACAAGCTAAGTTGAAGGTATCTACAGCAGTTACAAAATTTACTTTCCATTAAACAGGGATCCAGTAAAGCTATTTCCATTTTGACAGCAATTGAAGAGCAACAACTTTTGTTTTTTAAATGGAACGATATTATTTTTATGTCGTCGGTAGATGCCTCATAAAGTTATCTTTTAATTGGCTATACACTTCCCTATACCAATTACTGACGGTTGAGCAGATATTTAATATTATTTCATAATTCCTGCATTTTAATGTCAATAACAATTACAAGATCTCTTAGAATTATTTTGTTGTTCCTACAGTTTTCAAAGGTTTTGTAATATTCAAATATGATTAATAAATACTTCGTCGTAATGTGTAGAGCGCACTTTCTTATTTGACATAAAAGAAAAGTTAAACTTTAGTACAAGAAGTCTTAGGGCCAATTGTATGAAACGTAGTTAACCACACGATCAAGTTAATCGTGTGATTAAGCAATATCACTTGAGAAAACTTAACAATTAGTAAAAATACCAATCAAAATTATTTTCCTCGATAAGGTTTAACCTACCAAAAGCGTTAACAATGGAATTAGATAATCATGTATTTAACAATGCAACAACAACCAAGACTTAAAAACTTAGTAAATTGACATTTTACTCAAAACAAGTACATGTTTGAGTAAATACCCACTCCTGATTTTAATTACTATGTTAAAATGCAGAAATTATAAAATAATATTAAACAGCTCCTCAACCGTCTATCCGATAATGATATAAAAATAACACCGTTCCATTTAAAAAAACAAAAATTATTGCCCTTCATTTGTTGTCGAAATGGAAATATTTTTACTGGATTCCTGTTTAAAGTAAAGTAAATTGAAGCCAGTTCGCTACATAATAAGTTATCCCATGCAAGGCGGCCATGCTTGCTGTCAAAGCATATGAGAATATGGCGAATAACCTGGACAGATCGGTTTGGTTTGCAGTGGAGTTCTCGAGCTACGGTTCTGCTGACGAATGCCCAACTAGGCCTGAAACAGCTGTACAGAGCCTGCTCGAGGAATCCGCTGTAATCAAAACCGATTTGCACTAAATTTTTTACAAAATTTACATCTGCATTTAACGAAAACTGTAAACAAAGCCTAATATCTTAAAAACCATAGGACTTAGGTGCAGGGAACCCTTATTAAACTTACCCTAAAATAACCAGATAAACTCAAATTTGTTATAAAATATAGGGTGTCCCCTTTAAAATAACGAAGTTACACATCGTAGAGTCAAATTGAGATACCCTGTATATTTCAAAATGATTTTAAATTATGGGAACATTGAAAAGATGATATTTTTGTATAAAACATTTTTCCATATATTCAATAGGAACAGCGTTATTGAATAGACCCGGTTAAATATTACACCCTGTACATATTTGTTATGTAAAGTACTAGAATGGCTTTTTAAGTCTTTTTAATAAGGAAACTCCCAGTAAAATGAAAAGAAAAATTTGCACGTTGTCTTTCACAAAACTTTAATATCTCCTCTTTTTTTTAACTGCCAACCTACTCTCACAAAAATTCCCTACTTAAGAAAACAATAAAATTAATCAAACACTGCCATCTACATTATAACCAAAAATTAAAAATTCAAACGAATTAACATGACAAATTCCCCGAATGAAATTTGTTTCATTATTCTATTATAAATAATATAGAAATTTCATTCTAAATTAAGCAACAATTTAAAAAAAATATTATAAAACAATAAACATAAACTTATTGCTATTACATTAACAATAAAAAAAATTAATCAACATTTTCTATTCTTCCTTTATATGGGTGGATTAAATTTAAATGAAATTTTCCTCGTTTTCTGGTCCCGTTTAGATTTTCGAGAGTGAAAGTGTTCTCTCCAAACACGCCACTTATACGGTAAGGTCCTTGATATGGTAAGTCTAGTTTTGCACATTTATTAGCTTGACGTCGGCCTAAACGATAGCTCCTAAGAATTACCAAATCACCTATACTT
The DNA here is from genome assembly GCA_033060865.1 of Dorcus hopei. NCBI lineage: Eukaryota > Metazoa > Arthropoda > Insecta > Coleoptera > Lucanidae > Dorcus > Dorcus hopei. Next base: position 337,022 of record CM065419.1, on the reverse strand, counting down.
ATTTAACTTTATTTTATTTTTAATTTTATTATTAACTTTTTGCAGGTACTTCTCTGATGACTTCGTTATTCTCTCTCTACACTTATTGAAAATAGTTTCTATATCCAAATCTTCCTGTGTTTCAGGCCATGGTCTTGGAGGGCATTGCTCAAACATCAGCAACATGGGTGAAAAACCAGTAACTGTATGGGGAGTGTAATTTAGAAAATTCTCTACTTGATCTATATATTGCCCATTCAGTATGCCTTGAATAGGCAAGTATACGTAAGTATTTTGTTACCTCTTGAATGTAACGTTCACTAGCATTTGCTTGAGGGTGACGTACACTACAAAAATAAGTTTTGATGTCCAAATCTTGTAATGTGTTAATAAATCTGTCATTGGTAAAATAAGAAGCATTATCAGCTAATAATTTTTCAGGTTTTCCTACTTCATTTATGTACAGTTGAATGCAATTTAAAGCTGTTTCAGTCCGATAATCTCTGGTAGGATAGAGCTTAACATATTTAGTGAACATATCTACAATTATAAAAATATTCCTGTACCCATGAGTACTTTCAATTAGATTTCCAAGAAAATCTACAGCGACAAATTCTAAACGATTCTGCACTGTGACACTTTGTACAGTATTCTGTGAAGTTACATTTTTACTTTTTCCTAAAATACAAGTCTCACACTGATTCAAAGTTTCCTTTACTAAATTGTAATCATACTTGCAGTAGAACTTTTCACGAAAAACCATCCACGTCTTTCTTATACCAATGTGACCATAACGAAAGTGAATATCGTTTGAATTGGCTTACGGTTGGAACCGCGTCACGTTGACTTCTTCTACTACCGACGTTTCGTTCTCCATTGCAGAAGAACTTCCTCAGGGCTGCTGCTGCCGATGGTGTTGCTGCTGTTTCTCGTGGGTCGTTGAGTCTCAACGAGACTCACGAGAAGCAGCAGCAGCCCTGAGGAAATTCTTCTGCAATGGAGAACGAAACGTCGGCAGTAGTAGAAGTCAACGTGACGCGGTTCCAACCGGAAGCCAATTCAAACATGGACGACGGCCGCGGAAGCCTTCAAGTTAAAATAAAGAAAGTGAATATCATTTACTATTTCTCTTGCTAGTTCTTCATTTATTGTTATAAGTTTTTCGTCCCCTATTTTTTTATACAAAATGTTATTACTCACATTAAATCCCTTATACCTTTGCTTTTCTTGTAATTTTGCTTTAATGTGCATTAGTTCTTGAGTACGTTGGACTTTTAATATATTTCTTGTAGAATAAATTCCTGCAGCGTTTTGAAAATCATAAAGATTTATTTCAATGTTATTTACACTCTTTGTGGAACCATGCATTCTTGACAGCACATCAGCAGTTACATTGTTTTGTCCCTTCACATAATGGATATCAAAATCAAAATGTTGTAATTGTAAAAACCATCGATATACTCTATTGTTGCCAAAACGTGTACAGAAAAGTGATTGTAAAGCTGAGTGATCCGTTTCAACAAGAAACTTTTTCCCAAGAAGGTAAAATTTAAGCTTGGTAATACAAAAGACAATTGCAAGCATTTCTCTCTCAGATATAGTGTACTTCAGCTCATACTTTTTCAGCTTACGAGACATAAAACATATTGGATATTCCTCTCCTTCGTTCACTTGTATAAGTTCACCACCAATAGCACAGTTTGACGCATCGGTCCTCAAAATAAATTGCTTTGAGAAATCAGGATGTATCAGATTGTGATAAAAAATATTTCTTATGTCTTCAAAAACAGCAATACGTTCTGTGGTCCACTCAAATTTTGTTCCCTTCTTAAGTAATTCATATAATTTAGCAGTTTTATCTGACAAATTGGAAATGAATTTCTTATAATAGTTTAGAATCCCTAGGAATCCTCTAAGCTGCTTTATATTCTTGGGTCTAGGAAAGGTGCGAATTTCTTCAAGTCGAGAATTGTCTACACTAACACCAGTTTCGTCAATAATGAAACCCAAATAATCAACTTGAGTTTTGACAAATTTACATTTTTCAATGTTCAGTTTCATTCCAGTATCTTTTAAAGAACTCATAATAATATCTAAATGTTTCAGGTGTTCCGGGTATGTTTCACTGAAGATCAAAACGTCGTCCACGTAGTGAGAACAGAAACCATCATAAGGATCCAAAAAGTTTTGCATAGTTCTAACAAGTGCTGCTGTCGAACTGGATAAACCAAAAGGGACAACTTTGAATTGATAAACGTGACCATCGATGATAAAACCTGTGTATTTCCGAGAATTTTTATGAAGTGGTATCAACCAGAAAGAATTCTTAAGGTCTAGCTTCGAAAAAACTTTAGTATTGCTACATTTACTTAATAATTGATCAATGTTCAGAGGTTGTTCATGTTGAGATCTCGTTATTTTGTTGAGATTTCTAGCATCAAGACATATACGAATATTTCCATTCTTTTTCTTAACAATAACAATGGGATTTATAAAACTGGTGTTTGATTTTTCAATAATTCCTTGACTTAACATCCAATTGATCTCTTGATTCACTTGATCCTTATAATTTCTGGGAATAGGATAATTTTTACAATGAAATGTACTATTTTCGATCACTTCTAAAACATGATCATAGCCTTCAGCAAACGTGGCATCAGAATTAACTAATTGCATATTCTTGAGAATGATTTTAACAATATCTTGTTGAAAATGCTCATCACAATCCACCTTAAATAAATTTAAATCCTGTAGATTCATGGAAACTTCCTTTACCTCAAAATTGTTTATTATTTGTTCTTCATCTTCGTCTTCTTCTTCTGTTTCTTGAATCCAATAAACAACATCATCATTTACTTTTATAGAGCTTTCTTCAACATTGATAACTGCTTTTACCCTTTTTAAAATGTTCATTCCAAGAATACAGTCATTTCTGAGTCCCGGCACTACGAAAAATTCTGCATCATACTCCTTTTCCAGAAATTTTAGTTTTAAAACCAGTAATTTATCCAAAGTTGCTAATTTTTTCTTTGTAGCTGTCCACAAATTCACTTTATTAATAGAAATAATTTTATCGTTAATGTTAATTGAATTTTTAACAATGAACTCTTTACAAATTAATGATGCTTCTGATCCAGTGTCAATTAATGATTGAATTTTAATGTTATTCAAAATTATTTCAATATGTGGTAAATGACAATTTAAAATTTCTTCATGCTCTTGTTCATTCAAAATTAAATTATTGTATTGTGAAATTTTTGTACCTTTAGAATTCATGCTGCTCGACACCATTTTCAAAAATCCTGATTATGAACTTGAACTTGTGAAACTTCAATTTCCTCAGAAGGTTGAACGTGATTTGTTTTCATGTTATGTCTTGAAAAATGCTCGTAACTTTTGTTAGTTTGTCCTTTAGAATATTGGTTGGTTGGTTTTTTATTAAAATTTGTCTTATTTTGTGAGTTGTAATTTACCTTATTCTGATTTGCTTGATCAACTTGAATATTATTATTCGAAAAATTTCTTCTTTCCCAGTAATTTTTATCGTCGATAGTATCCAAACGTTTAGCTATAATAATTAATTTACTTATGCTTGTAATACGTTGCAAAGCTACTATTTGTTCGAAATCGGTTCCAAAATGTCTAGATAATTGCATTACATTTTCTTCTTCAATTTTTGGATTTAAATATTTAATTATGCTGTGTTTTTTAATAATGTATTTTTCCCTAGACATTCTGGTTCCTATTCTAAATTTTCCATATTGAAGATCATCTCTTACCTTCTGTTGCTGAGTTCTATCCCAGTATTGTTGAAGAAAAAGTGTCTCAAAACTTGCAATATCATGGCATTCATCAGCAATCATTGTGAACCAAATTTCAGAATCATCCTTTAGGCAATGTCTTATAATCTGCAGTCTCTTCCTGTCATCTAGTAAATCTTCGGTTGCGTCTTTAATATTCTTTAAAAAAGTTACTGGATTAACTCGATTATCCCCATAAAATTTTGGAATAGTCTCCTTATTTAAAAGAATGTTTGCCAAATTTACTGATGAATTTGTATTTATATTTACCACGTGTTCCTTTATTTTTGAACCTACGTCATCTCTAAGCTTTCCTTCCATGTTTTCCACGAGCTTTTCTAAATTTCTATTCTTCTGACGCAGGTCTTAATAATAATAATAATAATAATAATATTTATTTAGTGTATTAACAATTTATTTTACATACGTCAGAGGTAAGCAAAGGGAAAATAAAATTAAAATAAAATATATATATTACACATTAATACCTTATTGCAATTCACATTGCTGTGAATTTTGTTTTAAAATATTAAAATATTCTTCATGTGAGTAGATTGCCTTATTTATAAGAAAGTTCTTTACTTTATGCTTAAATATATTGAGTGGTAATTTTCGTATATTTTCGGGCAGCGCATTAAAAAATTTAATACCAAAATAACTTGTACTCATTTGAGTTCGCCTTATTCTGTTGTTAAGAGGACATATATCACTTTTTGTACGTGTATCATAATCATGTAAGTTAGAGTGATGATTGTACAAGTTCATGTTATTTTTAATATAAAGAAGGCTTTCTAAAATATAAAGTGATGTTAAAGTTAATACATTTAGCGTAATAAAAGCATTTTTACAGTCGTCCGTCCTTGTATCCAATTTCTGCCATAATTCGGACAGCACGTCTTTGTATTCTAAAAATTACCGCTGCGCTACTAGAGTGACCCCAGCAGAGAATTGCATATGAAGCATGACTTTGAAACAGGGCTAAATAAGCTGTTCTTAGGTGCTTTTTTTCAATGTTGTTTCTAAGATTACGGATTACAAAAATGGAACGATTTAATCTGTTAGCCAAACCTTCGATATGCTTTGTCCATACAAGATGTTCATCTATCTCAACTCCTAGAAAATTTGTATTGCTCGAGTAGTTTTCTAATTTCTCAAATGATCGAAGTGAAAACATGAGGTGTACTGTTTTCCGATCATTTTGACACAATTTGTTGGCGTTAAACCAGGTGCACGCTTGTAATTGCGCTTCATGATCCTTTTCAACAGCAAGTTCTTTTGTATCGCTCACTGATAGTAATGTTGCATCGTCTGCGTAGAGTACAATATCACTTGATATCGAATTTGGAAAATCGTTAAGATAAATTATAAACAAAAGTGGACCCAAAACCGATCCTTGGGGGACACCAATATTTGATAGTAATATTTCAGATTTTCCATTTCTAGTTTCGACATATTGTTGTCTATTCAGGAGATATGATGTTAGTAATCTACAGCTCGTGGGGCTTATATTATATGAATATAACTTTCGGAGTAATATTTCATGCGGAACGCAATCGAAAGCTTTGGACAAATCAACAAAAGTAGCTTTTTGAAATTGTTTATTATCAAAACATTGAATAGTCGATTTGACTAAATGTGTGATTGCTTTTGTAGTAGACTGTCCCCGTCTGAAACCAAATTGTTTATTACTAAAGAGATTGTTACTTTCAAAAAATGTTGATAATTGTATAGATATAACTTTTTCTAAGACTTTAGATAAGATCGGGAGGAGCGATATTGGTCGGTAATTATGCAAATTTTTTGGTTCCCCTTTCTTAAAAATGGGTACAACTCTAGAAATTTTTAGGCAGCTTGGAAAAATAGCCTCCTTAATACACAAAATAATAAGTTTGGTTAATGGGACCACAATTATGTCTTTAATGGCTTAGATGAGATTTACATTTAGACCGTAAGTATCTCTAGTAGCGGAAGCCTTCAACTTACATATTACATCTCTGACTGCTGCGCAGGATACATAGTCAAAATTGAAATACTTTGGAGCAGTACAGGACATTTTAAGATGATTGTCAACAAAAACGACTGGATCAACATCACATTCAGGTATTTGACTTGATAGTATTAAAGGAATATTAGTAAAGAAATCATTAAATACATCACAATCAATTTCACAGTTAATATCATTGCTCGTCTTGTTATTTCTCACTTGATTTACCACTTGCCATAATGCTCTTGATTGGTTATTGGATTTAATTACAAAATCACTGTTGGCTTTCACTTTGGCATTTTTCAAGGCCTCACGGTAGGTTGTCCGAAATCTGTTTCTTTCTTCCTTCAATGAGTTGTCGTCTGGTCGCTGGTGATATAATTCATTAAGAAGACATACAGTATTTCGCAGGCTACGTAGATCGTTGGTGAACCACTCGATCTTATTGTGGTTGATTGTTCTTCGTTTTACAATAGGAAAAGCCATCTTTACTGCATTTTCAAGAGTATCAACAAAAAACTGGAACTTATCTTCTACGCTGATTGTATCTGCAGAGATAATACTCCAGTCGCAACCTTCAACAATATTAAAGAAATGTATTTTTCCTACGTTTGTAATCGGTTGATACATGATCTCTTCAGTCAATCTCTGCCGCTGCGTGGTTTTCAATTGGAGAAATATGCCTTTATGGTCAGAGAAACCGAGGTTTATTGGTAGAGCAGCGGTGGAATCAGAAGGAAAATTGGTGAAGACATTATCAAGTATGGAATTCTGCCTAGTACTGAAAGTAACTTTTGGGAAGAGATCATAGCTAGCCATTAGTCCACAGAACGTCCTAGCTTCATAGTCATTCAAGTGAAAGTTCAGATTGAAATCGCCACCTATGATAAGCGCTTTGTGTTGCATTTCATCCAGGATATTGGCCATAATCCCCAAAAATGAGTCCAGATTGCCTGTTGGATGACGGTAGATATTGATTATAATTAAGTTTCTCTCTGCTACCCGAATAGCAGATAACTCGCACAGTTTTGGAATAGAGAGATCGCTAATTTTGGTTATGCAATTACTTTGTAATTTGTCCGAAAGTATCATGGAATCTCCATAACCATTTTTTCGGCAAAAACTTGATACTGGTTTATATCCTGCGATCTTTAGGACTTCAGTTTCCGAGTGGTTCAACCAGTGCTCGGTTATACAAAGGTAGTCATAGTGAAGATTACTGTCAAGTATATGGACCTCCAGTTCAGTTATTTTATTTCTTAAGGATTGCATATTGAGAAATAATAAGTTTAAAGTGTTACTTCGAGTATCAGTATTCACTACTAGTGGTTCAAAACCTGATTCTATATTGCTGGGGAGTTTTCTCGATAATTCGGAAAAAAATCCTCAAGACATTGATTTTCTGTTTCCAATTGATTACATATAATGTATTTTGCTACAGAGTGTACATTAATGATTGAAAGGCGTTTGAATTTGGCGCGTTGTCGAATTAGTAATTTTCGTCTTACAAGATTGGTATTCATGCTGGATATGTTGAATTTCGTCAGTAGCGTGCGTGTGTTGTATTGTTTACGTTTTGATTTCCTTATTTTATTATTATTGAGTTAGTATTAACGAAAAGGTTATTTTTATTTCCACTTTTGCTGTCAGACATTTTTCATTGGTAAGTACAGCCATATAACAGGAAATAAAAATACACACAAACGTTTTAGGTTAGCGATGGTTTTCACGGACCCGCACAATAAATTTATTGTTGAGGCCTATTTTCGGTCGAGGATACGCAATGAACAAAATGTGTGGAATTATTCTTATCAAAGTTGTCACCAACAATTTCAAGAACAGTTCCCTGAAGTGGTATTCACATATGATTCTTTTATGCAACACGTCCGCCGTATAATTCAGAGATTTCGTGAAACAGGCAGTGTTTCTAAAGGAAAATCTACAGGCCGGCCCACTGTTCTCACCGAAGAAGTCATCGCAGATATTCATCAAAGAATGGATGTAAGTCCGAAGAAGTCTTTACGGTGTTTATCGGCTCAAACGAATTTATCACTTGGTACATGTCAAAAGGCTTGCAAGAAGGTTCTACATTTACATCCATATAAGATAACTGTAACTCATGAGTTGCTACCTCTTGATTTGCCTCGTCGAGTGCAATATTGCCAATGGTTTAATGAGTTCTTAAATAATGACGATATGTTAGACATAACTTTCTTCAGTGATGAAGCATGGTTTCATCTCAGCGGTTATGTAAATTCGCAAAACCGTAGAATATGGTGTGCAGAAAACCCTCATATTTTTGAAGAGACTTCATTACATCCTCAGAAGATCGGTGTGTGGTTGGCAATGTCAAGAAGGAGGATCGTTGGACCTATTTTTTTTCAACACAATATTAATGCACTTGCATATCAAGCAACAATTTTAAATCCTTTCATTGAAGAACTTCATGACGATGAATTACAACGAGGTTACTTTCAACAGGATGGAGCTACAGCCCACACTGCACTGACAACGTTGAATCATTTGCAACAGTTCTTTGGGGATAGGTTAATAAGTAGGGACAGATGGCCTCCTCGGTCACCAGACTTAACCCCACTTGATTTCTTCATGTTCAGTTTCTTAAAAAATAAAGTGTTTTCAGAACGTCTCCATACGTTAGAAGAATTACAAAATGCTATTACAGAGGCTGTCAACAGCATCACTCCAGAAACACGACACAAAGTTTTCGAAAACATGAAAAGAAGAGTAAATTTGTGTTTGGATTCAAATGGGGGACATTTTGAACAGATGTTATAATTTTATTTTATATCTGCTTTACTTTTTATATTCTCCATATCAATGTATGTAATTAATAAACGTAAAATAATTTCTAATCACTAATAAATTGTTTTAATAATATATAATTTTATGTGCCGCCCATGGTAAAACAGAATAGTATGCAGTACCAACTTTTACAAATAATCTAATGGGCGGGAAATTCAAACACCCTTCAATCATTAATGTACACTCTGTAGTTCAGTGCATACGATCCTTTTCGAAAAGTTCTTGAGATGCAGACCATGTTCTGTATAGTGAGAGCGATATAGGAGATTATTAATACAAAATATTTCCACGTGGCAGTATTCTTTGGATAATAAGTACAGTCGTTTATTTATGTGTTCGATTATGCCATTAAGGCTTGGTTTGTCAAACCTATATAAAATAGTACTTATAATTGTATTTATTCCTCTAGTCTTTTCCATAAGGTTTTTAAAGTTGTTGAGAAGTTTTGTAATTTGTGAGCTGTCATAACACTGGTCGATGTCATTTGTACCTCCTTGTATTAATAGGTAATCGTCTTGTTTGAGCTCTGTGATTATTGCATCCACGTTATTCACGACGGAATTTAGTGTAGCGTTGGGTTTGATGTAGCTCAGAATTTTGCACTTATCCAGTAAAATTTCTTCGAGAAAGTTATTGTATCGTCTTCCGTGGCTGTCACTTAAAACAATGAGCTTATGTATTTTCTTCTCCTCTGTAGTTTATAGAGTTGTAATCTTTTTGTGTGCATGTTCCGAGTTTTGTTTTGTTCTCTCGTTACTATTATGATTCGTATATACTTTATTACTTTTGTTCATTTTACAATGAGTTATTGTTTTTGATAAAGTATTTATCTTATGTATAAATGTTAGACATTTGTCTCTTAATGATTTCTGATTTTAGAGTAGTAGTATCTAAGTTTTTACTAATGTCCAGGTTCAGAATTTCTTCCACGTCCAAATCACTTGAAGTATCTTTGTCATTAAAATTTTGCTTTCTTGGAACTGTTTCTTTTTGTTCATCAGTTTGTGTGCTTGATGAATTGTAAATAGTTTGTTCGGTCTGAGTATTGTTCGTAACTTTTGAGTTTTGCTTATTATTTAATTCAGTCATCATCTCGTTAATTATTTTTGATTTTACGTTTAACTCCATTTCAAGTTGATCTATTTTTGTTTTTTGTTTGATGTTAGAATCTTTTAGTTCCCCTATCTCAGTTTGAGCACTTGCCAACTTATCTCTAAGTTGAGTGTTAATAGACGTTAAGTTTACCTTTTTCTCCTCTCCATCATTCCGAACAATACTTATATAACTACTATTTGGACTTAGTTTACTTACTGACTTCTTCACCTCCACTAGTTTCTGCTTCTGATTACGTGTGAGGATTGTAGAATTCATTGTTTGCTTATGTAATTGCTTGAGCGCACTTTATCCGATTTGTATTTTAATTTAAAATTTAAAATTTAAAATTCATCGGCATCAAAGTACGGCATTAAGAATACGAAAACATTGTGTTCGCTGGACAGCACCATTCATAAGAACATAAGAGAGATTTAGTTGCCGCAAAAACGCGAGCCGCTCAAATAGCGATCGAGGCGAGTTCCTCTACACTCTTTATTTTACGTTATTTGGAATGTTTTTAATTGCACAATTTTTAAACTGTAGGGTCTATGCAGTAGTATCCACTGATCAGTCGAAAACTTAATAATTTAACTGCGTTTTTTACCACAATTTAGCTTACACTTTTACCGCTACCTATACAGATACGGTACTCGGTTGCTGGACTCACTCAGTTTGTTTAAATTTTCATCTCGAACATCATAAATTTTCTTATCTGTTGCATCCATTTCTTCCCCAAAAGTCACCAATTTAGTTTCTACTTCCTTCAACACCTTATTTTTATTAATTTCCAAAGCATCATTTACGTCCTGAAAAATTTTATCATAATTTTCTGTCATTTTTTCAATTAATGCACTTATATTGTGATTTACATTTTTTAATTTTTTTTCTAATTTTAATTCTACATTTTTTATATGTTCATAACACTCTAGTTTATTTTTGTCTATTTTTTGTGAAAGTTCATTAAATTTTAATTCAATGTTAGCATTGATAAGTGTACTGGTCTCTTTAATTTCAGTTTTCATTTGATTATTACTTTGTGTTATTTGATCGTTTATTTTTTTAAGCATTTGTAAAATAAGATAGTCTTTATTTGTTACCAATTCCGACGATCCCTGGGTTAATGTGATGGCCAAGTCAGACACTCCTTCACCTGTCTCCTCCCTTGCATCTTCGAACTCCATCGGGTTGACAGTGTGTCGACCACAATTTGGACCTTGCTGATCCCCTGATGAACTGCCTTGCAATGACGGCGACGGATCTCTTCTCTCCATCAATGCTTCAGTCCGTTTCTTCTGTTGTTCTTCTTTTATTCGTTTTCGTTCCTTCTTCATGTCAATTAGAATTTCCATGTTGGGTCTGGACATAACCTCAAACTTTCTTTCAAATGTAGCTTCTTTCTGGGTCACTTATACGATTTCCAAAATCGTTGCCAACAAGTTGAGCGCCCATATTTGTTATGTAAAGTACTAGAATGGCTTTTTAAGTCTTTTTAATAAGGAAACTCCCAGTAAAATCAAAAGAAAAATTTGCACGTTGTCTTTCACAAAACTTTAATATCTCCTCTTTTTTTTAACTGCCAACCTACTCTCACAAAAATTCCCTACTTAAGAAAACAATAAAATTAATCAAACACTGCCATCTACATTATAACCAAAAATTAAAAATTCAAACGAATTAACATGACAATATGTTCATATGAACTTTTTTAACGCGAATTACTCGGAGAATAAGCCCTTAAAGTTTTTCGCACGTATTAAGAATCACCCTGTATACGTAAGAATCAGTTTTTATTCATGTTATTCGTTTAGCTTTCGTACTTGTGGCTTACAATATTTATGTTTTTGTTACTACAATGTTCAATGTATTCGACTCCTATTTAAAACAATAAACACTTTTTGATTTTTTTGTCTTTACCAATCATTTAAACAAGAAATTTAACATTGTACAAAAAATCACGCCAAAAAAGTGAGGTGCGGAGTTACAGTCCGCTGCACAGAGAACCACGCGCCAATGATGGAAGGTTAACAGGCCGGAATAGTGGAGATTTGGCAACATTGCGTGCCGGCCTATGGTCGTTGTGTTTTGTATTGTTCTGTTATTCGAGAGTTTAATTTTTGACAATTTTTGGCAATTTTTTGGGTTAGCTGTGTAACACGCCGACGGCGACGTGTCACCTTGTTTATTGACTTTTATGGACAACTAAATAACTAATAAAAAACTGTCCAAACAAAAAACAAATTAAACTTATTACCAAATTAAATAACGGGACCGAAGCTGAACCGACAGTTTACCTGTTAAGAATTCCAAATGGTCACCCAAAGTTTTATTACTTCAATTAGGCATGCTCTACCCTATCCGTCTAGACGGCCGACTACCTGCTACCGGACTACACGCCTATTCCAGATTATAAATTAAGAATCCCCAATTAGCTTGTCAGATAAAGGAACCGCGCGGCGGTGGCCTGTCGCAATTTGCAGCTTTCCTGACCCTCTCTATCTATCACTCAAACCTAAAGGTGTCCACTGATATTTTTATACATCCGGTCCTTGCTTGAACCCATTAAGCGAACAAAGCGAGCCAGTTCAGCTTGCAATTGATCTCTTTTCTATAACTGACATGTCCTAAAATTTAGTGTGACTAATTCGTGCAAAATCTGAACCAAAACAAAGCTGGATGTTACGCTGACAAATTTTATGACTCGGCTGGGTGGCCTCCACTCTGAAGAGGACACGCGGCGCCCATCCGGTCCCAATTCTACCGCTTGCAAAGTCCGAGAACCCCAACACGTGTTTGTTATTTACAATTAAACAGCAATAACCGATTTTGTTTTGAAAAACAAATCCGCGACCGTTTCAGCTGTGAACACGTCTTATATGTACATGTTATAATATACCAGTGTTTTTAATAAGAAAGTAAATATAAAATCTCTGCTGCGTGGTAATGTACACATAACCTCTATTCCACCCTTTGTTAAAACAGAATGCCAGACAAGTGCTTTGTACTTAACTGCAAAAGCAATTATGCTTCTGAAAAGGACCGAGTTTCTGCATTTGAATTTCCTGCTGAAGATAAGCTGAAAGAAATTTGGTTACGGAATATTTCCCGAAAAAATTGGACTCCGGGTAAGAGAGCTGTTGTCTGCGAGAAACATTTTACTCCAGAGTGCATATCAAAAATTGAAAAATTTAAAGATAATGATGGAATAGAGAGAACTTTTTGCAAAACAAGAGCTGTACTAATTTCTGGTAGAGTACCAACGTTGTTTCCGAATTTGCCAGGGTACTTGTCCAAAACGTCAACAAGGACAAGAGCGGATCCTGAAGTTAGAAGGCACACTATTTTAAAGAATCATGAAGAAGAAACATTGGAGTGATTAAACAATGATTTCATTTTAAATTTAGGTGTTATTAAAGCAATTTAAAACTAAACATAATCTTGACAGTTGGCATTACGAAACATCTAGTGACCACTATTTGGTATTTTATAAAACAGATTTTAATAGGTCTTTTCGCGGAGACGTTCCGAACTAGTTCGGAACCTTAAAATCCATGCACTCATGAAAGTTATACACTTGAAAGCGTGTTCAAATCGTTCATTATTTCGATGGGCATTTGAGTGAAGAGCTCCATAAAGATGTTAGTAACCAAGAAGTTAACTTAATAACAGAAATGGATGTATCTAGGTTACTAAAAAGACGAAGAAGTTCAGCGGAATATTTATTGTTTGGCCGACATGTTTCGATCACAAGAGTGTGATCGTCTTCAAGGCAGAAGCTACAATGTAAAGGAAACAAATAGTGGCGCAATCAAAATTACAAAATTAAAAACCTACCTTAGGTGGAATTGATAAATATAAATTAAACTAAAAATTAGTAAAGGAGACTGTGGTTTAAGGAATAATTGAAATTAACCTCCGCCCACAATAATTTTATATCCGTAGATACGTATTTCGGCAGCTAAGCTGCCATCTTCAGTACAATTTAAAAAACACTACATGGAATCTAACAGCTACCTACCTAGCTACCTACCTACCTGATCATACTATCTATACTACTAATACTATCTAAAAAACAAAAAAAAAACACTAAAAAAGCGACTGTGGTTTAAGAAATAATTTCCGCCCACAATAATAGCAGTCGAAACCTACCAAAAAAGCAAATCAAATAAAACGGAAACGAGTATTGGTCTAATATCCGAAAAAGGTTCTTATTCTCCCGAATAAAGAATTTTTGTAAGCATTTAATTCCCTGTTATTTGATACCGCTTGAATTTATCCCCGAAAAGAAATAATATACCTATATATGTATATGTATACAATACACCTATATATACATGCACAAATCGCCAAAAAACAACCTACAGATAAGAGCAGATCACACCCACACACTACAAGTTAAGAGCACTTTACGATATTTATCTTGTATGAGTGTTTGTTTGAGTCAGGAATCGGCCGCAAGATGTCGCTTTTGTTAGGTCAAAAAACAGCCACAAGATGTCGCGACCTAAATTTTACATTAAGGGGTGTTAGAGACAGTTAAGCGCATTTGCACTGGATATGTGATAAGGAGAGGATTCTCCAAGATAAATATCGTAAAGTGCTCTTAACTTGTAGTGTGTGGGTGTGATCTGCTCTTATCTGTAGGTTGTTTTTTGGCGATTTGTGCATGTATATATAGGTGTATTGTATACATATACATATATAGGTATATAATTTCTTTTCAGGGATAAATTCAAGCGGGATCAAATAATATATATACAAATAATATATATACAAATAATATACCTATACGGGTGGGCCAACAGTGCGTGGGCGGAAAATTGTGGCTTTATTGTTGAATATTTTTAAAATCTGTGTACGCACTAACATACATATGGGTTAGATGCACAATCTAAAATTATTTAGACAAATACAGGGTGTCCCGTAAGAGTGTGGCAACCCTAACTTGTGTTTTTTTAAATGGAACACCCTATATATTATTGCACGATTCGATAGCTCGTCATTAGTGGATGAAAACAATATAGGGTTTTTTTGAACTAAAGTTTATGGTTCTCGAGATATTGATGATTTATCGTTAAAAAATGGCAACATTTGTGACTCTGTAAATTATTTATTTTTAAATATTTGACTTTGAAATTTGGTAAATACATTATCTAACTATTGGGAAATAGAAAGGCATGCACAATCGGAAATTTCTTTTAAATCTTTATACAGGATGATGCATTACGCAAAAGACCATTTTTCTAAAAAAAATTAAATGGAACGCCCTGTATGTATTCACACTATTTTAAACACCTTTTGTTGAAGTTTCTCACGGCATAAGTTTTTTATGATTGGCTATTAAATTTAGATGTAGGAATTTTTTAAAATTATAAATTTAAAAAACGAAGCTATGATTGTAATTTAATAACGAAAACCTAAAGTTTCTTTGATTCATATTCGTATATGACAGCAACAATAACAACAAACTAAAACTTAACTAACAAAAAAAAACTTAATTAAAACACTTTCTTGAAAATTATTACAGGATTTGTAAATATCAAACTTGCTGCACTTATTTAGAAAGTACTGTCAGTGTACAGCAAAACGTCGACATTTTTCTAATTGTGTAAATGAAAAAAAAAAAAAACTAATTTAAAAGTTGTTCAAAATGACGCCCATCTTGCTCTATGCATTTTTGAACTCGGCGACGCAAAGAGTAATGTGGTGGCGCTCCATCTTGTTGAAGCCACATTGTTTCAATTCCGTTATAAAGGATGTTCACCAATAATTGCATGAATTCATTTTCAAGAAAGTGTAGATATAACGGACCAGTGAGAGTGCCATCAAAAAAATAGGGACCAACAATATGTGAATCTATTATTCCTGCCCAAACATTAACGGACCATCTATGTTGGTTATGTACAATTCGTAAAAAATGCGGATTTTCGTTTGAATAATAGTGTAAATTATGTTTGTTTACAGTTCCGTTATTATGGAAAGTCGCTTCGTCAGTAAATAAAATTTTACTTGCAAAATTATTCTCTGCATTAATTTTCTCATTAAACCATTGGCAAAATGTCCTGCGTCTTTGAAAATCTTCTTGAACTAATTCTTGATGTAATTGAATATGGTACGGATGAAACTTATGTTTTTTTATTATTCTTCTTATTGTTGTCTTACTTAAATCTAAGTCATTACTCAACTGCCGTGTACTACATTGAGGATTTTCTACTAGGGAATATATCACATGAAGTTCATTATCTTCTGTCAAATGAGTCTTTTCTCTTTCATGTTTTTCGTAATTAACACTGCCCGTTTGTTCAAATCTTTCAGCAAGATTCATAAAAGATTCTTCACGCGGATGACGTCTCTCTGGATACCGTTCTTTATACACTCGACTTGCTAGTAAGGCATTTCTTTGACATTCGCCCAGAATGTAAATCATATCAATCAACTCTTCTTTATTAAAATTCATTTTGAAATTTAAGTTTATAATAGGGTAATATTTATGCTGAACGTTCAAACGTTATGTCAAACATAATTTGTTTCCATGGACTACTATTTTTACAAGAATTGATATCTCTAAATGTTAAGTTAAATAGAAAATATTTACAAATCCTGTAATAATTTTTAATTAAGTTTTTTTTGTTAGTTAAGTTTTAGTTTGTTGTTATTGTTGCTGTCATATACGAATATGAATCAAAGAAACTTTAGGTTTTCGTTATTAAATTACAATCATAGCTTCGTTTTTTAAATTTATAATTTTAAAAAATTCCTACATCTAAAGTTTAATAGCCAATCATAAAAAAAACTTATGCCGTGAGAAACTTCAAGAAAAGGTGTTTAAAATAGTGTGATTACATACAGGCCGTTCCATTTAATTTTTTTTAGAAAAATGGTCTTTTGTGTAATGCATCATCCTGTATAAAGTTTTAAAAGAAATTTCCGATTGTGCATGCCTTTCTATTTCCCAATAGTTAGATAATGTATTTACCAAATTTCAAAGTCAAATATTTAAAAATAAATAATTTACAGAGTCACAAATGTTGCCATTTTTTAACGGTAAATCATCAATATCTCGAGAACCATAAACTTTAGATCAAAAACCCTATATTATTTTCATCCACTAATGACGAGCTATCGAATCGTGCAATAATATATAGGGTATTCTATTTAAAAAAACACAAGTTAGGGTTGCCACACTCTTACGGGACACCCTGTATTTGTCTAAATAATTTAGATTGTGCATCTAACCCATATGTATGTTAGTGCGTACACAGATTTTAAAAATATTCAACAATAAAGCCACAATTTTCCGCCCACGCACTGTTGGCCCATCCTGTATATGTATAAGTATATGTATACAATACACCTATATATATACATACATGCACAAATCGCCAAAAAGCAACCTACAGATAAGAGCAGATCACACCCACACATTACAAGTTAAGAGCACTTTACGATATTTATCTCGGAGAATCCTCTCCTTATCACATATCCAGTGCAAATGCGCTTAACTGTCTCTAACACCCCTTTATATAAAATTTAGGTCGCGACCTCTTGCGGCTGACTTTTGATATTAGACCAATACTCGTTTCCGTTTTATTTGATTTGCTTTTTTGGTAGGTTTCGACTGTTGTTATTGTGGGCGGAAATTATTTCTTAAACCACAGTCGCTTTTTTAGTGTTTTTTTGGTTTTTTAGATAGTATTAGTAGTATAGATAGTATGATCAGGTAGGTAGGTAGCTGTTAGATTCCATGTAGTGTTTTTTAAATTGTACTGAAGATGGCAGCTTAGATGCCGAAATACGTATCTACGGATATAAAATTATTGTGGGCGGAGGTTAATTTCAATTAAATTTAAATTTGATAACCATTGTTATCATAGTCAATGTGAAAATATTAAAATTAATGTAGGGACAACACGTACATTTCTGTTATTAAGTCAAATTAAACGATATTAGTGTGGTGGATAAATTAGACAACTCGAAGTTATTTTATTAACTAATTTATTCACTTAATATTACAACAGAAAACAATACAGGTTACTAGTCGCGGTTAACTAATTCTTTTCGTGACGACGGACTAATGATATCTGTCTCTCAAATCATTTCTATGCCTAAATATAACCTTGCATTACTCGAGAAAAATATCTAATTCTAAGGGTCGTGTAAATAGAAAGTTGAAATTGGTTCTGCGGATGTTGTTGTTTACTTTTAGGCGGAGTGCACATTATTTACTTGTATTGTTAATGTTTGTGAAAGGAAATTATTTCCAAAATATTGAGTGGTACATTACATTAGAAAACATTTTGGTGAGATTCGGAAATAATGAAAACAATAAAATGTCAGTTCATTTGGAAACACTTAAAAAATTTAAAAGGTCTCGATGAAAAAGAATATATTATACATAAATTAGAATATTTAACAGAGCAATTTCATTTATTGTTTATCGAAAAACATAGAAGACGATATTCACCCATCATGATTGTAAAGTCATTTTTAATATACAGGTGTCTCAAAACCTATGTCTTTAATTAAAACTGTAAGTTCCTCATTATAAAAGAGATTGATTCCCCAAATATGAACGGTATTGCTCAAAAATGAAAAAATGACCTACCACAAGGGTGTGTAGTTCCTTTGTTTTGAAACCTCTGCTTAGTTTATGACTTGTTGAGGCAAGTCCACTTTCAATAAAAAGCAATAAACTGCAATAAATTTTTTATTTACATTTGAAAGAACTAGGCCAAGGTCTCAGATACCGCGCGCGCGGCAAATTTTTTATATCTACTGTATTTCACCGACACTAGCATAGCGAAATGCGTTCTTCGTTGCGTTACATGATATTTATTTCTCACTTGTTCAGCTATTCTTTTAATAGCTTATTAAAGAGACGAGATAAAATCCAGCAGGTGACGTCCTGAAACTTTTCTAATTTAATCTACCTCGTAAAAATTCAAATAAAAAAGTTAGCTATTGTAGCGGCTTCCCGTGAACATCCTGTATGTTACCAAAGATGAAAATTATAAAAATAAAACTAAAAGAATGGTGACCCCAAAATTTTTTTTAAAGGAATTCATAAGCCATTTTCCCGCAGTACCAATAACTCTACATCTACGAAAAAAAATTAACAGTTTGAGAACACAATTTTTTGCAGAATTGGAGAAAATTAAAAAATGTTCTGTGTCAGGCATTGGCTCAGATAACATTTATGTGCCAACACTGAGGTGCTTTAACCAGCTGCAGTTTTTAAATGCGGGTGCTCCCATAAGATCAGGAGAGTCCACTTTAGACTTATGTCGTCCTAGTGCTAGTACTCAACAAAATGAAGGAGAAGAAATAATTGAAGGAACTCTAGATGAATTGAATGATGGAAATGTTTACCTTGATTCACGACCTACCTTAAGCAATTTAAGATTATCTGATATGTCGACAGCTTCACAACCACCAAAAAGAAAAAACGAAGAAGGGAGCCTGAAGAAAGAAACAAGATGGTGGAGTTAATGGAAAGAGCTACAAATGTTATGCTCGAAGAAACAAGAAATACAGAGCTGCAAATGTTAGAGATCGATGCATTTGCACTGGATGTATTTTTTTATTTATACTTCTTGTTCTATCATTGTCACAAGCTGCTTTCCATTTGCACATAATTATGAGCTACTCGGAGCTACTCCAACTGGCTCACATGTATAAATGACAAAGCCTATAAATGAATAGCACGCTTTAGATTTTTTTTCCAATTCTATACTTTTATAAGACAAACAGATATTTAAATTCCTTTAAGTTAACGTTAATTTTGATATTTACGGTTGGTTCTTATCCGATGAAATTTGTATCACAAAATCTTTTAAGCGGACACTAAATCCGCTTAAAAGATTTTGTGATGTTAATTTTGATCATAGTAAAGAATGTTGAAATTAGAAATTGTAATATTTATTCCCTTGTTTTCTTGTAGAACCGTTGCAGCAGAGAGTTAAAGCAAATAAAATCTGATACAAGGAGCAGAAATATAAGAAAGCAGATTACTGCCATCATACATTCTGCTTTGGACGAGGAGGAGACAGAGAATCAATGAACAAATTTAGGTTAATAGTGTAATATTATATCAAATGAAACTTGAGAATATATTTTATTTTGATTATGATTTGCCAGATATATTTATTTCATATAAGCCTACCACTGTCGAAGGAAATAGAACTAATAAACGATTTATTATAAGGTCCGATCTTTTCATCTCCAATTAACTTTATCTGACCATTAATTCCCATAGTAACAATTGTGGGAGATGAAAAGACCGGGCCTAATAATAATACCAATATTGTTTGATATTTTTATACTCTATCATACTGCCATGGTACAGCTCCTTCATTTATAAAATAATCTTGAAATTTCTGACGCACTTCCAAGCAAGCATGTGCAGCTACTACCACCTTGATGGGAAAGTCTAAAGTGAAACCGATAATTGTTATTGATCTCTTCATCTTCAGGCATAGCATTTGGACTTTCAGCTTTTAAAAAGTTATGCAAGGCACAACATGCCAGTGTTATAATTTGTACTTCCTCTGGATTTAGAGCAATAGTTGTTAAAAAAATACCGAAGCGATTAGCTAACAATCCAAATGCATTTTCAACTACTCTCCTTCCACGACTTAGTCTGTAGTTGAAAATGCGTTATTCCTCAGTCATGTTAATAGGGAGCTCAAAGTTAATAGGGAGTTTTAGCAAGACGTTCCGTTAAACTTTACGTACGTTAAACGTTGAAACTTGATATCTGATTGGCTAAATCCACAAGATTGCTAAGCAATATAGTCTTTAACGTACGACATTTTTGCCGTAACGTCTTGCTAAAACTCTCTATTATTAATTTATCTCTTGCTGATATAGCATTTCTAAAATTTGTAACGGTCTTTTGTATTAAAGGTTTTACAAGATCCCCATAGTGACTACTATGAAGACAATTGTTGTTATGGTAATTAACTGAGGTTAACTTTAACTTAAAGTTAACTTGTTTAACTTTAACTTAAAGTTAACTTGTTTAACTTTAACTTAAAGTTAACTTGTGTTTGATAAACCAGGCCTAAAACGAATTAATATTAATATCTACGATCATATTAGCCGTTTATACGTATTACCAACACAGCGAAAGAATCTGCAGACAAACAAATATCATAATAACCTTACTTTTCCACTATTGGTGTGCCTGATATTCACGAAAACATACAAAAAATATAACTTGCTGTAATTCGTCAATAAGTTGACAAAGAAATTCATGAATTTATTTGACGTCAAATTTGGTGCATTACACTTGTCCAACTACTTCATGAAGAAATTCATGAATTAATTCATGAATAAATTGTCAATGTAAAACAACATTGATGTAGAACGAAATGCTTACATGAATAAATTCATGAATTAATTCATGAATAAATTGTCAATGTAAAACGGCCTTTACTTATTTACACTTAAATTAAGTTATGTATACAGTTATTTACACGAATTAAACTAACACAAAACACACTACGTAAATTTGATAAATAATACCAAACCTATTAATGTTTTTAAAAATGTATTTTAACCTCAGTCTTTTGTAAAACAAACGTACTCGCTCAGGCTGAATTTTCTCAAAAGCTGTTAGTCAGCACTTTGTCTTTCATTCTAACCCCCTCCCTAATGTAAGCATCTGTGAATTTATGACAGCATAATAATAATAAAAACAAATAATAAAGTACGAGGAACGAAACTGAGCCAGTTGAATTTGATTTTATGACAGTGCAATTGTAACCAATAAATCGCCAAGGCGAATATAGGTAAACGTTTCTGAAAATTCAAAATTATTTTAAACCAAAATCAAATCTTCATCACGAAAACTAATTAAGCCACTTGTTTCTTGGATTTAATTAATACTTATCAACATTTTTAGTAGATATTTATTTTCGTCTTATTAATGAACATAACCATAACATTTTG
The DNA here is from genome assembly GCA_033060865.1 of Dorcus hopei. Classification (NCBI taxonomy): domain Eukaryota; kingdom Metazoa; phylum Arthropoda; class Insecta; order Coleoptera; family Lucanidae; genus Dorcus; species Dorcus hopei. The sequence continues at coordinate 315,392 of CM065419.1, read as the reverse complement.
CAGTTTACACTGTTAAGATCGATGTACTACCATGAAAATGAAACAAATAAAACTGAAATACATTATTGTGCTAAGAATTCACTTTGCTTTTAAATTTTACTTTGAATAAATAAGCATAAATAAAATAGTAATAAGTAATTGCAATTGCCGTAAGGAACGCCGCGTGAAAACGTTTTTATTTAGAATCCTGGCGATTTTTTTTGCAAAGGACAAGCATGATCTACCCCAACAGACGCGTATCGGCATTTATTCATTTATGGCCACAAAAAACACCAATTCTGCGCAACTGAGACAAGTAAATCCATTTAAATCGCCAACCAGCGTTACTAAAACAATTTCTTTGAAAACGAAAACTCATTTTTAACGGAGTTATTATTTACTTTTTCCCTATTGTTGTATAACAAATTTTGCTTCTTTTTTTGACTACTATCTGTGCTTTCAATTAAAGACATAGGTTTAAAGAGACGCTGTATATGCAGTCTTCAGGCTGTTTTTTTGCTTTACCTGAAAATTTAGTTCTTACATTACCGTATCCAAAAACTATTCAGCGACTTTCTGTTTCATTAAATTGTGGAGTAAATAAGCTTGCTGAAAATAATCATTTTTTTAAAATCAATGGCTAATAAATTGTCAGATAGGGAAAGGATGGTTATTCTGCAAATAGATGAAATATACAGCGTGTCTCTAAACCTCTGTCTTTAGTTGAAACCACAGATAGTAGTCAAAAAAAGAAGCAAAATTTGTTATGAAGATTTTCACTTTTCATTCGTACACTGTCCTGTTATCATTTATCTGTCTAAACTCGTTATTTATTGTAACCATAATTAATGAAAATCTATGTTCGCTATGCTTACATAGTGTAAATAACTCATGATATAATGAAAACGTTTCATAATTTCCTTTAAAAAGTCAGCCGGCTACGATGACGTCATCTAACGTTGCCACATAAGCTGCTCCGGCCTGTTAAATAGAGACGGTCGTGGCTAAATACAAGCATTTATCGCCTAAAACCATGTGAACATGGTGTGTTTACCTAAACATTTTAATTTAATATAACCTAAAAAGTTGTAAGAGAAGCACATTGTATATTTTCAAAGAAAACTAGTGGTGAATTGTTATAATTTAGTAATGCAAGTTCAGGAAACTTCTTCAGGTGCTTCCAGGAGGAGGAAACAAGATCCAGCACTGTGGAAAAAGAATGTCGCTAGGAGATTGAGGTTTGTTGATGGTTTTTCTGTAGTAACTATATCGGTTGCTTATAGAGTCAATTTTTAGATACTCTGCACATGAATTACCGGAATATCCACGTTGCAGAATCAAATCAAAACGATATCAGTGTACTTTACTGACTGCGGAAGATATAAAATCTTTCCACAATAGGTTTTATAAAATTCCTGATAAGATTTCCCAGGACAACTTTATATTAAAGTGTTATAATTAACGTGTTAGGAATGAAAGTTCTAATAGACCTAGAACAGTAGCCACATCGTATTTTGTTCAAAAGGGTACAAGTTCAATACCGGTTTGTAAGGCGCATTTTTGACCATTCTGAATTTAAAACGGTATCGGTGTGTTGTCTAGATTTTTTAAGAACCAAGACATGCCAGCAGAAAACCGGGGTGGAGACCATCGTTCAACTAAACTCTTTCATATTAGAGAAAACATTATAAACTTCATCAAATTGTTTGCCGTTATAGAAAAACATTATTGTCGGAGTAAAAGTGAGAGGCAGTACATCGTAAGCGATTTAAGCATTGTCAAAATGAGGAAAATCTTTAATAAAACGTTTCCAGTTAAACAGTGTAAACTTTCGTTTTTTAGGAAACTCTTTAATACCAAATTTAATATCGGTTTTAATGCCCCCCAAGTTGACGTTTGTTCGTATTGTTTAGAGTACAAGGAAAAGATGAAGAGAAAACAAGATTTAACAGTTAAGGAGACTTTGTCTACAGAACTAAAGGTGCACAAATTAAGGGCTAAGGTCTATTTTAAAAACTCTTCCCTATGACTGCGAAAAAAATCTCGTGCTTCCTAAAATACCAGATCAAATTTCGTATTACAAACGCCAACTGTATTTGTATAACTTTGCTGTCGGTGTGGGTCACTCCAAATCCAAATTATCAAAAGATAACCTTTTCATTAACACATGACTAGAATCAGAAAGTTTATTTAGAAATACTAGTAGGCGTAGTAGTAGTTGTGCTTTATTCGATAATAACAATAACGTTATGTGAATAACAAAATACAACAAGAGTTAACAAATACGAAAATCATAAATGATATCACAGTCACAAGGTACATTATACAAATATCACAACAAAAAAAGCGTCCATATATTCAAAAAACAAAAATGATCACAGTTCTAATAGTAATGGACATAATGATCCTAGCTAGATCTATTCATAAAATTCTGAAATGCAGTAATAAACACGTTGTAGCATGAATTTTTTACATAGTATTAGATCTAATATCATAACTATCATTATCAGAAACGCGTGGTGCAGTTCTATGATTGTCATACATACAGGGTTAGTTAAAAGTCTGGAAACGGCCATTTATTGCCGTTATTATTCATTTTAGGAAATCATGTTCTGTATGAAAGTTTTTAAGGAAATTTTTATCTACAATTGAGAATACTTGATTTTTTTTTCTTCAATTGCTTTTGAGTTATGCCTATCTGCGTAATTTTTTTAAATGGAAACTTGTTAATTTACTCTACCATTCGGTAGAGTATTTTTTTCTCTTTACAATAGTATTCTAGTTTTTTTTTAGAATTGAGGGTTTTCTGAAAAAAAAAACATTTGTCTTTTTTGTGAAATTGAAAACTCTGGTTCAAATATTTATTTTAGTTAGGTAGATCTAGACAAAATTGAAGTTATCGGTCATAATCTTATCATTAAAAACAAAAGCAACAACAAAACTAATAAATAAATGAGTAAATTAAATTAAATGTTCAAATTGTCAGGATGCGTATTATTAAATAAATTACAAACGTCTTGTAAACTTCTACGTCTATCTCCATAACCCAGCATCATAATTATTTCAATTTTTTGACGTTCATTTAAAATTGCCATTGCTAATATTAACAGCAGTCAATTGCACAATTGAATTTGACGTAAACAATAACCACTGATAAAGTTACTCGCTTACTTAGATGTACCTGACCTGGCGCTAAATAAGCATGCACGATGGGAAATGAATACTTGAAATTTTTTTTTTCAGAAACTTCTCAATTCTAAAAAAAAAACAAGAATGCTATTGTGAAGAGAAAAAAGAGTAGGGTAGAGTAAAATTAACAAGTTTCCATTTAAAAAAATTACGCAGATAGCTATAACTCAAAAACAATTGAAGAAAAAAAATTCAAGTATTCTCAATTGTAGATAAAAACTTTTATAAAGAACATAATTTCCTAAAATGAATAATAACGGCAATAAATGACCGTTTCCAGACTTTTAACTAACCCTGTATATAATAAACATATATGTATTGATTAATTACCGTCATTATACCTAGCTCGAGAAAAGCCTGCCTACATGATTCCCTCGGACCGAGACCTGCTAGGATACGAATTGCTTTCTTTTGGATTAAGAGAATATCTGACACGTAACTATAAGAGCCCCAGAAAAGAATACCATAAGTCATTTACGGAGTTAAAGTAACCGAAGTAGATACAACGAAGTGTATTTTTATTGCATAATTTTTTGCAGTTTCTCAAACAAAACACTGCTCCGTTTAAGGTCTTTTTCAAACTATTTTTATGAGTTTCCCATTTAAGATTACTATCAATGTATAAGCCTAACGATTTAACTGAGCTGCAATTCTTAATAGAGATCCCATCGGCAATATTTATATTAACAACATTAGAATTTTTAAAAATGGTTACATTTGTTTTATTTGTATTTATTACTAGTTTATTTGAATGATACCAGACAGTAATATCTTTCAAAGCTTGTTTTATATCAATTAAGAAATTGTCTAAATTATTATGGGAGAGACATATACTTGCATCGTCCGCATATGAAATTAATTTAAAATTGCAACTAGTAAATAAATTATTACAAAATATTATAAATAGTATGGGACCTAATATGGACCCATGGGTTACTCGACTAGTGACCTGTTGAAAATGTGATATATATTGTTTGATCTTTCCATTATCACTTTTCTTATTGTGTTACGGTTCATTTTTTTCATTTCGCATTTTTTTTTGATACCCGCTCATCCTATGTTAATGGTTTTGCATTTAATTTGGTGTACAACATTCTTGATTCCGTGGCTTGTGTTAGTTGCGAATGCCTGATGTATTCTTGTGACTTTTTATGGGAGATTTGTCTGTTGAGATGAACCATTGCACTGCCTGAATCCTGAACATTGTCGTTTCCCCTCGACGAGGTCGTTGACCCCTCTTCTGGCTTTTTGGATTTGTTGGTAGGTCGCTTTCCCTAAATAATACCGTTGTGTACTTTATTTAACGTGTACTACTAAATACCTACCTGCACAGTCTTGGAGTTCTTGTGTTGGGGCCCGACTTTGGTCGTTGCTGTTTTCTCTACTTTCTTCCTTTCAGGATTACAGACAATCGGCTTACCTTGTGGCAGTTTTCTCGAAAATCGGTTTTACAGCCTTTTATCACCGGTATTTTCTGCAACAAATTGTGAGCAAGTAAACATGCAATTGAAGGTTAGACGTTTTATTCACTCACCTGACGTCTTCGCGTAGTGCTCCCAATGGACGGATGCGTTCAATTTAGGGTCGTTTCGACTGTTGAGTGTTGATACCTTCTAAGGACTGTAGAAGTTAACCCTCTGCGGGACAACCTTTCTATTTTGCACGGTTTTGTAATCGTGTTATTTTTTACTTTGTTGTTTGCCTTTTTGAGGTCTTGGAATCTTCTTTCTGGTTTGAGTAGACAGTTGGCAACCCTTCCCCGTTTTTGAATTTCGTTAATTTTCAATTGACCAGAAATTAGAGTGAGGTTGGTTTGTTCTGGAACAACGAAGAGTGGTTTCGAGTGTTTGCCCTGTTGCGTTTGGTGGTGGCTGTGGAAAAATTCAGACGTTGCCGCGTTGTTGAAGGTGTTGCAAGTTTTGGGGCAAAGGCCCATTGTGTTTTGTGATTCTATTGCACCGTTTTACGGGATTTGTCCTTCTCAACGTTTGTGTTAGGATTCTTACAACCAGCACGCGCCTTTTGGCGGATTTGAAGAGGCAACTTTGATTTTTGGTTTCCACGAGGCAACGCCATTTTGTGTTATTTGTGGCCCATTCGTAGGATTGGGGTAAGTTCACGTTTTCCCGGTGTTCTTTCTGTCTGAAACCCTACTTTGGTTTTCTTTTATTTAGCGGTTAGTGACACCCGGTTAGTACTGAGTCAGCCCTTATAGTACGGAGACTCCCTGGTGGTACGCAGACTCCTTGCTGGTTCGCAGACACCCCTCTTTCATTCTGGACGATCTGTGGCGCTTGAGGTTGTTGAGTTCGACCTTTCCGTATACCCTTCATGGTACCGTTCTTCCCGAGCTGCTGAACCCTGCGAAATACACCTCGAGGGACGTCCACTGTGCAGATAAGAGAAACCAACCTATGTTTTTTTTTTGCGTCCTTCTTTTACGGGTACCAATTCTTTTTTTTTTATGCGCCGCTTGACGAGCTTTTCTTGTCACCCCTCTCTGGAGCGAGCCATTCTTAAAACCATTTAATGTTATTTTTGTTGTTCGTGTTTTCTTTTGGAAGTCATTTACCCCTTCAAGGTGCTGTTGTACATTAATTGCTGTAATTTTAATGTGCAGTTTCCTTCTGAAACTTTACCTGTTTTGTGTTTTTAAGTTTTACATCCCCTTTAGGGTTTGTTTGCCGAATTTGATTCTGATCAGCCGTGTTTTAGAATTTCCGTTTTTGCGAATTTTTGAAACGTGCCCTTCTGACCCCTTTTTCTTACTGTGAAGCGCACGTCTGGTACCATACGCACGCGGGTAGTTATTTATGAATGTTTTGTTTTATTTTGCGCTTACCAATTTTGGATTCCAGTTACGGTACGTCAGAATCAAATATTTTAAGGAGATATTTACATATTTATACTGCGCAATCCTGTTTTTTTTTTATTGTGTATGCTGTGTTTTATTTGGTATTTGCGGAATAAACCGCATATTTACTTGATTTTGAGAATTAATCTCTCCTCTGGAACGTCAACCCTATTCCCCCCCTCGTGCTGCATCCCCTTTGAGCTCCCACTACGCAGAGCTTCCGTGCCGACGCTGCCAGAACTTCGGGACCTCATTCCTAGTGGTGAGCTTCGCCCTACGTACCCTTCGCAGGTGCACACTAGGTGGCGCCCCCTTCTTTTTCTGTTCTTTTTTTTTGTCCGATGCCGACTACCTTGCGTTGCGACCCATTATTTTGCCCACGACCGCATTTCTCCCTGAGCTGGGTACCCCTGCGAACTTTTACGTTCATTCAGGTAGCCTCGACCCTTCGCGTAGTTACTCTCCCACTGAACTTTAACGCTAGAAGGTAGCAATTGATATATACCGCTTGACTGCGGTTAGTTAAATAAGATTTAAAAAGCAACAACTGTTTACCTCTTATACCGTAACCTTCTAATTTTTTTAAGAGTAAAGAATGGTCAACTAAGTCGAATGCCTTTGACAGATCACAGTTCACTAGCGCTGTTATTTTATCTTGATTTACATTTTCGAAATGAACCTGTTAATGCACTGTTAAAGATTTTAACTTAACATCATCAAACAGACTTTTATTAGCATCGACAACACCCTTTCTCTTAGTCTGAAAACCAATAATTACATATCTTGGCGCTTCTAATTGCGGAGCAGTTTTTACTGTCCACGAATGATTTGTAGTTGGAAGCGAAGGATACTCGCGCAACTCCCAACTTCTAAAAGGAATTTGTATTTCAACATCTCTATCTGTTATCCTTGTTAAAGCCAATTGCTCTCGCAATCCTACTGATACATGCGGCATCCTCCATACAATTTTATCAATTGTAAATTTGATTTTTGTGGTCGTATTGGTTTCAAATATTACATCAACGTTATCATTCGTCCTGATCAATACTAGCTGCTGCCTCATATTCAAGAGTATCTTTCTATAATCTTCCCCAAAACTTAACAATGGGGTCTATTCTGTAAGCATTTCATATGAATTGTTATGCTTGTTATAATTGATATGTGACAAGCATAACAATTATTGATTTCCTAAAAACCGTATTCTCTTCAATTGATTGTTACGGTATATAGAATCGTCATTGGTGAATTGCTGTGGTTGCTATGGTTACGTATCAATTCATTTCTCTTCAATTATTGTTGGGTATCAATTGAAATGAGTTGGTGCTTACAGAATACAGGTGAATGTCTTTATAGGTACGCTTGCTGCGAAATTTCCCTTATACTGGAGCACGATGAATTGAATACTATGGTGGCAAGCGAGATAGCGAACCGTTACTCATCGCATATCCGCTTCTCCTTTTACACAATTATTAACCAATATTAACTGTCACGGTTGACAGTTGTATTAGAGGGAGAAGCGGGTATGCGATGACGTAACGGCTCGCTATCTCACTTGAATGCTGCCACCGTTAGTATTCAATTCACCGTGAACGTCGAGTACATTGCTTATTCTTGCTTTCTCCTGAAGCCATCCTGAATTTTCCAATTTTATTGTTTCGTTGGGAGTAAAAGAAAAGTAACCTTTAATCGTAGACGTTACCCCAACATTTCTTACCGAATCCAGCTAATTCCAATTTTTAAAAATGTCGTTGCATGATCGTCGTCGTTAGGGTTTCTAATGTCATTATCAAATAAAATTTGTCCATTTTAATTTGGAACATCTGTCAAGTGAAGAAAGTTAGTGAAAATGTATCAGTAAGAATTACTCCTGAACAAGTAACTAATGCAATTAACAACTTTTATAATCGTTTAGGATATTGCATGGAGGTAAACGAAGAAATTTTTGAAAAATTTGTTGTAGCGTTTGTTTTGAATTAAAGAATTTCTGTTTTCCTTATGTTTTAAGTTTACTTATTTTAAACAAGAATAAACTTATCTAATGTAATTGAAAGAGTCGCTATTATTTTGTAGTACAAGTATATCGAAATCACTAATAACAGGACAGATTCATGACAGCTGTCATCTCATGCTCTATTTTAAAAAGGACAGTTTAATTTACAAATTGTAAATGTTGCTATGGATTCTTAGATTCGTACGTAACAGCAATGTTTTATGTTAAAATAAATTCACAGTATATGTATATTTATACATGTGATGGTGGTGGTGCATCTGGTAACGATGGGGATGATGTTGACGATTTTAGAGGTGATGGACATGATTTTGGCGGTGATGGAGTTGATGATGATGCTTCTGATGGTGGGGGGTACACAATAGTCTGAATTCCTACAAAAACGTAACAGTTTGTATAAAATAATTTTAATTATAATCACACAAATTTGATGAAAAAATTTAACACTTAATGACAAGAATGTTTATCAAATCATTATTCATTAAAAATAGATGCAAAAAGTAGACAACATAATTCTATTTTATACTCACTTCAATTTTATTAAACAAATCATTTTTTGTCACTTTGTGGGACACTTGCAAAATCATAACTATTACATTTTTTCTTACCTGTCTGTGAAAGTGGTTTGTTTTTTATCTTCTGTAGATGATGTTGACGAATTCGGAGGTGACGGAGATGATTTCGGCGGTGATGGAGTTGATGATGATGCTACTGATCACGGGTGCACAATAATCTGCATTTCTACAAAAGTAAAACAGTTTATACAAAATAATTTTAATTATAATCACACAAATTTGATGAAAAAAATTTAGAACACTAACATTTAATGACAAGAATGTTTATCAAATTATTGTTATTAAAAATAGATGCAAACAATAGACAACATGAGAATGATTGTTCTCATTTGTTTAATTGACTTTTCGTTGTTTTTAGATGTTTAGCTGTTTTGGTTTCTTATAATTGACTTCCTTTGGGGTGTATTCTGTAAACGATCTGTTAAAATTTGGCAGCCCGCTAAAATTTTAACTCTCTTTATTTTCTGTAAGTTACTCACTACTGCTATTCCGTTAAAATTTTTACCGTAGCTCGCCAAATAATGACGTTAAAATGAAGAAAATTAGAAGGACGTTATTATAGCTGCTAGAATTTTAACAGCTGCGTCAAAAAATATCAGACGATAAAAATGGCGTTTCTCCATTCAGAAGATATCTAATCTCGTTAAACATATAAGCCACTGGATTATTTATCAACTGTGCTGTGGTACTGTGCTTGGTATTATCGCTAGCCAAACGAAGTCTTCCCTCTACATACAAATAACTTTCACATGGTAAAGTGTAATTGTGAATTTCCGGAACAGTTATTCGGACTTCATCGTTATTACCAAATGATGAATCGAATGGTAAGTGTGAATGGTACTCCACGTTAGTTATTGAAGTATCCATTTTAATTTTATCAATCACTTCCAAAATATCCATTTTGTTTAGGTAATGATTGACTTACGTATAGTGATGGTGCTCACCCTTTGAGGGTTGTCACTTCTACAGAATAATTCTCTTTAAGAGGTTTTAAAAGGTACTGTTCTCTTTATCTAGATTCACACATTATAACCTAAACTCTTTATATCACAAAATCTTTTAAGCGGACACTAAATTGCGCACTATACACTTTACGTTTCACCGTCGTTCGACAGCTTCGTCAGAAGTAAAGTGTATAGTGCGCAATTTAGTGTCCGCTTAAAAGATTTTGTGATACAAATTTCATCGGACAAGAACCAACTAAACTCTTTAATACTTTTTATTTTCTCGTGTCAATTTGATTTTTTTTTGTCGACAACAATTTAGTATATATTTTCATGGCTTAAATAATACAAGACAAGACAAGACAAGACGTTTATTCATCGATTGGGTCATACAGAGTTGTACATCGATTTGTCAAATAAGCAAATACAATAGTATGGATAAAACAACGCACTCAGGAAGAGCGTAATGTACTTAACAAATACTTGCATGAAGGAGCATCATGTTTAATTGTTAAAATTCTTTCATCGTGTAAAAATTGCCTTCAATTAAAATTTTTTTTAATTTGTTGCGAAATAAATTCGGGTTACTTTCAGTTTTTATATTTGTCGGCAGTTTATTAAAAATATATCCACCAGAATAGATAGGAGATTTTTTATATCGTTCGCGTTTATGTTTTAAGATATCGATATCCAAAGCATTTCTAGTATCATAGTTGTTTCTAGAATTATTTAATACAAACTTTGATTTGTTATTGAAAACATATAATGCAATTTTATAAATATATATACCAGTAACTGTAAGTAACCTTTTGTTTACAAAAGTATTACGACATGATTTTCTAAAAGGGATATTGAAAATAATCCGCAATATTCGTTTTTGCATTACGAATACTCTTTGAATATCGGTTGATAAGCCCCATACGCATATGCCAGCACTAATATGTGTGAAGGCAAGTGCAAAATATGCCGAAACTAATTCAGCTTCAGGTAATTCACTCTTTAAATTTATAATAGCAAAAGTGGCTTTCGCAAGTTTATGACAAACACTATCCACATGCGAGAACCAATTCAAAGAAGAATCAATTGTAATACCAAGAATCTTAACCTCAGTGGTAAAATTTAAATTGTCAATATTTCTTAAGCTGCCTTTAGCATAGATTTGTGTACATACAGTTTTGTCAGTGTTAATGATAACACTATTTTTCGTGCACCACACTGAGAATTCTAAATATACTTTTTGTATTTTTACATACAATTCATTTAAAGAACCGCCTGATACTATTATAGTGGCGTCATCAGCATAAAGTATTAGAAAGCCACTTTTTACATAATCAGGTAGATCGTTGACAAATAGCACAAAGAGTAAAGGGCCTAACACGGAACCTTGCCCTACACCCAAGTCTAATTCAAACTCAGCTGATTGTTGCCCATTTATAAAAATTCTATTGCGTCTAGAATTTAAGTATGAGGTAATCCACGAATTTAACGGATTTCGTATACCTAAAGCAGATATCTTGACTGATATAAAATCGTGATTTACGCTATCAAAAGCACTTGCCAAATCAAAGCACATAACAGCAGTATGCATGCCAGCTTCAGCGGCTTCATGAATGTTTTGAACAATATCGATGACAGCGGATTCAGTTGATTTAGAAGGCAAGAAGCCATGTTGTTGTTTACTTAGTAAATTATTTTTGGTAACAAAATTTAGTATTCTTTTTGCAATTGTCTTTTCAATAATTTTGGAAAAACAACTCAGAATGGTAATTTGGCGATAATTTAAGATATTGTAAGAATCGCCTTTTTTTAATAAAGGGATAACCTTACCCAATTTTAAGTGTTCAGGAAATGTTCCGGTTATAATAGACATATTTGTGATATCTGCAAGAGCGTCAGCAAATAAGTATTTACAGTATTTTATTAATTTAATAGGTATATCGTCCACACCATTTGAATTTTTAATTGGGAGAGAATTTATAATTTGAACTATTTCTTCCGGACATACTGGATTTACAAACATGGTGTTTTTACAGTCTTTGTAAACAGTGCATTCATTAGAGATATCAATTCCAAAGGAATGCACAACTTTATTTTTAGCAAAAGCTCTAAAATTATTTGCGAATAAATTACAAATTTGTTTAGGATCCCTGATTATGATGTCATCAACTTTCAGAGCGATACTCTTTATATCACATTTACGGCCAAGCTTTTTATTCACTACATTCCAAAGCGCTTTTTGTTTGTTGCTAGATGCATTTATAACACGAACATTACTAGAAGTATTGCTCTTGTTTATTTCAGTTATTAAGTTTTTCTTTAATCTTGCACACGAAGCGGTGAGCTCATCCGAATCAACAGCTTTGCAAAGTCTGTTTAGGAACTTCAGATCACTCATTTTTTGTTTCAGTATCTCATTCAGAGAACGTTCATTTGCAAGTCTGCCACTTATTTTTATAGTTTTAGGTGGAAAACATGCCTCAAAACACCATCTAACATGATTAATGAACCAACTATAATATTCATTTATGTTCATAATAGATAGAGGTTTGTCAAAATTACGCAAATAACAATTTATGAAGTCGTTCATGCGAGCATTTGACAGGATTCTAATTTGTTTTTTGCTCTTAATATCACAATTTGCCATATTTAAATTACATGTCATAATTTGACTAAAATGATCAGACAAACATAGGTCTAAAACATTACATACAACATTCAAATTGGAATTTGTAATAATATAATCAATTTGGGTTTTAGCATTGTACCCTTTACGAGAATCTACTCTTGTAAATTCGTTTACTACTGACTTTAGATTGTATGAATTCAAAGTATCAAATAATAGTTTACTATTACGTATAAGACTTCACTGAGGCGTCAACATTGAGATCACCAACAAGGAATATGTATTGAAAATTAGTGCTTATAGCATTAAGTACGTCAACCAAAATATTTAAAAAATTTTCAAAATTACCTGTTGGTGATCGATAGATACATAACACACATACATTAACAGACATGGATATTGCAGTGATTTCACAGGTCAATTCAACACTGCTGTTCCTAATTGGAGTCAATTCATGCACATCAAACTTACAATCAGCTCTAACATATATAGCTGTTCCCCCATGAACATGCTGGCTTCTGCAGAAGCCTGAGATCATATTGTGGTTTGGAATAGTAGTGACAGATGCTTGAGTAGCGTTCATCCAGTGCTCAGTCAGGCAAATTATCGTAGGTGACAAATTTTCATGAAGTAAATAAGCCTCCAACATAGTTGATTTGTTGGAAATTCCTTGTATATTTGCATGGAACAAGGTGAGTGAAAAATTTGCGTGATCTTCTAGGTTGGTTTTTTGCTGGGATGACGATTCCAAAAATTTCTGCCCATTGTATTAGCATGAGAAATAAATTTTCTAACAACTGCACCTTCTGGCCAAATGCTCGGGTTATACACTTTGTCAAAGCATTCTTGAGGAAAGGATATTTTGAATGAATTAGAGTGGTCTGTTTTCTTAAAATCGTAGCAAGTGAAACGTATATCAGGTGCAGTTTGCTGCAAAAACAAGTCTAGGTCGGTTGACGTGGTGGTCGGATCAAGATGACTTACATGCAAAAAACCTCGCCGCGGAACCGCCGAAACTCCACTAACTTCATTGTTTGTACCGAGAACGCTCCGTCCTGGGTTGGTGTTTCTAACAGCAGTTTTTCGCTGTTGTTTTGTTTTGTTCGGCCACCGCCGAGTTTACGGCACGGGCTACATCCTTGTTGGTAACGTACTGTTTGTTGACAACAGACGTGTTTGGACTTGAAGTTACATTTGTTTTCGATAGTTGATTTAGTGTTGGGATCACTTGAGTGAAAAATAACCTATTATCCGGTTATTGCAATAACCTGAATTATTCGGTTATCACTTATGATTCAAGTGACCAATAACCGGTTATGATTCAAGTGATAAATAACTGGTTATTCATTACTTGAATTATAACCGATAACCGAATAATTCAGGTTATTAAAAGGTCATTTTCTTGTCTGTTTACAAAAACACTCACGCCTGACTGGCGACTCATTCCCATTGCCTAATATCACCTAATATGTACGGGGATAATATTTAATTTTCGGGGTACTAACGAGATCACTTGGCAGTCGTAAATTTTGTGCTTTGCAATATGAATCTTCAGCAAAATCTGTTTTCTAAATATTGAAATAAAATATTTTGTTTTTGAAATTTCTTGACTTTTGGTAATTATAACTATTAAAATTAAATAACCAAATAGGAACAAAATTTCTTATTTATCTGTTTAATTTTATACGTAATATATTATTATTATTATTACAACAGGAGAAAAATTACATTCATTATTTTTTTTAATAATTTTAATTATATTTTTACAAAGCAGTAGGTATGTTTTAATTTATAATTTCCAAATTATTAGTAAGTTTTTCAATTTGGAGGATGCTTCAACGTTTCAGCTCATTTTAATAGGTATTCAATTTTCTACTTTACTTAAAAAAAGTTTAAGTATAGGTATTTTTAATTCAGTCTAATACAGATTAGATCACGAAAAAAAAGAAAAATCAGCATGCAAGTAAAGTTAAGCAGTGGTCTTACATACTTTTATTAAAAGCAGGAAATCAAGTAAGTACTTGTGTAAACAAAACTTGCAAAATGTAGGTACATACATGCAGTTTATTTAACCGAAGAGAATCACGAACGAAGTAAAACCGATTTGTGTCACCGAATGCGAGTAGCCCAGTACCTGCTTATTACCGACACTCCAATCATCATTCGAGTGGTTTCATTCAAGTGATTATCCGGTTTTTCAAATCACTTGAATACTCAGTAGTCGGTTATTGAAATAAACCGGTTATTCCCAACACTAAGTTGATTTGACTTGCGATGGATTACAGATTTTGGTTTAACCTTCACAGATGTCGGCTGAGCCGACTCCATTGGTTTGGTTCTACTGCATACAGATGTCGCGAGATATTCGTCGGGTTTCAAGTTTACATTTTTATTCTGTTTTAATAAATCAATTATTTCACTTTGATCAATAATTCTTGATTCTAGATGCATAATTAGTTTATTAAGCATGTTTATTTCTGATTTAAGATAATTTAACAGGGAGCTACTACCGTCTTTTTCACCACAATCACTGTTAACCTCGCTTAGATCATGCACATTGTTACCGGGATTGGTGGGTGTAAGTAATTTACACAGTAGGCTAGTCACTTCTTCACTTGTTACAATGGTAGACACTTTCCGGTAAATAGTTAGGTCTATTAACACATCCACTAAGTCTGCTTTTTTCAATTTTCCTAGTTCGTTGCTTAATAGTACCCTACCACTGTCAGCCATCTTTTAATATACAATACGTCTTACTCTATTGTCTTGAAGAGTCGAACGACTAATCTCGTAATTACCTTCACAGTCACTGTAGATAAATAGCTTGAAGAGAGGATTCTATTATTTTAAATCCCGGTAGTACGTTTGGAAAGAAATGATACAAAACATGACCAGGTTCTCCTTATTATAAGATCCACCGGTCAAATTACACTCTACTCTTACAGTATTGACTTTGTTTATATCCACTGGAAAATCACCGATGTTATTGTCGTTCTCCTTCAATATTCTCGGTCCAAATCCCAACAATCTTCCCAATGAATTTGGTTTACTAAGATCGAGCTTAACCGAACTGTTTATGGCTGCCTTTAAAGTATTATTATTTCCTTGAATCTTTATATAATCAGGAATATTGTTATTTTGAAAATAATCTTTGATAAAGTTATTAATATCATCGAGTTCATATGTGCCTGTAATAGGTATGTCGATAGTTTTCCAAGCAGACTCTTTTCCTCTTTCTTCATAATGTATTAAATTATAGCTTTCATCTATGTTAGGTATTGTGCTAAACGTTTCAAAATTTAACATGCACATTTCATAGGTTGCGTCTTCGCTCAGGTATATTGGTGAATTAAATTCACAAACTAAAACCGATTCATTTCCCGTTAGAGTAAATGTACACGAAATCGGTGAAGATTCCATGTTGACCATCTTTCATGAACTAAATCCTTACTTAACTTGCAAGGCTATTAAAAACTGTAGACATAATTGTACACAAGTTTGTGAATTCGATTTTAGATATCTATCGTAATTATAACACTGGCCAACACTCATTTTGGTGCCAAAGGTTTAAGTCCTGATTTTTAGTATCTGGTCCGCCGATTACAAAGCCACGTCCCACTGCTTTTGTTTCCATAGCCCTATTATGTCGTTCTGCCTCTTTCAATTGTTCTTTCGCAGCCTTTGCATCGTTTACCGCCTTAGCAATTGCAGCTGCGCCGCCGCCGTGTGATCCTATTGCTCCCAAAGCTGCAAATAATGGAATTAAAGGTAAAAAAAAAACTCCTCTCTTGGGAATTGGAATCACTCTTTGACGTGGTGGTCTTATTTTTTTGTGGTTTTTCTTTAAAACTGACTGCGCTAATTTAACATTTTCTGACAGGCTCTTGTTACCACTGCGCGAAATTGCATGTCGAGCTTTCTTGACAGCTTACCGAAATGATAATTCACCACCACGCCTCCTCCACTTAATCGCACGCTTTCTCTTCCCACTGTTCCCCATTCCGAGCTTAGTTTTAGCTTTCATTATGGCGGCTACAGATGATGCAGATGCTTTCTCACCAAGTTCCGCTTTTGTAGGGTTAGCTCTTTCTACTGTCGCTTGATATAATTTTCTATCTGTTTCGTGACGCTTATCTAAATCGTCACTTAACGAATATGCAATGTCGCTTCGTCCAATACATTAACACCTCTGTCTGCTCATTTAAGTCGAGTATCTAATTTTGTGCCTGGACCGCAGTAGTGGTAACCTGGTATATGTCACTCTATTGGCAGTTTATTAATTAACGTATTAAGTAAACCCGACCTTTTCATTTTGCACTACTTCCCAAATTATGGTCTCTCTTGATGCGACGCCGCATTTATGGCTTTTGTTTCTAACAGTTGACGATGATAATGTGTACTACTTTGATACTCTTGTCGCTAAATATTATATACAGCCTGTTTCAATGAAGATGCACCAAACTCGGTATGTCGGTAGATATCGTAAAAAGAAATAGAAGTTTTCTATAATTTTCTTTTCTTAAATGAATAAGTTTCGGGAAAATCGAAGGGAAAGCAAAGTCGCATATTTGTAGGATGGACTTTAAATAAGAATGAATGGATTGTAACGCAATCTCATACGAATCGCTTTCTTGCTTTATTACTCTCGCTAGAATGTCGCCCTAGCTGATTCGGCAAAACACATTTGCCGTCGTGGTTGTTGGAAATCAATAAAAATAATAATTAGTCGTTTATTTTCGATTCTCCATTTAATACGAATTTTCTAATTATTAGGATTGTTCAAAGATTTAGTAGTTTGCGCGTATTTAAAAATTCACATTCAATGATAAACCGTTTCATTAAATCGTTCGTATAAATTTGGCGCAAAAGAGCCTGGGTTTTACCAAAAACATTTCGTTGGCTGCGCTAACCCAATTAAGGACTTTGTGGTATTTTTTGTGTGTACAGCAGGAAGGAGGCATTTTTGAACATTTCTTGTAATAATAACGTAATTATAATGTAATAAAAATAATTGTTTTTATTTTTAACAAATTTTATTTTAATAACAATTTTAACAGCAATGCATACTAAATGCACATTTTTGCATACCCCCACATTTGTAATTTATTATTAAATTAATTAAGTTTATAAATATCCACGCGATTTCACATCGCAGCTGGGAATTGAATGCCCGAGCGACTCGGTCAAAGGCAAAACAAAATCTAGTCATAAATTTCGTCGCTTAACTTTATTGCTCCCGTGCAGCTGTGTTCCATTTATAATGTAATTTAGTCCACCGCTCGCCGGTTTGGTTTCACAATTCCGCGGCGTTAAAGTATGTATTTCGACAAACATCGGCTCCAAATTATGCAAATTTCAACTTGCTCCGATTAAAAAATTTTATTAAGATATTTTGTTTGAAATAATTTCAGAAACGTGTTCCTCAAGTTTGGTGCATCATCAATTGAACACCCTGTATCAAAAGTCACTACGTAAAAATTTCCAACCAAAAAGAATATGTATTAATTTTTAATTTAATTAAATTTGTACATAATGAATCAAAACATTTACATAGTAACGGCTTTATGCATAATTATGTCAAAAATTAATTTATTAATTCCGAACATTATTAATTCATTTGTAATCGCCCCTTTTTCAGATATTGAGAAATGCTTTAACATTTAGCTTCACGTCACCATCCATAACACTCACACATGGAATCATGTTGGCGTAGAATGTTTCATAATTCAACTGTTTCGAAACCTCCAAACGATATGATATAATATTACATAATTTCCATAACTCCAATAAACCCTTATAAGATATATACAGTGTCTTCACACCTCTTTCTAATTTCAATATTTTCGTTCCTTCGATACGTTCGAAAGATGCCTTTACTGAACTAATCTTCATCATGCAAACTCACTTCGTGCGGCTCTTATTTAAAAAATATACAGTTTGAGCTATCAGTGGTACTGGTCCACATCAGTCACTTCCCTTACTTCTGATATCTCTGAAGGTGCTTTCTCACTAGCATCACAATGACGAAAATCTTCATCCGTGAAAAAAGATAATACTTCAAATTGAAACTCGTTTCGAACTGAAGACATGTTCAACACGACTCACAGTTCTGCAACAACTGAATCTATTCACAAATTAACGACCTTATATAACAAGATTTTAGGTGGGGGGTAATAATAATTTACATCCTCACCTCCAACCACAAGGTAACTAATAAACTAATTCCTACATTTCGTCAAGGTTAAACAGAAATCAATACTAGAACCTCCTCTGACCTCAAGGCTATTTCAAGGTCACCTCAAGGCTATTTCAAGGTCACCTCAAGGCTATTTCAAGGTCACCTTAAGGTCAACTAACTCTGGAGCCTCCTCCATGTCAAGGTCATGATGAAGGTCACGTCAGCCCATTCTAGAACCTTCTCCGACCTTAACCTTGAATTTTTCGGTCAAGGTCGGAGGAGGTTCCAGAATGGGCCTATCAGTACTACTCACTCTGCCAAATAGCAGACCCTTTGAGGCAGTTGTGCAGCGAGCGAGGGAGGGATACAGGAAATTTGTTGTTTGGCGAATTATTCGTGAAGAACAATTATACCCGTTCCATTTTCAAAGAGTGCAAACTCTGATGTCCGCAGATTACCTCCAACGCATGCGTTTTTGTCGGTGGTTACTCCGGAAACATACGGACAATCCAATCTTTGTTAATAACATTCTCTTCACCGACGATAAATGTTTACAACATGCATGTGTAGGCAGAAGAAGATCCTCATGCAATGCGGAGCCGTAGCTTTCAACAACGCTTTTCGATCAATCTGTGGGCAGGTATGTTAAACGGTACTTTATTCGGTATGTTTACGTCTCGCGCAGGGGGGAAACTTCGAACACTTATTGTGAGTGAAGATCACCGTCTGTTGCGTCTAGCAATTCTAAATATTTCATAAGGAATTGCCGGATGTCGTAATGACATGAAGCAAAATCGGACCAAAATATTGTTTCATCATTTTGATGATGATTATTAATAAAATCAATACGCCAAAATAACCAAGAATTTTTGAAACGAAACTAACATTAACTTTGTACCCAAAGAAAACAATCCTCCAAATGTTCCTCAGGCGAGATCTATTGAAGAATTTTGGGCCCATCTCGCTTTATTATAATGGTTGAGAAGCCAGTTGCGGAGAAGAATATTTCAGAAGATGCGGGAAATAGGTGTTACTTTTGTCCAGCGAAAAATGAGACATGTTCGCAGAAAACTGCGTGCCATTGAAGATAATGGTCCTCTAGCAGTTATGTATAATTAGTTACATATTACTTTAGGATGTAGAAACAAGCTCTAATACTCATGGATCAATAAAAAAATTTGCTACTGTTTGCTTAAGAGCTTTAAATTTTTTCCTAAAACTTATGTTACATACATTATATCAAGAAATGACAGTTTGTTGTTATTTAACTTTGACAAAATCAAACTCGTCGCATCACTAGGAATGCTTGTGATAATATCGTGAACGTAACAAGATAAAAAAGGAAGAGCAAAAGGTAAAGGTAATTACAGTATTATTACAGTATTTAAAAGTTTCTTCATACCTAGACAGGCCAAAATAGGAGAAGCGGGATTACCCATTGCAGCCCCAAAAATTTGTTTATAGAATTTACCATCAAATATGAAGTAGCTGCTATTGAATAAAGATTCTACAATGTTGATAAAAACATCCTTTGATATGTTAGTTAACGATTGAATCTGATTCCAATCTTAATCTGTGATATCTAAGACTAACTGTTTAGAGATATTGGTAAAAAAGGGAAACTACATCAAGTAAAATTAAATGTAATTTTGAGTGATAGTAATATTTTTAATATAGACGTACGACACTATAGGCAAAATTCTGATTTAACTTTGAAAGTATTTCAGTGATGAACTTAGAAAGTTGGAAAGTGGGAGCCCCAGTACAAGATACAATCGGTCGCAAGGGATGATTATGTTTATGAATTTTAGGGAGACCATAGATTTTAGGAGGTATAGCAGCATACGTGGTTAGATATCTGACGGTGTTAATATCGATTAATTCATCCTTAAAGGGTTATCTATCTTATTGTTAGTGACTTGAAAGCCTGAAGTTGAATCCTTGTTTAATACTAGGTAAATATTGGTACACTGCAGTAAATCGTTCACTCTTGGGACGTAGTCATTCTTCAATATCAAAAAGTAGCACCAACCTTTGTCTTTGCCTTGGTGACAACAATGTCAGGATAGTTCTTAAGGTTCTTGTTTGGTTATACCAACTGTCAATTTATGTGGGAGCGAAATGAATATTGAAATTCCAAAAAAAAATTGTCAAAATTTTAATACATGATGACCTTAGGAAATTTTTATCAACATCTTCAGACTGTTTTTGATGCAAAACCCAACATCTTCAATAATGGTTACTGTAGGTAATTTGGTACTATGAATAGGTGCTCCGTCTTGCTGAAAATACATTCGTTGCCTTTCTTCTAAAGTGAAGTTTTCTAATTCGTCAAGAAATTCATTACTTAAAAATTATAGGTATCTTTCAGCTGTAAAATTTTGTGTAAAGAAAAATGGTCCAATAACACGGTTATTAAAAATGCCACACCAAACATTCACGTTGAACGAATACTGATCATTTGTTTCAATTGTAAACTGAGAACCCGCCCACCATCTACAATTTTGAGAACAAACGATCCCGTTGTAAGGAACATTTTTTGTACAAAAAGAGTGTACTTACATCTTATCTTTCTATTATGCAAAAAGTAAACGGAAACAATTTTTATTTAATTGTTAAAAACGCAATGTAACAGAAATAAACTTTTTAATTATGTTTTGAATCGTTGATATATACAATTTTCCTTTGACTATAACCTTCTTCGTACAATATTATAACCCTATTACGTTCTAGTAATGATATCCTGCCTATTATGACAATTTTCTTTAATAAATGTTTCAATTTTTAACTCTTCACAACTAATGACGCAGCAAAACTTTTTTGTTATAAGTTAGATGAAGATCCAACATAACTCTCTGAATGACAATAGACGACTGACATAAACCTCTCTGAACTTAAAAAGTAATATTTTAACATTTTGCATTATTTAGCATATTTGTGCTCCGGCAAATACTCCACCGACCAATGTTTATTATTTCTCTTATTGTGTAGTCATAAATAATTATGGCTATTTTTACATGACTATTAAGATTTCTTATAGTAAAATATGTTTTATAATTGATACAATAAATAATCCCCGCAATAAAAGTTCTTTTGTACAAATCTTTGCAATAAAATAAAATTATAAAATATCAATTAGGAGAACCATATATAGTGGTCGAGAACATTTTCACAGTAGGTATTGTACATACGAGGAAAATATTTACTTTATCTAAAAAGAATTACAAATATTATTTCGTTTGTTACTGCAAGAGCATTAGGTTTGGATGATGGACTTACTCTTTCATCGGAGACATGTTGCTCATTGCTGAATATTTCATCAAATTTATCGTTTTCTATTAAACAGTAATCATGTAAAACACAGCAAGCTGCAAAAATATCCACCGCAGTTTCTCTGCGAGATAAGCAAAAGTTCCTTCAAGCTGTTCGTTTTTGATGATAGAATCTATGTATAACCCGCTGAAAACTAGCTACACCATTAGTTACTCCAAAAGAAATTCTTTTAAATTGATAAAGATTTCCTCCAGCTTCAAATCCTATATAAGGTTTTTCTGAGGACTGGATGGGAATCTGATGATAGGCACTTTTGAAGTCTGTTGTGCTAAATATAGAGAATTGGGCAATTCGAGATATAACTCCTTCTATATTAGGAAGTGGATATGCATCTAGCTCAGTGAACCTATTGATTGTTTGAGAATAGTCAATTACCTACCATTCTACGTTTATTATTTGTATTAGAAATTACTAAGACTTCGGCTCTCCATGGAGACATACTTTCTTCTATAATACTCTTTTTTAAATTCTTTTAATTTCAAATATAATATATCTTGACCTATGATTACATCCGCACAAAGGTTTCAATAAAATTGCAGCTTATAAGTTACATAAATTTATTGCACAAAAACAACCATTTGAACAAAGGAATAAAACATTGAAAATAAATAAACAATTCTATAAAATTCTATAAACTGTATGTATCAGAGATAACAATTTTTTTAGAAGTGTGAAAATAGTTAAAATTATAGTAAGTAATTTAGAATTTGATTTTAAATGATTTATAAAAGCACATACTTGATGTATTTTTATCATCCTCAATTGCACTGACACTGGTAATTGAGTTTGATGGGCTGTTTTGATAACTATCTTTAATAACTGAACCAGATGGTCAACCTCGATAATTATGGAAATTGAACCAGATGCACTACCTTGATATCTATCTTTGGAAATGGAACCAGATGGATTATCTTTATATCTATCTTTCAAAATGAAGCCAGATGGACTACATATATAACTATCCTTGGAAAATAAGGCTGATGGACTATCTTGACATTTATCTAAAAAGTAAGATTTAATGACATCATAAAAGAAAACAAGGCGTCCAATACCTGTTACAGAACTTACAGATGTCAACGAAGGCGGGCGTTGGAACTGTGAAGAACATTCCTCATTTTCATCAGTTTCATATGAGAATGGGGAGAGCGTTTCCTTGGTAAAATTTGTTCATTATCTGATTGAAAATCTGATGTGCTTTCGGTCAACTTAATTTTTTTCAGTGCTTTTCCCTAATCATCTGTAACAATCAATAAGATTCATAATGAATAAATAAACAATAGATCAAATTTATATTAATACCACATTCGAAAAAACATCTACTAATTTCGTATATCTTCCAATCATACTTGACCTCTTGATGGTCCTTTAAAGCTTTTCTAAAATGAGCTGGGTTTTTAAAGGGAGGCCAACAGACTTCTTTTTCCATAGAGTTAATCACTCCCTTACTCACAACAGCAATGCTATTCCCGCTGCACCCACTATCATCATTATCATTAAATTCCACTCCTACAAACGTTATTGGAATGGTTGAATTAAAATACCTCTAAGGCCCACTTTATTCATCTCTGAGTAAGTGCCAAGTTATAACTTGATGGATTAGCACAATGGCGTTGCCCTATCTTTAATAAACAAGTATTTTACTGGCCACCTACTCAGAGATGAATAAACCGGGCCTAAAATTAACAAAAACAGAAACTCTGTCGAGTTCGACAAAACAGCAGGTCAAATTTCCAAAAATAGAAACATTTTGAAGACTTTGAGTTGAACTAAACAGTACCAGCGACTCAAAATATCCATAATGTTTCCAATTTTGGAAATTTGAGTTGTTGTTTTGTCGAACTCGACAAAGTCTGTTTTGTTGCAGTTTTTCCGTTTAGTGGAAATCCGCCTTTAGAAAGTTAACGGTATGATATTCTGTTATGGAAAGGAAAACTTACCAAATAAAAAATAGGAAAATCAAAGCTGCAGTATGAATGTTCAGTTCCAGAAAAAAACTATCGTTTCTGCCACAACAATTGAGGTTAGGTATGCCCTAGTCCCAGTAAAATAGGTAAGTAGCGATTTTTATCATTCGAGTTGAATAAAACATAATTATAAAAGCAATAGTCACAACATTTTTATAAATAACCACATTCACACTATTGGCAATTTTAACGTGACGGTAAAATCTCTTTAGTAAATTATAGTTACTATCAACTCTTATGTTTACAATGGTAACAATGGGAGAATACAATACATACACTAGAAACATAATCTTAAATTGTACTCGTGTTCTGTGTGTGTGAAACAAGAAAATTCTGATACTGTCAATTTGAGTAAATAATAATGATTCGCATTGAGAAAATTGCAATATTGAGCATGCTACTTGGTGCAGCTACAATGCTAATACTACATATTTACAGTTGGTTCTAATAATACAATAAAGGAAATAGTACAATAAAGGAAATAGTGGGTAAAACCATGGATTGTGGACAAAAAGCGTAAAAGCAATTTACACTTAGTTGCTTGTGAGCTGGATGGACATCCGAAGAGTTATGAAAACTTCTTACGTATGAACAAAGCAACCTTTGACAAATTATTAAATTTGATAAAACATGTTATAGAGAAACAATCTACTCATTTGAGGAAAAGTATTTTTGCAAGGGACAGGTTAACAATAACATTAAGATTTTTGGCTACAGGAGAATCATTTAAAAATTTAAGCTTTTTATTCAGAGTTTGTTATTCCACTATTTCTCAATTAGTTCCAGAAGTATGCACTACAATTTATAACAATCCAAAGCCAATATATTTAAAGGCATGTATTACAACAATGTAGATACTACTAATCAAATAATTACTGTAAAAAATTTTTAGGTTCCAGATAGTACAGCAGAGTGGCTTAATATAAGTCGTGATTTTAATGAGAAATGGAATTTTCCCAACACCATCGGTGAGTTAGATGGGAAATATATTATTATTAAGGCTCCTAAAGCTGAGGAATCATCGTTTTATAATTATAAAGGAAACCACAGCATCGTTTTATTGGGATTAGTAGACGCGAAGTATAAATTTTTATATGTTGATGTGGGTACCAATGATCGAGTTTCTGATGGTAGCGTATTTAAAAGAAGCAAACTAGCAGATTTATTCGGCAAAAATCAATTAAATATTCCTGAAAAAGCTCCATTGCCTGTAACAACGCAACCAGTGCTTTATGTGAACATATCCTGAAACCTTTTCAATTTCGCAATATGACATTAGCACAAAGGATATACAATAACCGATTAAGTAGGGCAAGACGAGTAGTGGAAAATGCGTTTGGTATTTTAGCACATCGTTTTCGTGTATTCCTAAATATTAGGCGGCTTTCACACCAAAGTAGCATGCTACGTACTACTTGCATCCTGGATGCACGCTGCATGCCATTAATTTTAGAACCTATGTAAACAATTGATAATTTTTACACCGGTGTAGCGTAGCATTCATGCGACCTGCCAGACGTGTTATAAACACAATGAAGATGTGTGTGTCATTTAATAGCAGTAATAATGATAATAGTAATGGTGGCCAGACAGTGAACAGTGAACAGGGTAATTTAAGTGTACAAAGCGATCCAATCGTGCAATCCCCAGTCTATGACGAAAGAAATTCTTCAGTACTGTAGTATGCGTTATCAGTCATTACTTGTTTTAATTTACTTTTAAATTGTCGAGATGATTCAATAGACTTTATTTCTTGTGGTAGCTTATTAAAGTACTTTATACCGTTGAACATAAACGAACGATAGTAGAGTCTATGACGAGACTGAGTTACTCGTAGGTCATTTGGATATCTAGTATTATAATTGTGACTGGTATTATTGCTTAGAATGCAGTGACGATTCTTATAAATATGAAGTATTGTTTCAAATAAGTATAGATTTGCAGCAGTCATAATAGTCAAATTTTTAAAAGCTTCACGACAACTTTCTCTAGGTTTTAAATTTGCGATAATTCTTATGGCTCGCTTTTGAAATTTTAATATTTTTGAAAGATAGCTGGACTCACCCCAGAATACAATTCCATATCTCACAATGGACTCAAAATAGCTGCGGTAGACAAGTATAAGATGTTGTGTAGCAGACATCGATTTAACTCTTCGTAATACATATGTGACTTTATTAAGTTTAGGAATAATTGATTCACAATGGTTATTCCAACATAATTGAGAATCAATTGTGACTCCCAAAAGCTTGCATTGACTGACTGGTTTCAATAAAGTGGGTCCCCACGAGAACGAGTCAACAATTGATTCTTTACCAGGAAAGATTAATATGTTAGTTTTATCAATATTGACTACTAGCTCATTAGATGAGAACCATTGATTGCAAAGAAGAAGAGTTTGTTTTATTTTAAGTAGTAGGTTGTCTTTATCCTCTGATGACAGACAAATACAGATGTCATCAGCGTACATAGTGACATGACCAGGAATATTACTGGCAAAATCATTGATGAATATATTAAAGAGTAGAGGACCCAAAATGGATCCTTGGGGTACCCCAGATGTGATGGTCTTAGGACTAGATAAAATTTTTGAGTTTAGACCAGATTGGCTAGAATGGGTAATTTCGACAACTTGTTGGCGTTTAGTTAAATACGAGCGCAATAGTTTTAACGGATTTCCACGCACACCATAATGCTCTAATTTCTGTAAAAGAATGTTGTGATTAACAAGATCAAAAGCTTTTGATAAGTCGCACGTAACTGTCGCTACTAATAAGTGATTATTTATTTGTTCATATATAAATTTTAACGTATTATGAAGGGCAGTACAAGTAGAGCGCCCAGGTCTAAAACCATGTTGGCAATTTGAAAACAATTTATTGTTTTCAAAGAAACTGGATAATCTGTTGTGAATCACTTTTTCAAAGATTTTTGAGATTGTATTCAAAATTGAAATTGGTAGTTACAGATATTAGTGGATGATCCTTTTTTGTGAATGGGAATAATTTTAGCTAATTTGAATTCAGTTGGAAAATGACCTGTAGTAAAAGTATTATTTATAATTTCTGCAATTGGTTCAGCGATTACTTCATTAACGAGTTTTAAAGTATTTACAGTGATGCCATCAATTCCACAAGACTGTGTGTTTTTGAGAGATTTTATAAAATCCCTGACTTCATAAAAATCGGTCGGTCTTAGAAATAAAGAGTTATTAATAGTTAAGTTCATATTAGACAAGAATTGTGTAATTAATTTATGAGATAATGAAGATTTGTTTAGGTCCTTTAAAAGTAGACCTGGTAATTCAGTAAAAAATGTGTTGAAAGCATTACTAATCTCATATGGATCATGTAAGGTTTCATCATTACTTTCAATTATGAAATTGTTTACTTTTTTTGAACAGCTTGTTTCACTTTTAATTAACTTCCAAACAGTTTTAATAACATTCTTCGAGTGGGCTATAACCGCATTAGTATGAAATTTTTTTGCATTTAATATAACATTTTTTAATATGCAGCAGTACCTTTTGTAATATATTTTTAAGGTTTCATCAGGAAAAATTTTTAATATTGAATACAATTCTCTTTTTGTTTGACATGATGTTTTTATTCCTCTTGTTATCCAAGAATTAGATCTAGAGTGTTTTACTATTTTAATTGGATAGGCAGTATTGTAAGCTTCATTAAATATTTTATAGAAGATATTTAATTTGTTCTTTTGGTTTACGGCATTATAAACTGGGTTCAGGTTACTGTCTTTTATCAAATTGTGAAATTTTATGTTGTTTTTACCATTGTATATTCCTTTCTGCAATAATTCTTTATTATTTCTTCTTATATGATTAATAGTTGCAAGCTGTGCGTTATGATCAGAGAGACCAACATCTAAATTTAAAGTTTTAATTTCATTCAAACTGAGATTAGTAAAAATGTTGTCAATGCAAGAATAGGAGTCACAAGTTACTCTTGTTGGTGAATTTATAGTTTGTTTTAAATTATTGTATCTTCCTTGTGTAATAATCAACAATTTACAGGTATGTACAGGAAACAGTTTGCAGCTGACAGGGACACTATTGTAAATCTTAACTCTATTGTAAGTGAAAGTTCTAATTCACATAAAAAACTAATGTAACAAATGGTAGATACAAGTTTCATGTTATCTCTAGCTTTAATCAATAATTTCAAGAACACTCTTTATTCAATGTTTTTCTTTGTGCTTTTACAAAAACAACTGTTTCGAATTAACAACTCTACTACACGGAAATATAATCAACCTCATTTGTCACATAATAAACTATTAATAAAAGCTAACTACTTTAACATTCTGGTTTTTGTTTTCGTTTATGATGATTTATCTTCTCTTGTGCTTCTAAAGATTTGACTTCTTGCACGTTCGTTTCTTGTTTCGTTTTTCTATCTTCCTCTACTTCTAAAGATTTAACTCCTTCTTCTATCGTTTTCTTGCTTTTTTCATGTTTCTTTTTTTCTGCTGGTTTCTCAATGTCTTCTGTTACTTCTGGGTAGTCATCAATTACATTTTCTATATCTGATTCGTCTTCCTCTTGATTAGCCATCTTTCATAATTTTAACTGCATGGGCTCTTGTGGCATATTTTCTTCCTACTTCTGTCTCAAATTAATAACACTGTACGTGTCACTTGGTAAGTGTTTTGTCACCACCAATGGTCTTCTGAATCTTTGAAGTTTTGTAGACTGACCTGTTACTACGGACATTATTTTCATAAACACTTGAGCCCATATTCATAAACTAAACTCAAGTTATGCGCTCGATAATAATTCACTAGTAATTCCTGAACTGTATTCATTTCAAAGTGTTGGGAACGCACAGCCAAGAAGGGTTTGAGTAGTTTATGAATTACCGTCCGTAAAATACATCTTTGCAGTATATAAATAGATATTCTCAATGTTTTAGTGAACGCATAGTGTAAGTTTTATGTATGAATACGGACTTGAGTGTCTTACATTATATTTGACAGTTTATTTTCTCAATTTTTATATTTTCCTTGATCCTTCACTATTCATTGGATGCTTCTGTTCTTGTTTTGATTCTGCATACGATTCGTTTTTAATCGTTGAATTTCTCATTAAATCATCCAAAGAGCAATTCAAATGCCGACTTGTTGGTCGTTTTATTGATCAATTTGTTTAAATCCTATTGTATTTTTTTTTCTTTCTACTTTGCTTGTTTTGTAGGGTTTTGAACAAGCTGGCACACTCCGAGGTTTCTCCTTAATATCCACCTGCACTAAGTCTGTTTTTCCTAATTTATACATATTTCTTGCTACATAATGACTGTATTCATTGAATTCTTCTATTTCTTCCTTTGTGAGTGATTTCACCAATATTTAATTCTTTAGTTACAATTTCTTTCTTGATTGCTTCATCACTAGATGGGAAACTGTTTTCTTGCTTCCATTCGTACTATTTGTTCTTCGATTTCTGTATATTTCACTTCATTAGAGCTATTCATAATTGGGACATAAAATCATTTTGTCATTGTCTAATACATGTTCACAATTCTTAGAATAAGGTACCACACAAGCCTTATTTGACTTGGTCCAAAACAAGTCTCACATTAGTCTCTAACTCTAATCAACATTCAATAATACTCTGTTCAATATTTTTCTTTGTTTTGTTCTGAAACTATAAATTTGACAATATCATAAGCTTTCGGTTTTTCTTATCTTTAACATTCCCCAATTCTCTATTGGTAAACTTTAAGGCATAAAATATTTGTAATGTAATGAACAATTTTGTCACGTATTCCTTGGGAAAATTACTACAATCGAATTGAAATGGTATACATCTCATAATATTATAGTATTCTTTGCGAATTCCCGTTTTTATAGCAAATTCTTCAAATTTTGAAAAAAATATTTTCTCTAATTTGTATATAAAAGTAAGAAACTTGTCAGTAGGCAACCTTAAACTGCCACTTTCATGAGAAGTAGAAATAACATTTTTGTTTTTTTTTTAGGTATATAGGAAACTAAAGTAATATTATCTTGAAAAGCAAATATACTTGAAGCAACAGGTCTCTTTTTTGTGTTTACAAATTCTAGTGGCAATTCAGATTTATTTTTTCGCACTGTTCCCACGTAAGTCAATCTGTGCCTGTCCAAAAGTTTGCTTACTAGTGGGAAAGTAGTGAACCAGTTGTTTGCTGTTATGTTTCTTTCAGTTCCACTAATCGGCATTATCAATCGTTCTACAACACTTGCAGCATCATTATTGAATTTGTAAGGACCTTCCGGTTGTTGCCCTGCATACACCTCCATATTATTGGTATAAAAAGTATTGGAATCAACACAGGAGAAAACTTTTATTCCATATCTACTGGGTTTATTGGGAATGTATTGTCTAAATGTACATCTTCCTCTAAACGCCAACAGTATTTCGTCGATAGTTGCATTATCAGAAATTGAAAAATTATTCTTACATTGCTCCACAAATAAATTAAAAATATTACGAATAGGTGCCAATTTGTCGATAGAACGCCTTTCTTCGCGTGTGTCTATATCGTCAAATCTCAAACATCGTAACAAAAAAAAGAAACGTTCTTTTGACATCGTGAGCCAAAATATTTCTATGCCAAGCCCACGCCTATCCCATAAATCTTTAGCATTCAGTCTGCTACTCTTCACACATCCCACTAGGTATAATAGTCCGAATACTACTTTTATTTCTACAACGTCAGTTGTTTTTGCTGAACGTTCACGACTATAATTTCCTGATATCTTCAGTATATACTTTTTAGTTGATTCCACTATTGTTGATGTGATAGGATTTGTGAAGAATAACTCCCAACATTCTAGAGGTGTTTTGGCATTTTTTGCTTCAGGTCTAATTCCAGATCGTTCAGTAACAATATTTTCTTTGCGGGTTCTTATTTTTTTAGATCGAACATGTTTCATCCATTTGAATCTTTTTTTCTCTCTTCAATACAATCCTCCTCTTCACTGTCAGAATTATCCTTGCATTCGTCATCAGTTGTAAGACATTCCTCCATCAAAGCTCGCAACTTCTTCTGCTCTTCCTCGTAACTCATTTTACTAAATTTACAACAAAAGTATTTATTATTGTAGAGATAATACTTTTTACAAATTGAAACCTACCTTATTACAATTATATTATAATTGGTTAGTATAAGTAGTTAGGTAAGGTTAGTATAAGTGAAAATTGTAGCGCAAGTAATAGCGTCGGGTCTAATGGGCCGAAATCATTCTTTTCAACACAACTTGTGACGCAAACAAGAAATGCAAGTGACTAGCATAGACTAAACATAAATTTAGGAAGCTACATAAGCAGTTTTGAAGCTCTGCACTTCCTTCGAAAAATTACATCGATAGAAAAATTGCCAAGGCCTAGTAGACCCGGCACCAGCACTGCAGGGTTAAATACGTAAGAATTTGTGTATTATCTAAATTCATATAATTAGTTGACTGTGCTTGGCATACATTGCAATTATGAACAGACAATGCTTTTTCCATGAGGTATCCACACACATATGTAAACGAATTTTGATTAAGTACTTCTTCACTTCTGTAGTCAGCGTCTTCAAATTCAAATGAAGTTTTCCTGTTGATTATCCTCATTATAAATTGGAGGTTGTGAGGTTAGAAGCAGAATCATCTGCACAATTAGTATTCCCAGTGTTTAAGTAATTTTGGCAAAATAACTTCTTGAAACTACGTTCAAATTGGATAGGAGTGGGGTTAACACAGTTTCCTCCTTGCTGGCGAACACTTCCGAAGTAATTTTCCAGGCAATCCGTATTAACACGTCTTGTCATCAAAAATTGGTAACCAACAGCTTTTAATTGATTCCATAATTACTGAATCCCATTTATGGTCACTAACCAGCAATTCAAAAATTTCATATTGGTTGTAATTTCCTTTCCTTTCGTGTTTATGATTTTAATACTTTTAATGAAATGTATCATACTCTGAAAGCAATCCAGTTGAAACTCATCACCTCTAAATGCACTGTGGTAAGGTGTAACACCTTCCTTAGTACTAGAATTCAGCATGTTAAAAAGCTTATTGAAGTTTGCTATCGCATCAGCAGTATCTATTGCTTCATTAGGTAAATGGTTAAAGGCGATAATAGTACTCATGCCACATGCCACAGTACATGACTGATCACTTGAGTAGCAAATTTTACCTTCATTTTGTTAAAATTGGTTGGATACACATGTGAGTTTGTTAGTTTTGGAGCACATCTATTTTTTAAAGTTTTATCTTTTTCATAAAATTGCTCCACATAACTCCATGAAGTCTTTCCATCATTAAATACAAGATTGTGCTGGAACATATTATTTCTGGTTGCCTTGATTAGGTGTGGGGTATCAAATAAATAAACAACTTTTCTGTGTCCTAAATAAACCTCTGGATTTTCTGATGTCACACCCAAAGTGTTAGCTAATTGTATGAAGTTTGTACCCATATCGCTTACTATACCAAGTACTGATAGTCCTATTGTAGCAAACTTTTCTATACATTCATTTAAAACTGCTCTTAGTTCAATTGCTGGGAAAGTTAATGACGAAAAGAAATAAGCAACAGGCTGCTTCCAATTGGTGACCTTTCGCCATAATAACAAGAGCATTGCGTGCTGGCTCAAAACATTTTCCACTACCATGGTCTTTGAATTCTATGATTTCGTCTCGATTGATGACATAAAATAAATTAACCTTAATTGATATTTCATCAATGCAGAGTAAACAATATCTATCTTCTTTCCGCAGTGCATTTACCTTAATTTTTAAGATTTTAAGTAGCGACATCTTTTGATTTGCAGAAATTTTTTTAATTTTTAAGGTTTTATAAAACATCATTTTTTAGGCATACTGTGAAAATCGTTGACTGTGTCATACGTTGCAGAGATCGTTTTGATGGTAAATATAAGAATGTGCTTAAAAAGCTTTGTAAGCGCCCGGAAAAATCGATCGTATATTTTATTCGAAATTTTAATTTTGTTTTTGATTTAAGATTACCACGGGTGGAATTTAATCTATTTAAATTTTAATATAAACTTTCCCAGCCGATAAGATCTGAACAGGAAATACTGTAGGCATAACAAATGAAATCGCGTTGCCCGTAGCCCGTGCGAATATATTTCCTCCTCCCCGCTGTGCTAAATTAATTAAAAAGCTGGTTAAAGTTGCCCCTTGGTTTAGGCAACTTTTGTAACGCCTGTAAGAGAATCAATCAATCAATCAATCAATTTATTTATTTCCTCAGGCTACAAGCATGTAATATGGAAACAGTCATAAACTAACCTAAAACACATTAAAAAATGATTAAAAAATGCGCGAAGAGGTGGAAATTTTAAGGTAAACATTTAACCACTGCGGCTTGAGGGAATGCAAAATTAAAAAGTCTCCAGCCAGCCGCCTCAGAATGCGGTTGTTTTTGCCATAGCAGTTTAACCCCCTAGAAACCCCTTCAGGGAAACAAATGTGTGTGTGTGTGTTCTACACGCACCGAAAACCAGTCACGATGACCAGAACCAAATCGACAGCCCCAAGTCACTCCCAGAGTCTGTTACTGAGTTCTGTTTTGATAAGGTAATGTAATTGTTATCTGATATACTATGTTCCGTTTATTCTTCAAAATCTTCTTTAAACTTACATTTTACTTTCATATATTTTTTGAACTTGTTTATTTTTCTTTTGTATCAATTAAAATTAGTGCTCAATAAATTCATTGTAGCACACGAGGGATTTTATTTATTTGTACAGTTCTGAGTTCAAGATCATCGCGTCTTCGAAAGCCTTCGAGAGTTGAAAGGGTTGTTAATTATTCAATTAAATAGGGTTGGTAATTCCCAAATAATTACCTGGTGGCAGCGAAATTCTATTTCTCCAAAATTATTATGATTTTTAATGCATTTAAAGAACGCTACCTGCTTGAAGAGCAAATTACGGATAAGTGGAATTTGATCTAACTTCAAACTTTCCAAAAAAAATCGGCCGCTCCTATATTTGACGCCGCAGCGTTGGGATTTCTTTTCATTTTTTTTTCCAAATTAAAACCAACGTTTAGGAAGGCACTTCTTTACAGCTATATGCACGAGGACTCAAAAAATATAGAAATAAAGAAAATTCTTTATACTCATTAGTATATCTACGACCTTTTGGTTTCTTAAGATTCAACTCGGCTTGTAATTTCAGTAATATCATCATAGGTTGTGGCAGAAATTTTTCACTTAATTTAATGAAAATTTCCATATCTTCTTCATCTCGTTTAGCTGCCTTTGATGTTTTGTTCTCTCACTGCAAATGTTGCATCTGTTGCCGCAACTTCCTTTTTCTTGGACTATTTGCAGATAAAGACATTGGAGTTTGCGTAGAAAGCGGAGACATTAAAATTACCGTCGCTAAATAATTACAGTATCGCAATCTGCCGCCATTTTAGTGCAAAATATTGGCGGGAAATTTAAATGCGAATGCCCCGTTTCTATAACATTTATCATTATACCGTGATTTTATTTTAACATGAGTAATTGCTGTTCATATTACTATGGAAACTAATTCCAATTTTGAAAAATGTCGTTGCATGATCGTCGTTGTTAGGGTTTCTATCATATCAAATAAAATTTGTCCATTTTAATTTGGAACATCTGTCAGGCGAAGAAAATTGAAAATGTGAAAGTGAAAATGTATCAGGAAGAATTACCCTTGGACAAGTCACTAGTGTAATTAACAATATTTATAATCGTTTAAGATATTGCATGGAGGTAAATTAATAAATTTTTAAAAACTTGTTATGGTGTTTGTTTTGAATTAAAGAATTTCTTTTTTCCGTATGTTTTAAGTTCACTTACTTAGGGCCGTTTTCATAATAGAACTTTAAATTTAAAGTGACTTTAACCTATAAAAACACATTAGTTTTCCTATGCTTAAAGTGACTTTAAATTAAAGTCTCCTTTAACACTATTATGAAAACGGCCCTTACTGTTTTTACAAGTCAAAACGACACACCTGGGCATTTTAAATCATTTTTAAAGTTTTGTGTGACAGACGTTAAATTTGATTAAACTTGACGGAAAGAAAATCATTAAAAAAGTCGGCCATATTAGTGCAAAAACGTGTTTTTTCGTCTTACACATTAAGCATATGGGTTGCGGTACTGTAATTATTTAGTGACGGTAATTAAAATAGGTTCAGCAGGTGCTTTACACTCTTCAACATTAATATACAGGGTCGCTTTTATGTATGGAAACGGTCGATTAATTCTTAAAGTAAGATAGCTAGCGAAAAATGTTAAACACAAAAGTTTTAGGGCTTTAAAAAATCTATTACAATAAAGAAGAATTAAGTATACAGGATCAGTCAAAAAGTCGTAGAAAAACAAAGTTATTTTTTTTTAATGGAACACCCTGTATATTATGCGATATTTCAGTTCTTCTCAAAATTCTAAAAAGAAATTGTATAGCACACCACATATCTAAACTTAACCGTTTTCGAGATATCGAGTTACCTTAGAAAAATTTTCTAGCTCCATAACAACGCCCCGCCGTTCTTTTATCTTAAGTGATAATCTTGTCAAAAATTGCATTAAGTGTGTATAATTTTTGCGCAAAATGGCACGTTTAAGTGAAACCGAGCGTATTGAAATATTAATGATGATAGGGTATGGTGATAGAACACGAAGTTTTGCCCAAGTAGTGAATATTTTTAATGAATTGCACCCAGACCGGGAATCTATGTCCAAATCGACCGTTTCAAAAACACTGCCGCGTTTTCATGAAACCGGAGGTGTCAAAAATCGACCAAAAAGAGGAAGACCAGTAAACGTTACAAATGAAGAAAATTCTTTGAATGTCATGTTAGATGTGTTGGAAAATTCAATAAATTCGACACAACAGAGGGCTTTAAATCATAACATGAGTCGATATTCCATTAAAAAAAATTACCAAACGGGTAAAATTCCACCCATATAAAATCCAGTTGTTACAAGAATTGAGTGAAGATGATTTTGATCGCAGAATCGAGTTCTGCGAAGTTATTATGGATAAATTGAACCAAAATGCCAACTTTGTTAACCATATCTTGTTTTCTGACGAATGTACATTTTGTTTAAACGGACATGTAAACCGACACAACAGTAGCTATTGGTCAGACCAAAATCCACATTGGATGGAGCAAATCTACACCCAATGACCACAAAAAGTCAATGTTTGGTGCGGCATTTATAGTTGACACGTCCTACTTTATAAACGGAAATTAGACCTCTGAACGATATTTATTACTTTTGCAAGAGAATGATGTTCCAGATCTTAGACAATTACTACCGGACAATCATAATCCCAATTTACCGGCAGAACAAATATGCTTTCAACTAGATGGGGCTCTTCCACATTTTGGGCGTCAGGTGCGGGAATATCTAGACGAAACTTTTCCTGGTAAATGGATTGGACGCAGGGGTGCAATTGAATGGCCTGCTAGGTCTCCCGATATGACACCACTTGACTTTTTTCTTTGGGGTCATGTACTATCGGGGCCTTCAAATTTCGCACGATTTTTTATTAAGTAGCCAGAATATCTCTAAAATTTAGTTTTGTAGAAC
Source organism: Dorcus hopei (assembly GCA_033060865.1). NCBI lineage: Eukaryota > Metazoa > Arthropoda > Insecta > Coleoptera > Lucanidae > Dorcus > Dorcus hopei. The sequence goes on along the minus strand of CM065419.1, from coordinate 279,154 downwards.
AGGCTTTTTCCTCAATTTTGACACTAAAGACATTTAACCAAAAGTCAGATTGTTTGGTTATATTTTAAGAACAGCAAGATAATAAAGAATTAGAACTGAAATAACAGAATAAAAGTAGTGACCAACCATCTTCAAATTATGCGATTGCAAAACCCTTCTTTCCTTCAAAAAGCACGTGGTTTAGCATTATATTGCTACAACTTTAGCATTACATTTGAAATCTGACGTTTAAAATGATTATTATTTTTGACAAACCGTCAAAGAAAGCGACATTTACAGCGGAAAATTAAATCGTGCGAAATTATAAGGCCGCGATAGTACATACAAAAATAGGCCAAAATATATCGAAGAGCTACGAGAAAGAATAAGGCATGAAATTTTGAATATTCCTCCCAACAACCTTTTAAATTCACTACAAAATTTTGTTCGACGAATTCATTACTGTCAGGAGGTCAACAGTGGACACTTTGAGCATCTTATAAAATAGAATTCCAAAGAAAATAGTTGAGTATTAAAACATGTGGGGCGTTGTTAACGAGTTAGAAAATTTCTAAGATAACTCGATATCTCGAAAACGGTTAAGTTTAGGTATGTGGTGTGCTATACAATTTCTTTTTAGAATTTTGAGAAGAACTGAAATATCGCATAATATACAGGGTGTTTCATTTAAAAAAAAGTAACTTTGTTTTTCTACGACTTCTTGAGTGATCCTGTATACTTTATTGTAATAGATTTTTTAAAGCCCTAAAACTTTTGTATTTAACATTTTTCGCTAGCTATCTTACTTTAAGAACTAATCGACCGTTTCCATACATAACAGCGACCCTGTATAGCTCACGACAGGATGGAAGTGTACCTAGAAAACATGTTTGTATTGTAATATTGAATAATTGATCACACAAAGTATTATGTTTTCATGACCACACAACACTAATTACTCTGTTAATATTGTTTTTATTTTTATTGCAAACAACGTTATAAATGGAGACAATTTTACCTGATGTAGTGACAATGGAGCGATTAGGGCTCTCATCACAAATTGCTGTGGAGGTTTGTTCGGGAGAAATTTCTTTACTTTTAGGAGCAGTTGTGGCAATTGCTGTACATTTGGGACTACTTCCAACATCTGAAACACATATCTAATTTATATCCTCATGTGTTCTAGAATGATTATTAAACGTCAATCCAACGTTAATCAGTACTGTATATCGTCGGTAAGAGTTTTAACCTGCTTACTCCTTAAAACCAAACTTTATAGGAGGCGATAACAACTGTCTAATTTTATTAAAATAAATGTGAATACAAATGTAACGAACATTTTATTTTTATAAACAAGTATTACAACTTTTTCAAACATGGAGAGCTTAAATTAAATGAAAACATACTTTCTATGATTAATTAAAGGAGATAGCAGGTAAATAAAAACATCACTTTTGGAGTAACTTCGGAATTAGCAGGTTGTTCTCATTGTAACTGTTTTAAACTAAGATGAAAATTAAGGCAAAAAATCAGCACACAAAAGTGATATTTTTATTTAGATTAGATAGACATTATCATCAGGAATTACAAAACTTGAAAGTTTTCATTCTTCATGAGGTAGATTATTGTAGTGCTCATGATAATCAACGCTCAAAATACTTTTCAAATCCTGTAAGTCGGCATACTTTCGAGCACTTATTTTCAATCGCTCTGGATGTAAATCATCAATTGTGTCCAAGAACATGCGTTTATTATTTTTCGAATGCGTTGTGGTAAAATTTCCCACTGGTCCGCAAATCTTAGCTTATAAAAAATTTCACCAGTTGGGGAATACCTTAACCCTCTAATATCAGTAACCTAAAACAAGAAAAGCTATGATTATAATTCACTATAATTGCCAAAATTTTAAATTACCTTAGCATCTCCCTTTTTGTGTCCAGGCCTTATACTACTCAGGAACTCCACTTTTCGGAACGATTTAGAGAAAGTATGGACGAGGTTTCTTCCTGGCTATTTTGCAAATGTGCGCATAGTCCACCGGAATATTAATGTTTCGGTTTCTTACACACGTTTCTATTGTCGAGTGGATGGAATCAACTTCCATCTGGGTATGACCGACTTCGAGATACTTTTGTTCTATTGTTATGTTTTGTAACATAGTTAAATTTAGTGCTGCACTAGAAATAACGCTATTTCTATTTTGGTATGTGCATCCGTCGCTGTATATAACTATTTTGGGATTTTCATTACTGCGATCAATAAGTGGTAAAACATGAGCATCAATGAAATGGGAAAAGCATGAGGCGAATTCTTGAGCAATAAGTCCGCCCTCGCTTTCGTTTCATATATAACAGAATCCGTCTGCGTTCCGCAAATTGTGAAAAGAAAGATTGTGTACACATAGCTTGGTTTTATAATACAAGCTGCTCACATTCGATTTTGGTGCCATAAGTACTGCCTGAAGGTCGACTGTAAAAATATTAGCTTTATTTAAAGTGTCATTTTGTTTTTCTAATCTGGCTTCATTTTTTCTAGAAATATGTAACTGATACTCGGCTTCATATATCTGTCCAACCTTGTATGAAGAAAAAAGTGCGCTTTCGTCCTTTTTTGGTATAAACAGAGCTATGTTAAGCAAGTTAAGGGCATTGTTAAATGACGATATCGACAGTGAAGAAATATGCCTATCCTCGTACCAGTCTTTAACATAAAAATTGTAGAGTTTTTGTTTCGAAGTCCACTCTGGCAGGAGATGTCTTTTGCTGTTGGAAGCTCTACAATAATGGGACTTCATGGCAGGTAATGCATCAACAAAATCTAGTAAGTAGTAACCTATAACAACTAGGTTGTCGTTTAGGTTCAGAAGCAAATCTATTCTTCCAGTTTAACACGGTCCACCTTACAATAGCAAGAGTGTTAAGGAACATTGTACGACATACCCTGATTTTATGGCCATTAAGTCATATAATAATAATTGAGCTCTCTTAAAAAATCGTGAATCTTTTCTATCTCTTTGTCTGCTTATTGAGACGACCGTAACAGCATTGTCTATATACATTTTTTCTCGCCCCAAGTAAGATTCCAAAACTTGTCAAATATGTTTTTTCTTTCGTTTTCAGGAATTTTATTAGGCCGGTTCCTTTCTGTTTACATTCACATCTTTTTTTCATATCTCGTGGTTTCTTTTCTATGTCATAATTTCATTTCCCATTCAATTTAGTTCGTCCAAAATACATTTGCCCCATTTCTCTTCGACGCTTATTTTTTTCAGTGAACCATGCTTCTTCTTTTACCTGGAAGCGTTTTTTACGTTTCTTACTTTTGATAGGAACATCGGAGATATCGGAGTCTGAATGTTCCGAGTATGGTACTAGAACTCGATCCTCGATGAGTTTCATCGGATATGTCTCCAATACATTCAGGCTGCTGCGAATTTTGTGTTATTGCAACTGTTTCAATTTGCGCGCTAGTAGAAGCCAATGCTGTCGAAGTCTGCACTGATGTTATTACAACCAACATTTTCTGGATTTCCGCAACGTCAGTTGTGCTGTTTAAATCATCATAGGGGTCTTCGAAGATTTCATCTTATTGATAATGTATAGACGCTTCTGTTGTATTGTAGTCTCGTATTTCAAATAATACGTTTTCGACAGGTGTGAAGTGTTCAACTGTTTCTGGAACAGCTAATTAAGTTATTATAAAAGTACCACTAGTAAGAATTACGTTGGGAACATTCTCAGAAACAAACAAACTATAAACAAAATAGAAAGAAACAAACAAACTACGTTTTTAGTATTCTGAATGACCCGTGCTGCATTTATTTCTTGTTTTCTATACTCTTTTGCAGCATTCTCCAAAATTTTTTGTATACGTGACATCTATAAAAAAAAAACTATGGACATAAAATTTTCAACGAACTTTTTTCCATTGTTTCTATAAAAAAATTTAAATTCAATTTTTTTTTTATGTAAATAAATTTTAGAAATTTTTAAATGCACAAACTTTATGAAAAAACCACAAAATTACTCAAAAAGAACTAAACCGAGAAACTGCTATATCCATACAAGCTTTTGTCGCGAAAATTGCATTAAAAGGCGGCTATAGTTGTATTTTTTACGAACATATAACTAGGCACTTTTACACAGGGCCTTTTGGTAATCCTCCTGTTTCAGGACCTGACCTTGTAAGCAAGCGATTGCTTCACGTGCACATGTGGTAATTTGTTGCTTTAAATATTTCAGAATCTATATCCAGTTTAATTCGTTTCTTTGTAATGTTTGCTTTATTTTATGTTTATCACAATTTAAACAATAACAGATTTTATTTTTCATTGAGAATAACGATATTTCATTGAAAAATGATTATATTTTTTTTAAATATAAATATAAAATGAAGCAAACATTAAAAAGAGAAAAATTAAATGAGATACTGTTCTGAAATACAAAGAAAAATATTACAGAACTACACGTAAAGCACTCGTTTGTTTCCAAGATCAGGTTCTGAACCATCAGGATCACCGGCCTTTCAATTGTAAATAATATGTGTACCTGTTACTAAGCATCTTTTCTTTGTAGTTACATATTCATCTCCCGTCGTTCTTCGTTTATTTCCTGAAGTACCTTCTAATTGCGGGAAAATCGTAGGTACTGCTGTTGGAAGTAACCGATCCCTTAAATCCAATGGATTTGCATACATCCTCGATTTAAAATGCAGGGCACAAACTTTATAATTATTATAAAGGTCTTCAGCGCTCTTACCATGTAAATCTTCACGACCACATGCAATAATCCAAGTACTTGCTCTAAAAAATATACAGTGACTTTCATAAAGTTCGTAACAAATGGGAAACATTTTTATTATTGACTTTTGCCAAAAATTTTTACTACAGTTGGTTCGTGCATCAATCAACATAAAAAACAACATAATTCCATCTAACCAGTCATTTAAAATATGGCTAAAATTTTGAGAAATGGAAATTCGCGAAAATGAAAAATTGCCATAATTCAAAAGTTATTAATCTTTTCCTACTAGAATCGATGCACTCAGATAATACAATATTTTACTAAAATTTTGACCAAAAATCATTTTTTTTTAGAATTTCATTTTATATGGTTTTAAAATTAAAATACTCTTTTAAATCCTTCAAAAACAGATATCATCTCTTTCTTTGATCTGTGTTAACTAAGATAAATACCACTAATATGAAAGTATTACTTCAAATCGGACGTCTTTTACAAAAAATAAAAATTTCGCTATTAAAAACACGTCTTTGTTACATTGCGTTTTTAACAAATAAGAGTTAAATTGTTTCCGTTTCTTTTTTGCGTAATAGAAAGGCAAGATGTAAGTATGCTCTTTTGTATAAAAAATGTCATTTACAGCATATTAAATGCAAACTTCTGGTATTTTGAAAAATATTGTGAATTTTCAGCGATAATCCGTAAAATAATATTAGCCGTGAAATTAACGTCAAGCGAAAACATCAGTTGGTTCGTTGATATTTCTTGTTGAGTCAACTTTGTCTTTAACGGAATATGTATTAAGATTAACTTTGCTATGAACAAGAAATATCAACGAACCAACTGATGTTTTCGCTTGTTGACGTTAAGTTCAACGTCATGGCTAACACTATTTTACAAATTTTCGCTTAAAATGTACAATACTTTTCAGAAGGCCAGAAGTATGCATTTAATATGCTATAAAGAACATTTTTTCTATAAAAAGAGCATATTTAAATCTTAGCTTTCTATTATGCAAAAAATAAATTAAAACAATTTATTTTTATTTGTTAAAAACGCAATGTAACAAAAACGTGTTTTTTAAAGCGAAATTTCTGTTTTTTGTAAAAAGCGTCCTATCTAAAGTAATATTTTCAGATTCGTGATATTTATCTAAGTATACACAGATCAAGGAACGAGATTATATTTGTTTTTGAAGGATTCAAAACAGCATTTTAATTTTAAGATCACATAAAATAAAATTCCAAGAAAATGGATTTTTGGTCATAATTCTAGCAAATTATTGTATTTAAACACTGTATGTTGTTCGTTACACTTAATTTTATCTGAGTACATCGATTCTAGAACAAAAAGATTGATAACTTTTGAATTATCGCAATTTTTCATTTTCGAGACTTTCTATTTTTCAAGTTTTCAGCCACATTTTAAACGAGTAATTGGATGGCATTATGTTGTCTTTCATTTTGATTGGTGCACGAACTAACTGTACTAAAATTTTTTCACAAAAAACAATAATAAAAATGTTTCCCATTTGTTACGAACTTTATGAAAGTCACTGTATATACAGTATTTATGGTGAATGCATAGTAGAAAGACCACTTACCTTTTCATAACGTTTGGAAATCTAAAGAACCTTACATTTTTATTAATTGTCCTACTTACACAATTTTTCAATGTACAAACAGAACCTCCCTTTTTACTCATAGTTTTTTAAGTACAATAAATAATAAACAAGTAACAAGCAACACCTTAAAATTAAACACTATTTACTTTACACCACACAATCAATAGACTGATATGATAACACTTGTCAAACACACCATATGATCAAGCCCGGCCATATTTTCGTTGGTATCGAACAAGCGCTCGAAAATGGCGGGAAAAACAGAGTGTCGCTTCTCTATATTCTGTGACCGTACCACCGAGCAGCACTGTTGCCAACCCTGTCTGAAGGAAAAACTGTGTACCATCCTGAAAAAAACTGTAGAAATTTGTAGAAATTGTTATTATAATCTGCAAATTTACAGTTTTTCTCGATTACGATATTTGTTTTTTTTTTTTCAATTTGAAATCAAAATAAGAGAAAAAAAATATAATTATAACCAACTTTATTAAATATTAATAGCAAGTAAAGGACAAATGTAAATAATTTAACAATACAAACTAAACTAATTGTAATATAATAATAAAAATCTCTTCTTTTAAAGGGTTTAATCGTAGTTTGTAGATCAAATAAAAGACATGCATCCTTACGACTATAATTGCATGTTTATTGTCTTCGTGTCATTACAACAACTACTTCTACTACTACTCTCTGAGTTTTAAAAATTGATTAGTTATCTTTGTCATCATATTTTATTTCCTTTCGCTCCGCGGTCAGTGCCTGCACCGGGACGCTGAATAAGCACCGGATGCGCTTCAAGTTTACAGAAATATAATAATTCCACTACAATAATTCTATTTAATTAATTCCATTACATTAATTCTATTTAATTAATTCCATTACATTAATTCTATTTAATTAATTCTATTACATTAGTTCTATTTAACTCCTCGATTTCTAAATCTTCCTTATTTTCAATATCGCGTTTCCTCTTAAAATCGTACATATTTTTATTAAATTTTTTTAGATGACCTGTTACATTGAATGCATAACAATTCTCGATTTCAGATTTTGTGTGCAGCCCTTTTATTGTGGTGTTAGAAATCTTATTTCTCAATTTATTTTTCATAATGTTAATGCTTGAAAATAAACGTTCCACTGTCGCAGTAGTGTGGGGCAGGTACAAAAACATTTTTATCAATTTGGATGAAAGGGGAAATTTTTGGAATCCACCTTTTTTAAGTAAACGGTGTTCTTCCAAAATCTCAGACAAGTCGTTAAAAGCCGTTAGACTTTTTCATTCGGCACTGTTCGTTTTCCGAACCGATATTTAAAATTTAAATTTAGCGGTTTTCATTCGGTTATTCGAATTTTGAATTTTTCTTCCTTGGACGTGATTTATAGTAAAATAAACTAAAATAAATTAAACATCAGGCCTGTAACAGGATAAATACAAATTTTCAATTTATAAAACAAAAAAATATGGATAACATTGACCGGACCATACTCAAAAACATTTTATGGTAAAAACAGTAGATTTGGAGGCTTAAACTGAAAACTGGCGCGAATTTGAAAAAACTATAAATCTACTGTTAAAACAGTAGGGTTGGCATCAGTGCCGAGCGGTGACCTTTGAAAATGTGTCAGTTACTTTTGCCGCACCCTGCAGGTAACACAGAACGTCAAACCCATACAACAACAAAAACGTTATTTCAATAGTATTGTATTACATTCAAACAATTGTTTATTATTCTGTGATTGTGGTATCACGTGTTTGATGAGTGTTTGGGCAAGGGAATACAGCACAGAACAGACATACAGGGTAGCCCAAATGAACGTATTTCTTCCATAACTCGGAAACCATTTGAAATTGGTAAAAATGGCCGCGTTTAACGAAGGGTATAAGAGATAATTTTTCAAATTAATTTGAATCTACTGTTGTCAATATCCGCGCTCTAAAATTGACATAACTCTATTTTTTTAAATGGAACAACATACAGGGTGATTCATAACATGTGCGAAAAACTTTAAGGGCTTCTCCTCCGAGTAATTTGCGTCAAAAAAGTTCATATGAACATATTGCAGTGATATTTACCTATGTCAGGAAATTTATTCACCGTATGCTGTTTCCAACAAACTTCGCATCTTCTAAAACTTTCAAAAATGCAACATTCTTCTTCATGCAACATATCCCAAAAGTACGAAGTTCCACAAGAAGCAAGATTCTTCATAACAACATTCCCAAAATACAACGTTTCACAAGATGAAACATTCTTCAGATGTACAGCATCATATGAGAGGCGTTCTGCAAGATGCAACATTCGTCCAGGCGCGGTGTTCTTCGGGATGAAACATCTTCAAGATGGAGCGTACTTCAAGATGCAGAATTCTATAAATTAAAAATTTGTCATAATTCAGATATTTAGGTTATTATGTTATTGATAATGTTAATTAATTTAAGATATTATTGAAATATTAATAGAATACTTACTTAGTTTAACCTTAAATTTGAAATATATAAGTTATCTGTCAGATTGACGTTTTGGGTGAAAGAAATGTTAAATTGATTGAAGTATTTATAAATAAAATGGAGGGGTTATCACCAAAGAGAATAAACAAACCGAGGTGTAATGGGGAGGAAATGTACACAAAACGTTAATCTTTCAATAGCAACCAGACTATAAACATAAAAAATTTTGCTCTTATAATTTAATTGAAAATATAACTTTAAAAATTTCAATCTCTTTCATTAATACTACATTATCAGAAAGTTGTCCAGGGATGTCTCACAGCGTAACGCTGAAGTAAGTTTTTTTTTTTTAATTTAAGGAAATTCTTTTGGTTTTAAAAAACACATTACATATAACACATCTCGTCATTCATCAATCATTTGAACTACCATCACATATCTACAAAGAATCCTCATTATTATAGAAGAGTTATTCTTTGTTTCGCGATTGGGCGTAACAGGTAGCAACACTTGACAAATAAGACTCTATCTATGATAATAAAAATTCTAATTCAATATCACACTACATCTAAACGTTACAAAATTCTAAAGTATCATAGGAATTTTATCGTTTGTTTCGCAATTGGGCGTAACAGGTAGCAACACTTGGCAAATACGAAATTACCTGTGTTTATTTAGAATTTTAGACATACATTACAAAATTAAACAATTAAATTACTCACCAATTTATCTTCAAAAGAATTTTCTTCAAAATTATAATAAATAACTGGATTGCAATTGACATTGAGAGTCCCTACCCTGTACTGTCACTTTGACATTATAAAATAGAATTCATACCAGACTACTAGACTACGTAATTGTGTAGTGGATGTGTTTTAAAGAATAGAAAAAAAAAGAATAGACAATTTCAATACTTACCATATCTGCAAAATAAGCAACACTACAATATGTACAGGGTGTAATATTTAACCGGGTCTATTCAATAACTCTGTTCCTGTTGAATATATGGAAAAATGTTTTATACAAAACTATCATCTTTTCAAGGTTCGCATAATTTAAAATCATTTTGAAATATACAGGGTGTCTCAATTTGGCTATACGCTGTGTAACTTCGTTATTTTAAATGGAACACCCTATGTTTTATAACGAATTTGGGCTTGTCAGATTATTTTAGGGTATGTTTGATAAGAGTTCCCTATGTCTAAGTCCTATGGTTTTTAAGATATTAGACTTTGTTTATGGTTTTCCGAAAATACAGATGTAACTTTTATAATTAATATCTCATTAACGAAGAAAGTTAGAATGCAGATGTTGTGGTACTGTTACAAGCTAAGTGGAAGGTATCTACCGCAGTAACGAAATTTTCTTTTCTTTAAACAGGGATCCAGTAAAAATATTTCCATTTCGACAACAGATGAAGTGCAATAATTTTTGCTTTTTAAATGGAACGGTGTTATTTTTATATCATCGTTAGATACTCCATAAAATTATCTTTCAATCAGCTATACACTTCGCTATACCAATTACTGATGGTTGAGGAGATATTTAATATTATTTCATAATTTCTGCATTTTAACGTATTAATTAAAATTAGGAGTGAGTATTTACTCAAACATGTACTTGTTTTGAGTAAAGTGTCAATTTACTAAGTTTTTAAGTCCTGGTTGTTGTTGTATTGTTAAATACATGATTATTTAATTCCATTGTTAAGGCTTGTGGTAGGTTAAACCGTAACGAGGGAAATAATTTTGACGACAGGTACTCTAGCATTCAAATCAATTTCTTTTAATCTCCATCTTATCGTTTTAGAACTAACAGTAACCCTCCTTACGTTTTGCAGCTCAATTCTTAATCGAGAGGATGAAAATGCACGATTTCTTAAAGACTGAAGTTGAACATCTACAGCACTCGTGCACCTTCTTCGTCCTTGTTCTGCCCTTCTTTTATAATTTCCAATTTCTTGGTATCGCTTTATAATCCGAAAAACCGTAGATTCTTGCAAAATTTTTCTGTCTTTTTTACTGATTGTTAAGTTTTCTGAAGTGATGTTGCTTAATCACACGATTAACTTGACTATACTATATCTATATGGTTAACTACATTTCATTCAGTTGGCCCTAAGACTTCTTGTACTAAAGTTTAACTTTTGTTTTATGTCAAATAAGAAAGTGCGCTCTAAACATTACGACGAAGTATTTATTAATCATATTTGAATATTACAAAACCTTTGGAAACTGAAGGAACAACAAAATAATTCTAAGATGTCTTGTAATTTTAATTGACACGTTAAAATGCAGGAATTATGAAATAATATTAAATATCTGCTCAACCGTCAGTAATTGGTATAGGGAAGTGTATAGCCAATTGAAAGATAACTTTATGAGGCATCTAACGACGACTTAAAAATAATACCGTTCCATTTAAAAAACAAAAGTTGTTGCTCTTCAATTGCTATCAAAATGGAAATAGCTTTACTGGATCCCTGTTTAATGAAAAGTAAATTTTGTAACTGCTGTAGATAACTTCAACTTAGCTTGTAACAATACCATAATATTTGCTTTCTAACTTTATTCGTTAATGGAATATTAATTATAAAAATTACATTTGAATTTACCGAAAATCATAATAAAGCTTAATATCTTAAAAACCATAGGACTTAGGCGTGGGAACCCTTATTAAACTTATCCTAAAATAACCTGATAAACTCAAATTCATTATAAAATATAGGGTGCTCCCTTTAAAACAACGAAGTTACACATCGTACAGCCAAATTGAGATACCCTGTATATTTCAAAATGATTTTAAATTATGCAAACCTTGAAAAGATGATAGTTTTGTATAAAACATTTTTCCATATATTCAATAGGAACAGCGTTATTGAATAGACCCGATTAAATATTACACCCCGTACATATGTTCATTTGAACTTTTTTGACGCAAATTACTCGGAGAATAAGCCCTTAAAGTTTTTCGCACATGTTATGAATCACCCTGTATATAAACTGTAATTTACTCATTTTAGTATAACTTAGAATATAAAAATATATGTATAATTGTAAATGAATAGCTTGAGCTAATAAAGAGGTATTATTATTATATTATTATAAAAGTTCAAGAAAATAGGCACAAATTATATTATTGAACGAATGTAATCATGTAGGCTGACGTAATTGTTAATTTGTCACCGTGATTACTGACAAATTAATTATTGCAACATTAATTTATTACAGTAGAAGCCCGATTATCCGCGTTCATCGCGATCGAGTGTGACACGGATAATTGAAAACACGGATTATAGAAACATATTTCTACTGTATACAAATTATGTATGTAGTGACGACAACAACGATGACGACGTCAAAATAACAAATTACGTGATACTCATGGGCTGGACAGGATATTGCAGTTTTAATGAACTATTTTGAGAATTAGTCAGATACAGAAGAAATTGACTCTGATTCACCAAGGAGTATGTAGGGATTCACCCAGCATGTGTTACCATCTCGGCACGGATGATTATTTTTTTGCATGCACGAATAATCCGCCGCACGTACATACATATAATCCGCGCACAGATAATCGGAGTTCTACCGTACTATATTTAAAAATACTTCTTCATACTATTGAAAAATGAGTGTAAGTTGTTATACGTAAATGATTTCCACTTGGTCTTCATTAGTATAAACGGACATTTTCTTTATAAATTTGCAATAAACAGACTTTAACGAAACTTTTATCTTAATGACATTTGAGCTACCTTGATTTTCTTGGGTTAATTTTATGCTTATTAATTTCAACTTTTAACTGGAAAATAGTAAAATAGAACATGTTCCTGTTATTCTAGCAATGTGTATTTCCAAGAAAAATGTTTGATTTATTAATAAAAATAAAAATTTGCATCAAATTTGTAGGATAACGTAACTTAAGTTATAATTTTTAGCATGTAAATTCCTATGGCCACACTTAAAAAAAATTCACTGCACATACTGTCTGTCTTATGAAAAACGCACGACATTATAACTCTGTTATTAATGATCCGATTTCAATAATTCAAAAAGCACATAAGACTAGTTTAAAAATACTACAAAAGGATAGCATTTTAAATTTTTTAAATATGACAGTGAACAGAGAGTCAACTTTTTTTTTCAAATGGCGGCAGATATATTTTTTTACTCAGTTTGATAGAGATTTATTTTCGGAATTCAACGATTTATTTCAACTTGATATTTTTTGTAGAATGTTTTTGAGAAATGGAAATTGTTTTTTTAATAAAATTTTCAAGTATGCTTTGGATTCCTACCAAATTACACAAAACAGTAACTATCTTTTACGATTTAAGTATTTATCTATCAACTTGTTTTCACTTATTCTTGTTTGTATTATTTGTTACCGTCTTGTTATTATTTTATTATACCATTATTGTTTCATTATGGATAACAATCAATTAATTGATATGGTGCTAGTGTTTTTCGAGTGCCACAAAAATTCTGGTCAAGCTGAGCGCCTTTACGCAGCTCGCTCTCCTAATAGAGAAGTTCCTAACCGTCAGAAATTTAGAAGACTTGAAAAAATTTAAGAAATCACGAAGCTTTTAAGAAACCCAAGAAACAGCAACGTCAATTTCGTGAAAATGTAGAGTTAGATGTCTTTCTTAGTGTTCAAGAAAATTCAAGAACTTCAACTCGGGAAATTGCATATTTTCGATTATCTGATTTTCCTCTTTGAGTCCTTTAAGTTGAGTACCCGGATGGTGAGTTTTACTTTTCCGAAAGTTTTTCGATTACCCCCCCCCCCAAATTTGATATTTCGAAATCGACTTTTAAATAATTGAATTCAGAATATAAATCTATATCAAACTGAGTAAAAAAGAATATCTGCTGCCATTTGAAAAAAAAAGTTGACTATCGTCTGACAAAAATGTCATATTTAAAAAAATCTAAAATGCTATCCTTTTGTAGTATTTTTAAACTAGTCTTATGTGCTTTTTGAATTATTGAAATCGGATCATTAAGAACGGAGTTATAGTGTCGTGCGTTTTTCATAAGACAGACGGTATATGTTCCTAAAATGGGAAGTTCGACTGGCACAAGCAAAAAATTTTATTTTCTATTTTCAATAAGTTTTTTATGTCATGTTTATTTTATGAATAAATTTATGTTTGCTGTATCCATTTTGAGGGTTGTCCGAGATTTCGTACTTAAACTTTTTTTTGAAACCAGGCCTAAACCTTAAGTATCCCATTTTAGGTAACTCTCCCCTATGTCAAAATTCACAAAATACCGATTTACAAAGCCAAAAATAGGTAAAAACTCTGTTACTTAATTTTGAAGGTGTACGCGATTTTATTGCAAGCCAGTGTACCTTTGCTTGACGGTCTTCAGTAATAAACTTAATGCAGCAGATTTTTCAGTTGCAGTTGCCGCCTGTCAGTTGCAGTTGTTTCTTAATAAACAAAAGTCAAAGATGAAGTCTAAAATTAAAATAGTTCATGACTTAAAATATTACAAAAAATTTCGAGTTTGTGGCTTCTATAAGTTTAAAAATTTTAAATTTATAAAAAAATTAGGGTAACAGTTTACTTTAGCTACAAGTGCCCCGATTTTTTTGCAAATTTTCAGAAAAAACACTTAAAATGTACGTACATATCCTTTAAAAATCAAGTCGAATACGAATACGATCTTCAACAACCCAACCAAACCGATGAAACCAACCCACCAAACCAATCCAACCACCCAACCCAATCAATCCAAGCCAGCCAACCCAATCCACTAAAGCTAAAGTAAATAATTACCGAAAGTGTCCTCTCCCAGCATAATTTAATTAACACGACTTACGTTTATGTTATCCTATTTTACTATACACAAATCGTTAAATATTAGGATATAACTGTTTAAAATTTAATACACGTACAGGGTGGATCAATTTCGATGTCTCTTATGGACAACTCTGTAACTATAAGAGATAGGAAAAAACTAATGGCCAAGTCTCGATCTCTTTTTTAGAGATAAAGTCAATAGTGTAAACAAAAATTGGCTATTTTCTTTTGTTTTGGAGTTATAGGCAAAAATTGACATTTTCGACTTTTCGTCAATCGCGCATATCTCGTTTATTTTTACAGATATTAAAAAACTGTTTTGACATTATTAGGACACTTTTTTGAGTACAATTCAGTGGTGTAGTTGGTTTTTTGATATTTACTTAAATTTTCGAGTTATAACATAAAGTTATATTTTTTTTAATGAAAATCATAGTAGGCAATGTCACCATTAAATAGAGATTTTTTTTCTGTTTTCAAAAATATATACTTTGTTGGGTTTATTTCTTACAATTAATAGAATAAAACGCCTTTTCTATTATTCTTGGATGTATTCTATTCTTAGTAGGCTGGTTTGAACAAAGGCCGACAATTTTTTTGTTTGTTTTTATTAAATATCAACTCTTGTTCAAATATTTTGACAGTTGCAACCGCTTAAAGAGAAAGAAAGATAGAACGAGCATCATCTAAGAGTCACAAAGACTACAACAATACCGATACCATGTGGTTTGGGTGAAATTCGAAATTATGTAACTTCATTTAATATTTAAGTTTAAAACGCATTTTTTTCGATCAAATATGCATTTCATGGGATAATGAGCTAAATTATATGTATAAATTAAAAACATCTTAAAAATAAGAAATTATTGCAGAAAAGTTAAAGAATATTGAAATGTAAGTAGATAATAAACACAACTCTTGATATATCACAATAAATAACTTAAAACCCAGAAAATAATATCAAAATAAATCACAATTTCAACACTGTCGCGCTAAAATACACAGCCAACTCATGTTGCAACCCAACCCAGCTCTATCGGTGCTAGCTTTCTATCTCTTATGTTTATCGCAATACCTCTCACTCTTGTGCTACCCAATCTTCAAATCTTTGTTAATATTTAATAAAAACAAAAGAAAATTGTCGGCTTTTGTTGAAACTAGCCTCCTAAGAAAAGAATGCACCCAAAAATAATAAAAAAGGCGTTTTATTCTATTAACTGTAGGAAATAAACCCAACAAAGTATATATTTTTGAAAACAGAAACAAAATCTCTATTTAATGAGGACATTGCCAGCTATGATTTTCATTTAAAAAAATATAACTTTATGTTATAACTCGAAAATTTAATTAAATATCAAAAAACCAACTACACCACTGAATTGTATTCCAAAAAGTGTCCTAATAATGTCAAAACAGTTTTTTAATATCTGTAAAAATAAACGAGATATGACTGATTGACGAAAATTCGAAAATCTCAATTTTGGCTTATAACTCGAAAACAAAAGAAGATAGCCAATTTTTGTTTACACTACTGACTTTATCTCTAAAAAAGAGATCGAGACTTGGCCATTAGTTTTTTTCTATCTCTTATAGTTACAGAGTTGTCCATAAGGGACATCGAAATTGATCCACCCTGTACATAATATTTTAAATTATTTGTTACTATTTTACGTATATTTACTTGTTCCTGTATTAATATAAAATTGAATAATTGAATGTGCTCGAAACTATGTGATTGTTACATGTAACCATGGTAACAGTCTAACTTTTGGTTAACTTTGGTTTTCAAATAAAAACTTTCAAAATAAAATTTACTATTTGTCATGGAAATTAACGATTAAAAGACGTGAATATCCTAACACAATCAGATCATGCCATATTTTTGAAGCATCTTCAAGATATGTCTCTCATATCGACGAGTTTAAGGTGCAAAAATGCTCGGTGTCGAAAAATTTGTCACCTGAGAAAACGCCCGTGAGCACTGGAGTATGCCTTTTTTTGCACAAAATGCAAACGCCGATACTGAGTTTTGGAAGGCACCTTCTTTGAACAAATGAGGTGCCCTATTCGAACAATTTTCTTTATTATGTGGCTGTGGGCCTGCAGATTTCGTATGGGATGTGCAGTAGAAGTTCTAGGCCTAAGACGTGCTTTAAGTTTACAGCACTGCCGATACAGCAGAGACATATGTTCCTGGAAATTATTACAAAATAATTAATATTTTCAGTTTGGTAATTCATTATTTAATGATTTGGACGGAGAGCAAAATACGTTCAAACTGTAGTGGAGCAAAATGTTCATTGAAATTGTGATTAAATAGCAAAAAATTATGCACACTTGTAGATTATTGATATTCCCAGATAAAAATTGATAAAGAAGATTATCAATGTTTTATAAAAATTAATTATCTAACAATTGCTGAAGTGTTTATTTTTTAATTTTTATCTGCGAATATCAGTAATCTACGAGTGTGCATAATTTTTTGCTATTTAATCACAATTTCATTGAACATTTTGCTCTCCACTACAGTTTGAACGTATTTTGCTCTCCATCCAAATCATTAATTTTTATATCTCCTGTATTCCAGCGAATTTTTTAAAAATTTTGTACCTGATTATGAATCTACAAGTTATGCAGAGCTTTTTATAAAGAATAGTTTTTTTTTGTGAAATGTAAGATAAACTTTTTCTCCATTTGTATAAAACTTTTTGGTACACGCTGTATGTTACAACTCTATTAAAAATATAATTTACTTTATATTCTTAATAATAAAGTTCTTCTAAACATCAAAAAATCAAGATCTACGGTGTTTCGCCTATTGTATTTAGGCTCATCTATTTCCTGTAGCAGTTGGTAAAGATGAATGTGATCCTGCTTCATACCAACAAAATATTTATGAGATTCTTAATTTCAAAGGTATTGAGTTTCCTGTAAAGTTATGTCATTTACAGAAATTTGAAAGTAACAATAAATTTATATCAGTCAATGCTCATGGTTATGAAAATAACACTATAGTAGGACCTATTTATCATTCAAAAAATATTAAAAATTGTCACATCAATTTGTTATATTTGAAGAAAAGTCAACGTGTTGGTCATTTTTGTCTAATCAAAAATTTATCAGAATTATGCAAAAATCAAATTTCATCGAATGAGTGAGTAAAATTCATTTGTGATAGATGTTTATGTTACTTTCGTTGTTGCATAGTTTAAATTTAGAACATCAATGCTGTAAAAATCAGCTTAAAAGAAATTCCCTTGTATCTGATATAGTATTGAAAGCAAAGTCTTTGTTTTCGCTAAATTATGAATACTGAAACGACTTACGTTGCGGTTAATTTACCTTTAAATTTAAATTTAAAACATCAATGCTGTAAAAGTTTTCTTTTGCTTATTTCGACCATTTCAATCAATTAATCCTCCAGCGAAAGTATATTAATAATAATAATCAATGAAAGGTACAGTAAAATGAATTTATCCAAATTTAGAAATCCCACCTATAAAATTTTTAATTTACCAAAGACCATATTATTATTAATTCCTTTGTAAAATTACTTCCAAAATTGAAATTTAATCATTTTTAAAATTAAACGTCGCCGCCGCTATTCACTCAGAGCGCACTCTGCTGATAATTGCAGTGAACATTTTTTTTAATGAAAATAAAACGCTTTAACCTGTAACGTACAGGGTGGATCAATTTCTCAATACCCCCCTCACCCTTGAGGCTACAAGACAGCCGCCCCAGCCTTCACGATTCACCCTTGATGCAGCAACCTACCCCAAGCATTCTGAGTGAAAGCCGACCCGCGCGGCCACCCTCGGCGAACGATCGTTCTTTTCTTTTTTTTATTCCGCTTGTTAACCCGCCGCTCCTAAGTTGCCCGATGGCCGAATGCGTTAGGTGAACGCCTTGCAAACAGCGGACACCGGGTTCGAATCGTCCTTTCATCCGCGCAACGGCGAAAAAATTTTTTTCATTCAGCACGATGACGTGACGCAATTACACGCAGCTGCTGCAAACAAGACAGCAAAGTAATCGTTTGAAAATTAAACGCGCGCACTGTCGCTATTCACTTAGGGCGCCATCTACTCAAAATCGCATGGTCACGTTTGGAACTACACGCTGCTGCTGCAAGAGAGCGAAACTCTCTACGTTTCTCTCTCTCTCTCCAGTGACGCGCCCCTCTCCCGCTCCTGCTTGCCCGCGTCACTCTTCAGCTGCTGCGCGCGACCTCCCGTCCCCTCAGCCCCGCACTCACCTCGTCCATATCCGCGCAAAAATTGCAAGATTCGAGCCCCATGTTAAACCTTACGGAAAATTGGCGCCGAACCGATATAGTATATCTACTGTTGTAACTAGAATTTTTAAGGCGACGCACGCGTAATTCATTTTAGACAGGTCCGGATACGATTCACAAAAGCAGGGGGAAAGTTGTTGATTTACACGCGAGGGAAGAATTAATTATCGTCGAACGCTCGATAGAGTCAGATCGTCGTACGCTATTAAAAATTCAATTTGCAAAATTTAATTTATTTATACGAAAAATTCGTACAATTTTTTTTTAAATGTTTCCTGATTATAAAATAAACTATTTCATTTTCATTAAAATTAATTTAAACGTTAAATTTCTTATTAATTCTATTTAAAACAATTTTAAAAATAAATCAAACACTTAAACTACAAAATAATTTACATTGGCTAGAATGTAAGTTCGCCAGATGTTAAATTTTTTAAAACAAAAGTCAGCAAGAGGATTTTAAAACAATTTTCTTTAAAACATTGGAAAGCAGAAGCGTGCAAACAAGGTTGTCTTTCCACTAAATGAGTGCATTGGTTTGTTTCAACCAAAGTAGAAATTACTTTCTAGTTGTGTAAGCGCGAGAAAGTAATTTGAAGTTTGAAACAAATCAAAGGCAATCACATAAAACGACAAATTAATTAAATTAAGATCAAAATTAATTTAAACAAAAATTCACTGGGTTTTAAAACAAAAATTCATTATTCATCACGATTGCCCAAGAAATGAATCCAAGCCCTGACAAAGAATAGTCTAATGAGAAAAATGAGCTAGAACAGGTATAGTAAAGAATAGCCAACAAAAGACAAAAACTCAAAAATTCTCCACATCTCCGAATTCCTTGAGTACACAGCAATTTATTGACTCACAACGTGAAGCCAAACAACCAACAAATTGTCTATTTTCCTACTCCACCAAACAACACAGCAATATGTATTGATCATGATGATGTGGTGGACTGGGAGAATGAATCAAACGATAAAAGTGATAGCGAAGGTTATGTGCATAACGTGAGTGGTATAGCATTTAGAAGATCAAGAAGAGAACGGATTTTTAGAAAAATGTTTAATGAAGAGTAAATAAAATTTGAAATAAGAATGTTTAACATATTATGTATTATAACAATTTATGTAATACTAAGAAACGAAAATTGTATCAAATAACTTAAACACTTAAAAACTAGTATTCATTGAATACTAAATTGAATCACTCATTGAATCACTGAATAGGAGAACATTTTGTGTGAAACCTATTCATTTGGCAGCAAATTTGATTGATCCCAAAAGTTTTGGAAAAGATTTAAAAGCAGGCGAAGATATAGAAGCTATTGAATTTATGGTTAATATTGCTTCTAATTCTCCAGATAATGATGAAAATCTGTTTATGGAAGAACTGGCATTTTATAGATCTGGAGAGGGATTTTTTCAATATCAGTTTTTATGGGAATGTGTGGGCAAAATTTCTGCCTTGGATTGGTGGAATTCGCTTTTTCAAAATCGGTTCTGTAACGGTTGGTAATCCTAAAAAAAAAAGAAAAAAAAATGGCGAGAGATGTAGAGTGATGCATTGTACTATGTGGTTTTGTGTTGTGTAATAAAGAGTAGTATCTTATGTGTGTGCAATTTCAACGCCCCTAGACCCCACGCGACCCTTGAAAAGTCCGTCCCTCTATACTGACGCCCAAAACTAGTAGCCATCGGAAAATTGAATTACAAACGTTACGAAACTTTTACGCAATACGAGGAATCACATACAATTGCGCATGTGCACATAGACATCCGTGAGTACGTTCCAGTTTTGACATTTTGTTCGTTAACCTGTAATCACGAATTACCAAGAGAATCGTTACTTTTCACGTTCACATTCAGTGTCACAGTCTACGACCATGGCGAACGTGACGTTGACAGATGAACAATTTCTCGAACTTTTAAACCGATTCAATGCTCTAGCACCTCCAACTAACAACCACAAGTTGCAAGTGGTAATTTTTCAAGATGTTCCTCGCGTTTTAACGGTTCTAAATATTCTGATGTAAATGCGTTCATTGATTCACTGGAAATATACAAGGACTGTTCGAATACCTCCGATGAAAATTCATTGAATTGATTGAACTGTGTGTACTGTGTGCACGTATTCGGGTAAGAAGTTGATTTATGGACGCTCGAATTTAAACTTTCTCAAATTAAAAACTGAAAGATAATGTATTCAGCAATCAAAATGTGAAAAAAATTAGCGGATTAACAATTAACTTTAAAAATATAAGCTTTTGAAAATTCAAAATTTGACGTTTTAAGGTAGACATCCGACGTACGCGGCAGACGTCAGACGGCAGCAAGGTTACTAAAGAGAGAAGGTTGCCTGGTAAGTCGTGGAGTGACGCGTCATTCAGTAGGCCATCTATTTGTGTATATGCATTAAATGGGCCTACTGAGTGACGTTGCAGTGACGTTGAAAGTTACCAGGCAACCTGTCTTTTTAGTAACCTTGAGACGGCAGTGGGATGCAGCAAATCCAAGAAATGCTGAACGAAATATCGTCGCTTTAGGTTCCGAATCCAACTGCAGTTGATAGTAATAATAATGTCTGACCTATTACGGCGCGTGCAAAAAAATCGCGTACACCAAATTTTTGTTGTATTAAGTCGGTCTTAATTTATAATCTGTCAGTGTCAAACAATAAAAATGCCGAACTGACACAAATGGAATCAATTTTAATACTCTCTTAGAAAATGCATGACGAATAAGAGCAGTGGCGGATAATTATGGTCTAAATAAAAGCACTCTTACACGAACAGAGAGGATGTAGATAGAGGAAGAAAGTATAAGTAGAAAAGCAGCTTTAGGACATTAAAAAAATTCAACTCTTTAATCATATGAGTTAAATCCATCTCAAACAATACGAGATCACGTTATTTGTGACAAACCTTCCGGCATTATGGTCAACTGCAGATCGAAGGACTATAAATTCTGATTCAAAGAATTCGACAAGTGCCAAAAAAATAGTATTGATGGAAGAACAAACTGTCACGTTTTCTATTTTACTTGCATCATGATAAGGAAGAATTAAGCCAGGATGAAAAGTATTGGTGAAATCTAATAAAGTGAATAAACTGTACCCACCGAACAGTGTCGTAGTTAGGCAGTTCAGTTGTTTAGTTGTTGTCAATCTGTCAACGTCTACATCATCTCGTTTTGTTATCGTTTCTTATTTATTGATATAAATACAGTTTTATATTTCGGTGTGTATTGTTCACGACAATTCCGTGCGTAACCACATCAGGTTATGGGTCCACGTACGCTTGAAAACTGCATTTGAAGTGATTAATCGGAATAATTAAAAAAAAAAAAAAAAAAAAAAACGACAAGATGACGGACGACGTGCAACAACAAATTGACGATAATAGCCGTGCCACAGCAAGTATTCGTAAATTAGTGAACGGAAATCAGTGGGAAACGTGGAAATGGTAAATTGAACTTTGTTTAAAGGAACAGTGCCTCTTTTCAATCGTCGACGGTACACGAAGGTGTACGACGCAGAACCGTCTGATGCATACCGACGCTGGCAGCGCGACAACGCCCGTGCGGCTCGAATAATTGGAACAGCACTCGACGAGGAACCTGCTATCCATGTTCGTAAGAAAACCGATGCCAAAGAAATTTGGGATACACTCGTCTCAGTGTTTGAGCAATCCTCTCTGCAACGGCTGTATACGTTATTTGACAGTTTCTTTGAGACTTCCAAGGACGAGGCTACATCTGTTACTAAACACACGTCTCGATTAGCAAATCTGTTTGATGATTTGTGTGATGAGTTGCGAAAAAGTAATCCGAATGCAACTCTACCACTTTCACCACAAATGGTATTCTGCTTCATCACCGCATTTTCAAAACACTTGGTCCCGAATACCAGTACTACCGTTCGACATGGTATCGCGTCCCGGAGACTGAGCAGACAACAAAACTTCTCATCGAAAACTTGCGTTCGATCGAGAATTCGGTAGTGACACATGGGAAGTCACAGATGACTGGTGCTTTCTATGTAAAACCAAAAACAGATGAACGGAACCGAAATAAAACAAAAGCAGAGGCTTCGACTTCCAAGAAGAAAGAATGTCGTTCCTGTTTATATTGCAAGAAAGTTGGTCACATCATTGCAAATTGCAGAAAACGCATCGCTGCTGAGCAAAAGGTAACGATCGCAAACAAAAGCAACAGTAGCTCCGATTCCAGTTCGAAGAAAAACAGCAAACCAGGTACGTTCTTTGTTACAGGTTTAGTAGTTGGTGCAGATGCAATCACGGCTGATTCCTGGATCTCGGACTCTGGTACGACACATCACATATCGGCGAATAAGCAGCACTTCGCTACTTTCGAAAAATGCCCGATTCCGCAACGCGTGCAAACAGCAGGCAGTGAGTCTATTCTTGCTTATGGATCCGGTAGTGTAAATGTTGATGTACTAATAGAAGACAAATGGTATTCTGCTTCTTTAGATGACGTTTGGTACGTGCCAGATGCCCGTCATCAACTGTTCTCTGTTCGACAGGCCGCTGAGCACAACAATGAAATCACTTTCGACAGTGATGGTGTCAGTATTCGACATGAAGGTGATGTCGTCGCAACTGGAAAACTCATTGGATCCGTGTACGTCATGAACATGCAAGTTTGTGTTCCAGATTCACCTGTGGAAGTCAACTTAACCACTACAGAAGAACTGCTGCAAGGATGGCACGAGCGAATGGGCCATCAAGACAAACGTCATGTACGTGACGTGCTGTCTCGGTTTGGCATAGCAGTCAAATGTTCAGATACCACATCGTTTTGTGATGGATGTGTTCTTGGCAAGTCGCATCGAAAGCCTTTTCATGCTCGAGAAAATCGCCCAGAAGTAGTCGGTGAACTAATCAATGCTGACGTAAATGGACCTATGTCCGAAAATTCGATAAATGGTTTTCGCTATTATGTAGTTTTTAAAGACGATTACTCGCGATTCGTTCGTATTTTTTTCATGAAACATAAGTCAGAAGTAGCTGAACATTTAAAAACATTTTTGAAAGAGTGTGATACAGCTGGCCATAAAGTAAAGGTTTTTCGTTCCGATGGTGGTGGTGAATTTGACTGTGCTGCAGTATTAACATTGCTACGTGATCGTGGAATCGAGCTTCGTTTAACGTGTCCGCATACGCCTGAACAAAATGGTATCGCGGAACAATCAAATCGACACTTAGTTGAATTAGCTCGTTCGATGCTTTCGGTCAGTAAATTGCCTAAATCATTCTGGGCTCACGCATGTGACACAGCCATATTTTTGGTTAATCGTACCGGAAAATCAAGTGTTCAAGGTAAAACGCCATTTGAACTGTGGTTTGGAAGAGTGTTTAACAGTTTTGACTATTTGCGCATTTTCGGTTCTGAATGTTATATGAACGTGCCAAAGAAATTTCGATCGAAATTTTATAATAAAGCTGTCTTTGGTCGTTTTGTCGGTTATATGAATGATAAAGATGGTTATAAAGTCTGGGTGCCATCAAAACATCGCGTAATGAAATCACGTAATGTTGATTTTCGTCCAGAGAAATTGTGTACAACGAACAATTTAATTAATCTTGAACTTGATCTTGCCTCTGAAGAAACAGAAAACGAAAATGACGTAGTCAATGATTTCCCGACAGATAACAAATCAGAATCTGATAGCAATGAGAGTGATACTGACAACCCGGATGACCCCAATGAAGCTCAAGCTCAACATCCTATTCGACAAATTCGTCAACCAGCAAGATTTAATGAATATGAAGTGGGTTATCAAGCTCATCGTTCTCAAACCAACAGTGTGTTCGCGTGTTTGGCAGAAATTATTCAGGAAGAATTTATGCCTATGAACTTTAATGACGCTATGAAATGTCGGGATTCAGATAAGTGGTTGAATGCAATGAATGAAGAAATGAACGCTTTCGATGAGAATAAAACTTGGGATTTGGTGCCGTTACCAAAAGGAAAACGTGTTATCGATAATCGTTGGGTGCTTCGCCTGAAATATAAACCCGATGGCTCGATTGATCGATATCGTGCTCGCTTAGTTGCTCGCGGCATATTTCAACGCACTGGACTTGACTATGACGAAACCTTCAGCCCGGTAGCTCGATACGATGCAATTCGTGCTTTAATTGCAATTGCAGCTGAAGAGAATTTGGTACTTGGTCAGTTTGACGTGACTACAGCAAATGCTGTAGTCACGTAAAAATAAAAATTTATATGGAAACATCGATGCAGAGATTTACATGACTCAACCGCAGGGTTTTCATGACGGCTCAGGTCGTATCTGTCATCTGAAGAAATCATTATATGGGCTAAAGCAGTCGCCTCGCTGCTGGAACAACAAATTTCATTCGTTTATGGAGAACAATGGTTTCGTACGATCAACGGCAGACCCATGCATCTACATTCGGCAGAAGGAGACGAAAAAGAAATTGTTAGTCGCCATATACGTTGACGATGGTCTTATCGCAGGCTCAACACAGAATGAAGTCGATTCGTTCCTACAATTATTGGCTTCAGAATTTAAGATTAAAATAGGTTCTCTTGATTCATTTTTGGGCATACAAATAGAACAAAGAGAATCTGGCCTGTTCATTTCTCAACGTACATACACTGAGAAAATTCTGCAACGGTACAATATGGCTGATTGTAAATCGACGAAGACACCTGCTGAAAATCAACAATCAGAAGTCTCTAACGACCCTCTAGATTGCTCTGTGCCATATCGTTCTGCAGTGGGTTCACTGATGTATTTAGCTTGCGCTACACGGCCAGATATTGCATATGCCGTTTCAAAAGTTGCTCGATCGATGGCTGAACCAAAATTATCTGATTGGGCTTCCGTCAAACGCATCTTCAGGTATCTACGCGGTACTACCAATTGTGGTCTACTTTATACATCTACTGGAGGTACGCTGTGCGCTTACACCGATGCCGACTTCGCAGGTGATGTCAAGACTCGACGCTCAACCAATGGTTTCGTCTCACTTATTGGTGGTACAGCAGTTTCGTGGACATCTCAACTGCAGAAGTCCGTCGCGCTTTCCACTACTGAAGCCGAATTTGTTGCCGCCAGTGAAGGTGCGAAGGAATTAGTTTGGCTTAAACGATTGCTGTCCGAAATCAGTGAAAAAGGAAAAGATGTGCCTGTACTGTTTGTCCACAACGCTAGTGCAATTAAGTTAGTGAAGAACTACGAATTCCACAAACGGTCCAAACACATCGAAGTGCGATATTACTTCATTCGCGAACTTCATCAGAAGGGTGACGTCACTGTCGAATTTATTCGTTCGGAAGATCAATTGGGCGATATGTTTACAAAACCTTTAACCCCTCTTAACTTTAAATCTATGTGTAGCAAAATTGGAATCTGTGAATAATTTTGTCATTATGGTTCAGTTTAGGGGGTAGTAATAAAGTGAATAAACTGTACCCACCGAACAGTGTCGTAGTTAGGCAGTTCAGTTGTTTAGTTGTTGTCAATCTGTCAACGTGTACATCATCTCGTTTTGTTATCGTTTCTTATTTATTAATATAAATACAGTTTTATATTTCGGTGTGTATTGTTCACGACAATTCCGTACGTAACCACATCAAAATCTTATTTCATATTATGCCTGAAACAATATTATGCTTACCACCACATTGCAGCCATTGCATGCAACCGCTTGATGTTTCTTTTATGGCACCTTTATCGACATTCTACAGTCAAGAGGTTGAAACATTCCTAAGGAACAATCCAGGCCGAGTCGTCACAATTTACCAAATAGGCAGATTATTTGGAAAGGCCTTCTTAAGGGCAGCAACACCCAATAATGCAATTCATGGTTTTGAAAAAACTGGATTATTTCCCGTTAATCGCTACGTTTTCACTGACGATATGTTTATAGCTGCTGATCCCACTGATCAGCCAGAAAATGAATCATCTTCCACGGAAGAGGGCTCACCAGAAAGGGAACCTCCATGTCCAATCAGGCACCAAACACCACCTCCATCGACTTCATATTCGACTCACACACTGCCACAATCAAAATTAGCTCGTCCTCATGAGTCAGATGACAGCTTCTCCAGTGATGATGAAGAACCTTTGGCCAAATTTCTTCAAGCTAGTGTTTCACCAGAAATAATTCAACCATACCCAAAAGGAGCACCAAGAAGGCCTGCGAGAACTACAAACAGGGGTAAAGCTGCGATCTTAACAAGCACACCTTATAAGGATGAATTGCGTGCCAGTATAGAAGCGAAACGACGTCAAGTGCCAACCAGTAAATTGCCATCTTTCAAAGGAAAGGGACTATCAAATCAGATCAGACACTGTAAGATACAATTTAATTAGTATAATTTTTAATATATACTTAAATTGCCCCTGTGTTTCTGTTTTAGTTAAAGTTTTTCATCTAATGTTTGTGTTGGAAGTAAGAAAAATGGTATTCTTAAGGAATTTCAGTATGGTTCAAAAAAAAATACACATAAAATTAAGGTATGTTACATTTTATTTGTAAAATAAATATTTAGATCTTTGTTTTATTGTTTTAGGTGAAGAATTTCCTTTGCATGTGAAGATTGGAAGCAAATCTCTGCTTATTTGAAGAATCCGAAGACTGTGTGTCCTTGTGAACATGACAATATTACGCCTCTCGACTTTTGGTTATGGAGCTATGTCCATGTTTATTTAACACTACCCGAAAATGAGGATATTAGCTGCTTTCTTTCGTTTGATCCAAACGCAACATAACGCATTTCGATTCAAAGATGGATGCTCTCTTGCAACTGGATCTTCGCGAAATTTCAATTCCGATCGGTAATCCCATTTCCCCTTTCAATCTTCTAATTTTACGATCCGTTTGGATTGAAATGCATTCAGATCCAGAGCGGGGAAAGAAAAATTATTCGAATCATGATTCAAACTTTTCAGCGAAAGTAAACAGCCATTTTAAGGCAGAGAATTATCCGCACTTGTCACGAGATACCTCTCAATTTAATCTTAAATGCAATACAAGGAGTAAATAGAAGGTATCAGCTATGTATTCAACAAGGCGGGGGACATTTTGAGCAATATTTATAATAATTATAGTTTTTCATAAGACAGACGGTATATGTTTCGGTCTATTCAAATATTAGTTTAGACCATCATCAGGCTACAAAAGTTTTTGTTTAGTTTGAGATACGACAAAAGGGTTAGTAAGGTTAACTTACCTATGAAAATGTAAAGCATTTTTAACAATAAAGAGAAACATTTTTTGAAATCTACATTAAGTTTCTTAATTTCATTGTTTTAACCGGACTTTCATAGTTGGATGGGTTAAAAACATGTTTAAAAATTTCAACAGAGAAAACCACGTGTGTGAAAATGTGAATGACAAGCACTGGTGACAAAAATGACGTAAGTACTATGTAAGGTTAGTTTTGTTAAACCATAGCGGCGAGAGCCACCTTGAGGCCAAAGGCAAAAATCAAAGAGGAAAATTTAATTTTTAATAATTCTGAAATTCAGTTTGTGTCTTTAAAGAAAATGGTTTTGAATTAGAGTTCTTAAAAGATTTTAAAATTTGAAGTTGTTCGTAAATTTCAGATTCTTTGAAATTGTCAATTAATGTAGCTTTCAAAATTTTTTTCTCTTTATTGTTAAAAATGTTTTACATTTTCATAGGTAAGTTAACCTTACTAACCCTTTTGTCGTATCTCAAACTAAACAAAAACTTTTGTAGCCTGATGATGGTCTAAACTAATATTTGAATAGACCGAAACATATACAGGGTTAGTACAAAGTCTCGGAACGGTCGAATAACTTTGTTACTTGAGAAGTATTTTTTTTTTATTTGGTACGGATATATAGTTAAAAATAGCGAATTTATTGTGACAATTTTTACTTTTTTTTTTTCGCTTCCGGTTTGACAGGAAATGCTTTCTACTTTCTTTTTTTAAATGAGACACTATGTATATTTTTACATTTTCGGATGCAGAATAAAAATCTATCTTCAGAAATATCAACATGTTTATTTTTATTGATACAAAGGCAATACGAAAAATTAAAAAAAAAAAAAAAACTATAAATGAACGTGAAATCAAAATATCTTTAAAAACAATTTGAAATTTCATTTAGGCTACAATAAATGTTCAAACTGTGCCCCATTTACAACTTGACAGTAATGTAGTCGATCCACAAAATGTCTCAGTGTATCATTTGTGGCGCAATACGGTTGATTTCTTCAGTTATTCGTACTTGTAATTGTTCCAGGTTATTTGGTCGATTTTTATACACTTGGCATTTCAAGTGACCCCACAAGAAAAAATCCAGTGGCGACAGATCTGGAGAACGGGCTGGCCAATCAATTGCTCCTCTACGTCCGATCCAGCGTGCAGGAAATATTTCGTTTAAATAATTACGAATATTAAGCGCAAAATGTGGCGGAGCGCCATCCTGTTGGAACCAAATATTTTCGTTTAAATGATTAGGTATGTTTGGATGTGGAAAGAGAGCTGTAAGTGCGGGGACAATCTCGTTCCTCAATAAATTTAAATAGCCGTCACCATTTAAATTTTCTCTTATGAAAAACGGTCCTATTATGTTGTTTCCAACCATACCAGCCCACACATTCACTTTTTGAGGATGCTGTGTATGAACTTCCTCCATCCAATGAGGGTTTTCAGTTGACCAGTAACGACAATTGTGTCTATTAACCGTGCCATTGAGACAAAACGTCGCTTCATCAGAGAAAACTATTTGATTCACCAGATTGGGATCTGATATATTCTGTCATTAGTTCACAAAAATGTTGTCTGCGATCTGGATCATCTTCAGCCGATTCATGAGCAATATGCATTTTGAAGGGTTTCAATTTTGCAGACTTTAGAATTTTGTGGGCAGATTTTTGGGAGCCCTCATGAATTTGTCCCAAATCCGTTGTAGACACGTGATTATTTTCTTGCACTGTTAATTAATAAAACATTCAGACTGGTGTCTTCATCGGTTGCTGTTCTTGGAGGTCCACTTCTTGGTAAATCTTTTACTTGACGCAATGCTTTCTTCCTTTGGGTTTGTTTCTTTCTCTTGGTCGCTTTTGGATATGGCCTTATGTCCTCTGACTTACTGATATTTGTTGGATTCAAGGGTGCATTTAATGATCTGAGTTGATCATTATCAGTAGAATTAGAACTGCCAGGTGTCGGTTCATTCAACGGCGCATTTAATGTTCTAAGTTGATCATTATCAGTAGAAGTAGAACTGCCAGGTGTCGGTTCATTTAAAGTTTTTTCGATAAGGTCCTGCGTGTTTTCGACACTCTCGGGATCGTCTTCAGAATATGGTCGATCAGTCACGTATGAACTTAAAAAATCCGAATCCGAAAAAATGTTTGAATTGAACGGATAAATTCCCGTACTTTTAAAACCACTATTACAATTAACAGGTGTAAATGCCCTTATATAGGCTTTACAATAAGACATTTCTTTTAATGTAATGATTTGACCAGGATTTGATATCATAAAAGCGTCCGATTCTTGGTTGAAATATGCTTTAAAAGCTCCAAATACCGATACATCCAGTGGTTGGAGACGGTGGCTAGTATGTGGAGGAATTGTTAATAACGTAATTCCATTCAATTTACATAAC
This sequence comes from Dorcus hopei, assembly GCA_033060865.1. Lineage (NCBI taxonomy): Eukaryota > Metazoa > Arthropoda > Insecta > Coleoptera > Lucanidae > Dorcus > Dorcus hopei. The sequence continues at coordinate 248,605 of CM065419.1, read as the reverse complement.
TCTAGAGCACTTGGGGACATATGACTGCGATGGTTGTCCAAAATAAGTAACACTTTTTTTGTCTTTTGAGCAATTAGTCGCCTTAACAAAATGCTCTAGATATTTCACAAAATTTTCTTCCGTCATCCATCCACTAGGATGTGTAGCTGCTGCAGAACCAGGTGGAGCTCCATTAGTCATATAATCTTGCAGGTTCTTTCTTGGAAATATTAAAAAAGGAGGTATGTGGTTACCTACAGCGTTAATGCATCCGCAAACTATAACTGTAGGTCCTCTCTCTGAAGTGACTTTAGATACCTGTTTTTGTTCTTTTTTTGTGATCACTTTCTTAGGCTGAGGTGTTGTTTGAATTCCTGATTCATCGTAATTGTAGATGGAATCTGGACCAAATTTTTCTCTCTCTAGTACTTCTCGTAACAAAGAAAAAAATTCGTTTACAGTATGCTTGTTAAAAGCCGTGGCGCGAGCAAGACTAGTGGCGTCGGGAGTTCTTAATAATAGTTGAAAAATCCACGCATCCAATCATGAGATGCTATTTCCTTGATCTTCCACTGCTCTGGAATTTTTTGAAAATGTTTTGCCATTGCAAATAAATAGGCAAGCTGGCGGGTTTCCTTTGTATTTAATCCATAATTCATATTACATGCCACTATCAGGTAATCTGCTAATTGCTTTTCTTCATCATCGGTAAAAATTTGTTTTGTTTTAAAGTTTGGTGAAAAAACTGTCTTATCCATATCTTTCTTAAATTTAAGAACATAGCGTCTTAAAGTCATTTTATCCAAACCGTACTTCTTAGCAGTAGTGCGAAGTTTACAGTTTTGAATCACTACTTCATTAACAGCCCTTTTCATTATTTCTGGCGAAACAGGACGCCTGTTTGTCTTTTTCTGGTATTTAAACGGCATATTTTAGCGGAAGAAAAAGGAATTTGAAATGAAAAATATATTACGGGATCATTGATACATGTATCATGCCTTCCGAGTGTAAGTGTATCAAGTATCCCTATCAGCAGATTATCTTCTGTCTGTCTCTGAATGTTAACCTAACTTCTTCTCGCACTTTTAATGTAGTATAATCACACGCAAATACTAAGAACTGTCATCTATTCAAATTTTCTGATGAAACTTTGTATACTTAAGAAATTATGGTAATTATTGTTCACTCAAAGATTATAACAGATGCACCTGAAAACTACTTTTCGATCACATGACCTTAAACACCGATCTTCGCAGCTCTCCTCAGAAAGAACTATTCTGTAGTCATACAAAAACCGTTTTGTGCACGAAATCTAAATGTTTCTTAAATGTAAGCGCTAATTTTAAAATCGCATCAATGCTCCCGTTGTATCAAGCAACCCCTGGTTCCCCTACATAGTGTCTCGTTTAAAAAAAGAAAGTAGGAAGCATTTCCTGTCAAACCGGAAGCGAAAAAAAGTAAAAATTGTCACAATAAATTCGTTATTTTTAACTATATATCCGTACCAAATTTAAAAAAAAATACTTCTCAAGTAACAAAGTTATTCGACCGTTCCGGGACTTTGTACTAACCCTGTATGTAGCGCCCTTTTCAATATATAATTTCACATTACAGTGGAGATTTGTGTTTAACCTCGCCTTCGTTTTAACTATAACTCCATTATGAGCCACAACGTCAATGGGTTTATCTCAGGCCGTGGTTTCTCAGAACACCCGTCGCGTGCGGCGTGCGACCGACGCGGGTCCGTTGCCGTCGTCGGTCGCGGGCGCATGGTTTCTCTGAAACATGAATCTGGCAGTCCGCGACGGATTCTGTACTTAGTCGGTACAGTTTTTGTTGACCGAAAATGATTAAAAAAACATTAAATTTTTTACGTTTAGAGGAAGAGGAGGATGATGATTTAATATTGCTTTTATGCAAAAAAAGAAAGAAAACAAATGAAATGTTCCAAAACCGAGGAACCGAAGGAGCGTTTTGCTCTTTGGTTTACAAACATCTTAAATGCAATGAAGAGAAGTTTAGAGAATATTTTAGGCTTTCTCAAGAACAATTCGCAAGAGTGCTAAGTTTAATTGAAAGTGACATTACAAAACAGCCAAGTAATAAATATCCACTACCTATTTCACCGTCTCAAAAATTAGCAGTTACAATAAGGTATGAATATTAAAGTACCACGCGATGGAAAATAAAATTATCCAAAGCACATTAAACATTTTCCAGTTTCTTTTACCATTTCTGAAATAACAATAATGAACTCAAATCAAACATTTGGAAGCAATTAAATTTCTTCCACAGGCAATATATTCAATATTTATGGCCTATTCTGAATTATTTTATTTTAAATCGTACGGTATTAAAATTAAAAAGTAGAAATAAAAACAATAGATAAGGTTTACTTTTAACGTTTATTTTTAAGTCATACTAAATTAAATGTCTTAGGGCTAGTATTTCCAACATAATTTATCTTACATTTTAAAATAAATAAACCCGAATTTAAAATGAAATAGTCACTGAAAATATAAATAAAAAAAAGTTCTGATGGAATAATTGGTGTTAAGCACACCTCTGTTAATTTGCACTTAATCACTAATTCCTAAACTAATTTCTAAACTACAAATTTAGTATCCAACTATCAGAAGAATCGTTTGATGACATTGGCGTCGATGACGAGGCATAACGTTGCTCATTGTTATGCTTTCTAGTTTCAATCTCAGTCACTATTTGACAAACTTTTAATCTTGCCTCCGCAGCAAGATGTGCTGGAAATTGCGAAACAACGTCAGCCATGGACTCAAAAAATTTATGTATTGGAGATTTTTCTGGTTCTGATAATAATTTGTCAAAAGCCCAGCTCTTTCCTCTTGTCTTTTTTCTAGAAGAGCAACCAAGGAATTTTCATTGGACTTCCGTCGCTTCTTTCTTGAAGGCATGGTGAAAGACTCTTCGATTTGTGAAGTGTTAGTTGCATTAATATCAGGAACATCAGGAATATCATGATCGTTTGAGATATTATTTTGGAGTGAAATTTCATTTTCTTGCAGCACGTTTTCATATGTGTCCTGTTCAGTTTCTCGATTTCTTGTTTCGTCAGAAAGTTCTGCGTTTGTAAGGGTATTTCTTTGTGACGAGACGTTTGACAAAAATGTTAATTGCGACATATATTCCCAAGTATGCTGGCTTCGTGCTTGACCCGTGCCAGTATCAGCTTTCTATTTCTTCATGTAGTGGTCCCTAAGATGTTTCCAGCGTTCTTTACATCTGAAACTGAAGCAAAATAAATTATGTGTCCGTATTTTAGTTACTGATTAACTTTAATCTTTGGTTTATTCCCATAGAAACAATTGTCTTTACAATTGTAAGCATGGGAATAAACCAAAAGGTTAAAGTTAATCAGTGACTAAAGTACCGGCTCTAAAGAAAAGTCATGGTATATAATTATGTTTTGTTACAGATTCTTGGCAACTGAAGAAAGTTTGCGATCATTGGCATTTCAATTCCGCATTTGTCATTCCTATTTGTCACACATATTGAAAGACACCTTGCACGCTATTTGCAATCATCTCAAACCCTTGTATTTACTAAAGTTAACAAAAGAAAAATTGGAAGCTGTTGCTAATGATTTTTTGGAGAAATGAATTTTCCCAACTGCTGCGGTGCCGTGGACGGAAAGCACTGCCGCATACGATGTCCACCAAATAGCGGATCGTTATTTTATAATTATAAACAATTTTTTTCTATCGTCTTGATGGCTTTAGTAGATGCGGACTGTAAATTCATGTGTGTTGATATTGGGTCCTACGGAAAAGAGGGCGACAGTGGGATTTTTTCAAAATCAGTATTAGGAAAATAAATAGAAAATGAAACATTTCCTTTCCCAGATGATGCAAGGTTACCTGGATCAGATATCTATTTTCCACACTTTATTATAGGAGATGGGGGTTTCAAGTTATTGCCTCGTCTAATGAAACCATATCCTAATGCTCAAAGTGAGGTGGATGCACAAAAACGACAATATAACTATCGAATTAGTCGAGCACGAAGGACTGTAGAAAGTGCATTCGGCATACTGTCAAACGTTTTTCGAGTATTCCATACACCTATACTAATGGATACGGAAACAATAGACTACATTATTCTTGCATGCTGCTGCCTTCATAACATGCTTATTGAAGACAAACAGGAAAACGCCGTTATTAATCATCTCAACGCCGGTAACAACAATTTACCTTCCAATAATTTAATTGCACTGAGACGAACTGGTGGAGCTGCAGTTGTAGCAGCACTAAGCTTGAGAAATGAGTTAAAAGATTATTTATGTTCGCCTCAAGGAAGGGTAACGTCGCAATTTAACATTGTATAATTATGTGAAATATTCATAAGTATGATTTTATTTTTATTTTATTTTTAACGTTTCGCTTATATTTTCCCATACTCTCTGCTTACAAATATTATTTTTATAATTTATATTGGATGCATCATACAACACTGTACTGTATCGTACAAATTCTATTAACATTTCGTCCTTTTCTTTAGTGAAAGAATTCATTTTCCTGGCAACTGTTGTAGCGCGTCCACCCGTCGCTATGCTAGAAAATGATACCGGCCGACGCGTGTATTGTGATTTCCCATCCAAACGTTGGCCGCCGCGTGCGACGTTTCAGAGAACCTGTGCCCATATATTTACGTACACATCATTTGGCCGTAGCCGACGACGGACTCGCGTCCGTCGCACGCCGCACGCGACGGGCGTTCGAAGAAACCACGGCCTCATCATATTTATAAATGTAGATCAGCAAAAACAGACTAAACTGATTTGAGATAGGACTCCATACCTGCTCTATAGTTTGCCTGACAGTCTCGTCTGTGATGTAAATTTTGAATGTAATATTAATTAAGACTCCTAAAAAAAACTACTGTCATGTACATACACATTCATTTTTTTTTCATTTTAACCACAATTATTCTTAATGTAGGCGCCTAATTACTTAATCCTAGCCGTATTCGTGGAAGGAGAGGTGCGCTTAGCCGTACGGGGGATTTTTATTACGGCCTAAAAGCCGGGACCTCCGCTTCGTTACCGCTCCTACCGCGAGTAGGTGACACTTCCTTCGTGTCGTTTGGTTTCCTCGGTGTGAATTTTTATTTATTCTTACTACTACTCTTATTACTAACAGTTTAAGTATTCTTATATGTAACTTAACCTAACTTATCTGTAACACTCGTGTCCGTTAATGTTGTCCTAATTATTGTTGTTATGTCCGTGGTTGAGAGTCCCTAATCAGTTATTACTCAGTCGCCTATGTCGCTCACTGTCACTATAAGATTTTTTGTACGCACTTTTATGTACAGTAGGTTCTAGGCCGGCTAATTGGTGGAGTGTTTATTGGTTTGCTTTCCATGCTCTCAGCTGGTCATCCAGTTGAGTGCCGACTGCAGTCCTTGGTGTTCTCTTCTAGATTTCCCGTTATCTGCAACCTGCAACAATTTGAACCTATTGACATTTTAGTTTCCTGTTTGGTTCGATTTGTTCCTCATTATCGTCGGTGTCATGGGCTGGAATTCCTGTTCGCTGCTGGTCTTCCAGCTGCGTGCAGGCATCAGTCCCAATTGTTTCTTGGTTCACATTCCACAGAGCTTGTCCTTATTCCCTCTGGGTTTGGTAAATTTCCAATTCTCTCCGAGATACTGCATCGGCAAGCCTATTCAGTATCTCAGTGTCATCTACGTCTGACAGTACCCTTCTTGTTGTTTTGCCAGCAAGTTATCGTCGCATCCGTGTGATAGCGTCAGTAGCCGCAATTGGACATTCAAGAACTTTGTGTTCCGGCGTTCCCTCCTCGTATCCATATTCGCAGACCGGTGAGTCCCTCATTCCCATTCGATGCAGGTGTGCAGGGTATGGCCCGTGATCTGTAAGGAAGTGCACCATACTTTTCGATTGTTGGAGGTGGTCTAGGTTGTTTCTGTGCAGCACGGTGGGAAACAGCATTTTTAACCTGGCCCCTTTGGTACTTGATTCCCATTCGCTTTGCCATGCTGTTTCGATTTTTGCTCTTATTTCTCGTTTTATTTCTCGTTTTGTCCACGCTTGTTCTCCCACTATTTTCTGCACTAGGTCATGCCTTCCACGTTTCAGCCAGTAACTAGCTGTCCTTCTGCGTATTTCATAATCTATGGGAAGAGTTGCCGTCACCACCGCGAGTGCTTCCAACGAGGTACTTCCGAAGGCCCCTGTTGCCCTCAGGAGAACACCCCTTTGCACTCTTCGTACTATATTTTTAGGTTTGATCAGTAGGAGTCGATGTGCCCAGATACTGGCTCCATACTCCAACATAGTGGCCATGACTGTGTTCATATAACCTTTAACTACATGGAGGGGTATTTTGTAGCGTATGGTTGAGAGGCTCATTACCTTTTGCATTATGTTGGTCGTCCTCATGGATATCCATTGTATATGTTCTAAGAAATTTAGCTTGTCGTCCATCATTATTCCGAGATATTTATTGCATTCTTTACGTCGAATTGCTTTACACTCCATTTTCACCACTGAATGTCTGGATAAGCTGCCTTTTAGTAATGACATCGTTGTTTTGTCTGTTGCAATAAGCATTTTATTGTGCTTGCACCACCAACTTGCCTCTGTCATGATCTTTGTTACCTTGAGTTCTAATTCGGCTCGGGATTCGCCTGTGATTAGTATTAGGAGATCGTCTGCGTATGCTACTGTTGCTTCCACATTTATGTTGTTCCGCAATTCTTTGAGCAGGACGTCTATCATTATGTTCCAGAATACTGGGCCACAGGTGGAGCCCTGCGGGCAACTTTTCGTAATGCGCTTGGAGATACTTTCTCCAGGATCGTGCATTGTCACGTATCTGCCTTGACAGTAACTCCGCAGCAGCCTGTATATCTCTACCGAATAGTTGATCTTCTTCATCTCAGTGAAAAGGGCAGGCCACCATAGGTTGTCGAAGGCACCCGCTATATCCACAAAGATTGTCAACGCATAGGTACTGTCAGATTCGCCGATGACTTGTAATGCCCTGTTTACTGCATCTTCCGTGGATCTTCCCTTTCTAAAACCGAACTGGTCTTCGCTCAAGCCCATCTATGTTCTGCATTGCATCAACCTATCAATCGTCAATCTTTCCAACACTTTTCCTAAAGTGTCGAGAAGACAGATAGGCCGATATGACTTAGAATGTGGTGGATCCTTACCTACTCCTCTATAGATGAAGGTAACATCAGCTTGTTTCCAGTTATTTGGGAATTTTCCGGTTCGTAAACATTTGTTGTAGAGTTGGGAAAGATCCGGCAGCATTTCCTGCAGCAAACATTGCAGCACTTCCGACTGAATTCCATCAGGTCCGGCTGCTTCCATGGCTTTTAGTTTTTTGACGGCTCCTATAATTTCCTCGTCCTGAAAGCAATCTGCCGTTCCTTCTGCGTGGTACGGCAGCATCATGCCCTCCCTTATCCGACTTTGTTCCTGGGTGTCCTGTTGCAGGTCATCCCCCGGCAGAAGTTCGTCCAGGAGTATCTGCACTGACTCCTTCCAGTTTGCGGTTGTGGTTCCATCTTGCGCAGTCAGAGTCGAGAAGAGAGTTGGAGATCTGATTTTCTCAGTTACAAGCTTATACGGCATTTCCCATATTTTGTTCCATATTTTGTTCTACGAAACGTCTGCAGCTGCCCATTTTGACCTGAAGGATTCTTTGTTTATACGTTGTTTTCGTTTGCCTATATTGTTGTAAGAATGCTTGTCTTTGTTCGTGAGAGACAGCTCTCTGGTACCTTTTCCTTTGTCTCCTGACCTCTTTCTTCAGCTCCGTTAGCTCCCCGTTCCATGGTCAGTTGTTAACTGTTAACTTATCTCTAATCTTGAGAATTGACTTGTTCATTGCTGATCTTATTTTCTTAGTTATTAGCTTGGAAATTGTGTATGTGTGTCATTCCCTTCATCTGTACGGGGGGTTGGGAGGCGTAGCATCGCCTGAGCTTATCCCAGTCAGCTTTATGGAGGTTATATCGCACTTTATTCACTGCTGGTTCAGTTTCTCTCTCCTCCTTTCTGCGAATCCGCATCCAAATTAAATTGTGATCGCTGACTGTCAGCCCATCCTCCACTTTCCACCCGTCAATCATTCCTGCCAATCTTGTGTTGGCTAAGGTGACATCTACATTAGTCTGCGCCCCCGCCTTGTTATGGAACGTTGGCACTTGTTGTTGCTGGTTCAGCACCTCTAGCTGTTGTTCATTTATGAGGTCTTCGATCTCATAACCTCTTTCGTCGGTTATGCCGCTGTACCAGAGACCAGATTTGGCGTTTATATCCGCCATCACCAAAACTGGACATGCAGCATAATCTCTAAGGACTGCTCTTGTTTTTCGCAGGTGTGGTTCCAACTCATCATTGAATTGGTCGAACTGATTGACTATGACAAGTTGACTAGTTGGGGAAATTATTTCCGTGCTCACAATGACTATCCGTGTGGGTTCAAGTGGCTGTGACCGTAAGATGTTCGTTGAAGATTATCGTGGCGGTCATTGGGTTCTCTCCTTCCCTTACAGTGCGAGCAGTAACAGGCATTCCCGGTATTTTCCCAACTTTTATGTAAGGCTCTTGAAGGTAGATAATGGGCCAGATGAATAAAACGAAGCATATGCTTTTACTTCAAATTTTTCAATGAAAACTGCAAATATTTGAAGAAAAATGAAATTCTAAATAATTCTGCCTGTAACGTAGTAAAAATTTTAATAAATAGAATCGTATAATGATTTGCATTCGAAATTTTTCCACGTATTTAAGCTTTAAAAAAATATAACAGAAGTAATAGCATTTGCTTCGTTTTATTCATTTGGCTCAATGTCTAACTTCAAGTCCTCCGCCAGCTTCCGTACTTCATGAACCGCAATGTTGATTTGTGCTATCCGAAGTTCAGCCATTTTACGGATATCTTGTTACTGTATAGCATTGCGGCCATTCCTTAGTTCTCGAAAGTCAATATCTCATATGACAACACAAATTGCCTGTAAGTTTCCTCCAGCTGCAATTCTTCCTGCCTGCTCCTGAATGCAACTGTCGTAAGATTCAGCAATTCGTCAAACTCCGTTGGTAAGTTATTACTTCGGAGCTGTATCCTGTCGCATCCCTCTGGTATTGGGAACGCAATACTTCTGCCGTTCTGATTATCTAATCTTACGAGGTACCTTAATATCGTCATCAATATTAATGGCTCCTTCAGCCTCCGCAACCGCATGTTAAATTCAAGTCCAGCGTAAAACGAGGAAAGGTTAAAAGTACATACCTTTTCGTCCTGGTTGGTCACTTCGTCCCTCGTCCCACTGCTCGTCACTTCACTCCACATCACCTCACTGCTCACCTTCCTGCAACTTGCACTGCCTCCCATCTGCGAGTCCACGTCGTCCTCTTCTTGTAGTTGTCCTTCCTGGTCCAGGGGTTTCGTGCTTACCGGCTCTGAAATCGATCGACCGCGCGTCTTCCAGAATCGGAATATGTCCAGTACCTTCTTTTTCTTGGGTCCTGTTTGTGTGGATACTTCCTACAACTTTTGGACACGCTGCTCCATCTCCTTTTGTTTCTTCCCTCTGGAAGCTGTTTCCTTGCCCCGCAAGTAAGCCAGCAGCCGCGCAGTATCTCTCCTCTTCTGAGACGGTGGTTTCTTCTTCCGAGCTTGAGATCTATGGGCAATGTCCTTCACCGTGTAACATTTAAATTTTCCGTTGATTTGTATATTTATCATTGGTCAAATTAACGCCTATTGTTTAGGTGATTTTCCTAGCATTTAAATTTATTTTCAATATTGTGGCTTTAGCAAAAACTTGAAAATGGTACGTTTAGGTGGGGCTCTTTGTTCGTCGCACTGCGAAAATTTTTCTCGATCTTTTTCCCGTATCGGCCACTTTCGAACGCGGTTTATTAAAACTTTTTCCTTGAATTAGTGACAAGACTCCTGAAAAACACAGGGTAAGAATCTTCTCTTTGATTACATTTTCTTGATTTTAACTTTTTTTTCTTCTTCAACGTAGAGTTTTATGTTGGGCTAGAAAAATTACTTAACGGACGCACAATAAGTAGAAAGAAAAAGAACCGTGCCGGTGTCGTGTCGTGTCGGCTCCGTCTTCTTATGCTAATTGTAGCGGTACTTGTGCAAATAATTTTGTAAAAATTTGTTCAACCACTAAGTTACGACTTGGCCTACTGGTTGTGATAGTTTGAATAAAATTGAATAAGCCGTTAACGTAAAAAAACGGTGTGAAAATGTCATCCAGCTGTGAAGGTAATAGAGTGAAAATTAAATCATTGAAGAAGGACGAACTCATAAAACAGTTAGAGAAAAAAGGAGTTGTTTCGGCCGGAAAGAAATGTGAACTCGTTGATAAACTGAAAGATGTTTTAAATTCTAGTTTCTTGACAATTAATGATACAGATGATAATCGAAGTGATGGACCTGTAACAAACTGTGCTCCGAAGGAAAAAAATAAGAGATCGTCAACGCTACAACTATTAAACCGCATAAATTACTTAGAAAATAAATTACATCGAATGGAAATAGCATTTACGAAATGCATAAAAAAAATAAAGAGAGAATTCACGTATTTGCAACATGAAAGTAGTAATAATACGAAGTACAGTGCCACTGAGGTGAAGAAGCCGGCTAATAAGAGCAATTTGTCCACGGTGGTTTCCAGGAAAAAATCTTTAAACAAAACTAGTGATCATCTTCACAAAAAATCGCCGTGTGATGTTCCTAATAAAGAAGCGTGTAAGAAGAAGATTTTGATGTTAAGCGACAGTCAAGGGAGGAATGGTTATGAGGGCCTAAATAATTCACTTGCAGAAAAGAAGTTTGAAATTTGTAATGTATTCAAGCCTAATGCCACCTTCCAGGACGTAGTATCCGATGTGGGAAAGCTGACAACTAATTTCACGGAGGAAGATTGCGTCATAGTATGGGCAGGTACAAACGACGCGCTTCAAAACGGTTACTTAAATGTAGATGCAATTAATCAATTTTTAGATGCAACAAATCATACGACTCAAATAATAATCTCAGTACCTTTCCAAAAAAATCGCCCTGTCCTAAATAAATTTATTTACGAAATAAATCTTACTATGTTTAACGCTGTAATTGAAAAGGGTAACGCGGCTCGTTTTATCGACATAAATAATTTATTGTGTTACAATGATTACACTAGTAACGTTCATTTAGGTTATAGAGGCAAATTTTTACTTTTTAGTTATATCGCAAAAATGTTTGACGAGGTAAACAAAATACATGAAGTTTTTATTAAGTCAGACTCAACTATTGACAGAGGTTCGCAAGTATTAATACAAATTAATCCTGATGGATGTAATACAGATCAGGTATTTAAAGCAATAAATTTTCATTAAATCTCAACGAAAATTGTAATGCAGAGAACAAATCGAACAACGATGTGAGTCCCAGCGTATCCTTATTTTTGTTGAATATTCAATGCCTCCGAAATAAAGCTGATGAAATTTATGCCACCTTAGAATCATTACACTTTCCACCAATTGTGTGTTTAACCGAACACTGGCTAAAACCCGGAGAAACAATTTTCATTCCTAAATATAAATATGTATCCAGTTTTAATCGTAAATTTCAAAAAAATGGAGGTTCAGCAATTCTTACCTTAAGCAATATAAATGCATTTCAATGGAAATTTAAAGATCTAAATTCCACTGAACTTACGTTCGAATTGTCCGCTGCATATTTTAAGGATTTTAAATTGTATGTGTTATGTGTGTATAGAAGTCCCTCCAGTTGTATAAAAACTTTTTTAACTGACTTAGAAGGATTATTACAAAATTTTTCATCTACTGATAAAATAATTTTAACAGGTGATTTTAATATAAATTTTAGCGAAAATAACGACAACGTTCATTACCTGCATAACATTTTTAAGAGCTTTGGATTAGTTATGCATGTAAATGGACCAACGAGAACAACGGCCTACTCAGCTACTTTAATTGACTACATTTGTTCAAATTTTACTGATGTAAATGTCGATATAAAAATTGGTGAGAGTGGATTATCGGACCACAGTTATATTTTACTTAATTTGTTAAAGATTGATTACAAAGATTCTTCAAGTAGTGTAAAATCAAGAAGAATCTATTCTAAACGAAATTTTGCTGCATTTCGCTCAACCTGGGAGAATATTAATTGGGAAAGTGTGCTAGTGGGGAGTTGTGATGACAAATTCAATGCATTTTTCAGTATATTTTTAGGTAATTTTAACAAAACGTTTCCACTCAGAAACGTTCCAGTTGAAAAACATAAGTCATGGTTGACGAAAGGACTCCGTACATCCATAAAAAATAAAAAATGTTTGTGTTATCTAAATAAATTCTATAAGGTTGAATGGTTTAAGTTATACTTCAAACGTTTTAAGAGTACATTGAAATTACTTATTCGTGAAGCGAAACGCTTAACTGTCGAAAATAGATTAATATCTTCTAATAATATTCAACGCGAATCTTGGAACATTATTAATGAACTTCTAGGTAGGAAAAAATCAAGCAACATAAATATTATCTCCGATAGTTTGAATCAGGAAATCGATGATCCTCTTGAAGCTGCAAATTCGTTAAACAGTTATTTTTGTTCCATTGCTGATACAATAAAATCCAACATAACACAAACAGTTGACTCCTCTCACTTCATAAGAAACTCTTTCAATAATAATACGTTCTTCTTTACACCAATTGAACTGTCTCAAGTTCTCGACGCAATCAATTCAATTAAAAAGTCAAATTCTTCTGGCATAGATGAAATAAATTTAAAAATAATACAATCTGTTCCCACTTCGGTTTTACTAATATTTACTGACTTAATTAATGAAAGTTTTCAATCTGGTACATTTCCTTCGTTCCTAAAGCAAGTTCGGGTGGTACCACTTCATAAGGGAGGTACTGATCACAACATCGCAAATTTCAGGCCCATAGCGTTGACTTCCATATTTTCAAAAATAATTGAATCAGTAGTTAAAAAGTTAATAATGTCATTTCTAACAACGCATAATATTATTTCTTCACTGCAATTTGGGTTCAAATCTAAAACGAGCACTACTGATGCCATTCATAACTGTTTATCTGTCATCTACGAAAATATAAATAAGAAATCCATCGTAGCAGCTATGTTCTGTGACATAGCAAAAGCATTTGATTGCGTGCATCACAGTATTCTGCTTGAGAAACTACACAATTATGGATTCAGAGGCTTAGTCAACGATTGGTTCAAATCATATTTATCAAATCGGCATCAGCTTGTTGATCTCACTTTAAATTCTAAACACGTAAAATCAGATTTATTAAACATAAAAAACGGTATACCACAAGGTTCAATTCTGGGTCCCATATTATTCTTGCTTTACATAAACGACCTTGCAACTCTCAAATTATCAGGGCACATCACACTCTTTGCTGACGATACTTCTATCTGTTGGTCGGCCACAGATAACATAAATTTATCAGAGCAAATTCAGAATGACACAAATATTTTGCAAACTTGGTTTAATAGTAATCTACTAAAGCTGAATGTCGATAAAACCAAATTAATCTTATTCAAAAATAGTGAGTTTTTTAAGGTTGGTATAGGTAACAGTTTTCTAAACCAGGTAAATACAGTAAGATTCTTAGGACTGATCCTAGATAAAGACTTAAAATGGTCACACCATATACAAGATTTATCAACGAAATTAGCAAGAGACTGCTACCTGATCCGTACAATTTATTTTAATCTTGGATGTAAAGCAGCACTAGAAGTTTATCACACAGTATTCGAATCAAAATTGCGGTATGGTATTTGTTTTTGGGGGTTTAGTGCATTAGAAAATATTAATAAACTATTCGTTATACAAAAAAGGATTATTAGAGTCATGTGTGGTGCAGATTATAATGCGCACTGTCGTTCATTGTTTATTAAGTTAAAAATTTTAACTATCTTCTCCCTTTTTCTTTTGGAAATGTTAACAATGGTATATAAAAATATGAATGATTTTCAAAGAAACTCGGACAGGCATAATCACTTCACAAGAAATAAAGACTCTTTATATTTGCCACTCCCACATACTTCTCTCGTTAAACAGTCCTCATTCTACATGAGTAAACTCATGTTCAATAAGCTCCCAGATGTAATTCGTAATGCTCCAAGTGTAAAAAGCTTTAGACTCAAATTAAGCATGATCCTTCTAAGTCAAGCATTTTATTCTGTAAATGAATTTTGTAATTTTAATTTTTAAATTTTTATCATCAGCGTTTTTTTTTCATTGTTGTACTGTATACTATGTATGTATTACATTATATTATATCTTGTCTACACTCACAGCTGGTTTGATGACAATAAATTATTGATTGATTGATATTGATTACTCAGCACCACTTGATGCTCCATTTCGTTTCGGGTCAAGGAATTTTACTGACAATTTCTTTCTGAAGTTTAAAAAAAGGAAGTTAAGAAAAATCCTCCTGCATTCCTGTGGTGAATTCTGAAGGATCACACAGTCCTGGAAGTTATATTCCTGAACAGACTCCGGATGATAGCGTGGTGAGCTGTATTTGACCAGTCCAGTTTTTCATGCGCCGTTAAATTTTTCTTTACTTTTGCCGATCTAATTTGAACGAGTATTTTCCGACACCGCAAATTATACTGCTAGTTGCTGCAAAATATTCAATATTTCTTTAAGCGCTATTATTAGTATTCACTCTCATTAAATTTATTTTTTTTTTACTTAAAATTATCGTAATAATTTTGTTTACGTTTCCTTTTGGCACTCACTTATCATTCATCCAAAAATCTTTTGTAAATATTGTTAGCTGGGGTAAAGCTAAGTATTTTTTTTAACAGAAGTGTACTTATTTCAATTCAATTAATTTTTTTGATTGCTCATTTCATTTATATATATACTTTTATTCACTTTAATGTGTATCAAATATCTTTTGAAATGAATAAAATTTGTTTTTTTTATTGAATGAGTTATTTGTCTTTTCAAACGCTGAGGCCTGTCTCCAATAATTTTCACAAATTTAATTTTTTTTAACCCTTTCCAATTTTGGGTTGAAAATCTTTTTAAATATAAAATTGGTGGCGCCCTCTCATTTTTTTATGTCTTTCATAATCCACGACCTATTGCTTCCGTTAAGGACATTTGCACTAGCTATAGGCATTGGTAACCGAAATCTAATTTCGGTGGCAACCGTTTTGATGTTATTAACTTTGTCGTTTTCCTCATTTCTTGATCCCTTGATTCCTTTTAAGATCTTATAGTCCATAGTCAATCTTCTCTATGAGTCTTTCCAACATCATTTTATGGGTTGGACATTCCTGCTCGCTACATTTCTTTGGCTGAGTGAGCACGGGATACATTTGCCCGGGCTATTTTTCTGCTGACAATCCAGCTTTCTATGTTCCGACTTCCCGCAGTGTCCACAGACTTCTTTCTCCACGGTACAGTGTTTGGCCACGTGATCAAGATCTTGGCATTTCATACAGCGGGGAACAACAATGTAATCCTTGACGTCTAACGCGTTAAAGCTTATGTATAATCTTCTCTGGGCTAACATCATCTTCATTTGCTGTGGCCCGACTTCTGCTACGTAGTGTACCGTTGGTTTATTTCGGGGTCCCGTTTTGAACCTAATTTTGAAGAAAACGTCTTTGGTAATCTCATCTGAGAAGTTCTGTTGGTAGATTAGATTATTTATTTCCTGTTCTTTCAGCTCACTAAGCATGTTCTAAAGGATTAACAAGGGTTTCCTCTTTTTTGGTGGCTCGCATTTCAGGGTTTGCTTCAACTTCGGGTTCTTCAGTATTTTTTCATCTTCTTTTTCACTTTCTGTTTCTACGATCAGAACTTTATTGGAAGTTCTGATGGACTTTATTTTGAATTTGTCTTTAGCAGGGTCGAGGTTTCTAGTAAACTCTTCTCTTATTTTCTTCGCATCCTGTCCTGTTTTGGACGTAATAAAAACCGTTGCCTTTGGGGCTCCAGCTATTTTCTCGATAGCCGTAGCATGTTTTCCTGTTACTGGTTGGGCTGCGGCCGAAGCATATGATCTTGTCGGGAGCGTAGGTTTTCTTTCCTCAGTCTCTTGCTTGGGTCCGTCATTTTCGATAAGGCTAATTAGTTCTAAGTATCTGGAGTCTATATTGCTCACATTGACATCACTGCTAACGACGACTTTTTGAGTTGTTTTCACTTTAGGACCGCACCTTTAGATTTAATTATCTATTTTTTACATGCTACTTATTTCTATATCTAATTAATACTAATTAATACTAATAATTGTCCTTGTCTAATTTGTATCCTAATTTAGGTGTAGGCGTAGTGTAAGTATAGGTATGTGTATAAGTGTAAGTATAGGTTTAAGGGGATCATAATCGGATTAGTTACGTTTTTGCGTCTGTTTCGTCGTCTGGGTGTTTGTTATGTGTGTGTTGGGGTTTTGAGCGGCGTAGTTGTTACAGTACCTGTTTTGTTCTCGTTCGGTAGCACTTGTTTGTCTTGCTATACTTAAATAGCAAGTCAAGCGCCAATTCTTTTCAGATGTTCTCTGTATTCCTCTATGCTTCTGTCGCTCTTCCATGTTTACGGAACTTCCACCTCTCCAGCGCTCTGGAATTTTGATCCCTGCTGCTAGAATCCAGCTGCGGGGTGGTCAGCCTCAGCGCGCTGTTACGTGTTATAATCTTTCTTTCCTTGCTTTATCTATTACTTCGTCGTTGTTGATACATCTGTCTGTGTATTTCTGACACCAGACTGGTTAACTCATTGAGAATCATCGTCTCCTCTTGATTTGATAATATTTGGATGATTCCTTTCCCTCTCAGGAGTTCTCTGGTTGTTCTCAGGTTTTCGTCTTCTATTTGTTGGTACTCCATTACAGTATGCTCTGGAGTGCCAAGTTTTCCACAGTCACAGTCGGGTGTATCTTTCAGACCCATTCTATGCAGATGTTTTGCGTACGGTCCATGCCCAGTAAGAAAATGTATTAATTAATTAAATGAAGAGATTGTTAGTGAATAATATATAATTAAATTGAAAGAAGCACTAAATAAATTTTGGCGGAAAAATTTTTCCGCCGCAACCGAGAATCGAACTCGAGACCTTCTGCTTTCGCGGCAGATGCTCTGACCACATAGCTAATTGCGACACTGAGTTCAG
The DNA here is from genome assembly GCA_033060865.1 of Dorcus hopei. Lineage (NCBI taxonomy): Eukaryota > Metazoa > Arthropoda > Insecta > Coleoptera > Lucanidae > Dorcus > Dorcus hopei. Next base: position 231,415 of record CM065419.1, on the reverse strand, counting down.
TTATCGTCTAATATAAATTAGAATCAGTGGTCAGAGTAACTGCCGCGAAAGCAAAAGGTCTCGAGTTCGGCGGAAAAAATTTTCCGCCAAAATTTATGTTAATGCTTCTTTCAATTTAATTATACTGGGTGTCTCTAAACCTATGGCTTTAATTGAAACCACAGATAATAGTCAAAAAAAGAAGCAAAATTTGTTATACAACAATAAGGAAAAAGTAAATAATAACTCCGGGAAAAATCAGTTTTCGTTTTCAAAGAAATTGTTTAAGTAAAGCTGGTTGACGATTTAAATGGATTTAAATGTCTCAGCTGCGAAGAATTGGTGTTTTTTGTGACCATAAACGAATAAATACCGAGACATATTTGTTGGGCTAGGTCATGTTTGTCCGTCGCAAAAAAATTTCGTCAGGATTCTAAATAAAAACGTCTTCACACGGCGTTCCTTATTGCAATTACTTATTACTATTTTATTTATGCTTATTTATTTAAAGTAAAATACAGGGATATCCACATAAACCGTTCGTTAAAAGTTCTCAAGGTTGCAGTTCACGTAGATATTTGAAATTTAAGGAGCAAGGGTTTTCCGTAGAGATCTCTTTAAATTAAATAAAATTGTCTTTGTACCACTTCCGGTTGTACCGGAAGTCGCTATCAACTCGCTTATTTTAAATGGAATGCTATATTTTTTATCACGTTTTTGAATTCTACAGGTAAAAATATGTTAAGTTGCAATACATTTCCCTATCTCTAAAATGCATCATTTTTGAGATATTTTGAATTTTCTTAAAAATTTGGATTCTGCAATCTGATTTTCAAAAAATTATAACACTGCTGTTATTGAAGCAATTTTATTTGTAATAGCTAATATTATAGTTGAAGCTTTAAGGTTCTTAAAAATTTCATAAGCATAATCTATTAAGCTACAGAGTGTCTAAAACGCACCGCTCCACTCGAAGATATTCAAACACAGAAAAATACTTTTTTTCAAATGGAACGACCAATATTTTAATACACCATCGTATGTGGAATTAAATGCTGTGTCGAACTATACTAGCATTCCCTATACCTAACTTTAACAGTTTTTCAGTTATAAGATATTTTTGGTTTAATACATAAAAATTTACATTTATTAGGTTAAATAATTCTAATTTTGTTGATATAGTTATGAAAACAACAAACAATTGCATTTAACGTTTCCTGTTACTACAAATTTTAAGCAAAAGCAAAAAAAAAGTTGAGAATCAAAATCAAAATTATTCAAACGCTGATATTTTAAATTTATTTTTTAAATTCATGAAGAATGATCTAAAATTGTTCAGAGCAGAGAATGTGTGTTCAATAAAATGTACCCCTCTTGTCTCCTATGAATAAAACACAGTTTGGAAAGTTTGAACCTAACTTTATACAATTTGGAAAAATAAAATGTACGAAGATCAGTAACAAATAACGAAGATAATTAGACAATGGTTTTAAAATACATTCACGCTAATCCAGAGAATTGCAAACTAGCAGCTATTAAGCAGCAATTTAAAGTAATGAAATTCATACTTTTTCGTTTTATAAGATCACAAGCGTCCTAAGAGAAGGATGATTAAAGAACTATTAAAATTTGTGAATTTCCACTTGCCAAATTCTATTTTCTTTGGTTGACTACAAAATTTGTAGTAACAGTAATCATTGTTATAATTTCCATGCTATCTTAATAAAATTAAAAATAATTGACCTATTAAAATTGTAATTTTCTATGAATTAAATCGAAAATGTTTCATAAACTCAAAAACTGTTAAAGTTAGATATAGGGAATGCTAGTACAGTTCGACGCAGCATTTGATTCCACATACAATGGTGCATTAAAATATCGGTCATTCCATTTGAAAAAAAGTATTTTTCTGTGTTTGAATATCTTCGAGTGGAGCGGTGCGTTTTAGACACCCTGTAGCTTAATAGATTATGCTGATGGAATTTTTAAGAACCTTAAAGCTTCAACTACAATATTAGCTATTACAAATAAAATTGCTTCAGTGACAGCTGTGTTATAATTTTTTGAAAATCAGATTGCAGAATCCAAATTTTTAAGAAAATTCAAAATATCTCAAAAATGATGCATTTTAGAGATAGGGAAATGTATTGCAACTTAACATATTTTTACGTGTAGAATTCAAAAACGTGATAAAAAATATAGCATTCCATTTAAAATAAGCGAGTTGATAGCGACTTCCGGTACAACCGGAAGTGATACAAAGACAATTTTATTTTATTTAAAGAGATCTCTACGGAAAACCCCTGCTCCTTAAATTTCAAATATCTACGTGACCTGCAACCTTGAAAACTTTTAACGAACGGTTTATGTGGATATCCCTGTATAAAAGCAAACTGAGTTCGTAGCACAATAATGCTTTTCAGTTTTATTTGTTTCGTTTTCATAACTGTACATCGATCTGTGTTTATGTTCAGTAATAAGACGAAAATAAATATTGATAAATATTAATTAAATCCAAGAAACGAGTGGCTTAATTAGTTTTCGTGATGAAAATTTGATCCTGCTTTAAAACAATTGTGAATTTTCAGAAACCTACATTCGTCTTGGCGATTTATTGGTAACAATTGCACTGTCATAAAATAAAATTCGTTCTTTCGTTCTTTCATTGTTTGTTTTTATTATCATGCTGTCATAACTTCACAGATGCTTACATTAGGGAGGAGGTTAGAATGAAAGAATTTATCAAATTTACGTAGTGTGTAGTTTGTTTTGTTAGTTTAATATCTGTGTATGTACAAATCTTAATTTAAGTGTAAATAAGTAATAAATGTGGCTCATGTGTATTCCAATGAGGAATTGGTAGACATTGGAGTAGTATAGCTGTGGGGGTTCGGGGCTAATTCCCCATAAGAAAGGCCTCAAAAAACGTCAAAATTGACTTAGGCATGACGTCATCGCGCCGTAGGTGGTCGGAGGTGACCTTGGAGCGTCTGATAAGCGGTGTCTGGTGACCTTTGACCTTGGAGCGTCTGATAAGCGGTGTCTGGTGACCTTTGAGTCTGAAAAGCGGCGTCTGGTGACCTTGGAGCGTCTGAAGGTAAGCGATGTCTGGTGACCTGAATAAAAAATATGTGAAGCGTTGCCTGGGGGAGCTCTGACCTGCAATAGTAAAGGGAGAGGTAAGTTGTGGCGAATAATGAAACTGTTTAAAAATGCGAAACCTGTGTACGACTTTAGATGTAAAAATGCATGGTATCAATTGTTCGAACACGAATCTAGTGAAACAGTAAAAAGAAAAAACATTTGTTCTCTTTCAAATTAGAATGTTAGTTTATTCGTCTTTTAATTGAAGGGGTCAGTGGAAAAGTTGCCTATTCCACAAATTTGACAAAATCGCCATACATTACCCTGCCCATTATATCACAAATACAAATAATTGTATCCGACATTTTCTAATAATTTAATACAGTATACAGGGTGTTTCATTGAAGATGCACCAAACTTGAGGGACACGTTTCTGACATTATTTCAAACAAAATATCTTAATAAAAATTTTTAATCGGTGCAACTTGAAATTTGCATAATTTGGAGCCGATGTTTTTATAAATACCGTAGCGATTTAAATTTCTACCGCCGTGAAACAAGACGAGCGATTTAAATTGTTTTATGAATGGCACGCGGCTGCAAGAACACAATAAATATCTATCGTAAACGAAAAAATTTATGAGAGGCTTTTAAGTTTGTCCTTGACCGCAATACGTGTTAAAGGCGAACACATTGAAAGAAGCGTGCGTTTTCGTCGCACTAACATTTATGCATACCGTAATTATATCAAATTTGCCGAGTCTTAATAATGTACGATAATTAGCTTGTAACGGGTTAACTAAAATTAGTAAAGGAGACTGTGGTTTAAGGAATAATTGAAATTAACCTCCGCCCACAATAATTTTATATCCGTAGATACGTATTTCGGCAGCTAAGCTGCCATCTTCAGTACAATTTAAAAAACACTACATGAAATCTAACAGCTACCTACCTAGCTACCTACCTACCTGATCATACTATCTATACTACTAATACTATCTAAAAAACCAAAATTAACACTAAAAAAGCGACTGTGGTTTAAGAAATAATTTCCGCCCACAATAATAACAGTCGAAACCTACCAAAAAGCAAATCAAATAAAACGGAAAAGAGTATTGGTCTAATATCCGAAAGAAGGTTCTTATTCTCCCGAATAAAGAACTTTTGTAAGCATTTAATTCCCTGTTATTTGATCCCGCTTGAATTTATCCCTGAAAAGAAATAATATACCTATATATGTATATGTATACAATACACCTATATATACATGCACAAATCGCCAAAAAACAACCTACAGATAAGAGCAGATCACACCCACACACTACAAGTTAAGAGCACTTTACGATATTTATCTTGTATGAGTGTTTGTTTGAGTCAGGAATCGGCCGCAAGATGTCGCTTTTGTTAGGTCAAAAAACAGCCACAAGATGTCGCGACCTAAATTTTACATTAAGGGGTGTTAGAGACAGTTAAGCGCATTTGCACTGGATATGTGATAAGGAGAGGATTCTCCGAGATAAATATCGTGAAGTGCTCTTAACTTGTGGTGTGTGGGTGTGACCTGCTCTAATCTGTAGGTTGCTTTTTTGGCGATTTGTGCATATATATATTTTATGTATGTGTATGTGTGTATATATGTGTTTGAGTCAGGAATCGACCGCCAGATGTCGTTTTTGTTAGGTCAAAAGTCAGCCGCAAGAGGTCGCGACCTAAATTTTATATAAAGGGGTGTTAGAGACAGTTAAGCGCATTTGCACTGGATATGTGATAAGGAGAGGATTTTCCAAGATAAATATCGTAAAGTGCTCTTAACTTGTAGTGTGTGAGTGTGATCTGCTCTTATCTGTAGGTTGTTTTTTGGCGATTTGTGCATGTATATATAGGTGTATTGTATACATATACATATATAGGTATATAATTTCTTTTCAGGGATAAATTCAAGCGGGATCAAATAACAGGGAATTAAATGCTTACAAAAGTTCTTTATTCGGGAGAATAGGAACCTTTTTCGGATATTAGACCAATACTCGTTTCCGTTTTATTTGATTTGCTTTTTTGGTAGGTTTCGACTGTTATTATTGTGGGCGGAAATTATTTCTTAAACCACAGTCGCTCTTTTAGTGTTAATTTTTGGGTTTTTTAGATAGTATTAGTAGTGTATGTGTGTATATATGTGTTTGAGTCAGGAATCGACCGCCAGGTGTCGTTTTTGTTAGGTCAAAAGTCAGCCGCAAGAGGTCGCGACCTAAATTTTATATAAAGGGGTGTTAGAGACAGTTAAGCGCATTTGCACTGGATATGTGATAAGGAGAGGATTCTCCAAGATAAATATCGTAAAGTGCTCTTAACTTGTAGTGTGTGGGTGTGATCTGCTCTTATCTGTAGGTTGTTTTTTGGCGATTTGTGCATGTATATATAGGTGTATTGTATACATATACATATATAGGTATATTATTTCTTTTCAGGGATAAATTCAAGCGGGATCAAATAACAGGGAATTAAATGCTTACAAAAGTTCTTTATTCGGGAGAATAAGAACCTTTTTCGGATATTAGACCAATACTCGTTTCCGTTTTATTTGATTTGCTTTTTTGGTAGGTTTCGACTGTTATTATTGTGGGCGGAAATTATTTCTTAAACCACAGTCGCTCTTTTAGTGTTAATTTTTGGGTTTTTTAGATAGTATTAGTAGTATAGATAGTATGATCAGGTAGGTAGGTAGCTAGGTAGGTAGCTGTTAGATTTCATGTAGTGTTTTTTAAATTGTACTGAAGATGGCAGCTTAGCTGCCGAAATACGTATCTACGGATATAAAATTATTGTGGGCGGAGGTTAATTTCAATTATTGTAACGGGTTTTTATTTATTCCTGTATCCAACAATTACTACAATTATGTACAATTAATAAATTGGGAAAATTAGTAACTAGAATTATTGCTTCCGCCGCGCCGGTCTGCTAAATTATTTGCCTATCAGACTGAACTTGATCACATGAGGTAGAAAAACAAATTCGGAAGCGGGCAAATTACGAAAACGGCAATTACCTTACAACATGTGTTCGAATAATCTGCGTATTCTAGAAATGTGTAATCGCCCATCGCACACACCAACACACCCCCACACTTACATAATAAACTTAAAAATGAAAAGTATAAACTACACCAACTAATTACTCGTGACTACAACGTTAACCAGAACGGAGTGAACGAAGTAAATGTGTTTCATATCATCTGAGGCGCGACAGTTTATGAGGTAATAAAGTAAAAAAACCGAACGTTAAGGCAGGTTAAGAATTCGGGCCGCTCTCATCTATTGTACGTTTTAAAAATATACGATTCTCCTTTCCCTTCGATTATCTCAAAACTTATTCATTAAAAAAAAAATTATAGGAAACTTTTATTTCTTTTCACGACATCTACCGACATATTGAGTTTGGTGCATCTTCACTGAAACAGCCTACATTAGGTGTTGCTAATAACCCTTTTTATGTTCTCTTTATAACCATTACTATTTTACATTTTATTCTCAACTTTTAACGTTTTGTTCTCGAATCTACATCAAAGTGGAATAGACACCTTTTCCACTGACCCCTTCAATTAAATAGATCAAAATTATCTGATTGGTGAAAATTGTTCATGTTGACTGATAATATACATTCGTAAGCCAAATTAAATGAATATGATAATGTAAGACAAAACTTGGTGACGCAACAACTTTGATTGCATTAGTTTGAAATAAGCAAATTTACATACAAAACGTTTTTGGCTAATTTTGTTAGAAAGCGTTTTTGTTTTCAATGCTTTAAATAGGATCAGGCACACACACACACACACACACACACCGACCGAAGGGAGAATAGAACTGTCACGAATCACAGTATGTTTAGAACTGAACTTTCGAATTACACGGTTTCAACTGTAATCTCTTCCAGATAAATACATTGCAGTGAGGGGAGACATGGATGTGCAAAATAAAAAATTGGTAAAAAATATTAGTTTATTTTTTGTTTTTCAATATAAAATGAAAATCCAGATATGCAGTTACAGAAATCATCTTAATTTTTATAATATAGGAATTAAACTTTATTTCTTAGGGAGAATTATATTCAGTTTTTCCTTAATTATACACATTATACCTAGTAAATAAGTTTTCATTTTAGTGATATCAATTTTGAAAGAAGCAATCTAATTTGTTCTAATACGTTTATGTTGGGACAATTCAGGTTGAAGACGGATAGATCACGTGGTCCTGTTCTAATTAAAGTACGAGTAAATTCACTGTATTCATAATAATTGTTATCGTCGAAAAAGTGTAGCATTCCATTAATGTATCGAAAAATACTTCGAACAGTATTCGGTACGCCTAGAAATTCCTCACTGATTAAACCATGACGTTTTCTTCGTAAATTACACTCATCCAATTCAACAAAAACATTTTTTCATATAACAGTATCGTTTTGCCTGTATACGTATTGACTATTCCTTGTACTTCATTTTGTTGTCCATGATAAAAAGATGATAACGGTTTCGGATAACCGGGAACCAGTAAGGGGAAATTCATCATATAAATTTCATTATCAATAAAAAAGATAATATTTCCATTAGGTCTTTGATAAATGGCGTTAATTTTAGTAAAATTTGTAGGTAGAAACGATAACCAATCAGTTATTAACAAAGGTTCGTTATACGTTAAATTAGTTTATCCTAAAACAAATGTGTATATATATATATATATATATAGGGGAGAAGAGTGTACCTTGGGACACAAAATTCAATAATGCTGTATTTGAAACAAAATATATTTAAAAACGACACTTTTTATTTTAACAACTAAAGTAAACTATAATAAACGAATATGTCATAAAATTAAACATCTTCACCTATAGAAATTTGAAAACGGCTAACATAAAAAAATATACACTTTGTCCCAAGGTACACATACACAGTGTACCTTGGGACTGGGTACTGGTGTTCCTTGGGACACCAGGTTATTCTACAGTATAACTTGAAAAATCTATAGAAAAATATAGCTGTCTATTTCTTCGTTCAGTTCCTCCCGTTATTTGAGGTTTAGGCAATTTCATAACTACATCTGACTTAGAAATTTCGTAAACAGTTTCGTCCTGAATTATAAATTTGTTTGTCCCTGTTTTTTTAAAATATGTTACGAATAATGAATCATTCGATATTACTTTAACCACTTTTGCGACGAAAAACTTTATCGATTCTTTTCCTTCTAACCTGAGCAGAACAAACGTGCCCACACCTATTTGGGACATGTCCTAAGGTACACATGTCTTGGCGTCTCAAGGTACACAGACAGTTAATTATTAAAATATTATGTAATAATTTCAAATGTACTGATTATTAAACATTGTCAAATACATTAAAATGTGTAAAATTATGTAACGAATACAACAAGCTAGATAAACTTCAAATGCAATGCTTACTTGGCTTGACAAATCGGAGGATATCACTTGGTATAATTTTATTTGACACCGGTTAAAACAATTTTAAATTGTCATTCGTCGTCTGTAAAAGGAACTAACTCGGTCTTTCATGTAGTAACATCTACCATAAAAAAGACGAAATTGCACACGTTATCAACAGAAAACTACAACGCAATTGGCTTTTAAAGAAACGTCCCAAGGTACACGGTGTCCTAAGGTACACCCTTCTCCCCTATATATATTTTCTTAATATGAAAATTATTTGAATATGAAATACTTACTTTCGGGTGAGATGGAAGCCTTCTTCTAACTTCCGTTGCGTAATTAGTTCTTTCTGAAATGAAAAATTTATTTTACATTAATGCATGATTTTAAAGATAACATGTTCACTTATCCATCTTTACTCCTATGAAAGTAGATGAACGTCAGTTTGAATTTTAGTTGTTTATATACAGTATACATTTTTAATATTTATTGAAATAATATTTATGACATTAATAGCTATAAAATTAAGCAAACCTAATCAAAATGTTTCCAGAATAACAAAATAGTCATTTTGTATCACTATTAAGATATTTATGTAAACGTAATCTTAATAAAATTTTTATAATGTATCACAAAGTTATCATTCGTAAGGTTTAATTTTATTTATCAATTTGTGCAACGAAGTATGAAACTAACAAAATATAGTGAAACTTCTCTAAGTTGAATCTCAAGGTACAAGAAAGTTTAGGAAATAAATAAACAAATACACGAAAAAGTTATTTCTTTATTTAAAAGTATTCGGTATTTTTTCTGTTAAAAACACATTGAGTTATAGAACTTATAAGAGTTATAAAATTTTCTAAAATAATATTTTCCTTAAATAAGATTTTCCTTAAATATAAAAATAACATAAAATGAAATGATATGTATTCTAACTTGTATTAATCTCCTGTTTTGCTTTCAGAATTTACTTGAGTCATTAGTCATTACCAGCTTTCAAAATAATCATTTCTATTCTTCATTGTACATCTCATGAGAAAACATTCAGTAATACTTTAGACAATGATTTTTCAAACTAATTTACACAAGCTCATTATTAATACAATTTTTATAATATTATTGTTTATCAATTTGTAGGTACTACAAAGTTATACTTTTAATTTATAGATAAACACGTTATTAATAGAAATTTTATTATGTTATTTATCAATTTGTGCAACTAAAAATAAAATGATAATACATGCAGAAAGTATTAAACAAAAAGATGAATTCATTTTACTAGAAAAATAATTTTGATAAGGATTCAATTATTATGTTTCCATTATATCACGATGACCCCATGGAAGTGTTGTAAAAGTTTGAGTAATATAAATCGCTTATCATCGTGAGGACACGCCTCCTCGTTCTTCAAGCCGTTCTTGATGCGTCTTCGAAAAAGTGCCAATGCATCGTCAACATCGTTCCAACATCTTTATGATTTAAATTCACGACGACGCCGGTCCTGATTCGACTTTGGAACGCCGCCTGCATTTCTACCCATTTGACACGATCTGCAGGCCTTCCTTTTCTTACACTCAAACCTTTACCATACTTGATTTCGTTTTAATCAATGTGCGATAACTTTTAATTTGTGCAATGGTTGTTAATAAATGTTGCTTACATCCTATGGATATATTGTTTCTTCGTTGAAGTAAGTTATTGAGAGCGCGCAGATTTTTATTGCATAATTTTATGCTACTCTCAGCATCATTAGCATTTAAAAATGCTGTTTTTACATCGTTAAGAAGAGCTGTTGCTGTATTGTTGATCGAAGTCATTTTATATGAAGACTGAAAAAAAATTAAGGATAGTTATCAATTTACCACCGAAAAATATTGCTCACGCATGCGCAATCTCGATTATAACAAATATTGCTTCTTGCTCACGCATGCGCATTCTCGAGTATAATCTGCGAAAAATACTAAGAATAATTGTTTGCTTCTATTGTAAATAAAAAATTAAAACAAAAATAAATATTGGAAGTTGATGTCTTGAACGATGAAAAAATATACTGCGCAACAACAGTCTGGGTTCACTCAGTTTTTGAATAAGAATAGAATTAGCTATTTAGCTAATAGAATAAAAGTCTGGGTTCGCTCAGTTTTAGAATAAGAATAGAATTAACTAATTAATTTTATAAGGAAAGAATTCTTAATTTATAAAATGAAAAATTGCTAATGAACTCGGACTTTTGTTGCGAAGTGTATTATAAAATTCTTAAAAACCTTAGAACGAGGTCTTCACACCATCGTATATGTTTATATTTTGTAGATAAACAAATAATCTAAAAATTTTAAGTAAATTTTCAACGCTCCTTCACCGAACTACAGATAAACGAGTCAAGGTTGTTGCATGAGATAATTTGCGATGTGCGTTACGGTAAGTTTGCAGTTTTCTTATCTTCAATGAATGTTTGGATGGGAAAATTTTAATAAGTTAGATGTGCAGTACGAAAACAATATAAAAACCGTTTTTGAAAAAATCAGGAAGAGAAATCATTTTCAATTAGAAGAGAGTAAAACGTTTTCTTAAATTTAAACTGCCAGAAATACTTACATAAGGAAGTAAGTTATAAAGATATTGAAGTTAAATAATCTCAATGTTACACAGAACATTTAATATTGCTGAGAATCCTTGGTGGAGGAATCAACATTCCAGTCCTCAAAGTGTGAGTGAAATAGTAGAGAGGATCAACTACTTACGTGAAACTATAATAAAGAAAGTGACCGTAGAAGATTTATATTGGAAGGGCTATGTAAACGTTCATCACACAAAGTATTTGTTGGAGTGTTTTATTGGAGAAAACAACGACACCACACTCACATACTTCGATGTGGAGAAGATAATAAATACTGGGTTTTTAACAACGTTATGGAATGTTTTGTTTAATAGAAAAAAATATTACAGAATGAAAAAGTTGAAAAATTTAAATCAAACAGCAAAGCACATGTTTTCTAATATCTGTCTACGTAAACCATCTCCATTGGAAAATTTAAACGTAGAATTTGTTACAAAATTGCATCGACAAGTGAGAAAAGGAGTTATACCGAGTGCTGGAAAATTTAGAACAAAAGATTCTAAACTTGCACAAGAGATTTTATATTATTTGAGTCCTCATTTGATTGAAAATCGTCTCCAAACCTTGCTTGAAGAGTGTCAGCAGGTATTTGCAGACTCAAACTTGTCGTTAGCAGATTGTGTTAAATATGGAGCTGGTTTTTTGTCAAAGTTTCTCTTCATACATCCCTTCTCGAATGGAAACGGAAGAGTTGGTCGTCTACTATTGAGCTATTTACTTGCAAAGCATACCATAGTACCGCTATCTCTGTATACTTCAAATTCTTTCAGAAACACTTATTTACAGTGTCTTCGTGAAACCAGAGAGTTCCATTCCGTGTTCAATAAACCAGTTTCGCTTTCTAGATTTATAATTGAAAACATCGAAAGAGAATTCACAGATCTTTGTTACCTCATGGATTTAATTAATAATAATTAATAATAGTTTTAATGAATAAATAACTGTTAGATTTATATAGAAAATATTTTTAATTTATAAAATGAAAAATTTCTAGTGAACTCAGACTTTTGTTGCGTCATAGTGTACTATAAAAATTCTTCAATTCAAAATGTATTTTGCAGATGAACAATAATCTAAAATTTTAAGTAAACGTATCTCCTTCAGCGAACTATAGATAAAGGAGTCAAGGTTGTTACGATGAGACCTAGTACTTTATTTAAGTCTAAAATTTTAGGCAAAATATCTCCTTCTTGAAAGACAGAGCAAACTACAGATAAAATATTCAAGGTTGTTGTATGAAACGATAGTACATTTGAGCAAAAAATTAAAATTAAAAAAATGCATAATTAAATTTATTTACCGTATCAGAAAGGGTAATGAAAAGAACATTGGAAATGTACACTTCAGTAGAAGGTGACTTGATAAGAATAATAATATGTTTTGATGTTATCAAATTTAGACTTCAATAAAAACTCATCAACCAATCAAGTCTTAGATAATTAAACTTTGAACTGATGCAATCAAGGTTGTTTCGTCATCATGTTTTAACTTACGTTATAATGAACATCACGGAACTTGAGTGCTGCGTAATCAATCGCCGAAGTAAGAACCTATAATTATTTCAGTATTATTTCTTTGTTAACGGTGAATGATAAAAAAGGATGGAGTTATGATTTATAACTATAAGTCTGTTGATGCAACACCAAACAATGATGCAACGGTCTTCTCTTCTGAATAATACTACATCATTTTTATTTAAATTTGCTTACGAATACAATCTAGATTTTAGACTTTGAACTGATACAGTCAAGTTGCTTCACGATATTTTCACTTACATCATGTTTTTATTTAATCATAAACAAGATAGAATAAATTACAGTTATAAATTGTTATTGTTAATTTACCTTTAGGTAAATTAGTTTTATCTAAATATTAATTATTTACTTTCAATGAATTAAATTTTTATATACTTCTGAATGTAATAATTAAGTTTGAAATTAAAAAGAAAACAAGATGTAATGTAATTTTATTTTTATTAAATAAAAATACAAATTTTGTTAACACTGGACATAGGTAACTGTAAAATCAGAGGTAACATTTATTTTTCCTACAACTAATAAAATTTTTTATATAATTATATTAATTGAATTATGTTTGAGATAATTTTTAAAAACAAGCACAAATTTCAGTAATACTAAAAATTATGTTATGTTCATTACGTACATGTAATAATTTAATTCTACTTTTCTAACTGATCTTGAAAACAAATTCTCAGTTTATTTTAAGAGATTATTACGGTTCTGATTGATCACAAAGCACTATTTTGTAATAACCCCAGGGTAAACTCTTTTCATTGTCTATCCAATAACGTAAATCGCTGTAGTACTGATCGGACACTCTAGTACCTTCCCCATACCGATAAGTATACCAAAGTCTCACATTTTCTATATTCACTTTCAATTTTTGTAAACAGGTTGCAGGTTTTTCTGATAATTTCTTCAATAATGGTTTCTTTATATTGCTCTCGTACCATTCAGTTAAATTATCATGTTCTCGTAAAGATGCTATTCGAGTTAGGTAATAGTAAGTTTCATTGTCATCACATTCACAAAACAATTCAGCCGAGATTTTAATTGCACTCTGCACAATTGCAAGCATCGTTGTTAATTCCGCATTAAATACTCGAAAACAAACATTAAAAAAATCTATTTGATCACACAGAAACATTGGTATTATAAAAGATGAAATAATAGATTTGTTCGGCCATAATATAGGATCCCAATGTATCAAATATTCCTCTTCTTGTTCTTGTTCGGGAATAGGTTGTAACTGTGGCACACACATTTTGCAACTGATGTTTAACACGTTCTCATTTTCAGATTTATAGACTTTTATAACCAATCAAAAGCAAGCATATTAATGTAACTTTGAATATACATTTTAAACTATAAAATTGTATGCAATTATTATATAAATACTTTTCAGTTGGCACCCTCTTCTGAACATATAAATTACAGAACATAATATTTTTTCATTAGTTAAGTGCGAAGTGTAGAGAGAACATGTTACCTGCAATTATCCATTGGCTCCAAAAACGATTCTAAATATTACTAAAGAAGTATTATGGTTATGGGAGTCACATTCGAATTTACATTTTACTCAATCTCAAACCATGCAGGACTCGAATATAACAATTGTACATAGAAACAAACGTCATCTGAATGCTAAGAACAATAATATTTGTATTTTCGATTTTGATGAGACTGGAAGAACTCTAGCACATTCATTTTACCCAGCACCACATATTTTTCAACGAGAAGTTCATGTTGATTCAGATGAATTGTGGTACTTATTTTTAGGAGAAGCACCCCTATCCCAGACTAGTTTATATGCAGTATTAGCTCATGAAATAGGACATACGTTAGGACTTCCACACACTAATAATGAGCAATCTGTGATGTCTGCATTCTATAATCATGATTTATTTAAAAACAACTCTCGCATCGAACTCCATGCAGAAGATATCTTAGCGATTCAAAATTTGTACGGACAAAGGAAAACAACCACGACTCAGAAGACTACGACTATGATATCTACAACAAAAATTCCTACAAAGAAACCTACACCAGCGACTACATCTGTAACCAAAACAACATCAAAAAATGAGCCATTATCTAGAAACATTGCTGTAACAAAGCTGAAAATTGAGATGACAGCACCTGACTTGTGTACTATTAGCGATAAAGTTAATACATTTCTCATTGTGAATAAATATCTTTATATATTCTATGAGAAATGGATTTGGATGGTGAAGTTAAGTTTAAAAACGTATAACGAACTTTTATTAATAACTGACTGGTTAAAGTTTCTACCTACAAATTTTACTAAAATTAACGCCATTTATCAAAGACCTAAAGGAAATATTATCTTTTTTATTGATAATGAAATGTACATGATGAATTTCCCCTTACTCCAAGTGGTTCCCGGTTATCCGAAACCGTTATCATCTTTTTATCATGGACAACAAAATGAAATACAAGGAATAATCAATACGTATACAGGCAAAACAATACTGTTATATGAAAAAAATACTTTTGTTGAATTGGATGAGTGAAATCTACGAAGAAAACGTCATGGTTTAATCAGTGAGGAATTTCCAGGCGTACCGAATACTGTTCGAAGTATTTTTCGATACATTAATGGAATGCTATACTTTTTCGACGATAACAATTATTATGAATACAGTGAATTTACTCGTACTTTAATTAGAACAGGACCACGTGATCTATCCGTCTTCAACCTGAATTGTCCCAACATAAACGTATTAGAACAAATTAGATTGCTTCTTTCAAAATTGATATCACTAAAATGAAAACTTATTTACTAGGTATAATGTGTATAATTAAGGAAAAACTGAATATTATTCTTCCTAAGAAATAAAGTTTAATTCCTATACAGGGTTATCCACATAAACCGTTCGTTAAAAGTTTTCAAGGTTGCAGTTCACGTAGATATTTGAAATTTAAGGAGCAAGGGTTTTCCGTAGAGATCTCTTTAAATAAAATAAAATTGTCTTTGAATCACTTCCGGTTGTACCGGAAGTCGCTATCAACTCGCTTATTTTTAATGGAATGCTATATTTTTTATCACGTTTTTGAATTCTACATGTAAAAATATGTTAAATTGCAATACATTTCCCTATCTCTAAAATGCATCATTTTTGAGATATCTTGAATTTTCTTAAAAATTTGGATTCTCCAATCTCATTTTCAAAAAATTATAACACAGCTATGATTGAAGCAATTTTAGTTGTAATAGCTGATATTGTAGTTGAAGTTTTAAGGTTCTTAAAAATTCCATAAGCATAATCTATTAAGCTACAGGGTGTCTTAAACGTACCGCTCCACTCGAAGATATTCAAACACAGAAAAATACTTTTTTTCAAATGGAATGACCAACATTTTAATACACCATCGTATGTGGAATTAAATGCTGCGTCGAACTCTATTAGCATTCCCTACACCTAACTTTAACAGGTTTTCAGTTATAAGATATTTTTGATTTAATACTTAAAAATTTACCATTTATTAGGTTAAATATTTCTAATTTTGTTGATATAGCCATGAAAACAATTGCATTTAACGTTTTCTGTTACTACAAATTTTAAGCAAAAACAAAAAAACGTAGAGAATCAAAATCAAAATTATTCAAACGCTGATATTTTAAATCTATTTTTTAAATTCATAAAGAATGATCTAAAATTGTTCAGAGCTGAGAATGTGTGTTCAATAAAATGTACCCCTCTTGTTTCCTATGAATAAAACACAGTTTGGAAAGTTTGAACCTAATTTTATACAATTTGGAAAGATGAAATGTACGAAGATCACTAACAAATATCGAAGATAATTAGACAATCGTTTTAAAACATTTTCACGTTAACCCAGAAAATTGCAAACTAGCAGCTATTTTATTCTTCAATTTAAAGTAATAAAATTCATCTTTTTTCATTTTATAAGATCACAAGCGTTCCAAGAAAAAGATGATCAAAGAACAATTAAAATTTGTGAATTTCCTTTTGTGAAATTGTATTTTCTTTGGTTTACTATAAAATTTGTAGTAACAGTAATCATTGTTATAAATTCCATGCTATCTTAACAAAATAAAAAATATTTGATCTATTAAAATTGTAATTTTCTATGAACCAAATCGAAAATGTTTCATAACTCAAAAACTGTTAAAGTTAGGTATAGGGAATGCTAGTACAGTTCGATGCAGCATTTAATTTCACATACGATGGTGTATTAAAATATTGGTCGTTCCATTTGAAAAAAAACTATTTTTTGAATATCTTCGAGTGGAGCGGTGCGTTTTAGACACCCTTTAGCTTAATAGATTATACTTATGGAATTTTTAAGAACCTTAAAGTTTCAACTACAATATCAGCTATTACAAATAAAATTGCTTTAATCATAGCTGTGTTATAATTTTTTGAAAATGAGATTGCAGAATCCAAATTTTTAAGAAAATTCAAAATATCTCAAAAATGATGCATTTTAGAGATAGGGAAATGTATTGCAATTTAACATATTTTTACATGTAGAATTCAAAAACGTGGTAAAAAATATAGCATTCCATTTAAAATAAGCGAGTTGATAGCGACTTCCGGTACAGCCGGAAGACAATTTTATTTTATTTAAAGAGATCTCTACGGAAAACCCTTGCTCCTTAAATTTCAAACATCTACGTGAACTGCAACCTTGAAAACTTTTAACGAACGGTTTACGTGGATAACCCTGTATTATAAAAATAAAGACGATTTCTGTAACTGCATATCTGTATTTTCATTTTATATTGAAAAACAAAAAATAAACTGATATTTTTAACCAATTTTTTATTTTGCACATCCATGTCTCCCCTCACACAATCATCCTTTATCTAATGGAAAGCTACGTACAAATTTATAAATATCAACTTCATAAAAATTTTATGCTTTCAAACTAATAGTACGAAACATCACAGTCAGGAAAATTTTAGTGTTACAAAAGCAATGTATTTATCTGGAAGAGATTAAAGTTGAAATCGTGTAATTCGAAAGTTCAGTTCTAAACATACTGTGATACGTGACAGTTCTATTCTCCCTTCGCTCATTTATATATAAAGTTATAGTTCTACTTTTTCCTTGCAAGTAAGTACGTTCAATATAGATTGCTTTTTTTTTGCTTAAAGTTCTTCAAATTTCACTGCTTTAATAACTACTAACTTTTCGAAAATCAAAACTAAATTTACAGTTTTATATTTGTAACCACAATTATTAGTTTAAACCAATATATAATTTGTTTTTTGTTTGACGCTTCTAAATTTTACATAATTTGCATTTGCATGACGTTCGAAATTTACCTATTAACCTTTACGTGTGATAAGTTTTATATGACAAGATAAAATACGTACAATTAGTACCTACCTATAATTTGTTTTTAGTTTTGGCGCTTTACAATTTTAGGCTGCGCTCACACTGATGAAACCAAACAAAAAGCACGGAAAGCAGCTTTAAACCGCTTTTTGTTTTGACATTACCAGTGTGCGTGTGTGTGTGCCTGATCCTATTTAAAGCATTGAAAACAAAAACGCTTTCTAACAAAATTAGCCAAAAACGTTTTGTATGTAAATTTGCTTATTTGAAACTGATGCAATCAAAGTTGTTGCGTTACCATGTTTTGTCTTACGTTATCATCTTTATTTAAATTTGCTTACGAATGTCAGTCAACATAAACAATTTTCACCAATCAGATAATTTTGATCTATTTAATTGAAGGGGTCAGTGGAAAAGGTGCCTATTCCACTTTGATGTATATTCGAGAACAAAACGTTAAAAGTTGAGAATAAAATGTAAAATAGTGATGGTTATAAAGAGAACATAAAAAGGGTTATTAGCAACACCTAATATACTGTATTAAAAGATTAGAAAATGTCGGATACAAATATTTGTATTTATGATATAATGGGCAGGGTAATGTATGGCGATTTTGTCAAATTTGTGGAATAGGCAATTTTTCCACTGACCCCTTCAATTAAAAGACGAGTAAACTATCATTCTAATTTGAAAGAGAACAAATGTTTTTTTTTTCTTTTTACTGTTTCACTCGATTCGTGTTCGAACAATTGATACCATGCATTTTTACATCTAAAGTCGTCACAGGTTTCGCATTTTTAAACAGCTTCATTATTCGCCACAACGCCTGAACGGTCCGGTGGTAAGAGGACTGACCTTGCAATCGCATGGTCGTCGGTTCGAACCGCACTCGGGATTTTTGTCGGGGGTGGTCGGTATCGACTTCAGGTGCCCTTTAGTGTTGGGGATAAAATTCGACACTGCTTCCCCTTAAACGGCGAGAAGGTTGGAAGTAACAAACCCATGGAACACATTACACACACTCAAATACACTCGCGCTCCTGAGGTCCTGACAAGTCTTTGACTTAGGATCCCGTTGGGTAATCACCACAGATATAAAAAAAAAGAAAACTTACCTCTCTCTTTACTATTGCAGGTCAGAGCACGCTCCCATCAGGCAACGCTTCACATATTTTTTATTCAGGTCACCAAACATCGCTAACCTTCAAACGCTCCAAGGTCACCAGACACAGCTTATCAGACTCAAAGGTCACCAGACGCCGCTTATCAGACGCTCCTAGGTCACCTACGACCACCTACGGCACAACACACTTGTAAGGACCCGAAAAATGCGTAGGAAAATTTCCAAATTAACATTATAAATTCTTTCTTAAAAATTTCATTTGATCTCGCGAAATCGGAACGCAGGAAAAACATATTATATTCAGTAGTCTAGAACGTGCTCTCCAACTAGAGAAAATATTAAGTTACGGAGATAAGATTGTTTTCAATTTTAAGGGATCAGCAAGAAACCGTGCGACCAGCTTCTCTGGCTCTGACCGCGCGACACGTGGCTAAAAATGGTAAAAGCAACACGCGTACGCCACCTAGTGGAAAGCGGCTCGCCGCTAAAAGCCCGAATCAACCACGGACTTTTTCGAAAATTTGCTGAATTTGAAAAAGATCCCACTTCAGGATTCGAAGGCGGTGGCGAGGGCTTAAGTAAAGAGGCCGCGCGCGGGAGAGTCAGTTCCCGGTTGCCCTTAGTTTTACGTGTTAAATTCTCGTCGAAATTTTAGTTTAATTAATTAATTTTTGTTCTAAGTTCGGTTGTATTTTTGGATTTAATTTTTCAGAGTTTGATATCGGTTTTCGTGTAGTTTCTTTTTTGTGTCAGTGATTTTAAATTCGCTCGCTAACGAATCAATATTCGCTTATCAGACGCTCCAAGGTCAAAGGTCACCAGACACCGCTTATCAGACGCTCCAAGGTCACCTCCGACCACCTACGGCGCGATGACGTCATGCCTGAGTCAATATTGACGTTTTTTGAGGCCTGTGTTGTTTCTTATGGGGAATTGGCCCCGAACCCCCACAGCTATACTACTCATTGTTGCTCTGTTATGGCGAATTATGTGTTAATACCGCAGGACAACATTTTGAACATTTATTGTAATTACAAATATCAGTGCCAAGAATAAGAAGTGAACTTTAGTAAAATTCTAAGGTTATAATGAATGCACAGGTATGACAATACCTTCAATGTGCATTTTGTGTTGTACTGTACATTTTTTTAAATTTCGCATAAACGCATTTTATTTCGAAAAACGCATTTCGCTATGCTAGTGTCGGTGAAACACAGATGGATATGCCGAAGAGGCGCGCGCGAGACCTTGGCCTAGTTCTTTCAAACGTAAATAAAAAAAATTATTGCAGTTTATTGCTTTTTATTGAAAGCAACTTGCCTCAACAAGTCATAAACTAAGCAGAGATTTCAAAACAAAGGAACTGCAAGCGCTTGTGGTAGGTCAGTTTTTCATTTTTGAGCAATCCCGTTCATATTTGAGGGATCAATCTCTTTTATAATGAGGAACTTACAGTTTTAATTAAAGACATAGGTTTCGAGACACCTGTATATTTATTCACTAATAATCTCTTCATTTAATTAATTAATTTATAATTTATAATTTGTAATGTTTGTCCTATTTAAAGGCAATATCAAAAATTTACCATCTGATTCTAATTTATGTTAGACGATAACTGAACTTGGTGTTGCAATTAGCTCTGTGGTCAGAGTATCTGCCGCGAAAGCAGAAGGTCTCGAGTTCGATTCTCGGTTGCGGCGGAAAAAATTTTCCGCCAAAATTTATATTAGTGCTTCTTTCAATTTAATTATAAAATGTATTAATGCTTGGCTGGGTGTAAGGTGTTCGAAGTTATGTCTATTTTCCATACTTGGAAAAAATTGCCTCACCCTTGCTCCTTTTGTGGATTTTTCCCACTCCTTTTTCCACTGTTCTTCTATAACTTTTCGTATCTCCGGTTTCATTGTTGCGTTCTTCCCTAGGATTCTCTCTACTTGCTCCTGGTTTTGATTCTTTAGCCAGTATTTCGCTGCACGCCTCCGTATTTCATAGTCCGCGGGTATGATGTTCGTTACTACAGCTAGAGCCTCAAAAGATGTTGTGCTGAAGCCCTCGGTCAAGCGAAGTAGCACCCCTCTCTGCGTCTTGCGTACAATAGATTTTGGTTTCTGTAGTTTAAGGCGATGAACCCAGACACTGGCACCATGTGCCAGCACCGACATCATCACCGTGTACATGTACTGTTCCGCAATTGACATTGGTAGCTTATACTGCCTTACCGCTAGACTTGCTATCTTATGCATAATTCTACTTGCTTTAGCACACGCGGACTCTATATGGTCTAGGTTGTTTGTTTCTTGTCAATGAGCACTCCCAGGTATCTATTCGTGTTTCTTCTCCGGTAAGTTTAACACGTTGACTACCGCGCCCAAATCGGCTTTCGTTCCCCCTGATCCACGAACTCCTAGCTACATAAGTGTGCTTATTTTGAAGTTATAAGCAATGCCAGATGGTTTTTAAAACTATCTTTGGTTTCTTATTTTGATAAAAAGGCTGTCCAGTATACGGGACTGCGGTTCCTAACTATCGTTCACGAAGCTAGGGTCCGCTGTCCAGTTAACTGGACACAAAATATTTAACAAAATTGATTTATTATAAAACATCAAAAAAGGAACAGACAGCATAAACTAAATAAAAGAACATTCCAAGTTCAAAAAATATAAAAAAGTAACAATAAATGCAAAAGACATTTCGGAATGCTAAAGTAATAATAGATATAGATAGGTGCTATATATTTTCCTCGTGCCACAATTTGAAACATGGCCACATGCATAAGCCAGGTGATGAAGGGCATTTGATGCAATGGTATCTTGACTTCTTAGAAACTTTATTCTTTGAACACATACGGCATCTCTTCATTGCTGATTTATCATTTTCTGTTGCTGGGACTGGCTCCAAATAGTGAAAACCTCCAGTGCTTTCATTTTTCTGTTTTTCACTACGTTGTTGGGGTCCTGCATTCAACATTTTTCTGAATACTTGTTCTTTAAATTCCAGAAATCTTAGGTTGGGGCATTTTTTCTTCTTTTTGTAAATATAGAAACTATTCAATAGGCAAAGGTCAATCAGATGGAAAATATCTTCCAATACCACCTTATCGTTTTCCTTGGAATGGAATAATAAGCCAACATTTGGTCAGTCCTGTCAATCCCTGACATATATTTATTGCAATCCAACACGCACTGAGGCTTCACCACTTTCAACTTCCTTTTGTTTTCAAATTCCACCATTAGATGTTTGTGTTTGGTAGAAATCATATTCACTGTTCTCTTGTCTCTCCACCTTGTAACTAATATAGCACCCTTTCTTTTCCATAGTGATTCTCCTGGCTTCAGCTTACGTTTCATTAGTTCAGAAGGATTACCCTTTCTTCTTTTTCTCAAAGTTCCTACGAGCACTGTTTGATTTTTGATCAAATCCTGCGCCAAAGAAACACTTGTGTAAAAATTGTCCAAGTAAACTTCATGTCCTTTATTCATATAATCTTTCAGCAGTTCTTTTACAACTGCAGATGTATGAGCGCCTCCAGTTGCGTCAACCAAAGTTCCTTTCCCTACATAAATAATTGCATTTAAAATGAACCCGTCATATGTTGTAAGTTCATACACTTTGATGCCATATTTATGACTTGTTAGTTATGTACTGCTTGAACAGCAAACGACCCCTCCATGGTATCATAGACTCGTCTATAGATAACTGCTTTACAGGACTTACAACATTCTTGATATTATTTATCACTTTATCCAAAATTGGTTTTATTTTATACAAACGTTCAGACTTGTCCACACTTTCATGATTTACGAAACGAAGATATCGTAATATTTCTTGAAACCTATTGCGTGACATAGTTTTCCCGAAGATAGGGTGATAATATAACAAATCAGTGCTCCACTGATTTTGTAACTGAGGGAAATGAATTATACCTGACAAACAGCAAAGTCCTATAAACTTGTTCGTTTCATTGAAACTTATGTCATTCCATGTCTTAGCTCTCTTTCTTCGCGTGCTTACATTTTGTGCAATTTTTTGTTGTCCCCGTCTGTTTGTTTCGTTTACGACAATATTCATTAAATCTTCATCGAAGAACAATTGAAAATATTGATAAGGTGTAGTCTCATTACCCAAGTTTGTATTTATTGTAGGATTTCAGGTAAATAGTACAGTAGGAGGATCATCTTCTGTATCTGTCCATTTATCACTCTCTCCACCTTCATCAGAAGTGGACAGTCTTCTAAGATTGGTATCATTATGTTCATTTTCGTCACTTTCATCAACATTTTGTGAAACAGTACCATTAGTTTCATTTTCAACAATATCTTCTTCACTATCCTCGGCGTACTCGTTTGCGTCAAAATCTTTATCCTTGAAACTATCATCGCTTGAAAAATCTTCATATTCTGATTCTATTTCAGACATATGTTCCGCAAAATATCCCAACTCAGTGTTAGTAAGAATCCTTCCATAACCTTGTTTGTTTGGTTGTTTACGCGTATTATCTCTACTACAACTAAATAAAAAATAAACTGCGATATCCGATTTAATTTACGCATATCATTTACATACCCCGTTACAGATTCATTATCCATTTTTAGGTAAAAATGTTGAAATCACGCCATCACAATTCAGATACAAAAATCACAATGCACTAAAACACTAGAACATAAACTCCTAACTGCAAAATTTCCAACTACGTCTTGGGCGAAATCTATTCTAATTTACGTAAAAGTGCAGAAATCTGCAAAGCAAATGTTCTACATACTCTAATAAATCTGTAACAAAGTTGAAATTTGATGAATTTGGTGGAAATATGGCGCCATCTATTCTAGTTAGAAAAATCACTCTCAGATGGATAAAGCAAAAATTTTTGATTACTATCCCTACAGACCGTAAGGTTTACCTACAGGTCCAATAAAATTTTACCTACAGGTCCAATAAAATTTTAAAGCATATAAAAATGCATAGTAGAAACCGTCCAGTAAACTGGACGCAGACTCCAGGCAAAAACCTTGCTGTCCAGTATACTGGATGACGGGAGTCAACGTGTTAACTGTTGGATCCCTATTGAGACTACCTTTCACGAGTGCCATCGTTGTTTTTTGCGTTGCTATTTTCATTTTGTTGGTGGTGCACCATATTTGAACCTCCTCCATGAGGAGATTTGCTTTCCGCTCTATGTCGGCTCTCGACTGCCCTTCAGTGATGATTAGTAGGTCATCTGCGTAGGCTACAGTTGCTGTCAGTTGATCGAGACTATTCATTCTTTCTAAGAGGCTTTCCATAACTACGTCCAAGAAAACTGGTCCAAGTATGGACCCCTGTGGGCATCCTTTGGTGACATGCTTTGTTACTCTTTCGTTCAGGCACCTCATCGTCACGTACCTGTCTTGGCAATAACTGCGCAGTGTGTTGTATATTTGCTTGCTACATTCTGTCTTTTTTATTTCCGAGAATAATGTCGGCCACCATAGATTATCGAATGCTCCCGATGTCTATAAATATGGCAAGTGCATATTTAGAATCTATGTTTGAGATTGTTTATAATGCTATGTTTATTGCATCGTCCGTAGACCTCCCCAGTCTGAAGACATATTGGATGAAGTCCTTTGACTTCTCTGTACCTCGAAAGTCTCTCGCTCAGTATTCTCTCTAGGCACTTCCCTAGAGTATTCAGCAGTGATATTGGCCTATAGGACTTTGGACTCGATATATCTTTTCCCTCTCCTTTGTAGATAATAACTATCTCTCCTTGTTTCCAGATGTTGGGGAAGACTTGTTGCTTGAAGCATTCGTTGTATACCAGCCTCAGATCCGGTAGTATTACTTCCAGAAGTGCTTGTAACACCTCTGTCTGTATCCCGTCCGGGCCTGGTGCCTTTCTACGTTTGGATGCCATTATCGATCTGATTATTTCATTCTCGTTTATTTCCTCTTCTTGTCGTGGATTGTCATAACTGGTAATCATGTTCCTTCTGATGTTCATTTGTGTTGGTGTTTCATTTTGCAACGTGTCCCCTGGTAGTAGTAATCATGTGACCGTATCCTTCCAATTTTTGGTCGTGTTCCCATCTGGTGTCCTTAGGGTGGAGAAGGTAACAGGTGACCTCATTTTCTCGAAAACTATCTTATAGGGCGTTCCCCAAACATCTGTTTGGAGACTTTCCTCCACAAACTTCTAACAACTTTCTATTTTTCTTTCCCATATCTTTTGCACGTATATTGCCTTATGGGCTCTGTATATGTCTAGGTTGTTTTGCCTCTGCTCTGGGTCTACAGATCTTTGGTATATCTTTCTCTTACTCCTCGCCATGTTTTTGACCTGCGTCAGCTCCTCTGTCCACGGTCGTTTGTTGATAGTTTGTTGGTATCCTTGATCCGCGGGATTGATGCGTTCATGGCCCTCTTTATTTTAGTTGTCAGTTTCTTCGCCATTGTGTGGGGATCCGATCTTTGTATTGGGTCCTGTGCTACGTATTTTTGTTTCAGAAGGGTCTAATTTGCTTTTTATAAATTGTATTTTGGAATCGGGTTGTAATCACTATGTGTAATCGATCCTGGACTGGTCCCGGATTAAAACCAATAATGAAACGATCTCTTAATATTCCTTCAATTTCTCCAGCAGTAAATTCGCAATGTACTGCTAAACTTCGCACTCTTGCTGCCCATTCATTAGCGGATTCCTCAACCCTTTTCGAACTATTAAAAAATTTGTATCGTGCCGCAAAAGGTGATAAGGATGATTTAAAATGCGAATTTAATAAAGATATTAATTCTTCATAAGTCTTAGCCTCAGGTGCTGCCGGTAAAGCCAAATTATACATTAATTTGTATGCCTCTTCACTTAATGAGTTTAGAAGAATTGCACGTTTACGTCCACCGTCCGTAATATTATTTGCAATGAAATAATTTTCCAATCGTGGCTTGTATAATGTCCAGTCACTATTTACACTAAATTCACGCAAACGTCCAACAAGTTCACTGGAATCGCCCATTTTCTTTCTTCTACAACTGCACTTATGTCTCTAGTTTGTTTATCCTCGTCGCCACTGTTATATTCTTGAGTCAGAATATGAGAAATAATGCAGCAGACAATTAACATACATTTATTTTTTAAGTCTTTTATGACAGATAACAATTATTCATTTTTCTTCAACGACAACTTACTACAAAAAATACTAATATCAAAATCCTGTTATCTTAGATAAATACATTACACTATGTTCCAATGTTTGGGAATTGTGTATGCACATGAGGATCAGATTATGATCTCCGAGTGATTTTTTTCTCCACTTTCCAATCGGTAATCCTTCCAGAGAGTTTCGTGTTTGCCATGGTCACATCAATATTATTACCCACTCCAGCTCTATTTTGAAAGGTGGGAGGCTGATTTGGCTTGTTGAGAATTTCCAATCCCATTTCATTTACCAAGTCCTCTATAGCCTCTCCTCTCTTGTCCGTTGTATGACTGTGCCACAACGGGGATTTTGCGTTTATGTCCGCAGCTATTAGCATGGGGGGGTTTGAGTAGTTGTTCAAGGCATTTCTGGTTTTTTGTATTTTTGTATCCTCGCTGAATTGATTGGTCAATACAATTTTTCCAATTTCCGATACAATCTCCACACTTACGCAGTGTTCATCTGTGTGCTGGACTAGTGTCGTCACAGTAAAGTTCTTGTTAAAAATTGTAGTTGCCGCTTTGGGGTTTGGCCCTGAGAGTATTGTACGCGCAGTATGTGGCATACTCGGCACTATTCCTCCCCTTGTGTACGGCTCCTGTATGCAGACAATGTCTAGTCGAAGTTGTTCTGCGACTTTTCCTATCTCCTGCATCACAGAAGCGCTTTTGGGAGCATTCAATTGTCCGATTTTGATCTTTTTATTAACGTTTTCAGCCATTAATGCCTTACATAAGTGTAGCAATCCGGCCAGTTTTTAGTGTGGTCAAAAAGCTAGTCTGCCATGCGCATGGACATATTGTTACGAGCTTGGGGCTCGGGGGTTGCGTAGCCCAGGGTTGGAAGGGAGCAACAGGGGTTACTGTACACTAACACATTAAGAGCAACAAAGATTACCTTTATTGTCTAAAAGTTTAGAGACACAGATCACTGTACTCCTCCGAAGACGATCAGATAACTGATAATTATTACAATAAATGCATGATTTATATATTAAAGATGTACGTGATGTCATGACCAAAGGTCCACGAAATTCGATGGACACGCGTAGTTACTAAGCCGGAAAAGATGTTGTCAGGATTTCTTACGCGGTTACCAATTCATTTAGATCGCAAGCTAATTGTTTTTCGTTAAACTAATTACACATTGCCCCAGTTATTTTACTTATGTTGCTAACTCTGCAAGTTCAGTGTAATGGCTCGGTGCTTGCTGAGCGTGCAGGTCTGCAAATAACTCGGCATTACGAAAATACTTTTCTTTTTAAATTAATTAGTAAATTACAAATTTCTCGTAATCGTGACAATATTGAAGATATGTTTCCTAGAAGTTAAAGATTTCTTCTCTTTTATTGAAGGTTTTGTGTTCATCAGCTTTTGTTGATAGACCGTTATACCTTAGCTGAATTACGTCCACCGCCTCTGGTGTTGGGAATGCAATGCTGCCCCCGCTTGGGTATAACTTCCGTACGACGTGCCTCAATGCCGTCATAAAAGTGTTTGGATCCTCCATTCGACTTAATCTTAGAGCTACTTCTATCTTATTGTATACGTTATTACTAACACTAGTACTACTTACAATATGGTGTACATTACTATACTATGACTACTTACAGTATTATTTTCGTTTGCTTCTGGAGCGTTCATCCTGGCTGTACTATCGCGCGGTGGGGATTCTTCCTGATTCCTGGTTCCTGGTTCTTCCTTGGTGTCCTCCTTAGGAGACTCCAGATCTTCCACTTTTTCCACCTCCATGTGCGTAGGACATTCTTTCTCAGTGCATTTCTTCCCTCTTGTTGTATATGGGATGCATCTCGCCGGTCTATTCTTGTCTAAGCATTCTGCTTTTTTGTGCTCTTCTCGTCCGCAGTGTCCTCATATTTCCTTTTCTTGTGTGCAGTGTTTTGCCACATGTCTCAGGTCTTGACACTTCATGCACCTTGGGACCATATACATTTTTTTTACATTTAACACCACTTATCTATAATAACCACGCACCTAACTATTTAATCCCGGTCGTAATTTGTTGAAAGTAGAAGTGCACTTAGCCGTGCGGAGGATTTTTATTACGGCCAGCTTGCCGGGACCCCCGCTTCGTTAGCCGTCCCTACCTCGGGGAGGTGGCACTCTCTTCCTTTATATTGACTTAATCTATTTACATTTGTGCTATGTTTTTCCTATCTAACTTACTCTCTACTTAACCTACAACTTAATGGCTAACCTATGTCTACCAGGTCTTGTTCCACTATGTAACTCTTATTTTCACTATTACTTACATTAATACTAACACTAATTTTACCTTAATCACTAAGTCTATTATAAGTCTCTCTGTGGTTGGAGGTCCTTAATGCTTAGTTGCCTCCTATAGTTTTAACCATCACTCACTTTTGTTTAATTTGTCACTTTTGGTTTTTTATTCAGTATATCTCATTGTCACTTACTTATAATCAATTAATTTTAGACTGGCATTCCTGCTTCTGCTGGATTCCAGCTGCATGCAGGCTTCAGCCTTTATTGATCCTTTTGTGGGTTTCCTACCTATTTCCTCTGCGTTGTTGATATCTGCCCAATTCATACCAGGTCAACAAGCTTACCATGTATCTCGATGTCTTGTACGTTGGACAGTAATGTTTGTATTGTTCTCCCATTGATTTGCTGCCTCAAGCGGATTATATCTTCCGTAGCTCTAGCTGTACATTCCAGTACGACGTGCTCAGGCGTTCCATTTTCATTCCCACACTCACAAGTCGGAGTGTCCCTCATTCCCATTCGGTGAAAATGTGATGGATAAGGCCCATGTCCGGTGAGGAAGTGCACCATCCCCTTTAAGGGTTGAAGATAGTCGATGTTATTCCTGTGCGCTATGCTTGGGAACAGCGTTTTAAGCCTAGCTCCCTTTGTTCCTTCTTCCCATTCATGTTGCCATTCGCTAGCTATCATATTCCAGACTTCCTGCTTTGTTTCCGCATGACTCCCTAGTATTTTGTTTACCTGATCTTGGCGATGGTACTTCAGCCAGTACAAGGCTGCTCTTCTTCGTATCTCGAGATCCATCGGCAGGGTAGCCGTTACCATCGCAAGTGCCTCCAGAGATGTTGTTCCGAAGGCACCTGTTATCCTAAGTAGGACGCCTCGCACCGTACTCCAGTATTGTGGTCGTCACGGTGTTTATGTAGACCCTAGCCGCATGGAGCGGTATTTTGTAATTTCTCGTGGAGAGGCTCATAATCTTATGCATGACGTTCCCAGCCTTCATGCAGGCCCATTGTATGTGGCTTAAGTAAGTCCTTTTTCCATCAATGATTATGCCTAAATACTTATTGGAATCTTTCGTGCGAATCGTTTGGGACCATATACAGTGAGAATCTTGTAACGCTGTACATACACGAAAATTACGTGATCAGATAATAACGTATGTCCAAATAAATTTCTGATAAAAGTAGGCCATGGAAGATAAATTATTACATTATTTACATTAAAATACTCTCCAGTTCTTGAGTAGTTAAGTAAAATTGAAGTTTAATTGGCCACATCTTACAGCTTGATATGTCACTAACTTCAA
Organism: Dorcus hopei; assembly: GCA_033060865.1. Taxonomy (NCBI): domain Eukaryota; kingdom Metazoa; phylum Arthropoda; class Insecta; order Coleoptera; family Lucanidae; genus Dorcus; species Dorcus hopei. The sequence continues at coordinate 201,599 of CM065419.1, read as the reverse complement.
AAACTGCTTGGTGTTGTAGATTTTTACACTTTCATGACCTACCTTCATCAAAACTAACGAAACTCCATTATTTTACAATAAATCAAAACAACAATTTAATTCAATCTGACAATTCAAAATCAGTAGTGTCATTACTAATAACGCACGGTAACCACGGCGAATGAAATAAATTTGGAAATAATAATGTAATAAAGCTTCCGTTGATAAATAATTACTATGTGCAGTCTTATAAGGTTCTCAGTGTATATTAGAAAGCCATTTGGGATTCAACTGCTAAAAAACTACTAAAGATAAATGTTTGATGAAGTGCATTTACGACAGGTTATGTTAAATATCAGTTTGACATTTGTTTGTACCGTCAGGAACCGGAAACATCATGAACAAGCATAATATAACGCAAGCATTAATTTGACTTCGCAGTGTTCGCTAGCGCCAGACGCATACAATTCGTGACGTGAATGTCTTCTTTCCTAATTTCCATAGTATGACAAGAGTTTTCAAGATATAAATTTTATGGGACAAAACTTTTTAGTGGGTGATTCAGCTTGTCCAAATTTGATGTGGATAGTTACTCCATTTCGTAATAATGGTAGATTAACACAAAAGCAAAAAGAATTTAATTATCGGATTTCTGCTACTCAAGTTGTTATTGAAAATGTTTTTGGACTCCTAAAAGGGCGATTTCGAAGATTACAGAAATTATGTAATGTAGATTTGATGCTCTGTTCTGAAATTATTCTCTCTGCATGCATACTTCATAACTTATGTTTACATGAATATGATAGTATAGAGCTATAGACACATGCTCAGAAGATTTTAATCAGCCAGAAGGTATTGTAGCTGTTAATAGTAATATCGCAGAAAATACTGCTAGGCAACAGCAAGTTTTCAATAAAATGTTTAACATACCGGGTGGAAAGTTTCAAACCCGAACATAGGAAACTTGCATTGAAAAGTACGTTTATGGAGATTGCTGCTCGCCATTTAAATGTACAGAAATGGTAATGGTCTTAAAAGAAAGAGAAAATTATGACCAATATTACTGAGCTAAAATTATTGCTATTATTGTTATTAATTTCGTGAAAATTAAATTTTTAAATTTCATAAGAAAAATTTAGTTTGCTTATATCAGATTTGAAACCTTCAATTATTTCCTATTAATTGAAAATTATTTATACGTCACTCAAAATGTACCGAGTAATTATTTAGATCAAGAAAGAATTTTTATTTTAAAAATCTTTTACAATGGTGTTGAGCTTCGGACAGTACGAAATTTCAAAACTTAACGTTGAAACTAATTCATAATTTACAAGAGGTGTTCAAACAAACCACCATTTTGTACTAAACAATACCCTAACCGATTATAAAAACAATTCCGAACATTAGCCAATTGTCTGTCTGTTAATAAACGGCATTCGGTAGTAATTGATTCCCATAGAGAATCGAGATTTTCATGTCTCTTTTTATAAATTTTGCTCTTGATATGGCCCCACAAGAAAAAATCACACGGTGCCAAATCAGGAGATCTGGCTGGCCAATTTATAACTCCACCGCGTCCAATCCAATGATCAGGAAAAACAGCATCTAGGTAGTTTCTTACTTCCATGCTGAAATGGGCTGGACACCCATCATGCTGAAACCAGACCTCTTCATTAGGGCGTGCAATCTCTTCTAAAGCAGGACCAATATCATCAATTAGAAGATTCAAATACAATCCGGAGTTTAAATTTCCTAAAATTTTGAACGGCCCAATAATTCTGTTATTGTAAATCCCTGCCCAAACATTAATTTTCTGCGGATATTGTGTTCTAGTATTTAAGTTTAATCGAGGACTTTCTTGTGCCCAGTAACGAGAATTTTGTACATTAGGTTCATTATTCAGAGTAAAGGTACATTCATCCGTAAAACATATTAAGGATAAAAAACTTCTGTCGCGATTTATTCGCTTTTGCATTTCTTCGCAAAATACTCTCCTACTTTCCTCATCAATTTCAAAAATTTCTTGATGACGATTGAATTTGTAGGAATGATATTTATGTTTTTTTAAGATATTCTTTACAGTAGTGTGAGATACATTGCATTCTTGAGCAATGTACCTGCTACTGAAAGTTGGATTAACATTAATCATTCTCAGCACCATTTCTTCCAGTTGCGCGTTATTTCTTCTTCGATTGCCTAACAAAGATTGATTTATTTTATGATTATAATTAACAAAAATAATATTATCACGTACCACCCCTTTTCTTCGGAATGACACTACCTGTTTCTTCAAACCGCTTTATTATGGCGTGTATTGTCGACACAGAAGGTACTGGTTTGTCGTCGAATTTTACGGAAAATAAATCCCGTACTGTCCGAAGCCCAACACCGCTATAAAATGTTTTCAAAATAAAAATCCTTTCTGGATCTGTGTAATTATTCATGACACTTTTTGAGTGAATTATTTTCAGTTAAGAAAATATTTGAAAGCTTCAAATCTGACAAAACTTTATCGGTTGGTTAATTTCCATAGTGATGGAAACTAAATTTTTCTGATGAAATTTAAAAATTTAATTTTCACGAAATTATTAACAATAATAGCAATAATTTTAGCTCAGCAATATTGGTCATAATTTTCTCTTTCCTTTAAGACCATTACCATTTCTGTACGTTTAAATGGCGAGCAGCAATCTCCATAAACGTACTTTTCAATGCAAGTTTCCTATGTTCGGTTTTGAAACTTGCCACCCGGTATAAATATATTTATTATAAAAAGATAAACTATACATATTTGTTTAAAAGTAACTTTATTTATGTTTAAGTATTGATCACCAAGAACAAAATAAATTGTACATAACAGTCTGTATTAAAAATAAATAGGAACTTCTTTGATGTGAAAAAATAAAAAGTTAGTACCTAACATATCAGTTTTATTTTCTAGAGCCTAAAGAAATAAAGTATACTTCAAAGTAATAAGTTCTTTCCTATTAAGAAATAAATAATTTAATACTGTAACAAATAAAAAAAAAACAAAAACAAAATAAGCATTCTAATTTTTTTGTTCATTTGGATTATTTAAATAACGCTCTAAAAGTTCAAGTTTCTTTTCTTCTATTTCAATTTTTTCTTTCTCCATTTGCATTCGTTCGTTATGTCTTACTTGTCGTTTTTCATATTCTCTTTTTTTAGCAAATACATACTGACGTCTGATGCGTTTCTCACTTAGCCTTTTTATATGATCTTCGTTTATTTTCATACTTTGTACAGTGCTGTTTGTATTGTTTCCTGAATTAGGAGTTTCAGTATGGTTAGATGAACCTTCTGATTCATGTAATACGTCATTATTTGCACTATTCTCTACATCACTAGAATTTAGAGAATGTGAACAAAAATTACTGAGCTGTTGCTCTAGTATGTCATCAATCACATCAAAAAATTTAACCCTTCGTTAGTGTGGTGGGGTATGTCATACCCCAACACCGGATCTTACAGTTCTAAAATAAATGTTTAGTAAACTAGTGACCTGTAACGTTCAGTAGCTGAAAATTAACATAAGTCTGACTAAACAGGCCCATTGTCGACTATTTTCAAAGATTTTGTTCGACGTAAACCTTCTCAAAAGTTTGTTGAGGTATCACATACCCCAGAACACTACTAGTGTAACTTTTTGTGTATATCGGTTTTGCAGGTAAATGATAAATATTTTATCACAAATTCTTTGAAACGGACACTGAATATGCGCACTAACACTTAACGTTTCGCCGTTGTTCGACAGCTTCGTCAGATGTGAAAAAAGTATTTACTTCTTACTATTAGCATTTTCGATTGACCGCACTAGTGCGCACTCAGAATATTTTCATCTCGTGTTATTACATGAGGTTAAAAGAAAATGCAAATACATTGAGTGCAACCAGTGCAGATGAATCGAAAACGCTATAAGTCTTTTTGGAAGCTGAATTAACATTGTTTCCAGTTAATGTTTATATTTTTCAAATAAAAATTTTCAGAAACCATTTATTTGTTCTATTTGACTTACAAATAAGCAGAAAATTATATTTTACCATTGAAATTACCCAATTGTCAAATTGTGTTTTGTTTTGGGGTATGGTATACCCCAGAACACTAATCATGTAATTTTTTTCCACCACACTAACGGAGGGTTAAAGCGAGGTGATGACATCCCAGTGCGAGTTTTAATGTCTTTCGTTTTATTATAGCTACGAATTAAGCTTTTCCATTTATTTTTAACTTTTTCTGTGGTTACATTGCAGCACGTACCAGAGTTACCAACCTGATCGCACTGATTTTACTTGCGGATATCACTGATGTCAAGGAATTAGGATGATGAAAATATTTTGATGATTGATTATGCCTGTTGGCGTTGACCATGAGCATGGTAGTAGTGGGCGTATGCGGAAATGTGGCGGAAACGCAAGCAGTGCATACCAACGTAACGTCAAAAGTCAAAATGATGATACATCCACCACACGACGTTACATGTCCCACCAATCTAAGCTGAGTTAGCGATACTGCTTGCCATGAGAAATACTTTTACCTTATATTAGTTAAAATTATTGTAGAATTTTCTTTAATTATTGTGAAATGGTAAACATAGTAAAATTATTGTAGAACTAATTGTAGTTCTAATTAATAATAATTGTATTAAGTAGGGTTGGCAACACTGGCCCGTACTAAGCGAGTCATTAGCAAAATTTTCAGACAGTTTTTTGTTTCTTAGGATGTGTTAAATCATCTTTATGATTTTTGAAAGATTCTCTTAATTGGAGTGTCTCATTGTAATTCCAAACAGTACTACAGTTACCAGAAGAACAATTATCTCCTTCAAATTGTTCATTTTGATTTTCATTATTATTTTCTCTTCCAATTGGCTCTGCTGTACATCTTGCATTGAATAGTAAGCTGCTTGCAAATTGTTCATCTGAAAAGAATTATTATTAAACGTGACAATCGACTGTTACTAATATATTTAAGGCCTCTTAAATTACCTTCATGTGCTCTGAGACAATCTTCTTCGCTCAGTAATAACTTGTATGTCTGCTGACTTTCAGGGTCAAACAGTTGTAAAATTGGAATAATATTCAACCTGCTGCTCTCCTGCTGACTTGTTGATTAGGATGAGGGCTCTTGGTGCAATTTGTAATTTTTCCAAAATTGATTAAGACAGAAAAAATTTCACTTTCGTACTTACAATGACCTTATGAGTTCAAAAAACAAAAATAATAGTACTAAATAATAAATGCGTGTGGTTAGAAAATAACTATAAACAGCCGAAAATTTTAACTCTAAATTAATTAAAGTAAAATTCTTTGTCACTTCAAAAATAACGAAGGAGTTTCGAACTCAATCCTAATGTAAACAATTCCCAGGCGAATTAGCCCAAACATCCTCCTTAGCGATTCAGATAGCGCTAAAATAAATATATTCGCCGATAACGGACCACTGAATATGTGGTAACAGACCCACGCGAGACAAAGCGAACGGTTAGAAAAATTGGATAACTAGCCTAACGGTTATACAACTTAAGTCACTTCGGTGCCCAAAATTTGCGATTTGGATAATAGTTGAACGGTTAGCCGCGAGAGCGCAGCATCTCTCGAGGGAAAAATATTGAGAGAGGGAGAATTTCGAATTTATAAACAATGGCCCGAGGGAGAGAGGAGTTTCAAAAAAATTAATTAATGTTCACCGAATCATCTTCGCAAACACTTACGTTCCCCTTTTGTGGCATTCAAATTTTACTAAAATGTTTTAAAGTATTTTATTTCGTCCTAATTAATATTTTTATGTGCACCGTCTAAAGTTTTATTTAAATTAATGTTCGCCTGGCCTCGGTATAAGAATTTTCACCTACATTTCGTCTTAAGCAAACGTTCTCTTTTCTTTTCAAAAAACCCTTTGTTCTACGGTCATTATTGTGTTTTTGTTAACTTAACCAAAATTTAAATTGCAATACTCGCGCGGGTGTGGTCTGAATTTAATCAAAATGTGAGTGCAAGGAACAAGAGTAGTATTACTGAGGCGGTTCCAGATCACCTTCAAATGACCTCTAGGTGGATGGACATGTCCTCTGCAGCGACCGCTAAAAAAGGAAGGTCATGAGTTCTTCAGAGAATATAGGTCTTCACGTGTTTTCTTCGTGTCTACAATGACCAGAATTGTTGACTAGGGGTGTGGTTGTACTTCAGGGTGTTTTGAAAGAAGTGAATGACCGATTTTTTTTTTATTTTAATATGTGTAGACGCAGGGCGAGCCTGCATCGTGCGGAAGTCTTTAAAGAGATTAGCAACGGGGTTGTATCTAGAAGGAAGCTGTGTGTGTTTGTTTCTTCATGCAGAAATATTTTTTTAATTTTTAAGTCAATGAACTTTGATAATGCAAACTTTGCGGAAATAGTCTGAGGAATTTCTCGAACGCTCGAAATACTTTTATCGTTCTCGTGTGTCAATGAAATTGCAAATTTTGCAAACAATTTTGCAAGGTGAACGATAAAATATATTTTGTGAATGTATTGATTGATTTTACATTTATTTTTCTGTAGATATTACAAGAAAATAATTTTAAGGATGTATGGCAAAGAACTTCTTTTGCTTCTCAAGAAAAGGTGAAATAATTTGTGGACATGTACATTAGGGTGGGTCAAAAAACCAAACTTTGAGATAATATTACCTAATAGCAAAATTATGTTGTCTTTTAGTGATATTATGACACCTACGAAATATTTTTGAATTTAATTAATATTTAGAGGGTGCGCTTTACGTTTGAATTTTTGAAATTATACAAGAAAGGCCATATAGTATGCCATGAAAAGTTCGTATTTGTAATAATAATAATAACAGAGTTATCATCAAAACTGTATACTAAAAGGGCAAGAGAAGATGAATAAAATTAAAACTCGAATCTCGCAGCAATGCCTAAATTCTATAGCAAGAAAGATTTCAATATTGAATGATTTTCATTAATTTTTCTGTTGTATTATTTTTTTAATTATTAGTAAATGATTATTTTATTCTAAAAACCCTATTTTCCTTGAGACATTTATGTTATATGACCACTGGAATATATTCAAGTTATTCGTATTTCTAAGGCAAAGCGCAACCTGAAGATGAGGTGCTATTTACTTTAAATTCTAGCATTACAATGTTTTCATGTAAAGGCAACATATTTGCTATTAAAAATCAAAAACGCAATATTCGCTTTTTTCCATACAAAAATGACCCACCCTAATGTACATACCAACAGGTCTTTGTAGTTTTCGTTTTAAAATAGAATGGTATTCTTTTGCTGCAGACCGAAACGTTTGAAGTTAATAAACTTCGATAATGCAAATTTCACAGAAACATATGACCTTTTTTATCTAATGAAAGACAATTTTGGGCACACATGATACGGACGGCTTTCAGGGTTAGTTCGTGAGCATGTGGGATCGCAAATAATTAAATAATCAAGGAATATTAAATCTTGTAAACGATTAGATTTACACAATATAGTAGTTAAGGTGTTTTTAAATAGGCGCCACCAAATTTTTAAAAGAGGGAAATTTGGAAACTCTTTTTTATTAATATTAAATAGAAATAGAAAGAAAACACCAGACGATTTGATTCTAATGGTGTCTTTAATATTGTTGATTTGTTTTGAAATTGTTTCAATGAATAATATAAACAAATAAAAAAAATTTATAGCGGAAAATTTTAAATATTTGATGGTTAAATAATTAATTAATATATTGTATTGAAACATAAAATCGAAAGGATACCTCATGAAGCTTCAAACAACAAAATCTTGGTAATTACTTAAAGTAAATTATCTAATAAATGCTTGAAAATTTTCGATAGCAACAAATAGAAAAGTATGATATAAACATGTATTTAAATTTAAATTAAATGTTCAAAAATTTATAGTCATTAACTAGAGATATTAAAATGGATTTCAGATTAATTCGATTCATAAGCAGACCGTATCGATCGTTAAAATTTAAGCAAAGAACTTTTAATAAAAACCTGAATTTCACGGGTAGCAGAAGAAACATCGGAGGACGGACCTTCGAGCTTGCTTGACGGAAGCGGCTTGGATTCTAACGGGTGTTAAATTTATCCCATGGTGTGTCCAGGGCTTCGGGTCTCGAAAATGAAAGAACAATCGCTGATGGTTACTGGCACCGCCGACTGGCTGAATTAAATTTTCATGCTGAACCTCGTGTAGCCGCACGTGGCTAATTTTACATAGATGGGTAAAATTCTTGCTTTTTCTTACGGATGACTGCTACTGAGTTAGGTCTTTGAAAGTTTAAGGATCATCTTATTAAATCCTGGAATCTCCAGTTACGAAAACTTCCGTCCAAAAAAAAAACCCTGCGATAAAAGGAAATCGTAGGAACGTGGTCATCGAATCCGGGGCGGACACGAAGAAATAACAAGTGGAAATCAAAAATTATAATCTAATATAAATATTAATCAATTCGAAGAAAATATGTATTAGATTAATGGAAAATTACTATTGGAATATTTATTGTCAAAATAAAGGTTACAAACAGAAAAACAAAAAAATTTGCAAGCGCATGTATTTTTAGAATACATTATATTTTCATAATTAAAGCAGGTTGTTGCCGTGTTTGAATATCCCGTCACTTCGCTGTAGCCCAAACAGCGGGCATTCGCCAGACCGTGTGTAGACCCCGGACACATGCGCATTACGATAAGATACAGTTCACTCATACCATGTGTTAAGCATGTTAGTTGTTCTTTAATAAACAAAAATAGAACAAAATATGCAGTGTTTTTTATAACAAAAGCAATCAACATCATTTTGGTCAGCTTCGAGCAGGATCAACGAAAGAAAACGTAAGATTTTCAAGAATAAAAGCAACGAAGGTGGTGGTGTGCATTGGTGAACACGTGGAAGGCAGCGAGGACATCCAGGGTGCAACGAGTCGTAGGAAAACTGCAAACACAGCATTTTCCGTGAGTACCTATCCTTGTTTCGCTTTACCTACCTGTTTCAACCTGCAAAATGGAAAATTCAGAGAAATTAACACGTAAAGCGGTAGTATTAAACATAGTTTAACGGCATTCAAAACGCATTTATCGAAAGTAGAAGGAAAAGAGCAAACCTCGAATGTGATATTTTTAGAATTACGCGAACGGGTTTTAAGACTAGAAGTAGTATTTCAGGAATTTTGTGAAGTACAAACGGTCATTGAGAGCTCATGCGACGACGATAAAATCGGGTGGAGCAATACATTGAGAGGGAATCATTCGAAACGTCATATTTTTCGGCCATTTCAAAAGCAAAGGCGTTAATCAGCAAGGGTGAAAATGATTCAAAGTCGGTATCCGGTAATTCGGGTGATTCGGTACAATCAATGCGATCGGTGAACTCAGTTACTGGTTCCAATAGCGGTAACTTAAATCGCGTTAAGTTACCCACAATACAGCTACCTAAATTTTCTGGCAATTACGAAAATTGGTTAGAGTTTAGAGACACATTCAAATCACTAATACATGCTAATAACGGGTTGAGCAATATACAAAAATTGCATTATTTGAGGTCAAGCTTACAAGGTCAAGCTGCGCAGGTAATTAAAGCACTTGAAATTAGTGATGATAATTATCAGGTCGCGTGGAACTTAATTTGTGAACGTTACGACAACAAAAAGTTCTTGGTCAATAATCATGTAAAGGCATTATTCAGTTTACCGATTGTAAAGGTCGAGTCCGCATCGGAGTTGCGAAATTTGCTAGATGAATTTACCAAACATTTATTAGCATTAGAGATACTAGGGCAACCAACAGAACACTGGGGTACACTTTTATTACACATAATTCTTTCAAAACTTGACAATCAAACAAAACGTGAATGGGAGACAAGCAGGCTGCAAGGTGATGAATTTCCAACTGTTGACGACATAAAAACATTTTTGAAGGGCAGATGCGAGATTTTAGAAAGTCTAGAATATCAAAACACGAAAAAAGGGTACACTACGAACAAGCAATTCCAAAAAGGAATAAGTTCAGCAACAGCAGTCAACTTGGCGACCGTTAACGACAAAGTTTTAAGGAAATGTGTATTTTGCGATGAACAGCACACAATTTTCAATTGTGAACATTTTACAAAATTGAATCCAATGCAACGATCAGAGAAAGTTAGAGCGAAAGGGTTATGCTTGAACTGTTTAAAGAAGAATCACTTCAGAGATGACTGCAGAGCAGGGAATTGCAAGAAATGTGGAAAAAAACACAACACAATGTTACACTTTGAAAGACCAATCAATGAAAACAAAGTAGAGAGACCTGTCACCCCAGTCAATACAATTGCAGCAAATTACATAAGTGAAAGGGATCCAAAGGTACTTTTATCAACCGCTGTTGTGAAGATAAAGGATCACAAAGGAAACCAACATTACAGCCGAGCCATGATGGATTCAGGATCTGAAAGTTGTTTTATGACAAGCGAAATGTGCAAACGTTTGAACTTGAAAACAACTGAAATAAATCTGGCAGTTATGGGAATAAATCAAAAATTATCAAACATCACACACAAAACTGAAGTTCAGTTAACATCTTGTCAATATCCATACAGCACCAAAATTACATGTTATGTAATTGACAAAATTACAGAAAATGCAAATTTCAATACATTTGATACTTCGATATACGACACACCAAAGCACATTAAATTAGCAGACTTCAACAATTTCTTGACGACAAACAAGATTGACATTCTGCTTGGTGCCAATATTTTCTGGGAGTTATTATGTCCAGAGAGACACAAATTGGGAAACAACAAACCATTACTTCAGAAAACCTTATTAGGTTGGATAATAGCAGGATCGTATTACCCAAACAACAAATTTGCAAGGACTACGAGATGCAACTTTGTAACGAATCTAGAACTACAAAATCAACTAAAGGCATTTTGGGAAGTAGAAGAATATGCTGAACGAGAACGGTTGACATCAGAAGAAGCATACTGTGAAAGGAAATTTACAGAAACAACGAAAAGAAGTCCGGATGGTAGATTTATTGTCTCCATTCCATTTAAACAAGAAAAACCAGATTTAGGAGATTCGTTCATCACAGCAGCAAACCGATTTTACAATCTAGAAAGAAAATTTGAGAAAAACGAAGATTTAAAGCAAAGATACACAGCATTCATGCGAGAATATGAAGAATTGGATCACATGACAGAGATTCAAGATCCAATTACAAGTTTGAAGGAGAGTTATTACATACCACACCACGCGGTCCTGAAGGAGAGTAGTTCGACAACAAAATTAAGGGTCGTGTTTGATGCATCATGTAAAACATCGAATAACATTTCTTTGAATGACATTCAACATGTAGGGCCAGTCATACAAGACGAACTACTAAACGTACTTTTGAGATTTCGTACTCACCAGTATGCAGTAACAGCGGATGTCGAGAAGATGTATCGACAAATACTCATAACACCAGAAGAAAGGAATTGGCAACGCATTGTGTGGCGAGAAGACAGAAGTGAAGAATTGAAACAATATCATTTGAACACTGTAACATATGGAACAGCTTCGGCTCCGTATTTGGCAGTCCGATGCTTACAACAAACTGCTTATGACCACCGTGATGAACATTCCAGAGCAGCAGAAGTGATATTGAAAGACTTCTACGTGGATGATTTACTCACAGGCGCGAATTCTACTCAAGAAACCATCCAATTGTGTCATGACATTGAAACAATCTTGAAAGCTGTAGGGTTTCCATTAAGAAAATGGTGCTCTAACAATAAGGAAATTTTGAAGCACATATCTGCCAAAGAAGAACAAGAAGTATTGCAACTAGGAAGCCATGGCGAAAGAAGAACTTTAGGTTGTTTATGGATACCATCAAAGGATTGCCTGAGGTATGATGTACAAAACTTGGAAGGTCAGACAAACACAAAGAGAGAAATGTTGTCAACAATCTCCAAATTATTTGACCCATTAGGATTGGTGGGACCTTGCTTAATCATGGCAAAGATCATGCTGCAGGAACTTTGGTTGTATAAATTAAATTGGGATGATCCTGTACCTGAAAATACAAAAAGAAAATGGCATAATTTCAAAAAAGAATTAAAGATTCTGGAAGAACTAGAAATACCAAGATATGTGCCAAGCGTGGGATCTAAACGTGTAGAACTTCATGCTTTTTCAGATGCATCCGAAGCAGCGTTTGGCGCTTGTATTTACATAAGATCCATTTCTGACAATAACAGCATTTCCGTGAGGTTATTGTGTGCGAAGTCTAGAGTTGCACCAATAAAAAATATCACTATTCCCAGACTGGAGCTTTGTGCAGCTGTCTTGTCAACAAGGTTAGTCGCAAAAATAAATGCTTCGATAAACATCAAATTTGATGAAATATGTTACTGGACCGATTCGACAATTGTTTTGAGTTGGCTAAAAATTCCATCAGCTCGATTGAAGGTGTTCGTTGCTCACCGCGTAGCAGAAATTCAAGATCGAACCAATAAGGACAATGGGCACATGTTAAAACGAAAGACAACCCTGCCGATTTAATTTCAAGAGGCATTTGGCCCAATAAATTAAAAGACTCAATATGGTGGGAAGGACCGAAATGGTTAAGCTTATCAAGAACAGAATGGACTTCTACGTCACTCAACGAAGTAGAAACACCAGAATTGAAAACAGTTACATTAGCTACTGCGACACAAATAAAGGACAATGATTTTCCGTTTCATTATACTTCTTCATTTGTAAAATTACAACGAATCGTAGCATGGTGTTTTAGATTTTATAACAACTGTAAGGCAACACCGGAAAGCCGACAAATAGGAAACTTAACTACTGCAGAATTATCTCATTCGTTATTGCAATTAAGTAAAATATCACAGACAGAAAGTTTTCCAGAAGAATTAAAATGTTTAAGTAGTAGGGACAAGTACGTGAAGGAAAATCTGGCAAGTTTATCCCCTTTTCTTGATGATCAAGGTTTGATACGCGTCGGTGGAAGATTGAAAAATTCAAACTTCAATTTTGAAAAAAGACACCCGATCTTGATATCTGCCAAACATAACTTTGCGAAAATATTATTAGAACATGAACACGTTCGTTTATTACACGCGGGACCACAGCTCATGTTGTCATCAATACGGGAAAAATTTTGGCCAGTTGCTGGACGAAACTTGGCCAAAGCAATTTGTCACAAATGTATCAAATGTTTCAAGGCAAAACCGCCACAAACAAGTCAAATTATGGGAAACTTACCAATACACATCATGTAGCCGCATGACTTATCCTTCTTGCCACGGGCATAGATTATGCTGGACCTTTTTTTGTAAAAGAGGGAATTGGCGCGGGAAGGAAAACAATCAAATGTTATATTAGCTTATTTATTTGTTTCACTACAAAGGCTATACATTTGGAACCAGTAACTGAGCTTACTACTAACGCATTTATTGGTTATGTTTCGTAGATTCATTTCGAGGCGGAAAACCTTCATGTGTACCGGACAACGGTACAAATTTCGTTGGTGCAAAATCTGCTTTGAATGAATTGGGTAAATTCTTAATAAAAAACGATGAAACCTTGTCTAATTCATTTATTGATGAATACATACAATGGCACTTCATTCCTGCAAATAGTCCCCACTTCGGAGGTCTATGGGAGGCCGGTGTAAGGTCAACAAAGCATCACTTAAGGAGGGTAATAGGTACGGCTTTAGTTACATTTGAAGATTTTCTTACTGTACTAGCGCAGGTTGAAGCAGTGTTAAATTCCCGACCTTTGCATCCAATGTCAACATCTCCTGACGATTTCGAACCCTTAACCCCATCACACTTCCTGATTGGTAGAAGTGCAGTAGCAGCTCCTGATCCAGACCTGAAGGATAGGGCAGTCAATCGTCTGTCACGATTTCAACACGTGCAGCAAATCACTCAACACTTTTGGCAGAGGTGGTCACTGGATTACATTTCTCAACTGCAACAACGCAAGAAATGGACAAAGCTTCAGATCAATGTCAATGTTGGAGACCTTGTTCTAATAAGGGAAGATAACTTACCTCCGTTAAAATGGAAACTAGGTCGCATTGTCTTCGTCCATCCAGGCAACGATAGTGCAGTGAGGGTGGTTTCAGTGAAAACTCCAAGTGGCATAATAAAGCGTTCTGTGACGAAGATTTGTCCACTTCCAGCTAACTCATCGCAGAAGGCTGAAACATAGAACTATTTATGTTTATAATACTTACCTATTGTTAGTTTTTACTTAACTGTTTATTGAAAGTTCCTTTCAAGGCGGGGAGTATGTTGCCGTGTTTGAATATCCCGCCACTTCGCTGTAGCCCAAACAGCGGGCATTCGCCAGACCGTGTGTAGACCCCGGACACATGCGCATTACGATAAGATACAGTTCACTCATACCATGTGTTAAGCATGTTAGTTGTTCTTTAATAAACAAAAATAGAACAAAATATGCAGTGTTTTTTATAACAAAAGCAATCAACATCACAGGTGAAACTGCAATTCTTTGCTATTAGTAGTAAGAAGGACGATAAAAACGACATTTCTTTTTCTTTAAGAGTAAATTTATTTATTTATTTGTCTACAACTGAGTAATACAAAAATATCAATAATTTAAAATTCCTTAAGGTTAAACTTGAATTATTTTAAAGGTAACCGTACCAAATTGAAATGAAATTTAACACTATTAAAATAGCTATATTTATATTTAAAGTAATGCATAAATTAAAATATTCAGAATTTCTTATGAAAATCTAGAATATACCATTGATGCAATAAATTCACATGATTGTTAGCACAATTTAGTGTGTTATCTGAATGCAGATTACAATGATTAAATTTTTTTTTTTTTGTGAAAAAACGGCTTTATTTTTCAATAACTTAATCATTACATGTTAAAACAAATATAAACACAATATGTATTCTTAATAATTAAATGACATTAAATTTCTTTATATCACAGTAAGTTGGAAACCAACTTGAATTGTGATGCCTAATTTACAAAGATAATAGTTAAAGAGTAGGAGACGATGTGCGCATAACCGTAAGAGCAGAGATTTATGGAGCTATTCCGCTCGTATCCGCAGCAACCGCAAAATCTGCAAATCTGCAACTCAGCCACCAAAGTACGGAACTCTGACGCTCCGTGGAAGGCACGACTTCTCCTAGGTCCCTAGAATTACTTTTAAGTTTCTGTGGTACTATCTTATAGATTTACAAGAAATCGCATCATACCAAGAACGCAATTGCAGAATTGCAAAACGACTTTTCAGATTTTGTAAACTAGGACACCGAAACTGATCTAAATCAATAATGTTATTAGTTCAAAATTTATTTAACACTTTCTTCTTACTAAGTCCTTTGACTAATATTACTTCATCCCCAATTATGCTCTTGATGTAAATGCCTATGTTTTCTTGTGGTAAGTAAAAATCGTGTGAGATGTCCCATTCTAGTCCATGTACATTTTTTGTTGTCCATTCGATATGCTTCCTTAATTGTGAATAGAAGCAGGATGTCTTTTGCGGTGTAGATGTGAACACGTGATGGACAAGTTTAGCTTTCATATCGAGAATTGCTACTTCTTTTATGATGAAGTAGCTTTCTTTATATTGAAATCCTTATATCAATGATGTACATTTTTATTGTTTTATGTCTTGCAATAAAAATGAAGTAACACCTCGGCAATCGATTTAATACTAACCCCTACTGACTATTATTATTAGTTTTATACATATTTACAGTTGGTTCTTGTCCGATGAAATTTGTATCACAAAATCTTCTAAGCGGACACTAAATCGCGCAACTATACACTTTACGTTTCGCAGTCGTTCGACTGCTTCGTCAGAAGTGAAAAATATATTTCAAAAAAAATTTTTTTTGACAACATATTTTTCACTTCTGACAAAGCAGTCGAACGACTGCGAAACGTAAAGTGTATAGTTGCGCGATTTAGTGTCCGCTTAGAAGATTTTGTGATTTATATATATTGTTTTTAAGAGAAGGTTACGCAATGTTATCCTTGTCTATCCAACTTTATGTGTTCTTTCCAATCCTAACCATTTCACAAATACTTTATTTTTATTTCTTTTAAAACTTTTTCCACAAGATAAACGTCGGGATATTTTACTTTTTGCAGTTGTTGTTCATAAAACGCGCCTAAAGTCTTTCGACTACTGACATCGCTTAATAAATACGTAATCGGGTTCGTGAGTTGAACCTCTCGAATTGTGAAAATTTCAGTAGACCAGTTAGGCATGTATTTCTTATCGAAAACTCCTCTAATTTTCGAAATACGCAGATGGTCACCAACATCAAATTTTTTATTCTTCTTATCAACTAATTTAATATTGCTGTACACAATGTTTAATAATTTTTCTTCATCTTTCTTTCCAACTTCTGTCGGTTTCATACCTGTAGTTCTATGCTTTTGATTATTATACTTTCTAATAATATGTTGTAAAATGTCAATCCACTTATAGTGACCAGTGGGGGCTCTTCAAGATATGCAGAGGGTGGGCAACATTTGAAAAATTATTAAATTATCTAATTACTTTAAAGATTAAATTGCATTGATAAACTTTAACGGGGTGGGCAGGGCCCACCCCGACGAGCCGCCACTGATAGTGACCCTGCAAGTTAAATTCCTTCCACATTATTGTCTTTAAAGTGCAATTTACTCGCTCAACTATCGAAGCTTTATTTTCACTAAATACATTATAATGATTGACGTTATATTTTTGTGTTAACTTCTTAAAATTCTGATTGAAAAATTCTTTTCCTAAATCTGTTTGAATATTATTAGATGCCTGCTCACGGAATACATTTTCCATGGCATTTCTTACTTCCAGACCAGTTTTATTCTTTAAAGGAAATGCCCAAACGTATTTTGAAAAACAATTTATTACAACCAATATATATTTGTAACCATCATTTTCCTTCGCGCAAGGAAGCATTTCCACTAAATCAGCTTGAAATAAATCGTTTAGAGATTTAATGATAACCTTGCGTCGCTTGAAATTAATCCTAGCGGGCCTATGAATTTCTTCTACTACCTGTTTTTTAATTTCTGTAACCATTATTATTTGATGATGTGCGCTTCTTTTAATTCCTCGATTATGGAATTTATCTCGTTCGTGTGATTCGTATTTTCCGCTGCTTGCGATGCGAACAGTAACCGTAACCTATCCACGAGCTCGTTTGGATCATCCCAATAAACATAGTCCTTTTTATTATCGTTAACTTCCATAAATATGCCACTACCTAAACTCGTGGTCGGAGTACTTATCAACAGTGCAACAATATTTCTATATTTTTGCATTTTACTTCCGTCTACTTGCTTATTTGATTTATAGCGACGCCGATGACTGTTAGTCTTAAGAATTATGATTTTATAATTTTTCCCATCTTCTTTTGAAAAATTTTCGGGGAATTTCTTAAATAACAGTTCATACAATCCAGGGGTACCTTTAAATCTTCTGTTTTTTATAATTATATCAGGACCATCAAGATTTAACGTTGAATCACCAATCTTTAATTTTTCAGTAATTTTATCAAGTCTCACCCCATATTTATGATCAAAGTGCTTATTTTCATCATCGTTGTACATTTCATTAATATATCTGCGTGGTAATGGGTGATATTGTTCTAAATAATCATCATATGCGTTCTCCTCAATGTCCTTGAAACGATTTTCCACATTTTCCTCCTCATCTGTGCCAATACTTTCCAAAATAGATTCTTTGAATTTTAGCGATTCATCATCATCATCATCATCATTATCATTTTCATCATACTCTTCATTATACCCAGCGAAAACATGTACGTTTATTCAACGTTAATTTCACGTTGTAATGGTGGAAATAACGTTATTCGTTGAAAAATGCAACGTTGTTTTTTGGTTGAATTAGCAACCATAATTATATCACGTTTGTATGACGTGTTTTTTAACGATCAGTTTAATATAGACGTAATTATAACGTGAAATAAATACGTAACAATTTTGTCTTTTTACGACGTGATTTATACTATGAGTAAATGCGATGTATCTACCATACGTTGATTACCACATCATTTCAACGTTAATTCAACATCTACTATTCTACGTAATAAATGAGAAAAAAATTAACGAAACTAATATGTTAGATAAATCATAATTTATAACTAAATTTTTAACCCACGTTTTATAACGTTATTTTAACGTATACCGAATAAATATGCCTTACAAAACGTGATGTTGACGTTAGAAAACACTTAATTTTACAGTGATTGTCTATCGTGTTTCACACCTTTGAATTCTAATTTTACTAAAAATCTATGAAACATGAGGTTCTTCTCCATGCTTGGCAGCTTTGAAATGAAACGAAACAGGTATGAAAAGTACTGCTAATTTGGACATACGAGTCAACCACAACCCCTTTTTAAGTTGACGTAATCTGTCAAATTTTTTTAAGTTTGACAGATTACGTTACAGTTTGAATTTGATGCCCAAAATCTGTGATTAAAAATACTAAAGAACGCAATAGTCAATCAATTATACATACATATTGTCACGAATACTCATTGGGGACAGCTGTATAAGAGTGGAAAGTTTAACTGGAATAAATTCTGTAACTTAGAAGATTACGATTTGTAAAAAAATTCTTGGAACAGGTCAATTTTTATTTTTAATGGCGCATATTACAAAGGGACTTTTTTAACTTTTCAATTATTTGGAGGGGTGAAACGACCCCTAACTATGTTTTTTTAATGGAATGATATGTTGAAAAAATTAGGAATACAGCTACGTTTTATTTTTTTATTTTTCTTTAGCAGTAAAAGCTAAAAAACAAAAAAAAGATTTTTTTTACTGAAACCGTTTTTAATGCCAAAAATTCAGGAACTCCATTTTTTATTATTTGATGAGAAGAAATAAGCATTCCATATGGTATCGTATTGTTGCGTGCAGCCAATAGATGGCGCTGCCAATGCGCTAAATTTTTAATTGTACGTAATTACCTCACTGAAGTTTTTCCCAATAGGTGGATAGGAAGAAGATGACCGATGACCGATTGAGTGGCCAACAAGATCTCCAGATCTCTCACCCCTTTAGACTTTTTTATGGGGGTATTTAAAAAGTAAAGTTTATGTGACTAAACCAAACGACATAGCAGAACTTCAGAACTTCAAATTCTGCATGAAATTAGGAGAGTAACGCCGGAAATGTTACAAACTGTTAGGGATGGAATTTATAATCGATTAGGGTATTGTCAATGAGAGGTGGCGAGCATTTTGAACATCTGATGCGTTAAAATCGTTCTAGTCAAAAATTTATTTATTTTTTCGCCTTTTACTGTTTAAGAAAAATTAAAAAATAAAAACGTAGCTGTATTCCCAATTGAACAAGCTTTAAGAAAAAAAATTACTCAACATACCCTTCCATTAAAAAAAAAAATAGTTAGGGGTTGTTTCATCCTTCCAAATAATTGAAAAGTTAAAGAAATCCATTTATAATATGCGCCATAAAAATAAAAATTGACCTGTTCCAAGAATTTTGCTACAAATGGCAATTTTCTAAGTTACAGAATTTATTCCAGTTAAACTTTCCACTCCACTGCGGTGTTCATGAGCAGCATGTAATTTTTTTTAAATTTTCATAAAGAAATAATTTTGTAAATAATAAAGTAAATTGAGAGTACTGTATTAAATGTGTTTTGTCGAATATTTTATGTTAGTGTAAATATTTTTAGAAATATTTAGAATTACATGTGTATTATAAATAAATAATTTAGAATTTTTGAAATGTATATACAAAGAAAATAAGCTTAGGATTGTAATAATTAGAAAAATTGATTTAATGATGTTATGATAATATGGATGTTAGAAGGAAACTGTAGGTAGTAAAGAGTTCGGAAATTGAACGAGTGAGGGCGGCGCGTAGCTATTGTAAGTTAAAGTCCCCGGTTCGGCTTTATTACTACTGCCTCCTTCCGCTTTACGAATCAATCACGGAAGCGATACGGCACTGGGATCTCCAAATGGCTTAGCGGTCTATTCTAGCCGACTTGGAAAGTCGTGTCACTCGGCGGCGTGGGTTCGAATTCCACCATTAGCCATGTATGTTTGTTCAGTCTAATGATTTAGACCCAGCTTTAATACACGTCGTAATTGTCTGATTCAACGCTACACGTGGACATTGCCGCGACATTTTTTCGTTGTTTTAACGTAACCATAACACACGAATTCAACGTTTGTTACATGTTATTTTACAACGTTTTTTACACGTACGTGTTTTCGCTGGGTATTCACTTATTAACGGTCTATTTTTTTGTCTCTTAATTGAACTACGAGCTCTTTGTGGCGTTTTAAAAGCGTATTGTTGTTGTTGTTGTGATATGACAGGTTTCACGTCTTCATCAGTTTTGCTAAGTACATGCAGTTCCCCTGTATTTAGATTTCTATTTTTCTCCTGTAATGTGCTTTCAATATTTTTTAAATGTTTAGTGATGGGATTAAACATATTTTCTTGGATCAGTTCGCCCTGTTTTGAATCTTTATTTTTAATGTTCTTGCGTTCCTGTAAAATTTTCTGTTTCAGAATATTTTCATTCATGTTTATTAGAGAACAATGATAGGTGGTGCGTTAGATGCAATATTTAAAATCTTAATAACAAAGTATATGTTCATCACAGATATACATATAAATTGATCGAATCCTTTTCTGTATCTTCCATCATTTATGCGATTATCTTTAAAAACAGTTACGAATTCATATGGATCATGATTCCAACAGAAACAACATAAATTTTTAAACTTTTCAAAACTCATATCGGAACCCACGTGGTCATTATAAATGTGTTTTAAATTTAAATCGTCTTGTTTGAAAAGTATAAGAAAATTAGCGTTGTCTCTTATTAAATGTTTAGGGATTTTTGCATATGTTTGAAAAAGATAAAAGCAGTCGACTTTATTATGTCTACCCATACTGAAATATTCTCGAATTATGTCCTGATTGTTACATGCAACGTCATCAAAAATAAAAATGGAATTTGGTTTCGCTTCACATGGTGGAAGTATATTTTCACCTGCATTAAATGCAAAGTAACCAATATCTTGAAGTGGATTTAATAACTTTTGTAAATAAATATATCTAGCTTGATGGAGCGATTTTGAATAAACGTAAATATTTTCAAACTTCAAACCATTTTCATGTTCAATGAGATTTACCATCAGGTTCGTTTTCCCGCAATTGGAAGGCCCCACTAGAATACATCTTAACGTGGAAGGAAAAAATACACCGTATTTTTTGAAACTTTCCTCTTCGAAAGTATTATCTTCAATGTTAAACGTAGTTCTTTGTTTAAATATTTTCATATTAGAGATAGACAGACAGATCGAGTATCACATTTAAAATGCTAAGAAATAGTGTGGACACATGTTTTTTATGTTCATTCAAAGATTTATCGTTTAAGAAGTCATATGTCTTATCATTATTATTATTATTATTATTTATTTGTCTGGATTTAATTATGAAATCAAACATATTAAAGAACAGGACAATATAGTGGCTGACGGATTGTCAAGACTGCCTATAGAAAAAATAGTGAATAATGCTCAAGAAGCAGAATATATTCATTTAATGGATAAAATTCCTATTGATTGAAGACAGATTAGATCAGCAACTCGAAAGGATCCTTATTTAAACAAAGTATGTACTAAATGGATGGCCTCAGAATAACAGTGACGAAAACATCAAAGATTATTTTAGACGAAAAGATGAACTCAGTGTTGAAAATGATATAATTACTTGGGAATATCGAGTGGTAATTCCAACCAGTTTGAGAGAGGAAATTTTCAAAGAATTGCACAATAGCCATATGGGTATGATTAAAATGAAAAATTGGGCCCGATCTTTCTTTTGGTGGCCAGGTATGGATAAGTATATTGAAGAAAAGACAAGAAGTTGCGAAGTTTGTATGACTAATCGACCGGAACCTCCAAAAGTAAAACTTACTCCATTTGAAAAAGCCACTACACCATTTGAAAGAATTCACTTAGATTTTTTGGGGCCTATAGAAGGGAAAATGTTTTTAATTTTGTTAGATGCATACACTAAATGGACTAAGTTTTTATAATGTTTAGAACAGATTCGAAAACGTTAATAGATAAACTTCGTGAGACATTTTCCAGATACGGTTTACCGGATAAGATTATAAGCGATAATGGTACGCAGTTTACTTCTGCTGAGTTTATAGAACTTTGTAATTTAAACAGAATTAAACTGTTAACCTCACCTGCATATCATCCATCCAGTAATGGGGCTGCAGAAAATGCAGTATGTACCCTTAAACATACGTTGATTAAGGCTTTGAAAGATACAAAAAATCAAAGAACTTCTTTAGAAACTAAAATAAACACATTTTTATTTGTTTATCGTAATGCACACATTGTACAACTAAAGAAAGTCCGGCGAAACGCATGTTTGGAAGAAATTTAAAAAGTAGGTTAAATTTTATTATATCCAAGTATGAAAAAGACATGCATGAACAGATTAAAGGTAAGCATAACATTAAATTTTATGAAGGTCAAGTAGTCTATGCACGTAACTATAGAAATCCCAATAAAAAAAACTTGGAAAAAAGGTGTTATAGATGAAGTGTTAGGGGAACGATATTATTTTGTTAAGATCTTAGACGAAGACGTTATATGGAAACGTCATTTGGATCAAATTATTGAAGCAGGGTTAATGACTGAAAGTTGTAATAACGAATTTGATACCGCTTTAAGAGGGGAATTGGATGAACAAACAAATGAAAATAATAAAATAGTAGAAAACATCAATGTTCCTGAAAAAAGCGAAATCAAAACCAATCTGAAAAAATCTGAAATAATAGAAATAGTAGATGACCATAATAATAATAATAATGCTATGTTAGATACTAGAGTAGATGGTAGAGATGTAGTAGGGTAGATTGACGATAAGGATGCTAAAAATATTACGACTAATATTAATATTAATTATAATATTAATGATTCTGTTCATATCCGTAGCAACCGTAAGATCTGTAAGCCTGTAAGTCAATTACTAAAAGGTGGAATTTTGAAGTTCTCAGTATGATATGATTTCTTGTAAGTCTATAAGATAATACCACAGAGACTTACGAGTAGTCCTACAGACATAGAAGAAATCATACCTTCCTCAGAACTTCAAAATTCCATATTTTAATAACTGAGTTGCGGGTTTACGGATCTTACAGTTGCTACAGATACGAGCAGAATCGCTCCAAAAGTATTATAAAAAAAAAGTAGAGGATGAGAGTATTGCGCGTAACAGACCAAGGCGTAATATTAAGTGACCTGTTAGATGAGGTTATTAATATTAAAATTGTTAATTTATTATGTAGCAATAACTTAAGAAGGGGCGTATGTAATGTAGTGTGCGTAGTATATTAATAATATCTTAGTAAGTTGGTTTGTCATAAAAAAGAGAATTATTGTTGTTGAGGTAACACCATAATACAATAAACACAGAACTATTTTTTCCATATTTAATATTTCTGTATTTTTCGTTTTCTGTCGAAAAAATCAATGAAGCTTCTTATGTCTAGCAAATTCTCGTTCCTTACAGTTTTCCAATTGGCCATGGTTAGTTTATTTTGCAAAATTAATATTTCATATTTATACTGATTCTCCTGGTTTTTTAATAGCAAATCTGCTTCTTTTTTCTGGAATTCGGTTTCTTTCTTTAGGAGTTCAATGTAAAATTTTTTTGCTCCAGTTCATGACACAGCTTTACAACAGTTCTTTCTCTTTCATATAAACCTTTAAACAATTCCTGTAACTTTCTCTTTCATATAAACATTTAAACAACTCCTGTAAAACATCTGACATTTTTATTGATTTATGGAGTTCAAATTTTTCTTGATGATGTTTGAATTTGCTTCCGGTTGGAACCGCGTCACGTTGACTTCTTCTACTACCGACGTTTCGTTCTTCATTGCAGAAGAACTTCCTTAGGGCTGCTGCTGCTGATGGTGTTGCTGCTTCTTCTCGTTAGTCGTTGAGACTGAGTTGGTATGTCTGTTGTCGTGGTATTTATAGTGATCGGTGGTACACTGCAAAAATACATCAGGAGAGGAGCAGGAGCCGTCACCGAAATCAACGAATTAAGAAAGGCAATAACAAATAAGATTTAAACTATAAACAAAAATAAAAATAAAGCTAGAGAAATCGACAAAAATTACCCTGAGAAAAACAACGAATGCAAAAATCTGAAAGAGTCTCAAAACACAGCATAAAATTGGCTTCACCCAAATAGGGGCCATAACACTGCATAAATTAACTCCTAAAACGTGGGGCATATCAGAAACTTTGAAAAAAATCCCATACCACTGCAGTATGTTGATGTAATTGCATCGATCTGTATTAGCATTCCCTATATCCTATCTTCAACAGTTTTTGAGTTATGAGATATTTTTGATTTAATTCATAAAAATTTACGATTTTATTACATTATATTTTTTAAAATTTTGTTGATATAGCCATAAAAACAACAAGTAGTTACATTTTGTATTTCCAGTTACTGCAAATTTTAAACGGAAGCAAAAAAAAGTTGAAAATCAAAATCAAAATTATTCAAACGTTAATATTTTAAATCTATTTTAAATTCATGAAGAATGATCTAAAATTGTTACGAGCAGAGAACGTGTGTTCAATGAAATGTATCCCCTCTCGTCTCCTACGAATTAAACAAAGTTTGGAAGGTTTGAACCTAACTTTTTGGCACTTGAAAAGATAAACTGTAAGAAAACGAAACGAAGATCAGTAACAAATAACGAAGATAATCAGGCAATGGTTTTAAAACACTTTCACGCTAACCCGGAGAGTTGCAAACTAGCGGCTGTTCTTCAATTCAAAGTAATAAAATTAATCCTTTAACCTTTTATAAGATTACAAGCATTTAAAAAAAAGGATGATCAAAGAACAATTAAAATTTCTGAATTTACATTTGCAAAACTCTTGCTTTCTTGCTTTACTACAAAATTTGTAATAACAGTAAATATCCAAATGCAAGTTGTCATTTCCATGCCATCTTAAGAAAATTTAAAATATTTTTTGACCTATTAAAATCGTAAATTTTTATGAATTAAATCAAAAATGTCTCATAACCAGAGAGTCTAGGTTTTAATCAGTTTGATTTATCATGAACGTACGCTTCGAAAGAGTGGGGTCGTAACTAGTATACGATGCATAGATAACAGTGGGCGAACTCGACGACGCTGCGAGTGCACGGAGCCGAACAATGCGTTACTGCATCGAAGCGCGCGGAAAAGATATCCCGTCTCCGCTTGGTCGACTAACGCGCATAAAAAAACTGATTTAAATTTAGACTCCCTGCTCATAACTCAAGAACTGTTAAAGTTAGGTATAGAGAATGTTAATACAGCATTTCATTCCACATACGATAGTGTATTAAAATATTGGTCATTCCATTTGAAAAAAGTATTTTTCTCTATTTGAATATCTTCAAGTGGAGTGGTATATTTTAGACACCCGGTAGCGTCATAAGATTATGCTTATAACCTTAAAGTTTCAGCTACAGTATTAGCTGTTACAAATAAAATTGCTTCAATAATAGCTGTGATATGATTTCTTGAAAATCAAATTTCAGAATCCAGATTTCTAAGAAAACTTCAAATATCTCAAAAATGATGCAATTTAGAGATAGAGAAACGTATTGCAATTTAACATATTTTTACATGTAGAATTCAAAAACGTGATAAAAAAATATAGCATCCCATTTAAAATAAGCGTAAATTTCAAATTTCTATCTAAACTTCTTCCTTGAAAACTTTTAATGAACGGTTTGTGTGAATAACCCTGCATTGGATCTTCGAGAAACAGTTTCTTCAGCAACAATGTAGATCCAGCACATGAATTTCTTCTTATGATCCATTTTTTCACCCACAACTTGTTTTTTTTTTGTATTATCTATTTCTTCTTCAAGTAACAATATTAACAATTTCGAGACACTTTGGATTATTTTCTTTTTTGTACATTTAAATTCCATGATCCGTGAACGTTGTTAAAGAAAGAACACTGTACTTAGTACCTCAGATACTGGGCATACATTTGGACGGCACTTGTTTTATCACTTACTATACACATATAAACTAGTCAAACACTTGCTCCGTGTAAACGCCCCTTAAACCATTAAGTCCCACAATTTTTTTTCTTCTAAAAATAACTTTCTTTTAAAAAAATCAGTTCAAGTATATTGATATAGGGATATTGTAACATTACTTTTCAAACATTTTTATACTTAATATACTTTATTTGTTAGTATGATATATTCTAAAACATTATCTTTCTAAGCACAAGATTACTTTACACTTGCTGCAAGACTACCTAGCCCAACATTTTTATACTTAATATACTTTATTTGTTAATATGATATATTCTATAACATTATCTTTCTAAGCACATGATTACTTACACTTGCTGTTTCTTTGGAAAATGTTATCCTTCATATTGTCGGATGCCTTCAGATACTTTTGCAGATTACCTGTTTCTTACAATCGATGATTTATTGAAACAAGATAGATTAGTGCGTACTACCTCCCTCTTAAATTGGAGAAGATCTAGTTTGTCAGCACCTGATATTATTTGATGTAGCCGCCAAGCATTTACTACTGACATGTTTATTATTCATGTATAAAGCACCCACCACTACTTTTTTCCACGAATATTTATTCTATAGTTATTTACGTTTTGATCATGCATGTCCACGCCACCCATCGATCTATTAGAGTTTCGAAAAAGCATGGGTTGTGGAACATCGATTTTTGTTTCTCAAGTTTGACCATATTTTTACTTTTTGTAATGGTTCTAGATAATCATAGCTTGTCACCATAGTTACCACGCTGTTGTCTTTTCAACGTACAAATAAAAAAAATGAATTAGTATCCTACATTTTTTCAAAATATCTTCTCTCTTTCTTTTGGAAACATTTAACACTTGGTAGTGGGCATTTCTTTGTTCTACTCTCTCGCACTGTTCCTGTAGGTCTTTGGCCTTTATACTTCAGCATTTTTAGTAAATTATGACTACTGAAATAATTATTTAAAAATAACATGATCAGAAGGTACTGACACTTTCTGATAAATCTAAAACAATTTTAGAACCTAAAGGTAAATCATGCAGATTTATATTAGAATTTACCTCTTTTTTAGCGCCATCATATGTATGTATCGAATGCAAAACAATATCCCGTTGAACTGCATAACATCCAGTACCCGAATAGCACCGGTTTGCCTTTTGTAAACTGCTTGGCAGACTGGTGCCCAAAATACTTTATCATAGCTTCATCAATTGACGGCACTTTCTGAAATATTCCATTGGCGAAACTTCTGATTTAGAATATTCATTAGTGGTCTGATTTTAGCCATTTTATTTTCTTTATCTAAGGTGTTGTTATTAGCGAGATGTATGTATCGTTTTACCTCTTGGAATCTATTTACACAGGGTGCCCGGATTTCGTAGGGACAACATGGGTAACTTTTGTATTTGAAGAGATAGAGAGATGGTTAAATTAGCAAAAAGGTGCAGGTTCGATAGCTCATTAAGAATTCATTTTCAAATTGTACTTGTCATGGCCATCTTGGTTAAAATTAAAAAAAAAAAAATCTCATAATTTCTTTTATTGGCCGTAACTTTTTTTACTTAAAATATTTAGATGCGGTTTGAACTAATTTGCAGTACTTGAGATATTTAACAGTATTAATGGCAATACTATCCGTAAAGTCATTAATAGTGTTCAGAAACGGTGCTAACTTTGCATTGCAAACAATGGTACTGATGGCTTATTTGAGTGATTTAATATTTTTGATTATTATTTTTGTAATTCAGTTTGGGTTTGTTTTGCCAATAAAAATTTTTAAATTACCATACAAATTAATTCAAACCGCATCTCAATATCCTAAGTAATAAGAAAGTTACGGCAAATAAAAGAAATTATGAAATTTGTTTGTTTTTTTTTTATTTTAACCAAGTTGGCCATGCCAAGTGAAATTTGAAAATGTATTCTCAATGAGCTCTTGAACCCGCACCTTTTTACTAATTTAACCACCTCTTTATCTCTTCGAATAAAAAAGTTACCCATGTTATCCCTTCGAAATTCGGGCACCCTGTATACATTGCACTTGCGACACATGGCACATTTAAATCTTCATCTAAACTCCAGTACAGACGTTCTCGCGGGAGTTTGTGGTAACCAGTGAGGAGAAGAATACCAATAAATTGTTTTATATCTGCACGAGAAACGAAAAATTTATGATCATTTTTTGGGAAGAATACAGATTCGTGTGTTCTACTATATGATCAAAAATACAGGTGACTGTTAATTATATCGACAAATTGAAACCACGATAAGAAGTGATGTCCGAGAGTATGGGAAAAATGTTAAAAAAATTCTTGTGAACAGTTTATAATTGAAGGGTCCAATGCAAAATGTACCTAAGTCACATTTTATACTTTTCGAGAAAAACGACTTTGAAAGTTTCATGTGTACTTAGAAATATTATGGTTGGGAATATGGCTTTGATTTTTTTTCTGGAAGTATTTGATGGTTGTCGGCACATTATGCTGTTATATTTATTGCATATCACCACTGCAGCCAGGAAAAAAAAATAATTAAAAAATGGACTTAGGCACTTTTTGCTTTGAACATGAGAATTTGTTTTTGTTTGCCACAAAATTAATACAATACAATATTATTTGAGGTATTTATAAAGAAAAAAACATAATAGTATTCATACATATTCGTTTTCAAGTTAAATAAACTTAAAAATACGATTCAGTTATTCGTAAAATAAAAGTAAAGTATTTTCATAATAAAATATGTTATTCATAAATATCAGTATCAGATTCAACTGCCGCTTCTTCAGGTTTTTTGGCTTGCAAAGCAGTACGTGAAATAGTTCCATTTTGAAGTAAAGTTTGTTCAGAAAATTCTGTACCTCCTGCTTTTACATAGCCCAGCAAATGGATAACGTTTTTGAACTTAACATCTTTAATCGAGAGATACTCATTAACATATGCGAGCTTTGGCTTGCCTGAAATTTTACGGCCTTGTCCGACTTTATAAAGTTTCATTTCTGTTAATTCTCCAAATTTCTCGCAGTTTTTGCCACAAGGTACGAAAATCGTTACAAAATTGGGACGACTGTAACAATAAGTCGCTACTTTGTATTCTGTCCACATGTAGCTAGTTTTATGCACTTAGGTACCCACGTTTTGCATCGAACTTATTCAGGCATCTTAAAATTGGTAAATACGTGCTTGGGACTTAGCGGATTTTGTAGTAATCTCAAACGCAGAAAAACGAACTTCTCAGCACAGGACTTAGGTACTTCTTGCATTGAATTAGCGATTTATTTTTCGAGTATGTATGGCTGTTTATGGACTTGTGAACTTCTTACAAGAAAGTTATTTAAACAGAATGAAAGCTCGTAAAAAATTACATTCTATGGTGCCGCTAATTTCAAAATGAAGAAATTGTGACTTAGGCACATTTTGCATTGGACCCTTCAATTAATTAAAAAATGACCCCAAAATCAAGCTCCGGCACTGCATACGAAACACGGCGGCCGTATTCTACAAATGCGGCAGGATAATAGCCCAATAAATTTTTAATTGACTCTCGCTTGTGCACAACGTGACCTTGATACACATCTCAATTGGTTTCATTACACTTATAAGGGCTGGTGAAGACAAGTTTCTTTTATGCGACGTAATTATTATTAATTTCTAAAGTAACTGTATGAAACAGGAATAATAAATTCGCAAATAATTGTGTAAATAACTGTTTGTTAATTCGTGCGGATTATTTTACTCGCTTCGTCCACAAAAAAAATTGCGAGGATTTAAATCTAGTAATGGCAGGGGTCAAATGCACCGACCGGCAGGCAACTGATAGTAAAATGTTCGCATGGAGACAATAAAAGTATTATTACTTTTGTCTTACGTCGCTAGTATTCTGCATAATATTAATTGGTAATAAATAATTATCGCCACAAAAGAAAGATTACTTGATTACATTTGCTTAAACGAATCTGTTTTCTCCGAAAATGTGAAACGACTAAAGTTCATCGTCGACGATAAAAATTGTACATCTGCTTTAAAGAACGGCGACGTGATGTGCGACCAGTTTCTTCGCGTACTGAATTAATGTAACAGATTTCGGGTTCACGTTTAAAAAATTCTAAGGAATTAATTAAGAATGGAATGCAAAGTGAAAAGAATGCGCCAGTAGAGGATGCTGAAGTTGTGAACGTTGGAATTTGTTAAAGTTTTAATAGATTTGTGTTAATAAATTCTCACACACAAAACGAAATTATAAATTAACATTCGAAACACATTACGCATGAGTTTACTGGTTTATTTGTTTCAAAGTGTTGATATTCTTTTCGTGAAATAATCTACTTTAGATAATTAGTGCCATGCATTATTTGTCACGTCGGGTGTTGATCTAAAAACTGAGAATTCCACTTAAAGGTCAAGTTCATAAAGGCACGCTGCGCGCCATATAAAACTATAAAAAAAAACTTTTACGACAGCATTTATTTCGTTCATCTGCTCCTCGACTTTTTAACCAGGGGCGCATCGTCGTTTTGGGGCTAATTTTTGATTAATTATTACTCGAAAACTAAAGTAGAAAGAATTTTTTTAACATTTTTCCCATACTCTCGGACATCGCTTCTTATCGTGGTTTCAATTTGTCGGTACAATTAACAGTCACCCTGTATCATTACTAAATAATTTTTGGAAAATCTGTACTGGATTTAGTCTTTCTAACTCAGATTGAACCATTTTAAGTCGTTCAATATATTCCACTGTTTGTACCATTGCTACCTCGGACCTCGGCGTGTCTGTTAGAGCTTGATAGCCTTTTTCTTTATAGTCTCGTAATTTAAATAATGGTATACCTCTTTCTTCATCAAATTCTTCTATTTCAACATCACTTTCATAGTGAAGTTCTACCAGGCCTGCTACATCTTTGGGTAAAATATAATTTCCTTGGATATTAACGTCATCAAATTCTTCTTCGTCAGTTTGTGAATCAACGTCAGGAACGATAACAACAATATCTACATCGCCATCAATATCTCTGATAGTCTCAGTAGTCTCATCTAAACTAATTTTGTCTGTAGGAAAACAATGTATCAGGTCTGTGCCCACTGTACTCAAACAGATACAAAGACATTTTTGACAACTATGATTTCATAATAGAAAAAACGGTTAATTTGTTCAGAGAAGCTTTAATCAACAACACGATAGACAATTTATGACAAACATTTAAAATTATTTTAAAAAATTGAATGAAAATATTATTGCAAAACTTACTACTTTAAAAAAGACAGTTACAAGTAAGATTTCACTATCTGGTAAAATCTGAACTCTCGTAAACTCGATCGTAATGTGTTATATCTACAGGAAACTAATCGCATTGACACGTAATTTACCTTAAATAATAAAACAGTTCAACAGATAGATTCACGGTGACCTTTAGTATTAGGTACCCAAACGAGTACAGTGGGAACGAATGGGTTAAAAGAAAAACATCAGCGTATTTTGGACAAATTTTTTGAACTGAGTCTTTTTCTTCTTTATACAGGGTGTTTTTTTACTATATACAAATTAAAAAACCTCAGCATAAGTACATGAAATGCTACCGCGTATTTTCGGGTGGATCCTGTACCATAGCTAAAAAATTTCGGAGGTACCACTTGTTTGGAACTGCTGAAATGTGCGAGACAGAAGTTATATTTAGCAAGGTCAGTGACCAATGTTAAATACTGACCTACCTTAAACGGCGTCACTCAGAGGCGGCCTCCGGGCAAAAAATTCCGCGGTAAAATGCATCAAAAGAAGTTATAACGCCGACACCGCACATTAAAGGAGTGTCACAAATGGCGCAAATACATTCCGTAGCATTTTGTAATAATATCCTATGTTAATTATTTTATTTAAAATTTTAATTCAATTCTCCCTTGCTAATCTCGTTGCTAGGCTACGAAAGTACTACTTAGGCCCAGTCTTACAATACGGTTTAACTTTGAGCCGAAGCTTAAACCCTTCATAACAATTGTTGAAATAATCGTTGCTAAGGGTTTAAGCCTTAGCTCAAAATTGAGCCGCAGTTGTAAAACTGGATTTTACGGTCCATATGGAGTGTGAAATTACAATTTATTTTACCTTTCTTTTAACTTGTAGGGCACAAAAGAACCACATGTGATATTCGCAGCTTCTTGAATTGCACTAATTTTTAACGGAAAGAACCTTTTTTCATCAAATTAAGCAGACATACGAAGCACATTATCCCTGCTCAAGTCAATGTGACCGACTGACCTAAATTCGCGTCAGGCGGCCGCGTACGCAAGTGTTAGGCCAGCAGTTCTCAAACGGTTTGGTAAAAATCTGCCAATGCATTTTTCTCGAAAACTATTAACTTTTTGGTGAGGACATATGAGTTCAATCGTTGCCATTTATGGTGATGTATTACAGGTTTAAATATTTGCATACACTAAAAGAACACGTTGTATAAATGTTTAACATTAATTAGTAATTAATATATGCTCGAACATTTTTAAAAATTCTTTAATGCTTAAGCATTTTTACGATCACTTTTGAGACACTTATGGACATTTTTTAAATGCTCATTTTTTTTCATTTTTCTGTACCTTTTTTAAGAAAATTACATGTGAAAATAAATAGAAAACATAAACCAAAAACTTGCAATTTGTTCTACTATTTTTCTCAATAAAAAGCTGTTTACCTCTTGTAGGCAAGAGTCACACTTTTTAATATGTTTTATCATTTTTACAAAAATGCACTTGCGGTATTTTTTATTGTTTTTGAAAACTTTATTAAAACAATACTAAATTACAGAGTCAGTTTTAACCATTTTCTTAAAGAAAAGTTAAAATCTAAACAGTTTATAATAACAAAAAACTCACTGAGGGTTAAAAAGTCACCACTTTAGGGTTACGGCGCCAAATAGTGGACATCTTAAACAGAACTGAGCATTTTTTAAAATACTTCGAGCAATTTTGGACATTTTAGCGAGCATTTATGACATTTTTAAAAGTGACTATCCATCACTAACATTAATTAAATCTAATACATTATTTACTCTATAAGCGAACTTTGACTGCTGTCAAAATTATACAGTGAGAATTTTTTTAATGTAAAACCTATACCATACATGCTTTTTCAAATAGTTCAAGAATTTATCTACACCGGCAGATTTCAGTTTTTTGAAATAATAAGTTAATTTATTGCTCAACAGCGTTACACCTAAAACTTTTGACTTCCTCCTGCAACAAGTTGGTTCACATTTAACAAGATATGCCAGTAAATGTGGCAGATACCCCATTCCTGCCAGAAAGCAATTCTTGCTAATAATTCTTGTTATCGGAGCAA
This sequence comes from Dorcus hopei, assembly GCA_033060865.1. Lineage (NCBI taxonomy): Eukaryota > Metazoa > Arthropoda > Insecta > Coleoptera > Lucanidae > Dorcus > Dorcus hopei. The sequence goes on along the minus strand of CM065419.1, from coordinate 168,149 downwards.
TGGGTGGATGTCACATTAGAATTAGAGCTCCATCCATCGTATATTATCAGAAAGAACCAAACTTTTCCGTTTTCCTCCCGATTCATTAAAATTAGCTTCAACTTGTATAAATATAATTTTTAAAAAATCCAGTTTTAAGTATGTGATTAACGGTTGTTAATGCTGTACATGTTTATGCTGGACGAGTTGAATCTCTTCACGATCAGCGAGTTTTTAATTTGTTAGTTAGTACTTTCTTGGAGTCGCCTCAAGAATATTTCCCAGATAACAGTAATTTAGTTCGGATTGTTGAAAGCTCGATTTCGTAATTTATTGGATTTTTTACCTTTAATTAATGTTCGTATTCCACGCTATATTTTGGCTTATTATGTGTTACATAATCTAAATTAAGAAGAGATGAACTGGAAGCAGACTTGGAAATTGTCCAGCCAGAAAATATTAATGAAGTCCATGCACCTTATGTTGTACAAGGCTCTTTATTAGCTTTGAAACTTAATCTTAATAAAATATTAGCAGGTTATCCATGATATTTGTGAATAAATTAAAATAATTTTGAAGACGATACTCCAGAGGGTCACAAAAAACTACTTCTAAGGTCTTGAATTATATTTTGTTCATCAGTACAATAACAGTGAATTAGATGATGACATGTTTCGGTTTAAGAACCATTCTCAAATCTGAAATTAATGAATTTGCACTTAAAAAGACAATTAATTAAGAGAAATTGAAACAAACCTGTTAAGCAAGACACATTAGTACGTGGCCATTTTTACTTAAATTAAGTGACAATGCCAGAACTTAAAACAAGGCAAACAAAAGTTTCTAAATAATACCAATTTATGGGTAACAAATATAGCGAAAGCTGAAGGCGCGTAAATTTTCAAATAGTACCAACTTATGTGTAACAAGTTACATTTGAAAGATAAAGGCGGATTGAAATAAATTAATTAGAATAATACAACTTATGGGTAACAATTACAAATTGAAAGCTAATGGCGAGAGAATTAAATAATACCACTTAAGGGTAACAATTACATTGTAAAGTTTTGACAATATTTTTGAAAAAATACAACATTGTAAAAATCAATTTAACGCAGATAAACAAACATTATGAATGAAAGCAGAATGGCGCAAAAACTTATGAATGTCTCCAATTTATAGACTCGAAAAAGTTAAAATGTGGGAAGATAATTTGGTCATTCACTGTTATCACTTTTAGACAAAAAAAATTCAATGATTTAGCAATATTAAGTTTTAAACCTTTAGGTAATTGGTGAAGTAGTTTAACGATGAAGTTAGGGTTAGGATAATGTCCTGAATCTAATAAATGAAGAGCAAAATTAGAGTGTGTTTTTCCCAATCTAGCAGATGAAATGTGTTCTTTGACCCGAGTAGCCAAATTACGGCCAATTTGACCAATGTAAGTAGAATTGCAATTGGAGTGAGTGCTAGTGATGGAGTAAACTCCACTTTTATTCAAACGTTCTATCTCATATTTGGAATTCATCAGAATAGAGATAAGGTTATAATCATTTGAAAAAATTACTTGCACACCTTCCAATTTATTGAAAGTTTTCTTTTATTTCTCAGAAACAACACTTACGTACGGTAGAGAAGCGTATTTAAAGTTAGGACAAGGAAATCTTGTCGGAATTATGAGCTCTCCATCTGTAGATAAGCTGCATTGGTAGGGATAGTAACATTTTGACATGTGTATGTGGAAAGGATGTTGGAATGCCTCATCGAACTACCTAAAACGTTTCATATTCATGAATATTTGGTAGCTAGCTTGATGGATGGTGGTAGATTATTCGATGCTGGATTTCATGACGTTCTTATCTGTGTCTTACATTGCCTTAATTCCGGTTTCGATCATCTTCGTACAGCGAGCTAATTTGATCTTGATAAATCTGGAATGCTTCCGAATTGGTCCCAAATTCTTGTAACTCTGCTTGAAGTCCTGGTGTCAGTGTCTTAATGGTCCTTTGAATATCATCATTTCCTGTCTTTTAGTCGTCCGGTTGTTGTTGTGTGGCAACACCATAACACCAATTGAAAGCGTCCCCGATAAAATTAAGGGATCGTTTCGTAATGTTTTCCGTCATTATATCTGAAAAACTTAATTCAATTTCTTTCTTATTCCATTCCTCTTGTAGAGCCTTGAATTCTGTATCTAGTGCGTAATCCAGTTTTTCTATCCTTAGAATTCTTTTACATTCCGGGGTTGGATTAAGTCTGCATGTTGAATACTTCATATATTCTGGCTGAAATTCTGGTGGTGTCTACGGTGCTTGATAGATGGGTTTATATTCCACATGTTGGTGTAATTGGTGTAGTCACAAAAGCATTCTTGATAATATTTTGTGTTGACTATATATCTAAAATAATTTCTTACTATCTAATTTTCCAATAACGCATATAACTTGAGGGTGGCTGGGGTCCTATTCGATGTGGGTGCGTCTGTTACTCGGAGGTGGGTCCCCCATGTAATTCGTATCGATTTCGAACCTGGGAATAGGCAGATCCAATTTTGTCCGTATCCTGGTTAAGTGTGACCTTGGATCTCTCGGTATTACAGGGGTCGACGGCTGTCCGTCGGGGAAATTCTTGTCGTATCTGTACAATTTGAGAGCTCCTTTCACTGGGAACGGGTCGGCGATCAACTTGTAATTCCTCTGGGGTTCTGTGGATGCCTGCGAAATTGTTGTGTTGGACATTTTCTTACTTATCTGCTCTGTATCTAATTTATCCTGGCCCTTATTATCTCCTGTTGTTTCCTGGACAGCTTCTGTCGTGGTAAGAATTCCTAAAATTTGTCTGTTACCTCGTAAATTTCCAGTTGTAGTTTTTCCTAGTTCCGTCGGTGTGTTAATGTCCTCTTCTGTTTTCTTTCTTGGTGTATGTGGTGGTGGTCTTGATAATGCTTCTTTTGGGGTAAAGACTTCTTTTTCTTTGTATTCGTATTCTGTGCTGCGATGCGGGGGGTGAAACGGTGATTTCTTCGCTGAATTCGCTCTTGTCTTGTATGGACCTGGCATTCCCTTAATTTGGGTCTTTTAGCACCTCCACCATGTAACGCTAAGGGGCTCCACCATGTCGCGCTAGGCCTCCACTATGTCGCGACGGTGCGTCCTTAGCCTTGATTTAAAAAAATTAATACCTCTTTATTACGTTAAATAATTAATTTAGTTGAGGGTGGTTTGTCCGTTCATTGGGGATGTGGTCCTGGGTCGTTCGCGGCGACTGGGGTTGTTGATTCGTCTGAGACGGAACAGCGGGCGACGTTTCCTTAGTCGGGGAAAACTGGCGAAGCTCGTGGCCGGTCCGTGACTGGAGTGGTTGGTCAAGGTCGGTCTCGATGACAATGTTCCTTGGCTGGAGTGGAGCACGACACGTCCTTGCTCAGCCTACGGGTGATTGGGTTGGAACAGTGTGGCCAGGGCAGGCTCCGGTGGCATCTTCTCTTGGACAGCTGGCGAGGGAGATGGTCCTCGTTCTCTTACGACAGTTCCGTAATGTTGTCGGCGGCAGTGGCAGATGATGTGGCTGCAGCGACGTTGATGTGGGCGGCGGCGACGGCGACGTTGGGGCGGCGGCGACGGCGATGTTGGGGGTTCCCTCGTTGAGTTGGCACTAGTGCCCACTGAGTCGGTCCGGTGGCTCGACTGCCTTCCCAATTTTGGCCCGCACTTTAAATACACGTTTTTTGCCTATTCGAGCGTTGCATTTTTTCGTTACCTGCTTTGTGTCTGTTTGCGTCATTCGTCTACGCTAGTGTACGCGCGTGGCCCCGTTTGTAACAAATTTCGTTGATGTGTTATTATGAAATGTGAACCTCTACGTTATATCGGTTACCTCCTTATTGTGTTTACATTTCGACACGGTCGCAATTTGCCCTCGTTTACACAAGTTCGTGTTTAAATACTTTTTATGTTTTTTTATTCGCGTAACACAGAAAAAAAACCCTCGTGGTTTTTAGAAAATTCCGCTCGTGACAATATTAGACAAATTCAAAAAACGTTTATGAAATCTGTGAACTTGAGAAATATGTGAGTTGAAGACAGAACTGACATTATAATCTAAATTGTAAGGTTGTTTAGCAAAAATGGTACTATACAAAAGTTGATAAATATGTTGGTGATTAAAGTTGTCAAAGTTAAAATCATCTCTAGGGGTTGGAAATTCAAAAATGTTATGTGTGACATTATAAATTGGAATAACATCCCAGTGATTCTGTGAAATGAAATCTAAGTTTAGTATATCTAAAAGTGACAAATTAAAGTTATACGTCTTAGAATCTAAGAGTGACACATTAAAATCATTTGCAACATTAGTAAAGTTAAAAACATTCTGCAATAACGGACAATTAAAATCTAAAACTGCATTAGTTAAATTTGGACTAGAAAGAGTATCAAAAGTTTTATGAGTATCAACGTTAATTGTTAGAGCGTAAGTATCAAAGCTCTCTACAGATTTGTCTAAATCGATAATGACTTCAGCTTCCAGCTGACTACTTGTTTTCAATTCCGGAAAAGTCGATTGGCTGACTGGAAGAGAGTTGACAAGATCAAAAATACTCTGGGGACTTACCTGGCAAGAAGAAAGCTCCTGGTGAAAATCCTCTGGGTCCAACTCTGACCAACCTCGGGAAGTGGAAGTCTTAACTTGTGGAGCTTCTTCTGCAGAATCTGGAATTTCTTGTTTCCATAGGTGAACAGAACTTCTCTGATTTTTTCTTGAAAAACGTCCCATTCCAAAGAATGTAGTCGACTTGTTAATTCCGATTGGATGAAGAAGAGAGATATAGACAGTCTGTAAGCGAGCATACGCTTCTCTGATCTCCAATTTTAACCAGAAATATCTAGCCTTAGTAACAAATTTGAGAGCAGGACCAGTTATTAAATTTGTTTTCAAATTGTTTAAGATGAAAGCTGGCCACACATTCAAGTTCTTGCACTGTTTCAAAAAACAAATTCTTATAAAAGTGAGCTTCTTTTTAAGCGGCACAAATTCTTTAAGGATGGAAGCCAGGCTCGCATTTTTACAAAATATTAACGGGTTATCCATGATATTTGTGACTAAATTAAAATAACTTTAAAGACGATATACCAGAGGGTCACAAAAAACTACTTCCAAGGTCTTGAATTATATTTTGTTCATCAATCTTAATAAGTAAAAATTGACAGGTAAGCTGAAAAAATTAGTAGCGTTGTTGGCACAATTGTAACCGACAGGATTTGACAAATTTTTATTTTATTTGCAAATGAAATACGCAGGATAAAGGTGCAGATAGACATGCGAGAAAACTTGCGCGAGTTACTGTTCGACACTGATGTCGCGAGTTACTTGCGACAAATTTCGCGTAAGTTACTCGACTCGCAACTCTATTTATATCAGCGACATCAGTGTCGGACAGTAACTCGCGCAAGTTTTCTCGCATGTCTATCTGCACCTTAACAGTATTTAAAGCCTCAAGGAGATAACAGGCTCGCCAGTCATTTCCTCCTTTGAACAGTAAAAACTGTTTTACTTACCTAGCTAGTAATATAATAGTATATTACATAACTAGAGTAGTACATAACATATTACGGACGTGTGGAAAAGTTGCGCATGAGCCGGGCAGCGGCGAACGCAAGTAATTTCACAAGTGCGCAATTGCTTTACAACTCGAGTATTGTACTATACTTTATCTACGACCAAATTACCTTCTTATTCAAGTTCAAAATAATCTGTAATGACAGTTGTAATTTCGGCAACTGTCAATCTAATGTGATGCGGCTACGTAGATCTAACCACAAGCGTGTGTAATCCTAGGTGTAAATGTCCTCGCTGTGCGATTTTCTTACTTTACGCACGACAGTTTGTAATCACCCGCTTACTGAATTTATGCGTTATACGTAATTCGTCATTTACAATAGTGGTCGTAGATAAAATACTATTACATTGCCCCTTGTTTCACAGGAAAACTGTATGGGAAAAAGAAAATAGGCAATTTATTTTAAATCAAATTTAATTTTCATTATTGCATCTCCATGCAAAGTTTCATTTTTTCTTAATGCCTTCTTTCTTTCGCTTCTTCATGCTTAGCTCTCTCTTGGCTGCGCAACTGGTGCTACTTGTCCCTATCTTTCTTCAATTTGTTATATAATTCTACAGTTTCTTCCTTTATCCACTTTGGTGTTGTTTTAGTTTCCGGAAGAGCTTATCGGCTTATCACCGAAAATTTCCTCCAAAAATGGTCATGTTTGTCGATCACTCCCATTTCTCTTGTTCGCTTGTGATCTTTAATTTTTTTGTATCAGCGTTTCATTGCCTCCATTTTGCTGCGACATTGTTCCCACGAATTATACCAGGAAGCATTTATAATTTTAGCTGTCTCCTCCCAGTATTGCTTACGGGGGGACCGTTTTCCCAGTCGGAATATATGCTCTCTCATTTGATATGTTCTTGAAAACAGAAGGGATGCTTTTTCTGACCATTTGCAACTGCCACTGGTTTCATCGGCTTTTACTTTCGATAGATCTGTAAAAAAGATATAGCTAATAGGTATGAATAGTATAGATTGGTATGTCTGGGACACTTTAGGTACAGGTGCAGGGTGAGGTCAGTAAATCAGATTTCCTCCTCGCCCAGCAGATTCCTACTTACCGGCCTAATGTAGCTGGTAAGTCGTAATCTGCATCCGAGTAGCATGTGTTAAGTAGAAATCTGTGTATTTCAACCTTATCGGTAAGTAGGTTCCTGTAAAATCTCATCATCATGTGGTAATCTACAAAAGAGTATCAAATCTGCACGTTATTCGTGGTGTGCGTGGCGGCGACTGCGGCCTAGGTTGGAACTCCAAGGGGGTTAACGGTAGTCTGAGGGGGGTTTTGCTGGGGCTGAAGCTGCGGCTGTGGCGTGTGTGCGTTATGGTGGTAGTTGAAGAGAGAGACGTTGGAAGATGGAGGTTGGTGATTTGTTGAAAATGTACGGAGATGAATTGTTGGAGGAGCATAAGGAAGAATTTATCCGATATCGAGAGAAGTACAATAATAATGCCGTGGAAGGTGCGAATACATATGCATGTAGTCATAAAGAATTTAAAAATTTTTAAGTGTAAATAAAAATGTTACAATTCAGTCGTTGTTGCTGTATTTTCTGATATTGACGTTGTATTTTGATCGGAATTGTCAAGAAACTTTGAATCAGAATACAATGGTAAAGATTTACCGGGTTGTAATAATTTAAACGATAATTTAATTTGCACCGTTTCATTGTCGGGTAACAGAAGATTAAATTTTGTTCGACTAGTTTGGTCTTGAGTCAATAGTATCGGAATGGGTGTAGTAAAACGAACGACGATGAGATGTAGAAAACGAGAGCACAATAATAAACGAACATCATTTTTATATTTTCGAAGCGCACTGAGCGGAATCGTCACAAGAACTGATTTGTTTTAGGTATACAATAGTTTTATTAGCTTGTTGATAAGCGTTTTATTAGTTAATTTTAAAATACCTCACTTTTATCAATTCATGAATTGTGTTCATCAGAAAATCCTAACCATTTAACGAAAACTTTGTCCTTTTTCTTTCAAAATTCTTTGAACAAGATACATATTGGGTTGTTTAACTTTTAACAGTTCATATTCGTAAAAACATCCTAGTAAGATTTCACCTTGATAGTTTTGAAGTATATACAGTCTATGGCATTTAACCGGGTTTCTTCATTAACGCCGTTCCTATTGAATATATGAATTATGTTTTATACAAAGTATTATCCTTTCAAGCTCCGCATATTTTAAAATTATTTTCAATTATACAGGCTGTCCCAATTTGGCTGTACGATGTATAACTTCGTTATTTTAAATGGAACACCCTATGTTTTATAACGAATTTGAGCTTGTAAGGTTATTTTAGTGTAAGTTTGATAAGAGTTCCCTATACCTAAGTCCTATGGTTTTTAAGATATTAGGCACAATTTATTATTTAACATAAACATTTAACATTTTATTATTTAACATAAAAGAAAAGTTAAACTTAAGTACAAGAAGTCTTAGGGCCAATTGTATGAAACGTAGTTAACCACACGATCGTGTTAATCGTGTGATTAAGCAATATCACTTGAGAAAACTTAACAATTAGTAAAAATACCAATCAAAATTATTTCCCTAACATAAATTGTTACATTTTAAATTTGAATTTTTTTTCTTTTGAAATTTCTAAAATTAGGTCATCTTTTGCTTTATTTGTTCGTACTTATACGGGTCGCGATCGCATCTCATTTGAAATTTCCCGGTAATTGCCAAATTTTCACTTGGCATCCGGCGATAGCAGAAACGGATCTGGGTGGACTATTCGCTTGAGGTATTTCGTTGAGGCCAATTCGGCATGTGAAATTTTTGATTAATTTTTGTGAATTTCGGAAAATCATCCACCCTCCAATGCCATTATGAACATTGGTTTACACCCTTGAAAGCAAGGTGAGTTTGTTATCTTACATTATTTTTTTTTCGCTACCGGTATTTTTGCATTTGATGTCCGCATTCCACGAGGAGACCGTGCCCCTTATGCTAGGCAATTGTTCTAGGGTTTTTCTTTACGTTGGAACCTAATTCTTACTTCGGAGCCCAATCATTATTGTGGAATCTTAGGATGATCCTAAATTTTTTTTTTTTTAGGTAACAATTCTGGAATTTCCTTTTTTAAAGTTTCGTTCAGGATGGGCCGTATGACCGTCCTTTGAATTTCATTAATGGCCAAGTATTTTCAACGTATCACATTTTTGATTGAGATCGGAATCGACGCGTTTTCCTCAAGATCGCAGGCGGCCGATTCCAATGAGAAGAGTTACTGTTTCCTTTTTTTGATGGGTTTGAACGATCTACCGAGGATGGAGAATCGAGGTTTTCATCGCTGAATGCGTCGGATCTCTAGACGCCGGTTGCAGGTTTTTATGACCTAATTAAAAATTGCAACATCATTCTAAATTTAAACATTTTTATTACTTCTCAACAGTGCGAAATTACTATTTTGGTACTTTAAAACATTTTAGTAAATTTTATTATCTATATTATCTTGTATCACAAAATCTTTTAAGCGGACACTAAATCGCGCACTATACACTTTACGTTTCACCGTCGTTCGAAGCTGTCGAACGACGGTGAAACGTAAAGTGTATAGTGCGCGATTTAGTGTCCGCTTAAAAGATTTTGTGATACAAATTTCATCGGACAAGAATCAACTGTAAATATATTATCTTGTTTTAAACTACTTATTTACAGTTGATCTTTGAATTTCATTTAAATTATATTCTCATAGTATTATTAATTACATCCTAACTCACTACTCAAATTAATTATCATTATTTAAATTCTATCATCAATTTACAAATTCTATTATTATTAACTCAATTTCTTTATTGTCAAATTAAACTGTTACTTAATTATAACCTTATTATTGTCACAAATTGTGAACTGAATGAAGCCTTCATGAAGTATGATCTAATTGTCCAATTCAATTATTTACATGAAATCTTGAAATTTTTAATAACCGTTATATTAAACAATTCCACCACGAAATTTATAATAACTGCATCTAGCCCTATATTTTACAATCATATATACCGTCGTCTTATGAAAAACGCACGACACTATAACTCTCTGTTATTAATGATCCGATTTCAATAATTCAAAAAGCCCATAAGACTAGTTTAAAAATACTACAAAAGGATAGCATTTTAGATTTTTTTTAATATGACATTTTTGTCAGGCGATAGTCAACTTTTTTTTTCAAATGGCGGCAGATTTTTTTTACACAGTTTGATAGAGACTTATTTTCTGAATTCAATTATTTAAAAGTCGATTTCGAAATATCAAATTGGGAGGGGGGATAATTGAAAAACTTTCGGAAAAGTGAAACTCACCGTGCGGGTACTCAAATTAAAGATCTCAAAGAGGAAAATCAGATAATGGAAAATGTGCAATTTTCCGAGTTGAAGTTCTTGGATTTTCTTCAACACTAAGAAAGGCATCTAACTCAACATTTTCACGAAATTGACGTTGCTGTTTCTTGGGTTTCTTAAAATTTTAAATTTTTTTCAAGTCTTCTAAATTTCTGACGGTTAGGAACTTCTCTATTAGGAAAGCAAGCTGCGTACAGGCGCTCAGCTTGACCAGAATTTTTGTGGCACTCGAAAAACACTTGCACCATATCAGTTAATTGATTGTTATCATAATGAAATAATAATGGTATAACAAAATAATAACAAGACGGTAACAAATAATACAAACAAGAATAAATGAAAACAAGTTGACAGATAAGTACTTAAATCGTAAAAGATAGTTACTATTATGTTCAATTTGATAGGAATCCAAAGCATACTTGAAAATTTTATTAAAAAACAATTTCCATTTCTCAAAAACATTCTGCAAAAAAATATCAAGTTGAAATAAATCGTTGAATTCCGAAAATAAATCTCTATCAAACCGAGTAAAAAAAATATCTGCCGCCATTTGAAAAAAAAAAGTTGACAAAAATGTCATATTTAAAACAATCTAAAATGCTATCCTTTTGTAGCATTTTTAAACTAGTCTTATGTGCTTTTTGAATTATTGAAATCGGATCATTAATAACAGAGTTTTAGTGTCGCGCGTTTTTCATAAGACAGACGGTATACCACCATTATAATCATCATCTGCATTATTTATCAACGTTCTTGATCGATTAGGTGATGCTTTGCCATTTCAAAAACAAAAAATCAACAAATCTTCAATTGAAGATTTGTTGATTTTTTGTTTTTGTTTTAATTAAAAGAAATAATATTATATAAAGAAAATTCAGCGAATAAATGCGTACATATTGTTGCGTAATTTGCATAACTTGACGCATAATTTGCTTATCTTACTGCATATTTTGCAAGAAATACCGCATACTGTATACGTATGCATGTGTGCATATTGGAGCAAAATCTTCTACATATAAAACCGAGCTTTGATTATTACTATCCTGTTCTTATGCGCCGGATGCAAGTCGGAGCCAGAAATTATGTGCCGCCGCGCCGACGAGAAAGCTTGCCGTGCCCCTTTAACACGTAATTGTAAATTATGTGCTCCGATGGGCGAGATCATGTACTGCGGTCGTCGAGTTTATGTGCTGCGGTGGGCGAATTTGTGCTGCGGTCGAAGAGATGCGCTGCGCGGGTGAGTATGTACTGCGGCGGGGACGAATGATTGATGCCCTGCCGCGTGTTGGGAATAACATCATCATTAATGTTATTCTGTTATACTGTTCTTATGCGACGGGTGCAAGTCGGAGCCAGAATCTATCTGCCGCCGACGAGGAAGAGTGCCGCGCCCCTCTTTAATACTTTCATTGTAAATTATATGCTGCGATCGGCGAGATATTATATGCTGCGATCAGCGAGATATTATGTGCTGCGGTTGGGGAAATCGTTGTGCGTGCTGCTGAGATTATATGCTGCGGTTGACGAGTTTATGTGCTGCAGCATTCTGTTTTTGGTGAGTGATAGGCACCAGATTTATCACAACTTTCATTTGTAAGGTCTGTATAAGGGCCCATTCTTATCACAGCTCACACCGCTCTTAACCGAGCGGTCATTTGCTACTTCATTCGGACTCATATGGAGCCTGTGCAGCGTGTGACACTCACGTGTCACGGGCAACTTCTGATTCATCGATCGCATCAGTCTAGTTCAAGAGGCGTCTCCGAGAAAACACTCGATTCGCAAACCGTCTGAAATCCTTATAGGCCCTTTCGGTAGCCAGGAGCTGTTGCCAGTCCGCGGCGTCTTCCAGACTAAGATTCCAGGTTACCCGCAAATCGTCGTAATTCGGACATCGTTCCATGATGTGCCGAACGTCCTCTACCTCTCCACATTCGCATCTGTTCATGTCCGACAACCCCAGCTGAAACAGCTTAGAATTTACCGAGCCGTGTCCCGTCAAGAGATATGACAGTTCTAAGCTCGGCCGGAACCACGGACTCGTTCGATGGAGTTCCGGGTTTACTCTCGGCATGAACGCATAGGTATTTCTACCTTTATCGGACGCATCCCAGCGGTCCTGCCACTCCCGCTGTATGTTTTCCCGAATACGCTTGCGAACAAGGACTATCGAGGTTGCCCCCTCCAGCTCCTCGTTCCTTATACTCTCAACACCGGAGTGTCATCCTTTCCTCCTTTTTAACGAAATACATCAACGCTCTCTGGGCAACGACCAAGTCCAGAGGTGTTCGTCCAGCAATCACCTGCAGAGTAACGTTCGAGAGAGTACGTCAGCATCGCGTCATGCCCAAGAGAATGAATCTCTGGGCAGCCCACAGTCTCTTTTGGGTTGCCGGCTGTCGGACCTTGTGGGCCCAGACCGGACTACCATACGCTGGTATGGTAGTATCGTAAAATGCTTCCCCATAGAGGAGATTAATGGCCCATGACTCTACCCCCATTCCTGTCTCGTTACTCGGATCATGCTGGCGGCAAGACGCTTGGTCTTGTCTTTGATGTATTCTACATGCGGTATGAAGGATCTTTTCTCGTCAAGGACTATCCCCAAGTACTTAACTTTTTCTGCGTACAACACCGGAGTGTTGCCGATGTGAACCGTTGGGTGTCTGAAGTGGCTCAACATCATTTGCGTTTTGGTGGCAGATACCGATAACAATGCCTTTTTACGGGCTCGGAGCAATCTCGGGACAAATGACCGATTTTCTGGCAATTCCAACACTTAAAAGTCTTATTAGGTTTGGGAGGCTCCACCTTACATTCAGATACAACTGGTGCACAGGCTTGTACGTACGCTAAGTCAGGTTCTAAGACCATATTTTTACGTGGAGGTGGAACGTATGCTTCGACAGCTGACTTACGAGCTTCCAACTGTCGACCTAACCTTAACAAGTGTGCTACCGAAGTAATCTCGACCAATCCTAATTGTCGCTGATAGAAAGGGGCAATATTGTTCAGAAGAATTTTGACCTGAACGCTTTCAGCAACCGGAACGCTCAACCTATTAAATAAATTGATCATGACCGACGTGTAAATCCCCATTGATTCGTCAGGGCCTTGAGTGCGTTTCTTAATTTCTTCGAACAATTTGTCATCGTAATTATAGGGTTGAAATTCCTCGCGAAGACGTTTGACGAGGTCAGTCCAATTATCGCAAAACTTTCTATTGGCCCTAAACCAAATTAACGCCTTCTCTCGAAACAGATCGGATGCGGAAGCGAATAACGTGATTTCGGACATGTTCCTCGAAACGCAGAGTTCGTCAACACGTTCGAGGAAAGCATTTAAAGACAGGACTTTATTATTCCCATTGTAAGACAAACCCCATTTAGAAACAGGCACGGACTTAATTTCGTTACTGGCCGCAGAGTGTGTAGCAGCCTTAACTGTGAGAGGCGTGGCTTCAATTCGCGATGTATTTGCTTTTGGCGGCGATGAAGTAGCACTCGGCGGTGAAATAGAGTCCGGAACTACGCAAGATACCGATAAAGGGTTGTTCTGAAAATGCTCGGCAATCGCGGTTAAATCAAGCAAAGGGGATGCTGTTACCCCAGTAACTTCCGGTTCTTTCGGCGCAAAATTGAGCGCGGTTTGTTCGAAGTCGAACGCAAGTTCGTCTAGCGTCCTCAAGATGGCGGCACGTTGTCGCGTCTCGTCACTATTCGTCGGTTGGGAGCGCTGAGCGCGTCCAATGGCATGAGCCAACTTAGCGGAAATTTTATCGTGAATGCACACAGCTGTTGAGCCGGGAAGCGACTCTATTAAACAGCGAATCTCGCTATCTTTTCCTGCAGAGCTGTCACGTCATCGTCAAAAGTCACGTCATATTTCGGTACAGGCAGGCGTAAATCTTTTTCTAATCGCATTTGCCGTCTTAAATTAGCACGTTTTTGCGCAACTGTTCCGTCAATTTGGATACCTCTTACCAATAATTCATAATTTAATTCCTCAGAATTAAGGCGGTCCGGTAATAGTTTATATTCCATTATAAAGCGCAACTTAATCTAACAAAATAAGTGTTCTGGACGTAATACTCTTAAACAACAAACAAAACAACAAAACGCAAAACAAAATCGAACCATACGCGTTTGGGCGCCAAAACTTGCTACCTACCTGCGTAGATAGGCAGAAGTTTTACATTGGAGCGAAACTTTACTCCAAAGTTACCAGCCAGCTTCAGTGGGACGGGAGGGTTCAAATCCAAACCGCGAAGGCCAAAACCCATAAGAAAATAGGCGCCACTTAATTTTTTTGAAAGGGGGGACAAGGTGAAATTTAAGAAAACCCGTTACATCCAGAACACGTCAATTTACTTAGTCACAAACAACAATCATAAAAAGAATATACACAAATAAATAATATATGGGGAACACAAAATTTACAACATATTCGACTTGGTCGGATCCGAACTTCGCATTAAACTATATTAAAATGATTCAAATCGTAACTAATGCAACAGAATATAAAAGAATGCAATCTCCGGTTATTTGCACGCGTCAACGCTCGTCTACTTATATCATCTTTAAATTACACCAGCGGTTGCGCAATAAGTTGCAAGTTTAATTGCGGCAAAATCAAAGTAATGGGTCAAAAACTAAATCCGCGAAATATCGCTCAAAACTAAGAAAAGAAACTATAACGCTCCGACCTTTATTCCTTTGATGTCCGATTCGTTTGTCGGTGTCTTTGCGGAAATGCCGCAGCGACGCTTTGTAGTGTGCCGGCTTCCGCGTAGAGGGGCGAGGGAGGGAACTTCCAACGCCGTAATTCGCGATGCACCCAACGAGAAATAACTCTTGATAAAGGTCCAAGATTAAAGTCTAGGATTACCGATAGCTCTTGCTAGAAGCTCACGATAAAAGCCTATAAGCAAGGAAATAAAACGAACACAAAAGTCAAACCGAGAGTTGCTGCGTATAGAACTTACCTCGGTCTGTCAGCGAAGCTGGGACAACCACGGAACACGCGGTTTTTCCTGTCTCACAACTGGGTCTAATCAGAGTCGGCAATTAGCCGTAGATATGCACTAACATCCCTTCGATGTAATAGCACGCACAAATAAAATATTTAACGAAAGAAAGTGTGACCCAAGAGACGGCAAGTTTCGTTCTGACAATGGCGCAACATTTCTCGTTTGACAAACAAGGAACGATTATAAACAAGCGAGACACCTTCTAATTTTACCTCCGGGGAACTTTCTTAGTAACAGTGGGAACCAATCGGCTGAAAGGGCAAAGATCACGCATAATGCGCGTCCAGAAGTAGAACTTCGTTATAATTCGTTCAATTCCTCACATACACGCGATTTTGAACTCAAATAAGGATGGATTACGTATATAAAATGAATTTGTTTAACTAAATGAAGGTCCTGTCAATGGAAATATGCTAAAACGAAAGTTTAAGAAAAATTACGCCGGCGAAATACGGGTATTCCTACACTGACTGCAATGTGTACAACGACGCGGTCCAGGGAATAATCAGACACGTCGAATTTCGCATATACAGGGCGTGTTCGGAACAGAAATGAAGGCTGGACGGTGGAAATGCATATACAGGGGGTATTCAGAACAGAAATGAAAAATGAACTGTAACAGAGTTATGGGGCGGTAGCTGCTAATTTCATTGGTCGGTCGGTCTCCCGACTTCGCCGAGACTCTGATGTCGCCAACTTTCCAGGTCTTCGGAAAGAATCCATTCCTGAGGCATTCGGAATTTCGGACCTAGCTAACCAAAACAGAAAAAATAAAATGCAAATCAAAGAAATAAATCATTATGTTGACAATCTCGAGCAATATACACGCCGTAATAATCTGAGGCTATTTGGGATCGCTGAAAACTGTCCTGAAAATACAGATGATCTGGTGGTGAAACTAATCAATGAAGTTTTGGGCGTTGATGTCACATTAAATGATGTCGAAAGGACGCATCGCATTGGCTCTGTAAATAACTCCAATGACAGTCCTCGAGTAATTATAATCAAATTTTGCTCATATAGAAAAAGAGCAGAGGTTTATGCGGCCAAAAGAAAGCTGAAAGGTAGCAAAATGGTATTACGCGAGGACTTAACAAACTATCGTCATAGGGCACTAAGAGAAGCTATAAAAAAATTTGGCTCATCCCATACATGGACAAAGGATGGCTCTATCTTCTGGAGTGAGAACGGTGAGGTGCACAAAGCCAATTCAAGTGACATTGACGCTTTGTTAACTCAATGATTGCGGAATTAATATTGTTTTACGCTTGTTGCTTATGTGTTATTATTTTTAGGATTAAACAACTAAATTCTGTTCTGTTGGCAATGTAATTTAGGAAATTTATTTTTACCTTTTTGAATGAAAATATTGAAGCAGATTGATTTATATAATTTCATATTTTCTTTTGTTTTCTATTTCTCTTTTTGATTTTGTTATTAATAGTTGGTATAATACTATCTTATTTGTTATTATAATAATCTATCCATTCACAATACGATTCGGTTTTGGTTGAATCAATTAAAATTTAGTGTACTTATCTACACGGTATAAACCACGGTTTCATTTCATTTATTTTCTTTTTTATCGGGCTGCGCAACACGTTATGTTATTCAAACTAGCTACGTTGAATGTACGGTCGTTGTGTACAGGATTTGAAGAATTCTCAGATGTAATTTTGAAAGATAATTATGATGTAATTGCAGTGACCGAGACCTGGTTACATGAAGAGATAAATTCCGATGTAGTTCATATACCTGGATATCACTTGGTTCGTAAAGATAGAGCTGGAAGAGGTGGAGGCGTAGGTTTTTATATTAAAAATCATTTACAGTTTAAGTTGATTAACTCTGAATTTATTGACACAATTGAACAATATTGGATAAATTTAAAATTAAAATTTCTGGTAAATCTGTAGCTGTTGGAGTGGTGTATCGTCCTCCAAACAGCAATGTAAATTTATTTCTTCAAGATCTTGAAACATCTATTACTTCTGTTCTAAGCACGGTAGACGAGGTCATATGTGCGGGTGACTTAAATATTAATCTATTTAATCTGGGCAACAGTAATGTTAAAATTTTTTTATCGCTGATTGATTCATACGGTTTTTCACAGATTGTTGATGAGTCGACTCGGATAACTAGCTACAGTAGTACTTTGTTAGACGTCATACTAATTACTGATCCTAATCTTGTAATTGACAAGGGCGTAACTGATGTGCATCTTTCAGATCACAGACTGGTTTATTGTATTTTGAACTATAATACCTCTTTTCCACGTACACGTTTGCATACGTACCGAGACTTACGAAATTTAGATTTTCAAAGATTTTATGATAGTCTACGTTCTATTCCTTGGAACAACATATTTGACATTGCGGATATTAATGGTAAAGTTGAATTTTTAAACAATAATATATTAGCTTTATTTAACACATACGCTCCTCTAAAAACTATAAGAATAACTAAGGCGCCAGCCCCTTGGCTTACTGATCTTGTGCGAGAAATGATAAAATTACGCAATAATGCGCTTAACAAATTTAGGCATTCTAGAAGAACTGTCGATTGGAATTATTACAAATTGTTACGTAATATTGTCACCACGGCTATACCACAGTATAAAGAATACAGTAGCGCAACTCGCTTGTCGGCACTTTGATCTCTTTACAGGATTTTCATTGACCTCGAGTAGATTAAAGGGGCGTGTCAAACTGTTTATTCTGCTTTACGTGTGAGCGATTTTGTTGTAAATTGTAAATTTACACGTGCCCACACACCAGGGCCGGATTGTAGTGTTTAGTGGACGTGGTAAAAAAAAACAAGGCATAAATAATGTGTATTAACATAATTATAAAGATCCATTCGGTACCAGAGCCGTGAATGAATGAGCTCTGCATCCCGAGATTGTGACTCAGACCTTGCGCGGGATGTTATGCGCGAACTGAATATTTTCATGAGAGTCGCGCTACTGTGTAATCTTTATACTGTGGCTATACGTCAAGAGAAAAAAGCTTATCTGGAATATATATGCAAACAAAAAAACCAAAAACTGACGTGGAAAACCTTAAAGACATTAAATGTAACTTCTAATCAATCTCAGGATCTTTTACCGAATGCTTTCAGTAACCCTGATGATATCAATAATTTCTTTCTCAATACGGTGAATCAGTTAAGTAACCCGGCTGATGTTGACACGTTGTCATATTATTTAAACAATCGTTTTAACAATAATCAAATTTTATTCTCCTTTCATACTGTCTCTGAAGGCACGATAGAAAAAGTAATTAATTCCATCAAATCAAATGCACGTGGACATGACGGTATCTCTTTACACATGATAAAATTATGTTTACCTTGGCTTAGTATTTACATTGCGCATATTATAAATTTTTGTTTAAATTATGGTGAATTTCCAGATGCTTGGAAGGATGCTCTAGTTATGCCCGTAGCCAAAGTCAAGCATATTGAGTCTTTCAATGATTTAAGACCTATTTCTTTGCTACCCGTCTTATCTAAAGTACTAGAAAGAGTTGCTGTTAATCAGTTTATGACACATATAGATGCAGACAACATATTGCCTCCGGTACAATCTGGGTTCAGAGCGGGACATAGCACAGGCACGGCCTTACTTAAAGTCACAGATGATATTTTGAAAGCCACGGACAGAGGAGATTTGACCGTTCTTGTGCTGATTGACTACTCTAAGGCCTTCGATACAATTAACCATGATTTATTGTGCGCAAAATTGCATTATTTCGGCTGTAGTGATCTTGTAGTAAGCTTTATGCGATCTTATTTAAACAATAGGACACAGGCTGTTTTTATAAATAACACCATATCGTCTTTTCAAGCTTGTAAAGTCGGAGCCCCTAATAGGATCAATTTTGGGCCTCTTTGTATTCTCTCTGTACACATCTGATTTTTATACACATATTAAATCTTGCTCGACTCACTGCTATGCTGATGATACTCAAATTTACTTGAGTTTTAAGCCTTCCGATTTAGGTTTATCTTTCATCTTAATCAATGAAGACATTCAACGTTTAATTAATATCTCCAACAAACATTCGTTACATATAAATTCTCATAAATCATCGGCAATTATTTTTGGCAAGGCTAAAGATCGGCAGGGGGCCATAAACAATATGAGTATAAATATTAATAATACCAAAATTTCGTTTGTTGAAATAGTTAAAAGCTTAGGTGTAATTTTGGATACCAATTTAAGATTTACAAATCATGTAAACAAATTAATACAAAAATCTTATTCGATATTAAAACGCCTATATATGAACCGGCAATGTCTTCCTACAATGTTAAGAATTCAACTGTGTGACTCTTTAGTATTATCTCTCTTCAATTACTGTGATACTGTCTATGGCCCCTGCTTAGATACAATAACTAGTCTCAGGATACAGAGAATGCAAAATTCCTGTATTCGCTTTATCTATGGCTTGAGGAGGAGAGATCATGTGTCACTTAAAATAAAAGACGCTAATTGGCTTAATATGACCAACAGAAGATTACTTCATATGACATATTTAATTCACAAAGTGTATATTACCTCGTCTCCGTCTTATCTTGTTTCATTGCTAACCCCTAGATTTCTACTCCACGAAAGGCATTTACGACGCACGAGTGGGTTGCATATTCCATCCCATCGAACTTCACTTTTTGAAAGATCATTCTCTTTTTGGTCAGTAAAAATGTATAATTCATTGTCACATGAGATTAGGTCATTGTCACTTGCGACTTTCAAAAAGAAATATCGGGATCAGCTCTTTTCAATGCAGCGATGACCGTACAATCACATTCACATTAATTTTCATTTTCATTTATATTCATTCATTTTTAGTACATTTATTCATTTTTGGTACATTTATTCATTTTTGGTACATTTATTCATTTTTAGCACATACAATAGTTCTTTCTGTATTATACATATATATCGAAATATTATAATATTTACTAATTTTATGTCATAGCATTTGTAATTGGTTGAGTGGAAGAGCAGCTTAGCTGAACTCCGCCAAGTAAATAAAGGCATTTATTATTATTATTATTATTATTATTTGTTCATCAGATTGGTTACAAGATCTGGCGCTCGCGCCCACAATCTCTTCACCATATCCGGCTCGATCAAGTCGTGCCCCGGGGCCCTGTTAACCCTAATGGATTGAACAGCGATGTCGACTTCCTCTCTCGTAAACTCAGCTTCACCTTCAGTGCCCTCATACTCCTCACTGCCCGAACAATCTTCCGCTCTTCATCGGTATACGTCAGATTTTCAACTGGTATCAATTTGTCAAGGTTTCGCGTCATGGTTTCTAGCCAGGTAACTGTTTCCTCTTGCTGATCGCAGAGTACAGAGTTTACAACATTATTCACCTTCACCTTGAGGTTCGTGATCTTGTATACCGTCGCCCAAGGATCCCGGTTACCTTCCTCCCGGACAAATCTTTGCCAGGGTTCCAGTTTGCTCTTGTGGATGCAAGACTTGCAACGGCCGACAACCTCTCTCAATTCTAGTTTGCGTTCGTTGGCTAGACGATTTCCGCCGGCTCTGCGGGCTTGCTGGAAACGCTTCCTTGCGGTTTTTACTTCGGCCCTAAGGCTAGACAGCTCCGGATTCCACCAGGGAACCCCTCCCATAAACGCCCTGCGTCTAGGGATTGCCGTCTCCGCTGCGTTAAGGAGCATACACGCTACCGCCTCAGCGGCCTTATCCGCTGTGCCGTCTCTGACCGCAACCCTACAATTAGCCAGCTGTGGACGCAACGCGCCATCAATGCCCTCCCAGTCCGCTCTGCGGACCGCGAATCGCTTCAATGTTTCCACTCTATTGACTCTCGTCCTGGCGACGGCGAACTCGAACGTAATAGCTCGATGATCACTCGTCGTCCAGGCGTTACGCTCTTTCCAGTCCGCCAATGCATTGCCTACAGATCTCGAAGCCAGCGTAATATCGATTGTCGACTCTCCGTTGGTAGAGCTAAACGTAGCAAACTCTCTCGGGGCATTCGCAACCACAAGTCTCTTCTGACGGAAGAAGTCCTCCAAGAGTACTCCCCTGTCATCAGACGTATCGCTATGCCACCTTGGCGACTTAGCATTCGCATCCATGCAGACGATCACTCTTTGGCCAGCCAGGCGATTCAATACTCTCTCCAAGTACAATAAATGCGGTTGAACCCATTTCCGCCGGAGGGCAATATACAGACACGAGGTATAAAATACCTCCCTCATACTCAACTGCACGGCATACACCGCACGATGAGCAAAACTGTGTCAAGTTAATGACGCTAACTTCGCGGTTCCTAACAATTATTGCCGCCTTGCACATGTTCGCAGAGTCTGCTATCACTCGACAGTCGCCAAAACTAGCCACTCTTCCCTTATAACAATAAGGTTCCTGGAGTAAGAGTACGTCTATGCTTTCGTCATCCATGATTTTACGGAGCTGAGCTATAACCAGTCTCGCTCTCTGCCCATTGACCTGCAGGAAACGTAACGTTACTCTAGCCATAATCGATTCGGGATCGATAGAGCTGCACAGCTCTCATATATTCCGGACATTTAGCGTCACTCACAGAGTGCGCACTGTCCCTCTTTCTTTCTTTACAGGCGCAACAGACCGGCTGCTTTGCTTTGTTTTTACAGTCTTACAGCAAGTGGCTTCCGCCACAGTGCCTGCAAGCTGGTTCACGTTTGCAACTCTTAGACGTGTGCCCATAACTCACGCACTTAAAGCACCTGAGCACATCGTCATACTCTTTGTATCGAAAAGAGTTGGCCCCGACAAAAATTCGGTCACGCTTGGGGAGGGTCTTGCGAACAAGACCACTTACCTCCAGGATAAGATTCTGTCTCTGCTTTTTACCTATGCGGTGCCTTCGCAATTCCTGTGGAAAAGCTCAGACACCACTTCCTCATTCTTAATCTCTTTTGGGACGTCGAAGATTAAAATCCTCGGTCCCGCCTTCTTCAGATCCGTAGCGATAAGATCCAGCCAACAGACCTTATCGCACCCTTAATTTGGCTCAGATCCTCCGGCGTTTCAGTCTCGACAACAATGCTGTTCTCCTTCATCTTCCGTATGCTTCGGATCTTCAGCCCGGAGATCACGTGCTTTAAGACTTTATCTTTCACCTCCTCGCTACTAGCATCCTTCGTAGTTTTTACCAGCACTACGTTGGTCTGCTTCTGCGGTCCCACCCTCGGTACAGCGGGGATTGCTGCAGCTCGGGCATAGGTCATCGACTGAGTCGGTGCCACCCTTGCAGGTCCCACACTACGCTCGGACAATTTGCTTTCCAGCACCTTGTTCCTTAGGACCACTCGGATTATAAGAGTCGAGTTCCCGGAGCTTAGTTTACAACGACGTTCGTTATTCTCTTAGGGACTTTGGCCTCCTCGGGATGAATTTCCGCGTGGATGGACTTCATCAGTTGTCTCATTTTCTCTAGCGCACATTCGTCAACCGTTGGAGGAGTTACCTCCTCCAGCTCCACGCTAGATCCTATCTCGCTTTCGCTTGACGTACCTTTCAGCGTTCTATCCGAGGGTGTTTCCGCCCTCGCTTCCGCGCTGCCAGAGCTAGCCACGCTCGCTTGCGAGTTCGTTGCCGAACTCTTTCCAGAGGCCGTAGCCGGACTCTCGGGCTTCACGCTTATTTCGGAGCCCGTTGCCGGGCTCTTCGATTTAACACTCTTGGCCTTCTTGCTGTCAACCGGTTTAACCGGTCGTTCAGCTGTCGAGCCATCAGCACTGCTGTCAGGGCTCACGCTACTACAACGGCCTCGAGTCTTTCGACCCTTAGCCTCTACCACCTCGGTTTTGGTTTTTGATTTAGAATTCTACATAATAGTCCCACGAGTAGGGAGGAAATCCTGTCACCGACCGGTAACCCCCCTTTCTCGGCCGGAAGGCTACATACGATGGGAGGGCGCCTGGTATCCCAAAGGTATCGTTTGCGACACACTGAACCCAGTGCCATCCAGCCCTAGGCACGATAACTCACACCGTAGCTTGAAGTTATTTATCGAGGTTGTCTCCTCTAGATCCGGCGTATTTCTAGCCACCTTACGAGGGGAGCTTAGCCCCGCACCCCATAAGGGTGTGACTCTACGCCACGCACACCGGTCTTTGTGCAAGTCGCAGAGTTGCACACTGGGTGTCTTATGTGTTTCACCCTTAGGCTTGGGCCAGCTGTCCCTACCCACTGCTACCACTTTACCCGGGCTTGCAACCGGCTGGAAGTTCTTGGCCCTCTAAGCGAGTGCCGCCACATAACCAGGCGTGGTTAGTAGGTAGGTAGGGACAGTGGGAATCTCGTTAATCCATTCATGCGCGTCACTAATTAGATGACGAGGCATTTGGCTAGTTTCTAAGAGGAATCGTGCACAAAACGCACCTATCTTCTTTCTTTCGGCTTTGGATTGGCGCCATGACCATCAACAACATTTCCCCGGCTGGTGAGAGACATGGCTGGCAGAGCCGCGTCCGTCTCTCTTTTGCACTGGGGAAACAAACTAGCAGCCTCGGTACTCGCTCTTTAGCCCACTTCTAGCACTCTTGGTCAGTCCACCCCACGGGGTGAGAAACTATGCTATCGGGAAGTTCGCGGGGGACTTGGAAAAATTATTGAGCAGAGTCCTCAAGCTTGAGGAAGCGGATATTGGCCGAGTACAAAAGTACTCGCTCACGGGGAGCCTGGTGAAGGATTCCGCCCGATGCCTCGTTGTAAAATGACGAGAACATCGGCTCTGCCGCCGTGGCAGAGGTTGTAAAAGACCTCGCCATACGACTCGCACCGCTGATATCAGGGCAATAGGGCCCATTAAAAACAGGCGGCACGCAAAAGTGTACCAATAAATAGTGTTAAAATAAGTAAAAATCTATCAGCGGGCTATTCCAGGCCAAGAGCTTCCGCAGGGGGCGCACCAAATCCCCTGCAGTTAAATCGGGGGGGATCGTAGACCATGAGCGTGTGGTACAGTTCAATGGAACTATGTAATGCTATTAACGAAATTGTTAATAGGGTCTGACGGTCCTTTATACCAAGACTGGCGAGAGAGTGGACCATCTCATTGGGCATTGCCCCCCTCGTTCCTACCACAATCGGTAGGACTTCCCCATGCGTTGCATCATGCCTACGCTGGAGGATGGGTAGCAGTTGACTATATTTTTGTAGCTTTTGATGTCGTCCCTGAGCGAGATAATCATTGTCTTCATGGCGGACTGTAACGTCGACCACTTGGACCCATCCCTGGCTCTGTATCACCAGGTCTGGTTTGAGATTCCCGCCCGAAGGCAGCCGGATAGAAGGTTCCTTCGTTACTGCTACCCCTTCCCTTTTTGCACATATGTCAGCAACGATATCTCTAATGTCGTTGTGACGGCGGATCCTCTGGGCTTTTGGGTGAATACATTGCCCAAGAATGTGTGCCAGTGTCTCCGGCTGGCATCTGCATTTCCGGCAGTTGAGGTCCGCCTGGGGCACGGCTCGGTTCATGGACACGTTTGCTGCTGTGGTCTTCGAACGCATTTTAAGGGCTGTGATCATTCTACATGGCTTCAGTAGTGAGGGCTTATAAAGCCATGCATTTCTAATGGGGTCGTCGGAAAGGGGTATAACCGACTTCCCCTGCGTTCGGAGCTCGGCCCATCTTGCAAGCTCTGTTTTCTTGGCCCTTAACTTGTAATCGTCCACATCCTTTATGTTTAAGGGCCAATTTAATCGTACTCCGAAGGCCAGGCGTTTGAGACGGTTCACCATACCCGTGCCTTCGGTCAGAGCTTGTATTACCGGGTCAGGATTCTCGATAAACCAGAGCCCGACTTTCAAGCTGGAGGCAACAGTAACTATCTCCAGCTTCGGAAAACCTAGTTCGCCGTCTCTCTTACCGCAGTAAATCAGTCCGTTTGCGGTGGACTGCGGCAAGTGGTAAATATCTCTTATCATTACACGTAGCTCCTGGTCAAGCTTTCTGATCGCCGTCCTCGGTATAACTACCAACACCAATTGGTACATGTAGTGTGGGACTAGGTAGGTGGAGATGAGCTCTACCTTCTGTTGTGGTTTCAACGCCAGCCTTTTGACTCGCTGGATCGTTGTGCAGAGACGCTCTCTTACGCCCTCAGAATCAATCCCCGCCCAAGGAGAGATTCTCGCACCGAGGTAGGTCAGACTGGTATCAGCTTCGGCATACTGAACCTGTTCTCCACCTATAAATGTCATGCCGGGGTCTGCCAGGTACCAGGAGTCTTTCGTCGGTATTATACGGAAGCAAGCACATTTTTGTGCTGAGAATTTCATACCTAGCCCCTGTAGGTATTCTTCCGTTTTCCTGAGCAGATTGCTGGCCTGAGGTACGTTATTCGCCACTAGGACTAAGTCGTAGGCGAAGGCCAGAGACGAAACGTTGGCACGTTCCTCTATATTGTATCCCGGCATGCCTTCCAGCGCTTGCAGTAATGGCTCAATTACTGCATTGAAAATTAGTGGTGATAAGGGATCTCCCTGCTTGACCCCGCGCTGGAGTGTGATCTCGACTTTCTGTCCACCGTGAAAATGGTGGTGCGCACATCTTCAAGAGAGTCATAGTTACTTCCGCCGTATACCCGCGCTTGCTTGAATTTCTTCACGTTGACATTCAAAATTTCCATCATGGGTGGCACCAATCAATCCAAGCAAGAAAAAGAAATAATCATTGCACAAGCAGGCAACAGTGGTAGTACATCGGGAAATGAAGCCAAAACGCAATTCACCCTTTGGGAAGTAGCCAGAATAGCGGTTTTATTTTTGGTGATCGTCACAATTGGATGTTTTATCTGGCGCCAATGCAAGAAAGGTTGGGTAAAGAAAATTAGGAATGAAGTCCATAAGAGTCGGGATCAGCTCGCCGTCGCTGCAGGTGGTGTATAAGAATGCGAACAAATGAGTGACCAGTGAATTCAGGTTAGATTAAATATTTTATTATTACCTACATTATTTTATTAAATGAGTATATTAGTTAAGTTTAAGAATTTATTTGAAGATACTCAGTCATTTAATGCCAATAGAATAAAAGATAATAAGGTTAGACCAGAAAATTTAGAATATACTGAAAAGAAATTGCTAGATTTAGATCAATTTTCTGTTAGATTAACATTTTAAGAGCAGAATTTGGTAAAGATGTTGTAAATGTTGATGTAATTGGCGAAGTTGAAGCTTATATCGAGCGCATTAACAAAATTATTGAAGAAATTCGTTGTATACTTCAGGATAGACTAAAAAGGGATTTTAAAATGGCTGAAAATTTTAATTTAAAAACTGCGGGTTCTTTATTAACAGCTCTGGATGGTACTGAAGATACAACCAAAAAATTAATATTTTGAACCAATATTGTCGAAAAGAAGCCTCGAGTCACTATAAATTCTAGGTTAAAATTTCCAAATTTTAACTGACTCGAGGCTTCTTTTCGACAATATTGGTACAAAATTTAAATTAGTCACTAATATCATGGATAATCCTTTGGTTTTTAAAAAATTCATAGATTCAATCACGTTATATGCAGAATTGTTAGAAGCAGAGAGTAGAAAACATTTAATAAATTATGTTTTAAAAACACGTCTCTCTAAAAATGCTAAAATTCGGTTAAGTAAAAATTTCGATATCGTAGATTTGCTCATAAAAGATATCAGAGAAAATTTTATTACGCAAAAATCAGCTACAATTCTTTCAAATCAACTATATCAGTCACGACAACAAAATAAATCTATTGATGAATTTGGTAGTGAGATTGAACAACTTCTTAGTGATTTAACATTAGCACAAGCGGGAAATGGTAAAAATTTATTAAAATCATTGCGCCCAGTAAACGAAAAAATTGCTATAAATTCTTCTTGCAATAGAATTAGAAATCATGAACTACGAACGATAATTAAATCGCGAAATGTTATCACGTTGAAAGAAGCCATAATTGTTGCCATAGATGAAGAGAGGAATAAACCTCCCTCTTTTAATACTTTTCATCTCAACACGCAACGAAATGGAAACTGTGATGGAGATGTGTCATTCGTTCGTTTTACACAGATCCGATCGATCGGTGATTGATATCTAAAAAGATCGAATCTTTTGTATCAATCATTCGATCATTCCCGTCGTTCAACACGCAGATGCGACGCACTCACCACGATGAATGATTGAAATAGTATCTGCGATTGAATTATAGGTGTGATTGAAATTATAGGTATATCATTTGAATCTGAATCTGTCAACGTATACTTATCGAAATCAATATTTAATAGTGCATTTTTAAACGTGTTTAATTCTAGTAGTGATTAGGACAAATGAATCTAAAATATAGGATAAAAATACAGAATCTGAATGATAGCTGGGAATGCGGTTATGATCGAACATTGTATTTTAAGGTTGCGTTTTAGAGTTAACACGCTTTTCATTCATTGGTTCTCACTTGAAATTTATTTATTATATTATCAATATTTCTTCAAAACAGACTAACAAAAAGAAAGATGCGGAAAATGTAAAAAAAAACTCTGCTGCCTATGCTGACTATGATATGTAATAATAATAATATAATTATTACTTCATATTCCCGAGCATTACTTAAAACTGCTCGAGTTAATTCTTTAGAAAAAATACAATCATATCATACCACCGACTCCGACATCGAGAGACCGAGACGAATGAAGCAAGAACGGACAATCGATGTCGCGATCGACCGACTCCGTTGAAACAAGATTCTATCATTCAATACTTTCAAGTGATCCAATCCCGAAAATCGAATCATTCATGAATGACACATCTCTAATGGAAACACTAAAAAATCTCGAGGTTCTAATTCTAGAATGAATTATTATAGGCCGCCTAATAAACAAAATCCACATTTTTCACAACAATATGGCAAAACATTTCATAATTATAGACGTACTCCGAATTCCAATTTTTCGGACCAAAATTACGGCAACAGCCATTCGCAAAATTTTAATCGAGGATATGTACGCTCTACGCAAGGAACTTGAGAAGTCGAGCGAAAAATTCAGTGCGTTCTCGCCGCACGGTAAATCATAGCGATGCACTTTATGCAGAAACAAACGCATCAAATATGCCAAACGAAAGCAATTTTTTTCGCGACTAAAATATCAAAATGACGATTTATTATTTCTTTTGGATACGGTGCAAGTGTTAGTATAATTTTTTCAAAAATTTTAAAACAATGAATTAATAGATTTTTCAAGACAACTGGTATTGCAGGTTCAACAAAATCAATTGTTTCAGTTAATATTTCTTTATGTTTAGATTTTTAATTTATAAGGTATTTCCCCTTAAGATTTTATGTTTAGAAGAAAATAAATTTAATCATGAATTTCATGTCATAAAAGATTTTAGAAATGATTTAAATGGAATTATTAGACCAGATTTCTTTGGAAAACATAACGCAACAATCGATTATGAAAAATGTTTACTTTTTCGAGTAATGCATGCAAATACACAGTTCCTCTGGAATCTCAGTATAATATTTTCGCTACAATACCTCCGCGTTGCGAAGTCATTCAACATTTTTGGGTTGATAATAATGAAGATTGTGTTGTTTTACCGAATGAAATTTCAGAAGGTGTTTTCACAGCAGGAATTATTGCGAGACCGAAGTCAAATATTATTTCAGTCCGTATACTTAATACTAATGACAGACCAATCTAAATTAAAAATTTTAAACCAGATACTGTTCAGTTATCAAAATTTGAATTATATAATTTTGATAGTAACCAAATTTCACTCGACAGAGTTACCAAATTATTAGATTTAATTAATGTGAAACACTTGAATCGAGAAGAAAAAGACTCCACTCATAAAATTTATGCGAAATTTGCCGACATATTTCTCTTAGAAAATGATCTTGTAACAGTAACCAATATTGTTAAAGAGACTATTACATTAAAAAGTGACGCGAAACCCATTTATGTCAAACCATACCGTTTACCCCAATCTCAAAAAAAGCGAAATAAATAAACAAATAAATAAAATGCTAAAAGACGGAATTATTGAGGAAACTAAATCAAATTGGTCGTCTCCATTATTAATTGTCCCAAAGAAAAATGACGTTAACGGTGACAAGAAGTGGCGCGTTGTTGTTGATTATAGACTGTTAAACAAAACTATCGAAGATGATCGTTTTCCTTTACCTAACATTACGGAAATTTTTGGATTCATTAGGAGGTGCATTTTATTTTTCACATTTAGACCTTTCACAAGGATATTATCAAGTTGAGTTAGAATCGGAATGTCGAAAATACACAGCTTTTACTACAGATAAAGGACAATACCAAATGACTCGTTTACCGATGGGTTTGAAGACCAGCCCTAGTTCTTTTTCTAGAGTAATGACAATCGCGATGTCAGGATTAAATTTCGAATCGTGTTTTGTATACTTGGATGATCTCATTGTATTTGGAAATAATTTACAAAACCATAACCAGAATTTGATGAAAGTACTTACAAAATTACGTGAAGTTAATTTGAAATTAAATCCTATAAAATGTCAATTTTTGAAAAAAGAAATTTTATATTTAGGTCATGTAATTTCTTCGGAAGGCATTTCGCCCGATCCAGGAAAAATTTCTATCGTTAAAAATTATCCATTATACCAAAAATGCAGACGAAACTAAACGATTTGTTGCTTTCGCGAATTATTATCACAAATTTATTCCAAATTTTGCCCAAATCGTAAATCCTTTAAATAAATTAAGTTGTAAATCTGTTCAGTTTCATTGGGACGAACAATGTCAAAATTCTTTTGAGTTTTTCAAAAAATCTCTAATTAACCCCCCAATTTTACAATACCCGAATTTTTCACCAACCAATGAATTTATTCTGAAAAAAGATGCCTCAGGTTATGCAATAGGCGCTGTTCTTTCAAATTCTGATGAAAAACCGATTGCTTACGCAAGTAAGGTGAGTCAAACATTTTCGACCTTATCTATATGGAACTAAATTTAAAAATTTTACGGATCACAGACCGTTAATTTATTTATTTGGAATGAAAAATCCGTCATTTAGATTAACAAAGTTTAGACTTTTACTTGAAGAATACGATTTTACAATAACTTATATAAAAGGTATAGAAAATACAGCAGCCGACGCGTTATCAAGAATTCATTTAGAATAAGATGGTCTTAAAGAGATGTCTAATAATGTGCTAGTACTTACTAGATCTCATGCGAGACAAAAATTACAAAAAAATTCAACGATACAAAACAACTCTAGCGATAACAAAAAAGATGATAACCATCCAGGAATCGTTCAATTACTGAAAAAAACCATTGGATTCTATAGAACTCAGGCAATTACG
The DNA here is from genome assembly GCA_033060865.1 of Dorcus hopei. Classification (NCBI taxonomy): domain Eukaryota; kingdom Metazoa; phylum Arthropoda; class Insecta; order Coleoptera; family Lucanidae; genus Dorcus; species Dorcus hopei. Next base: position 137,825 of record CM065419.1, on the reverse strand, counting down.
AAAAGTTGATTTAGAAAATGTTACAAAATGTACAATAAAGATGTAATTAAATCGGGTAATATTTTATATGATACAAAGAGACAAATAATTTTTACTAAGCAACATTATCGATCAACACTAGCCCTAGAAACAGAGTTGAGATATTTGCAAAATATTTGTGAAAAATACGGAATTCCGAAGTTATGTATCTTCATGTGTAAAGAAAATGAAGAGTTAATTGCCAGTTTGTCGAAAGAGCCTCGTTTGCTCCAAGACTACAATATTAAAGTTTGTGTTATTGCTAAAACAAAACGTATCAATTGTAAACAAACACGTCAACTAATCCTAAACGATTTTCATCTTCTCCATACAGGAGGACATGCTGGTATAAACCGTATGTACACTAATATTAAAAAGCACTATTTTTGGGAAAATTTAAAAGAGGATGTTAGTAAATTTGTAGCCAAATGTGATGATTGTCAACGATATAAATATTCGAGGCCTCATATAGAACCGTTAACAATTACCACTACAGCTTCATCTGCTTTTCAAAAGATTTACTTAGATCTTGTAGGACCATTAAACCAAGATAATGATGATAATAGATATACCTTAACAATTCAGTGTGAACTTACTAAATTTGTAGAGGGATATCCTATTAAAGAAAAAGAAGCGGAAACAGTCGCGAAATCATTCGTAAATAATTTTATTTTAAAGTTTGGAATACCAAATGAAATTGTTTCAGATCAAGGTACAGAATTCTTATCAAAAATTTTTAAAGAATCAGCAAAGATTTTAGGCATTAAACAAATTAATAGCATCATCAAACTTTGGATACATTGGAAAATACGCACAAACACCTAGGAGCTTACTTACGTATTCAAACGGCAAAATTCCCATACACATGGAGTTCTTGGGTTCCATTTTGGTGTTTTCATTTAATATAGAGATGTGTCATTCGTTCATTTTACACAGATCCGATCGATCGGTGATTGATATCCAAAAAGATCAAATCTTTTGTATCAATCATTCGATCATTCCCGTCGTTCAACACGCAGATGCGACGCACCACGATGGATAAATGAAATAATTTCTGCGATTGAATAGTATTGTGATTGAAATTATAGGTATATCATTTGAATCTGAATCTGTCGACGTATACTTATCGAGATCAATATTTAATAGTGCATTTTTAAGCGTGTTTAATTCTAGTAGTGATTAGGACAAATGAATCTAAAATATAGGTAAATACAGAATCTGAATGATAGTTAGGAATGCGGTTATGATCGAACATTGTATTTTAAGGTTGCATTTTAGAGTTAACACGCTTTTCGTTCATTGGTTCTCATTTGAAATTTGTTTATTATATTATCAATATTTCTTCAAAACGCTAACAAAAAGAAAGATGCGGAAAATGTAAAAAAAACTGCTGCCTATGCTGACTATGATATATAATAATAATAATAATATAATTATTAGTTCATATTCCCGACCATTATTTAAAACTGCTCAGAAAAAATACAATCACATCATATCACCTACTCCGACATCGAGAGACCGAGACGAACGAAGCAAGAACGGACAATCGATGTCGCGATCGACCGACTCCGTTGAAACAAGATTCTATCATTCAATACTTTCAAGTGATTCAATCCCAAAGATCGAATCATTCACGAATGACACATCTCTAATTTAATAATATCGTAGTGTGCACATAGAAACAAAATACACACCATATGAGTTAGTTTTTGGGAAAAAGTGTAATTTGCCGAGCAATATAACCAATAATATTGATCCAATGTATAATTTTGACAGTTATCCTCATGAGTTAAAATTTAGATTACAATCTGCTTGGAAAGATGCAAGAAATAACCTGACTGAATCTAAAGTTAAAAGGAAAAATGTATTAGATAAGGAACATAAAAATAATATTAGTTATAAGTTTAACGATAAGGTATTATTAAGAAGTGAAACAAACAATAAACTCGAATCAATATATAACGGACCCTTTAAAGTTATTAGTGAAGACGCACATTACTTTAAAAATAAAAAATAAAGTGGTAAAAGTACACAAAAACAGAGTGAAAAAATATTATGACTAATAATGTGTACTGCACTTATTTATTTATTTTTTTAAGAAAAAATAAACAAAATGGAAGGAGTGTACGAGTAAGGTACTATAAGTTTTATTTCTGATTTCTTGTTATTTCTAATTTCTTAAGAATATTTTCTTTTAAATAATTTTTGTACAAAGATTGTCATGTTAAAAATATTATCATAATGTAACGATTTTAAACGTTCTATTAATTTTTATTTTAAAACAAAACACGAAATAGTTAATAACTAATTTATTTACAAGCAAACTAGTTTAACACTAACATTTAACAATAATTTATTTACAAACTTAATCCTAATTTATTTTAACAGCCGAGCGAAAGTTTATAAGCCGACTTTAATTCCGTCTAACGTTGGATTCGATTCGAACTGTTCCACTCCCTGCCGCGTGCATTTTTATATGCCGGGGTTGTTTTCCGCGAACATTCTGGAGGCGACGCGACGGACTGTCTGGTCTAGTTTATTCCGCCGTCAGAATTCTCTAGGCTGTCGCCTAAGATGCGTCGACTAGACGGCTGTGACGCAAGAGACAATTTGGCGCCGGCTGGTGTCGACGAATCATTACAATATTATAAAGATTATCGTATTATAAATATTATATTATAAAGATTATCATGATAAAAAGATTATTATGTTAAAAAGATTATCATGTTAAAAAGATTATAAATATTATATTATAAAGATTATAAAGATTATATTATAAATATTATATTATAAAGATCATATATAAAGATTATCATATTATTTAGGAAGTTTAAGTTAGAATGCTGTCATCATTGATTCTTTAGAAAAATTTAAATTTTATAAATAAAAATTTTTCTTTCGCTGCAAGGAATGTGTAATGGAATTATTATATTTCTGTCAACTTGAAGCGCATCCGGTGCTTATTCAGCGTCTCGATGCAGGCACTGTCCGCGGAGCGAAAGGAAATAAAATATGATGACAAAAATAACTAACCTATCAATTTTTAAAACTCAGAGAGTTCATTAGTTTATTAGAATCAGTTGTTGTAACGACACGAAGAAAATAAACATGCAATTATAGTCGTAAGGACGCATGTCTTTTATTTGTTCTATAAACTACGTTTTAAACCTTTAGTCAAGCAGAGAAATTTTATTATTATATTACAATAATACCGCAGGTTTTTCCCGTGGATAGAGTCATTTTGTCCTCCGCGAGCCATGTCATGATCACCTGCATGTCTGTGTTGATCTTGTTCTCAATTTCAGCTCGACTCTTGCCTTTGACTATTAGTGCAAGATCGTCAACATATGCCACCTTCGTCTCCTGGTCTTGGTCTAACTATTTCGTCGAAGACAAGGTTCCACAAGAGCGGGCCGAGGACGGATCCCTGAGGGCAGCCCTTTGTCATCTGTCTCTTACAGGAATTAACACCCCGAACAACCTCCATGGAGCGAAAACAGAAGTAGGAGTGAAGGAGTCTGTACAGATTACCAGGAATTCGAAGCTCCCGCAGGCGTCGAAAAATAGAGGGCCACCACAAGTTGTCAAATGCGCCAGAAATGTCGATAAAAACTCCTGCTACGTACTTGGCACTCCATCCCCTCACCAGGCCAACAACCGCCTCCAACGCGTCCATTGTGCCTCTTCCCTCTCTGGTGTTGGATCAGCCTCATTGCTAGTAGTCTCTCCACAAATTTACCCATGGCTGAGAGCAGGCAGATTGGCCTATAGGATGTGACTTGATCTATTGGCTTATCTGGCGACTTTAATAGGATGTTCAGGGGTCCCCACTTCCACCGCCGGGGAAAGACGGCCTCCTCCAGGCACATGTTAGCGATCCCCAGTAGCAGGTCCGGGAACTCAGCAGCCTGATGACATCACTCATCGAGACCAGAGGCCTTCCTTGGTTTGATTTTTGCTGAGACGGATCTGATTTCATCCTGAGTGAACATTTCCTCAACACCTTGGTCAGATAAGTATGCCGAATTGTCTTGCCTTGTTTTTTTCTGTGTTTCCGTTTCACCTTCCAGGTCGTTGAGAGGGACTAGTTTCTCCAGCAGGGCCTCAGTGGTATCCAGCCACGACGTTGTGGAGTGGTCGCCCAGCTTTAAAGTTGCGGTAAGTTCTCGCACTTTTACTTTGCCAGCAACGATTTTATATACCATGGGTCTATGTTCCCCTCGTCAGTGACAAAACTTCTCCAGTATTGCTCCTTAGCAGTTAGAAGTTCGCGCTTATACCGATTTCTGGCCACACGGAGCTCTCCCAAAAGGACTTCAGTAACCTCCGCACCTGCAACGCCCATCCTGCGGGAAGCCTGGTATGCTTTCCTAAGGCCCATCACTGCGAGTCGAAGGCTGGTCAGATGGGGAGACCACCAGGGATAGCCGGATTGGCTATCAACGTAACTACCGAGGGGTCATTTGCATGAACCTGGCGTATATCAACTCCATATCCGGGACAGGTTCCATACTGGGCATATGGTTCCTGTATCAGGGCTATGTTAAAGTTTTTATCCACTATTAACTTCCTAAGCTCCGAAGAAACAACTCTAGACCTTTGTGCTTTAACCTGGAGCAGCGCAAGTGGTCGGACACGGGTCGGAGGCGCCATTATGTAAAATCAATTCGAGCCTTCAACGCCTCCGTGGCTCGTTTATATTCTTGGCAGTCGTTTGACGTAACCAGGTGTTCCGATTCTGTTCTCCTTAATTTGCAGTTCACACAGGTCGGGTTTTCGTTCTTTTTGGCACAGTCCTTTATTCCATGTCCCCTATCACCACAGTGGCCGCAGTACTGTTCCCTAGTGCACCTTGTTACTATGTGGCCATAGCCCTGGCAGTTGTATCAGCGGGTCGGGCCGTTCCAATCGCGTACCCTGTACGAGAGTTTACACTCTCCCCTGGGCCAAGAGCAGTTCCCTGACCAATCCGGGAACTTCCACCACATAATGGACTTCTGGAGCATTCTTGGGACCGGCCTTGTGTATTATCTTGATTTTATCCAGTAAGGCGGTTTGGACCGTTTCTAAGTTCTTTGCTTTTATGCCATCCAGGAGACTTTCTTCGGTGACGCTTTTCTTCACATCGTAGATAATTAGTCGAGGGTGCAATCTACCCGGCTCACGAGTGTCAAAACCTTTGTTGGGTCCTATTTTTTCCCTGAGCTTCTGAAGGTCTTGCTCTCCTTCCGTTTCTACCAGCACCTGCTTGTCCCTGACCTTCTGACGTTTTTGACTCTGATCTTTCCCAAGTCTTCACCCACAGTCTGAATTAATTTTTCTTTCAATTGCAGGCTGTCCCTTACAGATTCTACGTCGGTGGGCCTGACGATCAGAACGCTCGCGGGAGTCGCCCTGGTTGCCATAGCGTACGTCTGGACAGCAGGCTGCGCAGGAATGTCTCTGGATATCTGGCTGTCTCTGTACTTTCTCCACATTGCCTCTGCATCATCCCGCTCATGGAGACACCCTTCTAACCTGGCCACCTTGATGGCAACACCGGTCACCTTGATCGGTCACCTTGATGGCAACACCCTTCGACACCTTACTACTCTCACTTAATAATATTCCGTTCAGAGTGGTCTTAATCCTTACAATTTCATTTATGCAACTGTCCTCGTTGGTATCCATTGCTTCCACATCATCCTCAGCCCTTCTTCTTTTTGTAGACTATCCAGAAGCACTAGATGCAACAGAGGGAGCCTGCAATGGCAACTGCGAGGGTGGCTTTGATCCAGCCTGCGAAGTAGGCTTTGATCCAGCCTGTGAGGGCTGCTTTGTTCCGGCTTGTGATGATGGCTTCGATCCAGTCAAAGAAGACGGCTTAGAGCCAGGCAGGGAGCGGCCAAGGGAGGTTCGCGGGTAAAACACTTCATCGCGACTCTCATCCCGACGCAATTCGCGGTCCCTGTCCATGACAGTACATTTTTTTTTTTTTTTCATTTTATTCACACTTACTTACTGGCTAGGTGCCTAATTATCTTAAACCTAGCCGTGGTTGTCTGAAGGAGCGGTGCGCTTAGCCGTGCGGGGGATTTTTATTACGGCCTGTAGCCGGGACCCCCGCTTCGTTACCGCCCCTAACCGCGAGGAGGTGGCACATCCTTCTGGTTTCGTTCTTGTGTATTATTTTTCATTTTCAAAATATCAATAATTTAAAATTCCCTAAGGTTGAACTTGAATTATTTTAAAGGTAACCGTACCTCTGAAATAATTCAAATTGAAATGAAATTTAACACTATCTACATATTACATTTGTTGCAATTATTTTTATTATTATTATTTTTTCTCGTTAATGCAAATTTTAATAGACTTCTTAGTTTGCAGTAGCAGCCCTGTTCTTGTTCTTGGTTTTCTTCTTCTTCTTCTTTTCCTTCCTCTTCTTCAGAATTAGCATGATATGTAATAAACGTTTTACAGAAGCAAAAAAAAGCTTCCCATTTGCTACAATATATACTCATTGTTATTCTATTTAAACTGTTGTAAAATGTTAAGTGTACTGATAGATATAAACAATAAATAATAACAACAAAAAATATATTTCCTTAATATACTTTTATTAACATGAATGAATGAGTTTATTAAGCTGTGTATCCCCACGGTATAGTATCAGTAAATAAATAATTGACAATTCTTTTATCATCAGATGGACTTAATGCAACTTTCTTTTGTGCAAGTGTGTATACGGTATGTTTAATTGATCGTATTGAATTTTGTACTGTGTCAAGACTAGAATTATTAAAGAGGCATTGATAGTAATCTTCAAATGTAATTTTTTTTAGTGATGAATTTTTCACACCTTTAGCTTTTTTTATAATACCAAAATTGATTAAAAATGTATTAATCTCTTCTTCACTTAGTTCTTTACATTTATTTTTTATCACTGTCTCGTTTACCAATAATTTTATTGAATACATTTTGGATCGCAAACCAATGAATTCAGTTAAAATTTGACCGTTATTTTCATCTTTCATTAAACCTAACACTTTCTTATTTGCTGGTGGAATGTTATACATATTGTCAGGAGGATAATCTGAAGTATCGAATCTATGCAAGTCTTCTTTTATGTGCTCGTAAATATTTTCATTAAAGAAATGGTATATCAAAGAATCTGTATCTGTGTACAATAATTTTGCAGCATCCTTAAATTTTTTCTTAACATAATTATAGTGAAAATCATATAAAAATATTTTTGAGATGTCGAGAATTGTAAATCCAACATATATAGGTTTATTAAATTTAATCTCTAATTTTTTCATTTCAATTAAAATCATATTCTCTGCAAGGATCGTACAACTATGAAAATTTGATTTGGAAATATAATAATTTGCTCCATACCTTCCTGACCATTTGGTCACTAATTTGATATCTTTATGTTTTCTAACGTTCTCCATTGTTTTTCCAAAAACAGCATTATTCATTAATTTAAAAAAATTCTTTTCAAATTCGTTTTTACTTTTTTCCGGCATTCAGTGTTTAAATCTATATACTTTTTCATCCAGCATAATTGACGAAATTTAAGTATTCGATGAACTTTTTTTATTTTAATCCCCAAGTCCATAGCTTGTTTGAGGTTTCTATAATGAATTATATATTTTTCCTTATCATATAAGGTAGTTAAGAGTTTTGGAATTTTAGATGTAGATGTCGGAGGAATTAAATGTTCTGGACAAAGAGGTAAATCTTTATGTATTTTATGTAATTCTTGTGGATAATGCAGATCTACTTCCAAAATTCTCCCGTAGGTAAAGCTTGTGACATTCCTGCTCCGTATAGATTATTTACATCAAAATACATTAAATAAGAAATCGCCTCGTTCGGATCAAATTTATCTTTCATATATTCATTATTTGCTTTACCATAACGGTTTGAACATTGTGAAATTCCTCCGCGAATACCTCTCTCAATAAACATAATTTTATCGATATCTGTTAATAATTCTAATTCAACTTGAGTTATTTTTAACATCGCATCGAAAGCTAAACCTGGAGCGGTGAAATATTGTGCTGGATCTAATTGATAAGTTACTAAAGAGCCAAATCTAAAGTTTTCAAAGATATCAGCTAAAAGTAATACATCTGTTTTTAAATAAAGTTCAGCGTACGATTTAATATCTTCAATTTGAAAGGTTTGCCATACTTTACGAGCATGTTCATAGTCTTCTGTATTAATTGTACTATCATTGATACTGCTAAAGAATGATTCTCGACCAGGTAATTCTCTTTCCTCTAATTTTTCCCAAGTGTCAACGTATTCATATGGAAATACACCTTTCTTTTGCAGCAATTGAAATTCTAATTCATTTTACAGTGTTTTCTTGTAATAATTTTTGATCTTCTGTAAGGTACGATGATAACTTATCTATGCTACTAGCCATAAAACGAAATGAATCTAAAAATCTAAAATTAATATTTGTGTTTTTAACATACTTAGTGAAAGATATGTATCGTTCTTTATTTATTGGCAATAAATTAATAATACCATCAATTTCTGTACTCAGCATTTTAATTATAAAGTGACTGTCGTACCCTGATAAATTGTGAAAGAATATGGGTATGAAGCGATTATTTTTATAATTTAAATTACAAGGTGTACTATGAGCTGCTCCACGATATCTACCGCTAAGATGACAATGATCTTTTACTTTAATATCCTGCAATTGAAACGGTTTAGAACAAATGTGACAGTGAGTGGACATTTGAAAATTTATTTCCTCTTCATTCGTTAATTTTGAAGAAATAGTCTCTGAAAATATAGTATCGATCTTAGTAGCAATTCTTTTAAGTTCTTGACCGAACCAAACTTGACAATCTCTGCCTGTATATAATTTAAACTCAGAAAGAGAATCATCGTACGCACATTTAAGATAAAACGCAATACTAAAAGGCACATGCCTTTGATATTTTCTAGTTTTAACAGTCGCTGAATTATCAATATATTTCTCAAGAATACATTCTAAATCTGCATAAATTACAAAGGGAACTTTCTCTTTATTTTTAAAATTTTTAAATTTTAAAAGTTTTTCGTTGTGAGTCGGTAATGTAATTTTACATTTATTTAAAATTTTGCATTCATTTAAATGTTTTTTTTAAGGATTCTTGCGATTTAAAGTGATTTAAACAGCGCTCACAAAACCATTTCTTGTGTGATAAATTTCCCATTTGTTTGCATAACAATCGCGATAAATTTTTAATGAGAGCAAAATGATACGTTCTTTTACGTAGGATAAATTTGTGCTGAAAGTACGGATTCTTTACCGCACAATGTGAAGGTGTAGGAACACATTGTGCAAGGTCACCGGCTATTGAGCAAATGTTAAACAAATTTTTATTTACATGATATTTATTGATTTAATTTGAAAGAAAGTATAAACATAATTGTCCACAATTAAAACTATTATAATTTTGATATTTCTCATAATTGTAAAAGATTTTACAGGGTTCCTCAGAATTAAAATATGCTAAAATTTCCCGCGGTGGTTTTAAATTTCCAAAACTATCGAAATAAATCACTTCAGATCCAATTTTCTTGTACGCCGTCCAATGAGTTCCGAAACCCTCTACGTTGTCCAAATTAATTATACCTCTTTCTCTTTTTTTAATTTTTTTAGGTAATTGATCTTTCATAAAAACACCTCTGAAGAATTGAATTTTTATAATTTTAGCGTACTTTTTCAAATCAATATTTGTCAATGGACGATCTTGAGGAACTAAATTTATTATTTTTATTTTATTTTTATTTATTTATTTTTTTTAGGTATGGATGTAAAAAGAGCCCCAAACCAGTTTTGTATGGTCTCAAATATAATCCCTTGCTTATTGCAATGGCTTCCATTGTTTTGTTGTGACGTTGTGATTCCTTTAATTGTTCTTTCGCACTTTTGGCTTCGTTTACAGCTTTTGCTATACTGGTGGCGCCACCTGTAAGTGCTCCAAGTGCGCTTAGTCCTGCGAATATTGGTATTAGCGGTAAAACGCCTCCTGTTTTTGGTATTTTTACTATACGATTAGGTGGTTTTATTTTATTTTTAAAATTCTTAGATGATTTTAGAGTAATTTGGACTGCATTATGTAAAGTATTAGGTTTCTCCTGAAGTATATGTTCCTTTATTTGTTTGATTACTCTTGAAAGCGGAAGGATTTTATTTTTATTTCTTGTTCTAATTTTTCTTTGTGATTTAACCATCTTCACTCAATAAACTTTATTTTTACACTGAAGTAGCACATTATAGTTTTAAAAATTTATTAGTAATTGAGTAGTTTTCTTTCTCCCGCCTTAATATTTTCAGTTATTGACACTTTGAGTTTCTTCTAAAAAGTTTTTTTTTTACATTCAACAATAACATCTTCGTTATAATTTTCTAATTTTCTTTTTTCATCTGCATGTTCTGTTATATCTGATTTAATCGGGTAGTCATCAGCAACATCTACACCAATGTTTATATTTGCTTCAGTTTCTGATCTCTTTTCACTTTTAGGTTTCATGGTTTCTAATTTCATAGGATAATCATTAACAATATCCGTATCCATGTTAGTACTTATTTTATGCAGTTCCTTGACTTTCTTTATGGTACGTTGTGGTCGCTTCAGAGTTGATGTTGTTGTTGATTTTGAAGTTCTTTCAGATTGCTTTAAAATTTGTATACACTCTTCGATATTCATATTAATTTTTTCCAATTTTTTAATACATTGATTAGCATTTTTCTTTTTCTGAACTGTTTCACGCTTCAGGCCCATACCTAATTTTTCTTTCGTTTTCATGACTGCTGCAACTCCCAGTGCAGTAATTTTTTCATTAATTGACGCGTCTTTAGATCGGAATCTTCCTAATGCTTTATTAAACAATTTATTATCTGCCATGTGTCTACGCGTTAAATCCTTTTCATTTGAATATGCTATATCGTGTTCTTTGCAGGCTTCGTCTAAACCGTTTATCCCTACATCACCGCGTGCTATTCGCTGGTTAAGTTTAGTTCCCGGTCCGCAAAATCTATACGTAGGTAAATGTAATTCAAAAGGTAAATGATTGAGGGCTGTATTTAATAATCCATCTCCTACGTAGCACTTCATAATAATAATGATAAGACATATGACTTCTTAAACGATAAATCTTTGAATGAACATAAAAACAAGTGTCCACACTATTTCTTAGCATTTTAAATGTGATACTCGATCTGTCTGTCTATCTCTAATATGAAATTAGTTAAACAAAAAACTACATTTAATATTGAAAATAATACTTTCGAAGAGGAAAGTTTCAAAAAACACAGTGTATTGATTCCTTCCACGTTAAGATGTATTCTAGTGGGGCCTTCCAATTGCGGGAAAACGAACCTGATGATAAATCTCATTGAACATGAAAATGGTTTGACATTTGAAAATATTTACGTTTATTCAAAATCGCTCCATCAAGCTAAATATATTTATTTACAAAAGTTATTAAATCCATTTCAAGATATTGGTTACTTTGCATTTAATGCAGGTGAAAATATACTTCCACCATGTAAAGCGAAACCAAATTCCACTTTTATTTTTGATGACGTTGCATGTAACAATCAGGACATAATTCGAGAATATTTCAGTATGGGTAGACATAATAAAGTCGACTGCTTTTATCTTTCTCAAGCATATGCAAAAATCCCTAAACATGTAATAAGAGACAACGCTAATTTTCTTATACTTTTCAAACAAGACGATTTAAATTTAAAACACATTTATAATGACCACGTGGGTTCCGATATGAGTTTTGAAAAGTTTAAAAATTTATGTTATTTCTGTTGGAATCATGATCCATATGAATTCGTAACTGTTTTTAAAGATAATCGCATACAGGGTGTTTCATTGAAGATGCACCAAACTTAAGGGACACGTTTCTGACATTATGTCAAACAAAATATCTTAATAAAAAATTTTAATCGGTGCAACTTGAAATTTGCATAATTTGGAGCCGATGTTTTTAGAAATACCGTAGCGATTTAAATTTCTGCAGCCGTGAAACAAGACGAGCGATTTAAATTGTTTTATGAATGGCACGCGCCTGCAAGAAGACAGTAAATAACTATCGTAAACGAAAAAATTTATGAGAGGCTTTTAAGTTTGGCCTTGACCGCAAGACGTGTTAAAGACGAACACTTTGAAAAAAGCGTGCGTTTTCATCGCACTAACATTTATGCAAACCGTAATTACATCAAATTTGCCGAGTCTTAATAATGTACGATAAATAATTAACGCTTGTAACGTTTTATTTGTTTCTGTATCCAACAATTACTACAATTATGTACAATTAATAAATTGGAATTGTTGAATAGAATTGTTGCTTCCGCCACGCCGGTCTGTTAAATTATTTGCCTATCAGACTGAACTTGATCACATGAGAAAGAAACAATTTCGGAAGCGGGCGAATTACGCAAATGGCAATTACCTTACAACATGTGTTCGAATAATCTGCGTATTCTCGAAATGTGTAATTGCCCATCGCACCACCAACACACCCACACACACTTACATAATAAACTTAAAAATGAAAAGTATAAACTACACCAACTAATTACTCGCCACTACAACGTTAGTGAACGAACGGAGTGAACGAACTAAATGTGTTTCATTATATCATCTGAGGCGCGACAGTTTATGGGGTAATAAAGTAAAAAACCGAACGTTAAGGTAGGTTAAGAATTCGGGCCGCTCTCATCTATTGTACGTTTTAAAAATATACGATTCTCCTTTCCCTTCGATTATCTCAAAACTTATTCATTTAAAAAAAATATATTATAGGAAACTTTTATTTCTTTTCACGATATCTACCAATATACCGAGTTTGGTGCATCTTCACTGAAACACCCGGTAGATGATGGAAGATACAGAAAAGGATTCGATCAGTTTATATATCTGTGATGAACATATACTTTGTTATTAAGATTTTAAATATTGCATCTAACGCACCACCTGTCATTGTTCTCTAATAAACATGAATGAAAATATTCTGAAACAGAAAATTTTACAGAAACGCAAAAACATTAAAAATAAATTAAAGTTTTTAAAACAGGGCGAACTGATCCAAGAAAACATGTTTAATCCCATCACTAAACATTTAAAAAATATTGAAAGCACATTACAGGAGAAAAATAGAAATTTAAATACAGGGGAACTGCATGTACTTAGCAAAACTGATGAAGACGTGAAACCTGTCATATCACAACAACAATACGCTTTTAAAACGCCACAAAGAGCTCGTAGTTCAATTAAAAGACAAAAAAAAGACCGTTAATAAGTGAATATAATGAAGAATATGATGAAAATGATAATGATGATGATGATGATGATGATGAATCGCTAAAATTCAAAGAATCTATTTTGGAAAGTATTGACACAGATGAGGAGGAAAATGTGGAAAATCGTTTCAAGGATATTGAGGAGAACGCATATGATGATTATTTAGAACAATATCACCCATTACCATGCAGATATATTAATGAAATGTACAACGATGATGAAAATAAGCACTTTGATCATAAATATGGGGTGAGACTTGATAAAATTACTGAAAAATTAAAGATTGGTGATTCAACGTTAAATCTTGATGGTCCTGATATAATTATAAAAAATAGAAGATTTAAAGGTACCCCTGGATTGTATGAACTGTTATTTAAGAAATTCCCCGAAAATTTTTCAAAAGAAGATGGGAAAAATTATAAAATCATAATTCTTAAGACTAACAGTCATCGACGTCATTATAAATCAAATAAGCAAGTAGACGGAAGTAAAATGCAAAAATATAAAAATATTATTGCATCGTTGATAAGTACTCCGACCACGAGTTTAGGTAGTGGCATATTTATGGAAGTTAACGATAATAAAAAGGACTATGTTTATTGGGATGATCCAAACGAGCTCGTGGACAGGTTACGGTTACTGTTCGCATCGCAAGCAGCGGGAAATACGAATCACACGAACGAGATAAATTCCATAATCGAGGAATTAAAAGAAGCGCACATCATCAAATAATAATGGTTACAGAAATTAAAAAAACAGGTAGTAGAAGAAATTCATAGTCCCGCTAGGATTAATTTCAAGCGACGCAAGGTTATCATTAAATCTCTAAACGATTTATTTCAAGCTGATTTAGTGGAAATGCTTCCTTACGCGAAGGAAAATGGTGGTTACAAATATATATTGGTTGTAATAAATTGTTTTTCAAAATACGTTTGGGCATTTCCTTTAAAGAACAAAACTGGTCTGGAAGTAAGAAATGCCATGGAAAATGTATTCCGCGAGCAGGCACCTAATAATATTCAAACAGATTTAGGAAAAGAATTTTTCAATCAGAATTTTAATAAGTTAACACAAAAATATAACGTCAATCATTATAATGTATTTAGTGAAAAGAAAGCTTCGATAGTGGAGCGAGTAAATCGCACTTTAAAGACAATAATGTGGAAGGAATTTAACTTGCAGGGTCACTATAAGTGGATTGACATTTTACAACATATTGTTAGAAAGTATAATAATCAAAAGCATAGAACTACAGGTATGAAACCGGCAGAAGTTGGAAAGAAAGATGAAGAAAAATTATTAAACGCTGTGTACAGCAATATTAAATTAGTTGATATGAAGAATAAAAAATTTAATGTTGGTGACCATGTGCGTATTTCGAAAATTAGAGGAGTTTTCGATAAGAAATACCTGCCTAACTGGTCTACTGAAATTTTCACAATTCGAGAGGTTCAACTCACGAACCCGATTACGTATTTATTAAGCGATGTCAGTAGTCGAAAGATTTTAGGCGCGTTTTATAAACAACAACTGCAAAATGTAAAATATCCTGACGTTTATCTTGTGAAAAAAGTTTTAAAAAGAAATAAAAATAAAGTATTTGTAAAATGGTTAGGATTGGATAGAACACATAACAGTTGGATAGACAAGGATAACATTGCATAACCTTCTCTTAAAAACTATATATATAAAACTAATAATAATAGTCAGTAGGGATTAGTATTAAATCAATTGCCGAGGTGTTACTTCATTTTTATTGCAAGACAATAAAACAGTAAAAATGTACATCATTGATATACAAGGATTTCAATATAAAGAAAGCGACTTCATCATAAAAGAAGTAGCAATTCTCGATATGAAAGCTAAACTTGTCCATCACGTGTTCACATCTACACCGCAAAAGACATCCTGGTTCTGTTCACAATTAAGAAAGCATATCGAATGGACAACAAAAAATTTACATGGACTAGAATGGGACATCTCAAACGATTCTTACTTACCACAAGAAAACATAGGCATTTACATCAAGAACGTAATCGGGAATGAAGTAGTATTAGTCAAAGGACTTAGTAAGAAGAAAGTGTTAAATAAATTTGTAACTAATAACATTATTGATTTAGATCAGTTTCAGTGTCCTAGTTTAAAAAATCTGAAAAGTCGTTTTGCAATTAGTCATTGTAATCTGCATTCAGACAACACATTAAATTGTGCTAACAATCATGTGAATTTATTGCATCAATGGTATATTCTAGATTTTAATAAGAAATTCTGAATATTTTAATTTATGCATTACTTTAAATATAAATATAGCTATTTTAGTGATGTACTTTCTGTAAAAATACTAATAAAAATTAATTGTTTGTTAAAAAAGTCTCTTTTTTATCATTCATTTTACTATTAATTTATCAACAATAACAAAGAATTACAGTTTCACCTGCTTTAATTATGAAAATATAATGTATTCTAAAAATACATGCGCTTGCAAATTTTTTCGTTTAGATACTGTTTCTGTAAAATTTGCATTATCGAAGTTTATTAACTTCAAACTTTTCGGTCTGCAGCAAAAGTATACCAACGATAAAAACAAAATAAAATAAAATAAAACGAAAACTACAAAGACCTGTTCGTATGTACATGTCAACAAATTATTTCACCTTTTCTTGAGAAGAAAAAGAAGTTCTTTGCCATACATCCTTAAAATTATTTTCTTGTAATATCTACAGAAAAATAAATGTAAAATCAATCAATACATTCACAAAATATATTTTATCGTTCACCTTGCTATAAATATGTTTGCAAATTTGCAATTTCATTGACACACGAGAACGATAAAGGTATTTCGAGCGTTCGAGAAATTCCTCAGACTATTTCCGCAAAGTTTGCATTATCAAAGTTCATTAACTTAAAAATAAAATAAAAATAGTTCTGCATGAAGAAAAAAACACACACAGCTTCCTTCTAGATATAATCCCGTTGCTAACCTCTTTAAAGACTTCCGCACGATGAAGGCTCACCCTGCGTCTATACATATTAAAAAAAATAAAAATCGGTCATTCACCTCTTTCAAAACACTCTGAAGTACAACCACACCCCTAGTCAATAGCTTCTGGTCATTGTAGACACGAAGAAGAATCGTGAAGACCTTCTGGTCATTGACCTATATTCTCTGAAGAAACTCATGATCTTCCTTTTTTAGCGGTCGCTGCAGAGGACATGTTCATTCACCTAGAGATCATTTGAAGACAAGCCGCCCCTTGACGGTCGGTTGTGCGTGTTATGCCAGCGCGATGGCAAGAGTGGTGCCTGTTGCGGCGCGCGACGCCGCCGGCCAGTGACAGCCGCGTGTACCGACGCGGCGCCGCCTCCGAGCGCCGGTCGCGCCAACGGGGATCAATTTCCACGGTCAAGGCGCGTTTCTCTTGATGCGTGCTTTTCACCGGAGGCAAGGCAATGTGCGGCGTCTAGTCCGCCATGCTGCCGAAGGTGCGTGAAGTTTTGAGATCAGATCGGACGAACCGCGCTAGTAGGCCCGTGGACCCGCGAAGGATCTCGTCTGGGCCGCGCAGTGAATCTAGGAAAGAAAGATTACCCTGAACGGTGGATCAGTCGGCTCGTGGGTCGATGAAAAACGCAGCTAATTGCGCGTCAAACTGTGAACTGCAGGACACATGAACATCGACATTTCGAACGCACATTGCGGTCTTCGGATACTGTTCCCGAAGTCCTGGCTGAGGGTCATTTCTATATTCAAGATCGCCTGGTCGTTGCGGCGGGCTCCGCCGTGGCGACGTCGGGGCAGGAATGGGGGACGATATGTCGCCGTGTCGCTCTAGATCGGATTAGGTGCTCAAGGACGTCTACACAGCGTCGCAGCTCCGCCGACGAGCTGCGGCGTTCCCCGAAAACAGAAGTCAGAAATTTGGAAATTCATTTTTTCGGATTGATTTAGAATTTCATGTAAGTCAGAAATTTTTAATTCGCTTTAGTGCTGATTCCGAGCATCATTGAAGCAGAAATTTAGAAATTCGATTTCCTGTTGTTTTTGAGATTCAGTGAAGTCAGAATTAATCAAGTTCGTTCTCGGATAGATTTTGAATGAAGTTAGTACTTTTGAAATTCCTTTTAGCGTTTACTTCGAGCTTCCAATGAAGCACTTCAATAAGTGCGAAATTTAGAAATACGTTTTCTTGTTGATTTAAAGATTCACTGAGATCAGGGATTGATGAAATTCATCTTTGAATTGAGCCCGAGTTTCAATGAAGTCAGAAATTTTGGAAATCTATACGAAAAGAATTTCAAAATCGATAACTTCAATCACTTCACTGAATCTCGAAAACAACAGGAAACCAAATATTTAAATTTCTAATTAAATGATGCTTGATCAACGCCAGAGCGAATTTTAATATTTCTGACTTGCATGAAATTCGAAATTAATCCGAAAACGAATTTCCAAATTTCTGATTTCAGTCATACTAGAAATCAATGCGAAAATGAATTTCAAAATTACTAACTTCAATCACTTCAGTGAAGTGATTCAGTAATCACGAAAACAGCCCGATATCAAGAGGAAAACGAATTTCTTGATTTCTAATCAACGCTGAAACGGGCCTCTAAATTTCTGACTTCATTGAAACTCGGGCTCAATTCAAAGATGAATTTCATCAATCCCTGACCTCAGTGAATCTTTAAATCAACAAGAAAACTTATTTATAAATTTCGCACCTCAATGAAGCTCAAAGTAAACACTAAAAGGAATTTCAAAAGTACTAACTTCATTCAAAATCTATCCGAGAACGAACTTGATTAATTCTGACTTCACTGAATCTCAAAAACAACAGGAAATCGAATTTCTAAATTATTGCTTCAATGATGCTCGGAATCAAAACTAAAGCGAATTTAAAATTTCTGACTTACATGAAATTCGAAAACAATCCGAAAGCGAATTTCCAAATTTCTGACTTCTGATATACTGGAAATCTATACGAAAATGAATTTCAAAATCGACAACTTCAATCACTTCACTCAATCTCAAAAACAACAGGAAATCGAATTTCTAAATTATTGCTTCAATGATGCTCGGAATCAACACTAAAGCGAATTTAAAATTTCTGACTTACATGAATTTCTAAATCAATCAGAAAAAATGAATTTCCAAATTTTTGACCTCTGATATACTGGAAATCTATACGAACATGAATTTCAAAATCACTTCACTCAATCTCAAAATCAACAGGAAATCGAATTTGTAAATTTCTGCTTCAATGATGCTCGGAATCAACACTAAAACGAATTTAAAATTTCTGACTTACATGAAATTCTAAATCAGTCTCGACGACTAACGAGAAGCAGCAGCAACACCACCAGCAGCAGCAGCCCTGAGGAAGTTCTTCTGTAATGGAGAACGAAACGTCGGCAGTAGAAGAAGTTAACGTGACGCGGTTCCAAACGGAAGCCAATTCAAACATGGACGACTACCGCGGAATCCTTCAAGTTAAATTAAATTCTAAATCAATCCGAAAAAATGAATTTCCAAATTTCTGACTTTTGATATACTAGAAATCAGTACGAAAATTAATTTCAAAATCGATAACTTCAATCACTTCACTGAATCTCGAAAACAACAGGAAACCCAATATTTAAATTTCTACTTTAATGATGCTTGATCAACGCCAAAGCGAATTTTAATATTTCTGACTTGCATGAAATTCGAAATCAATCCGAAAACGAATTTCCAAATTTCTGACTTCTGATATACTGGAAATCTATACGAAAATAAACTTCAAAATCGACAACTTCAATCACTTCACTCAATCTCAAAAACAACAGGAAATTGAATTTCTAAATTATTGCTTCAATGATGCTCGGAATCAACACTAAAGCGAATTTGAAATTTCTGACTTACATTGTTGGGTTCTTTAGTGTTACGAAATGACGAACACACTTTACAATTAAAGGTTTTATTCGTAATCGAATGGAATCAGAATGCCATTACATTCAAGTATATCAAACTCACATAAAATAAACAACATTCACTTTTTTTATCAGCACGCTCAAAGCACACGCTTTATTTTAAAAGCTTTCCTACTGCGCAGGACCCAACATTTCCTCCTCTGCCAAAGTTTCTTTGTTGCGGCGATACGAACGGTATCCGGCGAGTGAATGGTAATTGACACTTGTCATGCTCTGGCGACGCGGTCTATCACTCTGCGGTGCCGAAACTGGAAGAGGTGCCTTTTGATCGTCATCAGTACTTCGACTGTGATCATTAAAGACAGGTAGATTTTCAGTAGGTGGGTGTTCCGCGGCTTCGTGATCTTGGTTGGAAACTATTTTCACCGGTCCTTCCTCATCTAAATCTATGTTTGGGCGATGGGCTACCTCACGATAGCGTTTCCAAATTTGATTGAAATGACGAACAATATTCTTGTCTCCTATTTTTATTTCAGCCATTGTGTTACCAACAAGTTTGACGACGATGCCATAGACACGGGAGCCATCCCACAATTCAACCATAACTTCCTCCCCTTCTTCCAAGTTGCGTCGACGGGCACCATGACGATGGTCAAATTGAGCCTTCATTTCGACCTGTGCTGGACTCAATTCACAGATTGAAGTTGGACTAGGCTTAAAAATGTCAAGCGGTGTTCGGGTTTGGCGTCCAAAGAAGACTTGAGCAGGAGTGTGATCATCTAGTTCACTATGCGGTGTGTAATTGTATGTGGCTACTGCTACATCTAGGGTATTCACGGAGTTGTCTAAAGATTTTTTTAAGGTTTGTGCCATCCGTTCAGCTAGGCCATTTGATTGAGGCATGCGTGGTGGTGACCTAAGGTGGACAACGTCAAACTCTGAACAGAGTTGAGGAAATTCTGTTGCTGTGAACTGAGTTCCATTGTCGGAGACAATTGTGCTTGGTGCACCCAGATGTCGGAAAAGGATACGGAGATATTTGACTGTAGCAGAAGCTGTTGCTGGAGTAACCCAAGTTGCATCAATGTAGCGGGAAAAACTGTCGACCACTATGAGAAAAGATTTTCCTTTTGTTGGCTCACCAAAGTCCATATGGATGCGATCCCAAGGCTTCTTTGTATCAGGCCACGGATGTAGAGGTTCCTTAATAGGGTTGGCTGCGGTAAGACCACACTGGAAGCAGGACTTTACCCTATCTTCAATCTCGTTGGACATTCTGGGCCAATAAAAGTGATGGCGAGCCAGATTCTTCATGCGTCGGATTCCTGGATGACCACGATGCATGCGTCTCAGCACAAAATTGCGAAGCTTGTTTGGAATGATGACTCGTTCACCATCAAGCAATATACCGTCACTGTTGGTGATGCTATCTGACTTTTTGTAGTAGGGTGCCAATTCTGGATCAGACTTATCTTCATTGTGCCATCCATTTTTAACTCGGTCTATGACTTTTTTGAGAGACAAATCTTGTTTGGTGATTTCACGAAGCATTTTACGAGCTTTTGTTGATCCCATAGCTTCCAAAGTAATATCGTTGAGTTCTTGATCAATGTGAATGGAAGCAATGACATTTTCAATGTCGTTTTCCTGAGCTTCTCGACGGGTTTGTTGAATTAGTCGAGAGAGGGCATCAGCATGTCCAAAATCTTCTGTTCGGATGTATTCAATGCTGAAATCATAGCCAATCAAACGAAGTGCCCAACGCCGTAGACGAGCAGCAGTTCGTTCGCTCAATCCTTTGGTGTTGGAAGTCTTGAACAGCGCAAGTAGTGGGCGGTGGTCAGTTTGGAGAATGAAGTGTCGCTCCATACAAACTTGTGAAATCGCTGGACAGCGGTGACCAAGACGAGGGCTTCTTTCTCGATTTGACTGTAGTTTTGCTGCGATTTAGTCAAAGCCTTGCTCATATGGAACACTGCTTTTCATTACCGTCAGCATATCGTTGGAGTAAAACACCACCAATGCCAGTTTGACATGCATCGGCTGAAATGAGGACTGTCTGACGTGGATCATAGTGTGCAAGTAGGAGAGGTCCTGTGAGAGTGCGTTTAATTGCACTGAAGGCTTCCTCTTGTCGATGGGTCCATTTGAATGGTATGTGCTTTCGTAGCAGTTCCTCCAATGGTGCTTTGAGTAGATGGACATGTTGGACGAATTTTCCGTAGTAATTGATCATTCCAAGAAGTGATCGTACCTCCTTCTGATTGGATGGTTGGCGAAGTTCCTTTATAGCTTGTATTTGAACTGGATCTGTAGAGACACCTTTGTCCGTAACGACAAAACCAAGGTATTTGACTGAAGGCATGTAGAATTGGCATTTATTTTGTTGTAAACGAAATCCCCAGTCTTGAAGACGTTGCAATACTTGATGTAGACGACGATCGTGTGTTACCTGATCAGGTGCCATAATGAGGATGTCATCCAAGTATATGATTACTCCATCGATTCCAGAGAGACAAGACTCTATCGTACGCTGGAAAATGGCCGGAGCAGGCTTGAGGCCAAATACAAGGCGATTGTACTGGAACAGTCCCCGGTGAGTCGTGATTGTAGTAAGCGGTCGGCTTGAATCATCTAGATGCAGTTGATGATATGCATCTGAGAAATCAAGTTGACTAAAAACTTTGCTTCCACTAAATTTGGTCATAATTTCTTCTATGTTTGGAATAGGATAATCGTCCGAAAGTAAAGCGTCGTTGAGCCCAGTTGAAAAGTCAGCACAGAGTCGGATTTTGCCATTAGCTCGACGGGCAACCACAATTGGAGCGGTCCATTCAGACGATTTCACTGGAGTCAAGGTACCATTCTTGACGAGCCGATCCAATTCAGCATTCAGTGTTTCTTGGATAGCTAGTGCGACAGGACGGTAAGCACACTGTACAGGTCGTGCTTCTGGTTTAAGACGAAGATGTACTTGAGTCTTTGTGCAGGAACCAGCATCTTGTCCAAATAATTTCGGATACTGTGATTGTAGCGAATTAACAGTGACACCAGTCAATGTGACAGTGTTGACATTAGTCCATTTGATGATGTCAAGACCGGAAAGAACTTTTTCACTAAGCAGACATGCATTACTATTTATTACCAGAATAGGGGCTGTGATAGAATTTCCGTTGAAAGTGAAAGTAACCTCACAGGTACCTAGGGTTTTGATTTTACTTCCGTCAGCATTGAGAACTTTTGCAGGACACTCGTCAAGGATTGGTGTGCCAATTTGTTTCCAAGTTATCGCGCCAATGGTAGAAATGTCAGCACCAGTGTCGGCTTGCATTCTGACATTGATTCCATTGATGTTGACGTTGAAAAATTTTCGGTAATGCTCATCCGTAAAGTGAATGTCCTGAAGGTAGATAGTCTTGACTGAAGTATTTTGTTTTCGTGCTCCCTTCTTCTTTTTGCGACAAACTTTGGCCAAGTGGCCAACAATTTCGCAATAATTACATGTAGTATGCATGTGTGGACAATCGATGCGCCGGTGTGATGTTGATCCACAGCCTCGGCATGATGATGTTGAATGTGATTCAGACTTTTCCATCTGGTTGTATGCTTTCGGTTTATTTTTACTTGATTTAAAGTTGACAGCGTTGACTTCTCACAGTATTATTTATTGTTCTACACTCAACATTTGTGTCGACGACTCGGTTGTAATAAGAACGACACTTGTCCCTGATCTCAGCAAACGTTGATGACTGACTGTCTTTGAGTATAATGGCTCTAAATGGTTGATAATACGGATCATTCATTCGAAGTGTGGCCAAGAGAAGTTTGAATTTGTCAAGATCTAATTTGTCAAATTGAAATATGTCTCCCTCCAGGTTGACTTCATCCAAAACAGTGTCAATGTTGTGGTTTGTTGCCTTTGCAGTAAGAGTATCGTAACGACGCTGAAATAGCGTGCGTGTATCGGAAAACAGGTCTTCCAGAATTTTAACAAGGCCATCAAATTTCATTTCCGTTGGTTTATTTGGTGAAATGCGACCACAAAGTTGACGGTATTCTTGATCTCCAAGAGCATTGAGTAGGAGTGACACCTGCAGTTCTACCGAAAGGGTTGAGGATGCTTCTGAGAAGGTAATCTTGTGGCGTTGATACCAATGAGAGAATGTAGAATCGATCGACAAATCAAAGGTAAACGTTCCAATCCGAGCAGCTAAGTTGTCCAATGTTGGTTTACTTGAGGTTGAAACCTTTTGTTGCTCTTTTAGAAGACGCAATTCTTCTTGTTGAACTTGTAAAAGCGTGATCATACTTTGTAGAATACTTTCCATTTTTGAATCCATTTCAATACTGACTGCGCCAATTGTTGGGTTCTTTAGTGTTACGAAATGACGAACACACTTTACAATTAAAGGTTTTATTCGTAATCGAATGGAATCAGAATGCCATTACATTCAAGTATATCAAACTCACATAAAATAAACAACATTCACTTTTTTATCAGCACGCTCAAAGCACACGCTTTATTTTAAAAGCTTTCCTACTGCGCAGGACCCAACATACATGAAATTCGAAATCAATCCGAAAATGAATTTCCAAATTTCTGACTTCTGATATACTGGTTTCTGACTTCTGATATACTGGAAATCTATACGAACATGAATTTCAAAATCGACAACTTCAATCACTTCACTCAATCTCAAAAACAACAGGAAATCGAATTTCTAAATTTCTGCTTCAATGATGCTCGGAGTAAACACTAAAGCGAATTAAAAATTTCTGACTTACATGAAATTCTAAATCAATCCGAAAAATGAATTTCCAAATTTCTGACTTCTGATATACTAGAAATCATTACGAAAATGAATTTCAAAATCGATAACTTCAATCACTTCATTGAATCTCGAAAACAACAGGAAACCCAATATTTAAATTTCTACTTTAATGATGCTTGATCAACGCCAAAGCGAATTTTAATAATTCTGACTTGCATGAAATTCGAAATCAATCCGAAAACGAATTTCAAAATTTCTGATTTCAGTCATACTAGAAATCAATGCGAAAATGAATTTCAAAATTACTAACTTCAATCACTTCACTGAATCACGAAAACAGCCCGATATCAAGAGGAAAACGAATTTCGTGATTTCTAATCAACACTAAAACGAGCCTCTAAATTTCTGACTTCATTGAAACTCGGGCTCAATTCAAAGATGAATTTCATCAATCCCTGACCTCAGTGAATCTTTAAATCAACAAGAAAACGTATTTCTAAATTTCGCACTTCAATGAAGCTCGAAGTAAACACTAAAAGGAATTTCAAAAGTACTAAATTCATTCAAAATCTATCCGAGAACGAACTTGATTAATTCTGACTTCACTGAATCTCAAAAACAACAGGAAATCGAATTTCTAAATTATTGCTTCAATGATGCTCGGAATCAACACTAAAGCGAATTTAAAATTTCTGACCTACATGAAATTGAAGGCATTATTCCAAAAAGCAGACAAGTCCAAAAATGATAATTGTCTGGCTTTTACAGGAAACAAGTGGGATTTGCCTTGTTTTTATAGAATCGCACATATTTCTCCGTGCAAAATCGTCGGACATGTCTGCTTCATAGCGAAGCAAATTACACAGCCATTGTCTTAACGTATATAAAATAGCGACAACTTGTAAACCAGATATTTTGGACTTGCTTTTGGAATAATGCCTTCAATTCTAAATCAATCCGAAAAAATGAATTTCCAAATTTCTGACTTCTGATATACTAGAAATCAATACGAAAATGAATTTCAAGATCGCTAACTTCAATCACTTCACTGGATCTCGAAAACAACAGGAAACCCAATATTTAAATTTCTACTTTAATGATGCTTGATCAACGCCAAAGCGAATTTTAATATTTCTGACTTGCATGAAATTCGAAATCAATCCGAAAACGAATTTCCAAATTTCTGACTTCTGATATACTGGAAATCTATACGAAAATAAACTTCAAAATCGACAACTTCAATCACTTCACTCAATCTCAAAAACAACAGGAAATCGAATTTCTAAATTATTGCTTCAATGATGCTCGGAATTAACACTAAAGCGAATTTAAAATTTCTGACCTACATGAAATTCTAAATCAATCCGAAAAAATGAATTTCCAAATTTCTGACTTCTGATATACTAGAAATCATTACGAAAATGAATTTCAAAATCGATAACTTCAGTCACTTCACTGAATCTCGAAAACAACAGGAAACCCAATATTTAAATTTCTACTTCAATGATGGCTGATCAACGCCAAAGCGACTTTTAATATTTCTGACTAGCATGAAATTCGAAATCAATCCGAAAGCGAATTTCCAAATTTCTGATTTCAGTCATACTAGAAATCAATGCGAAAATGAATTTCAAAATTACTAACTTCAATCACTTCACTGAATCACGAAAACAGCCCGATGTCAAGAGGAAAGCGAATTTCTTGATTTCTAATCAACACTGGAACGAGCCTCAAGATTTCTGACTTCATTGAAACTCGGGCTCAATTCAAAGGTGAATTTCATCAATCCCTGACCTCAGTGAATCTTTAAATCAACAAGAAAACGTATTTCTAAATTTCGCACTTCAATGAAGCTCGAAGTAAACACTAAAAGGAATTTCAAAAGTACTAACTTCATTCAAAATCTATCCGAGAACGAACTTGATTAATTCTGACTTCACTGAATCTCAAAAACATCAGGAAATTGAATTTCTAAATTATTGCTTCAATGATGCTCGGAATCAACACTAAAGCGAATTTAAAATTTCTGACTTACATGAAATTCGAAAACAATCCGAAAGCGAATTTCCAAATTTCTGACTTTTGATAAACTGGAAATCTATACGAAAATGAATTTCAAAATCGACAACTTCAATCACTTCACTCAATCCCAAAAACAACAGGAAATCGAATTTCTAAATTATTGCTTCAATGATGCTCGGAATCAACACTAAAACGAATTTAAAATTTCTGACTTACATGAATTTCTAAATCAATTAGAAAAAATGAATTTCCAAATTTCTTACTTCTGATATACTGGAAATCTATACGAACATGAATTTCAAAATCACTTCACTCAATCTCAAAATCAACAGGAAATCGAATTTGTAAATTTCTGCTTCAATGATGCTCGGAATCAGCACTAAAACGAATTTAAAATTTCTGACTTACATGAAATTCTAAATCAGTCTCGACGACTAACGAGAAGCAGCAGCAACACCGCCAGCAGCAGCAGCCCTGTGGAAGTTCTTCTGTAATGGAGAACGAAACATCGGAAGTAGAAGAAGTCACCGTGACGCGGCTCCAAACGGAAGCCAATTCAAACATGGACGACGGCCGCGGAAGCCTTCAAGTTAAACTAAATTCTAAATCAATCCGAAAAAATGAATTTCCAAATTTCTGACTTTTGATATACTAGAAATCAGTACGAAAAATAATTTCAAAATCGATAACTTCAATCACTTCACTGAATCTCGAAAACAACAGGAAACCCAATATTTAAATTTCTACTTTAATGATGCTTGATCAACGCCAAAGCGAATTTTAATATTTCTGACTTGCATGAAATTCGAAATCAATCCGAAAACGAATTTCCAAATTTCTGACTTCTGATATACTGGAAATCTATACGAAAATAAACTTCAAAATCGACAACTCTAATCACTTCACTCAATCTCAAAAACAACAGGAAATCGAATTTCTAAATTATTGCTTCAATGATGCTCGGAATCAACACTAAAGCGAATTTAAAATTTCTGACTTACATGAATTTCTAAATCAATCAGAAAAAATGAATTTACAAATTTCTGACCTCTGATATATTGGAAATCTATAATAATAATAATAATGTTTATTTCATTGACAAATAATATGGTTCAGTACATACTACATGTGTGAAACAGGTCAGAATATATATAGAAATCTAGAAATTTCAAATTTAGTGACAGTCTCTGTAAAATTCTTCATTGGTGTACGGTTCAGCTTGCAATAAGAGGTCCTTTACTTTTTATTTGAAAGTTTTTAGAGAGGCACAATTTCTAACACTCAGTGGGAGTTTATTATAAAATTGTTTACTTTTGTAGTAACACCCTGTCTCGTATTTAGCACTTTTATGCAGAGGCGGTTTAAGTACGTTTTTCGCTATGGTATTATGGCAGTGATCGATGTTGTCATTAGTGAAAGTCTTCATATTACTCTTCACAAAACACACACAGGAAGAGATATAGATACCAGTTATGGTAAGAATTGCCAGCTTTTTAAAGTAAGATCTGCAGCTCATTGTAGGTCCAATACCTGACAAAATTCTTACTGCTTGTTTTTGGAGTTTAAAAACCTTCTTTACACCGGGCGCTGATCCCCAGAATAAAATTCCATATTTGACATGAGGAAAAAACATTCCGTAGTAAGCCGTCTTCAAGGTTTGCAAACTGTTGGTAGATTTTCTTAGTTCTCTTAGAGCATAGCAGGCCTTGCTGAGCTTGGAGCACAAGTTGTCGATATGATTCTCCCAGGTTAGATTTTTATCTAGAGTGACTCCAAGAAACTTGGTAGATGCTGTGTATGTTATTGAAATATCAGAGCTTAGAGTGATTTCAGTTGATATGCTAGCATGACTTTTTTGTGATCTGAATATGATGCATTTAGTCTTTTTCTCGTTTAGTGATAAACTGTTTGCCTTGCACCATGAAGACACTGTTGCGTAATGTTCTCTTGCAGTGGTAGTGAGAGCAGCTTCATTGCGGCCATTAATTAAAATATTGGTATCATCCGCAAAACTCGTTAGATGCACGTTGTTGGGTAAGTCAAAACAAAGGTCGTTTGCATATATCAAAAACAATACCGGACCAAGCACGCTGCCTTGAGGAACACCCTTTTTTATGATTTTGACTTCAGATTTAAATTTCATGTTTTGTCCAATTTCCACCTGCTGCTGACGATTATTGAGGTACGAACTAAACCAATCGTGGGTTAGTCCTCTTATGCCATAACAGTACATCTTATCTAATAAATTTTTGTGATCGACACAATCAAACGCTTTACTGAAGTCTATGAACATTCCTAGAGCTAGGTCTTGCTTATCAATGGCTTCCAATATTTTTTGTGTAAACTGAAATATTGCGGTGTCGGTTGATTTATTCTTTAGATATGCGTGCTGTTCAGTGGCTAGCAGATTATTAGCAATCAAGAAATTCAAGAGCCTTTTAGCAACTAACGTCTCCAATATTTTTGCAAAGGATGATAGTAAACTTATAGGGCGATAGTTTTCTGCTAAGAGTATGTCACCTTTGTTTTTAAAAATGGGTTTCACTAGTGCCTTTTTCATTCGTTCAGGAAAATCCTCGCCGGTGCTTATAGACTCATTAAATATATGACACAATGGTTTTACAATGTTTTTAATACAAATTTTGATTACATAATTCGAGGTTTCATTTTCGCCACAAGATTTTTTGTTCTTAAGTTATTCACCACAGTATAAATTTCTGTATTCATCAGTTAGTTGGCTGTAGAAATAATGAAGAACTCTGCGATGGTGGGTTAAAAGTTGTTGAAATATTGTCTTTTGTCCCTCCTTCAGTCGTTGAAGTAAAAAGTTCATTAAAAATGTTAGAAATTCTTATAGGATCACTAACAATTTCGCCATTCTCTTTAATCTGGCTGATTTTACTTTTCGAATTATCCTTGTTTCTGTGTCTGTTAATAATAGTCCAAGTTGCTTTGGATACATTGTCTGAATTTGCAATGTAATTGTCATTAGCAAGCTTTCTGGCTTTTTGAATTTGTTCCGTATAAAATTCTTTGTATCGAGTTACAAGAGATTTTAAATCAGGATTAAAACGATAACATTCACACAGTAGCTTATAGGTCTCTGTATATTTACTTAAGTATTGATTAATCCAGTCTGGCAGATTGTTTCCTTTTTTACCATTACTGATTTTCGTCATGGGAAAATTACGGTTTAGAATTTCATGAAATTTATCCACAAATATTTCGTATTTTTCATTCAGAGAATTAGCTTCAAGTACAATTTTCCAATTCACACTGTTTAAATCATTTAAGAAATTTGTTATATTGCATTCAGAAAATTTTCTACTATACTGCACATTTTCTGTTTTGGGATTTAACAAATTTAATGTTACTTTTTGAGCAGTGTGATCCGAGAAGCAATTGTGAATCACTTCAGAGCGGAAACTTCCAGCAAAGTTTGTGAATATGTTATCTAAGCAAGAACTCTTGCTTTTGCCTGTTCTAGTAGGTTCGTCAATGAGAATTTTAACATTGTATGAGTCAAGAACAGAATAAAGTTCGCTCCTGATCTTACTACTTTCTCTCATGTCTACGTTAAAATCCCCCATTATGATAAATAAGCTTCCTTCATTATATAACTTGTCTATTAGTATATTAAGTTTACTAACAAAATTAAAGTTCAACTTAGGAGGCGGTACATAGATTGAACAAACTATCATTAAAGTTTTCCCAATTTTCACCTGTGCCGCTGAGCACTCAAAGAAATTTAGTTCACTAAGATTCAAAATATCTGACCTTTCTACAGCTTCTAAGTCCTCAGTTGTACGTACAAAAATAGCAGAACCTCCGTGCTTATTTTTCTCCCTACACACACTGGAAATTAATTTAAACTTGCTAATGGAGATCGCCTTAATGTGGTCCTCTGTGAGCCAATGTTCGGTTAAGCACAAAATGTCACATTTAGAGTCACTGTTAACAGCTACTTCCAAATTGTCCAGACTTGTTCTTAGGCATTGAATATTTTGATGCAGTATTGTAAGGTTGGTCCTTGTATCTGTATTGTATTTCATAGGTAAGTTGTACATTGGATCTAGTTTTAATAGGGATCCTGTCAATGATTTATCAACTATTTTTCTCTTTCCTTCCTCACTAGACGATAAAAAAAATTATTTATACAAACTCCTTGAGGCCAATTGCAAGATTGCTTCAACTCATTTATCCTATCCACTTGTATAGAAACTTTGAAGGATGCATACTCATCTGGATGTTTAGATATAATAGGTTCGCACCTTACTCCATCAAATCCTTTTTCTTTAAGGTAATTAATAACATCCTCACAAGAAACTTTTGGATTGAAGCGATATGCATGTAAATGAGCCAGCTTGGGAACTCCAAAAATTTTATCCGGTGCATCTGTGCCATGAGTAATATTGGATTCAGGTAAAGGTTTCTGTCGTCGATTTCTTACTATGGTGAACCCGTCTTCAGATATCTGGCTCACTTGTTTGTTCTTTGTTTTATTTTCTGATTGTTTGTTGTCGCCCCTGTTATTGGACAACCCTAGTTTTGAATCTTTCTTAACTTGTGCTGCGTAAGTCATTCTCTCAGGGGTAGGTATGTTGGGAGAATCAGCCAAGTGAATGATCTTATTCATTAAACCAATTTGCTGTCTTTCCATCTCTGTATGTTTGGTATTTTCTTCTCTTTTATGTTCATTATCAGTAATTTGTGTATTTTTTACATTAAGTTTTGGGTTGTTCTTGTACGACTTTTTATCAAACTCACTTGCAATTTGTAATTCATTTTTCTTTTCCGTTCCCGTCAGCAATTGCCTTAGCAAGTTATTCTTTTCTGTCATCTCTTGAATGATGATTTCCTTATCAGAAATTATTAATTGCAGTAAACTATTTTCTTTTTCCAGAAACTTAATTTTTTCCTCATATATTAATTCTGTGGAGTTGAATATTTGCTGATCTGGATTATTTTTATGCAAAATTTCCATTTCTTTTGGATCATTTATGGATGTTACAACATTTACTTCGCTGTTTTTTCATTGTTTGATCCACAGCAATTTACATTGCCATCATTCGTAATCACTTTCATCTGAAGCGCACAGCTCGGATGAAATCCTGAATCGCATATTATACATTCAGCTGCCTTGACTACCTTCTTCTTACAATATTTACATTTTTTCTCATGCTTAGATGAGCCACTGTTTGTTTCAAACATTTTAATTTGCTTGTGTGTAAAACAAGTTTTATTTATTATACTTCGAAAAAACCCAGTTATTTACACAAGTTTTTGCTACATTCAAGCGCATATTGTCCACTTTAATTTCTGTAGGCGTTAAAACCGACCTAATGTATAAAGTGTTTAAGGCGTTATGGTCTTCACTGAATAAATGTACATAACAAGGGTTATCTTTGTCCAAAATAAGAATTTCTTGTTCACTACTCGTTGTCACTGGTTCTTAGTAGAAACGCTTGACAATCAAAAGTAAAAAATTTCAACTTTAACTACTTACATTGAGTTTAAAGAACACACTCGATTAAATACGGCGTGGCCGCGTGCCGTTGCTATATGAACATGAATTTCAAAATCGACAACTTCAATCACTTCACTCAATCTCAAAATCAACAGGAAATCGAATTTGTAAATTTCTGCTTCAATGATGCTCGGAATCAGCACTAAAACGAATTTAAAATTTCTGACTTACATGAAATTCTAAATCAGTCTCGACGACTAACGAGGAGCAGCAGCAACACCACCAGCAGCAACAGCCCTGAGGAAGTTCTTCTGTAATGGAGAACGAAACGTCGGCAGTAGAAGAAGTCAACGTGACGCGGTTCCAAACGGAAGCCAATTCAAACATGGACGACTGCCGCGGAAGCCTTCAAGTTAAATTAAATTCTAAATCAATCCGAAAAAATGAATTTCCAAATTTCTGACTTCTGATATACTAGAAATCAGTACGAAAATGAATTTCAAAATCGATAACTTCAATCACTTCACTGAATCTCGAAATCAACGGGAAACCCAATATTTAAATTTCTACTTTAATGATGCTTGGTCAACGCCAAAGCGAATTTTAATAATTCTGACTTGCATGAAATTCGAAATCAATCCGAAAACGAATTTCCAAATTTCTGATTTCAGTCATACTAGTGTTGGGATTCTTGAAGGACCAGTATTTTTGTTATAAAACACAACTAAGCTTAAGTGAAGCTTTTTATTATCGATTCGAAATACAAAATGTGCTTTTCAATACTAATATTTTCTGACAACAACAAACATTGGTTTTTTTTTTTTTGCAATGCAATCTATTTTTTTTTATACAAATACTGTTCGTGAATCTGAACATACCGCCCGCCGTTGAAAGTAAATTGAAGGTAAATTATCTTCTCGCAGGATGACCAACTGTCCTAGTGCAACACCTTTGCCAATGTTCCTTTGCCATTTACTTCTTTCTTGCAAATTGGCCACGTACTCTTTGGACCACCTCTGCCAGAAGTGCTGACGTATTTGTTCCAAATATTGCCAACGCGATAATCTTAATTGTTGCAGGTCACAAATATTTGGTTCTGCGTTTGCCATCAATGTATCACCAATCAAAAGGTGGGCAGGTGTTAATGCTGAGAAATCTGAGGGATCCTCAGATATAGGTGTGAGAGGACGGGAATTTAGGATCGCTTCGATTTGCACCAACAACGTGTAAAGTTCCTCATATGTCAAAGAGGCATTTTTAACTACTCGCTTCAAATGAAACTTTACCGCTTTTATTCCTGCCTCCCAAAGCCCTCCGAAATGTGGGGAGTTGGGTGGTATGAAGTGCCATTTAATATTTTGATTGGCTGTTGCTTCTATAAGTTCACTAATAGTTTCATTATGAAAATAATTATATAGTTCATGTAATTCATGAGCAGCGCCTTTGAAATTTGTTGCGTTATCTGAAAATATCTGATGAATTTTACCTCTCCGCGCCATTAATCGCTTTAGTGCAGCCAAAAATGAATTAGTCGTCAAATCCGTGACAAGTTCTATATGAACTGCTCTACTAGATAAACAAACAAATAATGCAATGTGTTACAGTTCATTTCTTTCATTCCTGTTCTGAATACCCCCTGTATATGCATCGCCACCGCCCAGCCTTCATTTCTGTTCCGAACACGCCCTGTATATGCGAAATTCGACGTGTCGGATCATTCCTTGGACCGCGTCGTTGTACACGTTGCAGTCAGTGTAGGAATACCCGTATTTCGCCGGCGTAATTTTCTTAAACTTTCGTTTTAGCATATTTCTATTAACAGGACCTTCATTTATTTAAACAAATTCATTTTATATAGGTAATCCCTCCTTAATTGAGTTCAAAATCGCGTGTATGTGAGAATTGAACGAATTATAAAGTTCTACTTCTGGACGCGTATTATGCGTGACCTTTGTCCTTTCAGCCGATTGGTTCCCGCTATTACTAAGAAACGGTGTCTCGCTTGTTTAGAATCCTTCCTTGTTTGTCAAACGAGAAATGTTGCGCCATTGTCAGAACGAAACTTGCCGTCTCTTGGGTCACACTCTCTTTTCGTAAATATTGTTATGTGTGCGTGCCATTACATCGAAGGGATGTTAGTGCATATCTACGGCTAATTGCCGACTCTGATTAGACCCAGGTGTAAGTCAGGAAAACCGCGTATCCCGTGGGTGTCACAGCTTCGCAATAGACCGAGGTAAGTTCCATACGCAGCAACTCTCGGTTTGACTTATGTATTCGTTTTATTTCATTTCTTATAGGCTTTTATCGTCAGCTTTTCTCGTGAGCTTTTCTCGTGAGCTTTTCTCGTGAGCTTTTCTCGTGAGCTTTTAGCGTGAGCTTTATCGTAAGCTTTTAGCGCTTTAATCTGGAACCTACATCAAGAGGTATTTCTCGTTGGGTGCATCGCGAATTACGGCGGTGAAGGCTCCCTCCCTCGCCCCTCTACGCGGAAGCCGGCACATTACAAAGTGCCGCGGCGGCATCGCCGCAAAGACACCGACAAACACGCCGAACATCAAAGGAATACAGGTCGGAGCGTTTTGATTTCTTTCGTAGTTTTGAGCGATATTTCGCGGATTTTATTTCGGATCCATTGCTTTAATTTTGTCGCAATAAAACTTGCAACTTATTGCATTCTCTTGCATTTTGTGGCATTAGTGACGATTTGAATTATTTTAAGATAGATATGTAGCGATTTCGGATCCGAAAAGTTAGGTCTATGGTCTTGTTGTGTACTTAGATCGATCGACTTGCGTTGAATTTGTTTTATTTTATTTTTATTTGTGTTTTAGCAATAAAAGTGTTCATGTTTTGGACGAAACGTGTTTTCTTAATTTTTCACGCGATCCCTTTCACAAAAAAATTAAGTGGCGCCTGTTTTGGTTTGGCCTTCGCGTTTTGGTTAGAGAACCCCCTCCCGTCCCACTGTGCTGGCTGGCAACATTGGAGTAAAGTTTCGCTCCAATGTAAAACTCGCCTATCTACGCAGGTAGGTAGTGTTTGGCGCCCAAACGCGTGTGTGATTTTGCTTTGCGTTTTGTTGTTTTGTTTGTCGTTTAAGAGTATTACGTCCAGAACATTTATTTTGTTAGAATAAGTTACGCATTATAATGGAATATAAACTATTACCGGACCGTCTTAATTCTGAGGAATTAAATTATGAATTATTGGTAAGAGGTATCCAAATTGACGGAACAGTTGCGCAAAAGCGTGCTAATTTAAGACGGCAAATGCGATTGGAAAAAGATTTACGCCTGCCTGTGCCGAAATACGACGTGACTTTTGACGATGACGTGACAGCTCTGCAGGAAAAGATTAGCGAGATTCGCTGTTTAATAGAGTCGCTTCCCGGCTCAACAGCTGTGTGCATTCACGATAAAATTTCCGCTAAGTTGGCTCATGCCATTGGACGCGTCAGCGCTCCCAACCGACCAATAGTGACGAGACGCGACAACGTGCCGCCATCTTGAGAACGCTAGACGAACTTGCGTTCGACTTCGAACAAACCGCGCTCAATTTTGCGCCGAAAGAACCGGAAGTTACTGGGGTAACAGCATCCCCTTTACTTGATTTAACCGCGATTGCCGAGCATTTTCAGAACAATCCTTTATCGGTATCTTGCGTAGTTCCGGACTCTATTTCGCCGCCGAGTGCGATTCAACACCTTTGGCTACTCTATCGCCGCCAAAAGCAAATACATCGCAATTGAAGCCACGCCTCTCACAGTTAAGGCTGCTACCCACTCTGCGGCCAGTAACGAAATTAAGTCCGTGCCTGTTTCTAAATGGGGTTTGTCTTACAATGGGAATAATAAAGTCCTGTCTTTAAATGCTTTTCTCGAACGTGTTGACGAACTCTGCGTTTCGAGGAACGTGTCCGAAATCACGTTATTCGCTTCCGCATCCGATTTGTTTCGAGAGAAGGCATTAATTTGGTTTAGGGCTAATAGAAAGTTTTGCGATAATTGGACTGACCTCGTCAAACGTCTTCGCGAGGAATTTCAACCCTATAATTACGATGACAAATTGTTCGAAGAAATTAAGAACGCACTCAAGGCCCTGACGAATCAATGGGAATTTATACGTCGGTCATGATCAATTTATTTAATAGGTTGAGCGTTCCGGTTGCTGAAAGCGTTCAGGTCAAAATTCTTCTGAACAATATTGCCCCTTTCTATCAACGACAATTAGGATTGGTCGAGGTTACTTCGGTAGCACACTTGTTGAAGGTTAGGTCGACAGTTGGAAGCTCGTAAGTCAGCTGTTGAAGCATACGTTCCACCCCACGTAAAAATATGGTCTTAGAACCGGACTTAGCGTACGTCCAAACCTGTGCATCGGTTGTATCCGAATGTAAGGTGGAGCCTCCAAACCTAATAAGACTTTTAAGTGTTGGAATTGCCAGAAAATCGGTCATTTGTCTCGAGATTGTTCCGAGCCCTTAAAGAGGCATTGTTATCGGTGTGGTCGCCCCCAACGTCACTACCAAGACGTGCCCGGCGTGTTCAAAAACTCCAGAACAACGCGCTAGATGATCGGTTAGTACGTTGTTTCAGTATATCAAAGCCGATCGATCCTTTGGCAGTCCAACCTGTTCTTGACTATGTCTTGGCTCATGCTAAAATGATGAGCGTCCTTATTTAACCGTGTCGATTTTGGGCATCCCGTTTCTTGGCCTCTTAGACTCTGGTGCATCTCGCACAATCGTTGGCAGCTCGGGATGGGAAGTTCTTCAAACTTTAAACATACCTTTTAATAAGCATGTAACGTCGTGTACCGTGGCGAATGGACAACCTTGTTCTAGTCCTGGTAATGTGGCCACCTATCCAACTGCGTGATCGTGTGAAAGTTATAAATGTTTTAGTTGTCCCTAGGTTACCTCATTCACTCATCTTTGGATCAGATTTCTGGAAGTTAATGGACATCGTCCCTGATCTGCGTTCCGGTGAATGGACCTTCGGTAGAGAGTCAATTGACGTGGTAGAACATCTTACCTCTCGGCAACATTTAACTGATCCGCAACAAAATCAGCTGGAGACTCTAACTAATCAGCTGTTTACAAATTCTCCACATGGTGAACTAGGTTGTACTAAACTCGTCGAACACGTTATTCACACAGATAGTGCCCCGATAAAACAACGTTATTATCCCATCTCGCCAGCTAGGCAAACTGTTGTTGACAAAGAACTTGATGACATGCTAAAGCGTGGCATCGTGGAGAAATCAAAAGTGCTTGGTCATCTCCCATTCTTCTTGTGCCAAAAAAGATGGAAGTTTTCGCTTTTGTGTGGATTACCGTAAGTTAAACCAGGTCACGACTAAAGACGCATACCCACTACCGTATGTCTCGAACACCCTTGACAAATTGAAAGATGCTAAATACCTGTCATCTTTGGACATTAAGTCAGCTTATTGGCAGATCCCAGTCGCCGAAGAATCCGCCAATATACAGCATTCACTGTACCTAATCGTGGATTATATCAATTCCGACGAATGCCCTTTGGCCTGCACAATTCTCCCGCGACTTGGCAACGTTTTATTGATCGAGTAATTGGTGCTGACCTTGATCCTCACGTGTTCGTCTATCTGGACGACATCATTATTGTCACGCAAACCTTCGACAAACATCTCGAAGTATTATCTGAAGTCCATAAACGCCTGACTGAGGCTGGTTTGACCCTGAATCAGGACAAGTGCAGTTTCTGCCTTAGCAAATTGAAGTACTTTAGGTTACGTGGTGGATCGCCACGGCCTTCATGTGGATCCGAAAGGTTCAGTCAATTTTACGAATGCCTAAGCCCACAACGGTTAAGGAAGTACGTAGACTAGTGGAACCGCTTCGTGGTATCGTAGATTCATCCCTGGGTTTTCCACAATTATCGCCCCTTTGACCAAGTTGCTCAAGAAAATTCTAAGCATCGGTGGGACGAAACTTGCGATGAAGCGTGGGAAAAGATCCGTGAGCATTTGGTTTCCGCTCCAGTCCTTTCGTGTCCTGACTTCACTAAAGAATTCACGATTCAAACCGACGCATCTGATTATGGCGTTGGAGCTGTCCTGACTCAACAACTCGATGATGGCGAGAAAGTCATCTGCTATCTAAGTCGCTCATTATCTCGAACTGAGCGCAATTATTCGACGACTGAGAAAGAACTCCTTGCGATGTTATGGGCGATTGAAAAACTTAGGCCCTACGTGGAAGGTTCTCACTTCAAAGTTATCACAGATCACCATTCACTGCTTTGGTTGAACAAGTTGCAGAACCCTTCTGGTCGATTATGTCGTTGGGCTGTACGCCTGCAACAATACGATTTCAGTGTCACACCGCAAAGGAAAAGAACATGTCGTACCTGATATGCTTTCTCGAACTGTCCCTATTATCGACTCCATCGACTTCGATAATGTTATGGGATAGTTGGTATTTGAATTTCTTAAAGAAAATTCGTTTGGCCCCGGAAAAGTTTCCGAGTTTTCGTGTTGAAGGAAACATCATTTATAAACTCGTTCGAAACACCTATTATCGACTAGCTGAGGATGAGCCTCACTGGAAGCCTGTTGTCCCTAAGGAATCTCGATTACCGATTCTTCACGAACATCATGATTCCCCGACTAGTGGTCACTTAGGTGTCTACAAGACTTACAATAGGATCGCCCAAAATTGTTATTATTATTGGCCCAAAATGCACGCCGATGTTGCGAAATATGTTCATAGGTGTCAAACGTGTCTTCGCACCAAACCAGAACAGAAAGCTCCGGCAGGGCTAATGGGAGGTCACTCGAATTTCACGACCTTGGGAGGTCGTATCGATCTTGTCGGACCACTACCTAGATCTTCTCGTGGGTATCAATACATCCTTGTGGCAACTGATTGCTTCAGTAAGTTCACCTTGTGTTTCCCTCTTCGAAAGGCTACCGCCCTAAGATCGTTCAGCACATTGAGGAAAATATCTTTTTAGTTCGGAGTACCTCGTACGGTCATTACGGACAATGGAGTCAAGTTTAAGTCCAAAGAATATCAAAACTTCGACGTCATACCACGTGCGCCCTGCGTACACTTCGTATTATCACCCAAAAAGCAAACCCTGTCGAACGCGTTAATCGCGTAATTAAGTCCATGTTGACTGCTTATGTGGCGGAAGACCACCGCAAATGTGATTTATTCCTGACCAAAGTCGCTTGTTCTTTACTAACTGCACGTCACGAAGTTACTGGTGTGAATACATACTTCATAAATTTTGGTCATGAAATGTGCTTGAAAGGTAGCTTAACCCTGACAATGACCCTGTTAAAGATGAATCCTTGAGGTTGCTCCTCAAGATCCTAGGATCTACAATCTCGTACCGGAAAGTTCGCAGTCCTCACAAAACGTACAGGAAAGGTTGCAAAAGGCTTACGAAAAGGCTAAGGGCCGATATGATCTTCGTAGGCGAAAGGTTGTTTACCAGCCCGAGCAGCGGTGTGGCGTAAAAATTTCGTGTTGTCCGATGCTTCAAAACATTTCGCGGCCAAGTTGGCCAATAAATTTGTCGGGCCTTTCTCATTAGGTCGACGTACGTCTGCGGACACTTACGAACTTAAGGATCTTGATGGTAACATACTTCCTGGTACTTGGAACAGTGAACATCTTAAACCTGATCCCTGATGAGTAGAGATTGTCTTATTCATAGTTCGGCCTGCGGATTGTGGCCTCTTAGAATTCTTCCGACGTATCTTCTGCGTGGAGTAAAGGCTCCTAAAAGATTCTGTACATTCCTCACACCATCTGTGGAATCGAACGTCTTCGGATGTTCGCGTGCGATAGGTGCCCTAACGATCAGTCTCGTTGACTGTGAGATGTCGCCTTGCGATTTACTGAGTTTGTGGGAGTTACAATAGAGTTGGATCTCGTGAAGACTCTTCTGCCCTCTCTCTCTGTGAATCTGCGTATGAGCGAAGTCTGACAGGCCTCTTTGATTGTGACGTGGATCACGCCTATTCGCCCGGGAATTTTTCTTTTCTTCTTGTTTCAACCTTTCTTCTACTCTAGCTCTGTCTCCTTTTCGGATTGATCAGCTCAGCCTTGACGGCTTTGAGATATCCTTCTGCATTCGTCAAAGCGTGTGGAATGCCAAGCGTACTGGATCTCGTGAAGGTATGGCTTGCCCTCTCTCTGATGTACCGCTGTGGGATACGCTCGTGGAAGTCACGTCTGTGGTATGGTGTGTTCCGTGAGGAAGCCTTTATCTTTCCTGTTTTCTGTCTCTCTCGACTTCTCTCTCTTTGGTCTCTACTTTCGGAAATTGGGAGAAAATTCTGTTCCGTCTGAACTGATTGATACTCGGATTCGACTTATTTTTTGTTATTTATTCAACTTTACTGGACGTGTCTTGTGTTGTCAAATGTTGACATTCGTCACTATCAGTTGTGATCTGGAGAATGTAGATTCTCTCCCCTTCTAAGTCGTCTCTACGTCAGGACGCAACATCTCCGGGGGGTGAATCAGTTAGTTCTCCTGACTGCAATTTCTTTCATGGTCTCCGACCAAATCGTTTCGCGTAGTATCATTTCGTCCGTGTTTCGTTTATGTTGGTTAAGCCGAACACCAACTTCGAGATCTGTCGTTCGCCTACGTGCCATTTCATTTCGGCTGATTATAGTGTGGACATCAGAAATTTTACCTGTGGGCAAAATTTCCATCTTAGTAAGGGTGGGATTGTTACAGTTCATTTCTTTCATTCCTGTTCTGAATACCCCCTGTATATGCATCGCCACCGCCCAGCCTTCATTTCTGTTCCGAACACGCCCTGTATATGCGAAATTCGACGTGTCGGATCATTCCTTGGACCGCGTCGTTGTACACGTTGCAGTCAGTGTAGGAATACCCGTATTTCGCCGGCGTAATTTTCTTAAACTTTCGTTTTAGCATATTATTTCTATTAACAGGACCTTCATTTATTTAAACAAATTCATTTTATAGGTAATCCCTCCTTAATTGAGTTCAAAATCGCGTGTATGTGAGGAATTGAACGAATTATAGCGAAGTTCTACTTCTGGACGCGTATTATGCGTGACCTTTGTCCTTTCAGCCGATTGGTTCCCGCTATTACTAAGAAACGGTGTCTCGCTTGTTTAGAATCCTTCCTTGTTTGTCAAACGAGAAATGTTGCGCCATTGTCAGAACGAAACTTGCCGTCTCTTGGGTCACACTCTCTTTCGTAATATTGTTATGTGTGCGTGCATTACATCGAAGGGATGTTAGTGCATATCTACGGCTAATTACCGACTCTGATTAGACCCAGGTGTAAGTCAGGAAAACCGCGTATCCCGTGGGTGTCACAGCTTCGCAATAGACCGGTAAGTTCCATACGCAGCAACTCTCGGTTTGACTTATGTATTCGTTTTATTTCATTTCTTATAGGCTTTTATCGTCAGCTTTTCTCGTGAGCTTTTCTCGTGAGGCTTTTCTCGTGAGCTTTTCTCGTGAGCTTTTAGCGTGAGCTTTATCGTAAGCTTTTAGCGCTTTAATCTGGAACCTACATCAAGAGGTATTTCTCGTTGGGTGCATCGCGAATTACGGCGGTGAAGGCTCCTCCTCGCCCTCTACGCGGAAGCCGGCACATTACAAGTGCCCATGCGGCATCGCCGCAAAGACACCGACAAACACGCCGAACATCAAAGGAATACAGGTCGGAGCGTTTTGATTTCTTTTCGTAGTTTTGAGCGATATTTCGCGGATTTTATTTCGGATCCATTGCTTTAATTTTGTCGCAATAAAACTTGCAACTTATTGCATTCTCTTGCATTTTGTGGCATTAGTGACGATTTGAATTATTTTAAGATAGATATGTAGCGATTTCGGATCCGAAAAGTTAGGTCTATGGTCTTGTTGTGTACTTAGATCGATCGACTTGCGTTGAATTTGTTTTATTTTATTTTTATTTGTGTTTTAGCAATAAAAGTGTTCATGTTTTGGACGAAACGTGTTTTCTTAATTTTTCACGCGATCCCTTTCACAAAAAAAATTAAGTGGCGCCTGTTTTGGTTTGGCCTTCGCGTTTTGGTTAGAGAACCCCCTCCCGTCCCACTGTGCTGGCTGGCAACATTGGAGTAAAGTTTCGCTCCAATGTAAAACTTCTGCCTATCTACGCAGGTAGGTAGCAAATGTATGCTTTGACTAGACGTTTACTTCTATAATTGTCTTGCTTTATAAAAATCGGACCACCATAATCAATTGCAGTTTTTGAAAATGGACGGGCCTGCATAACCCGGGCGCTGGGCAAATCACCCATTTTATATTCAATTGTTTTTGGTTTTGCTCTAAAGCAGGTAATGCATTTATGTAAAATAGCTTTAATTTTTGTGCGTGCATTTAAAACCCAATAACTTTCTCTAAGTATGGCTAGTGTAGCTAACGGACCCGCATGAAAATGTGTTAAATGCACATGAGATATTAATAAACTTGTAAATGTATGATCAGATGGCAAAAGAATAGGAAATTTTATAGAATATTTCAAATTTGAATGTTCTAAACGTCCACCAACTCTAATAAGACCGTCACTCATGAATGGTGATAGTCTGTATGTCTTGCTCAATTTGCCTACTTCATTATTTTTAGATAATGTTTCCAACTCAGCAGAAAAACATTCCGCCTGCACTAATTTTACCAAAAGAATACGAGTGTCGTTTATTTCTTCTACAGATAGATATTTGTTTGACATTTTAAGTTCTTTATTTTTGCAATTGTTAATGAATCGCTTGCAATATGATATTACTCTGATCATGAGATTAAAACTTGAAAATCGTTCAAAGATGAATGATTTTTGTACTTTAGTCGAAATATTAACATAACGTTTTTGTTCTGGCAGTGCTAGTGGTAAAAGACTTTCTGAGTTTACCCACTCTGACCTATCTGAAATTAACCAATGTGGTCCATGCCACCACAAGTTATTATTAATTAGTGATTTTATGCTGGCTCCTCGTGATAGAATATCGGCAGGATTATCATTTGTTTTAACGTGATACCAGTGCGATGACGTAGTGATTGATTGAATTTGTGAAATCCTGTTTGCAACAAAGGTTTGAAATAATTTAGATTCGGATTTTAGCCAAGCAAGGACTATCATACTATCAGTTCACAAATAAATGGATTCAAAATTTAAATTAATAGTAGCAGTCACAGCATTTACTAATTTTGCCAAAAGAAACGCACCACAAAGTTCCAATCTCGGAATGGTTAATTGTTTTAATGGTGCGACGCGTGCTTTGGAGCACAATAAATTGCAAGTGATTTGATCATCAGACCCAACCGATCTTAAGTATATACATGCCCCGTACGCAGTATTACTAGCGTCACAAAAACCATGCAATTCTATTCGATTAGGTTGACTCTCGCACAAAACATGTCTTTTTATATTCAATTCATTTAATCCCCTTATGCTATGGAGAAAATCATTCCAACTAGTACGAATGCTAGATTGAATCACCTCGTCCCATCCTACTTTTAATTGCCAAAGCTATTGAATTATGATTTTTCCCCGAATTGTAATAGGCGATATCAAACCTAGCGGATCAAATAGTTTGGCTATTTCAGACAACATTTTACTTTTAGTGAAATTCTCATCTACTGCAATATCTACTCGCGAATAAGTAAATACATCAGGTACAGGATTCCATCCAATGCCTAATGTTTTTATTGTTGAATTGTTATCAAATTTAATCACAGTGTTTGGCATTTCCTCATTTTCGATGCCGTCTAAAATTCTAGAATCATTTGATGCCCATTTACGAAGCTCAAAACAACCCTTTGATAATATCGTACTGACCTCATTTCTCAATTGAATCGCATCCTCAACTGAATTCGCGGCTGTTATCAAATCGTCAATGTAAAAGTCACGAATAATTGTCCCAGACCCTATTGGAAAATTATGTTTTTCTATAGCCGCTAATTCATGAAGACATCTTATGGCCAAGAAAGATGCTGTCGCTGTACCATATGTGAGTGTCAGTAGTGCCCATGCTTTTATAGTCTCTGAAGTGTTAAAACGCCAAAGAATTTTCTGAAACGCAGTTTGCTCGGGTTTTACTAAAATTTGACGATACATTTTAGCGATATCCGTAGTTACCGCGTATTTATGCGTACGAAATCTAGTTATTAAGGAAAATAAATCTTGTTGGATGGTGGGTCCTACATACAAAATGTCATTTAATGAAAACCCTGTGGTGGATTTTGCCGAAGCATCGAACACGACGCGCTGTTTTGTCGTTAAACTATCTTCTTTGCATACCGCGTGATGAGGTAAATAAAATTGCGCTTGTTTTGCGTCATCTATTTCATGTACCTGTTTCATGTGACTCAATTTCAAGTATTCAGTCATAAAGTCGGCATATTCGTTTCCTAATTTTGAATTTTTACGAAATTTTCGTTCCATAGATGCTAATCTATTTGATGCTACCGTTTTAGAATTGCCTAAAATACTAGATGGTTGCTTCAATGGAAGTTCTACGACAAATCTTCCACTTGAATTACGCGAATATGTATTTTTGAAATGATTTTCACAATATAATTCATCATTCGTAAAATTATGTTTAACATCAGTTACCTCTTCCACCTCCCAAAATTTTTGCAGTTGCGCATTTAATTCTAC
The DNA here is from genome assembly GCA_033060865.1 of Dorcus hopei. NCBI lineage: Eukaryota > Metazoa > Arthropoda > Insecta > Coleoptera > Lucanidae > Dorcus > Dorcus hopei. The sequence continues at coordinate 93,662 of CM065419.1, read as the reverse complement.
GAAATTGCATACTAATGACTTAGTTTTAGCTTTTGTCTGCAATTTTCCTGAAACTATCCAACCTAATTTAGTGTTTTGCAACATTGGATGATTTATTCTTTTCAAATTTTCAGGTTCTAACAGCTCATAGAAAATCTCAGCTCCCAATAGCAAATCTATAGGATTAGATAAATTAAATTGTGGATCTGCTAATTGCAAATGCGGAGGTATTTTGAAGGAATGTTTTGTGATCGATTGTGTCGGCAGCCTACTACCGATATTTTTTATAATTAAAAATTCGGCTTCAAATTTGAAGTTGCATGTATGCGATGCGATACCGGAATTTGAACTTTAGTTTCACCTAATTGAAGTTTCTGTGCCAAATTCTCAGTTATAAAATTCGACTCTGACCCGGAATCTAATAAGGCACGACAACTGTGTGGTTGGCCGTGCTTGTCATTGATATGAACCATTGCCGTCTCGAAGTCCAGGCCATCAGGTTGAAACGTGACGTCACCGTAAGAGGCCACCGTGACATAACCCTACTTTAGGCGCATGTCTTTATTTGTGAAAATGTTTTATTTCTTTCATGTTTTTTTACTTTTTTATGTGTGGAATTGCGAGAAGAATATCTCTAAGACACTACTGATACTATAGGAATAGCCAGAAATATTTTTTATTTAATGATTTTGTGGTTTAAATGTGACCATTACACGATTGAAGTGACGATGAATAATGAATAATTTCTCCGAATTACACAGAGTAAGTGACTTTGTATATATATTTTTAATAAATTTAATCTTTTTAGATTAAAAACTAATAGGCCAATGTTTTATCTATCACTTGAATTTCCACGTTTCACTGAAGGAACTTCGGAGTGGTAAGCAGGCAGATTGGGGGAAATGGAAGGGTAGGCATCAGTTTTAAGCGTTAGTCGATGTCTTGGTAAGGTTAATTTGGACCCTATAACATGCGTGTATCATCATCGAGTAAAAATAAAAGTGTAAACAGCAATAACCATCATCCTTTGTTACTTCATGACTTCTGACTACAAACTCTTTCCGAAAGTGAGTATTTTTTGAAATAACAAAGTCACTACGAGGTATTTTCCTTAACCATAAGGAGCGCATGGGTTCTTCTTTCAGAAAGGAAAAAGTAGGAATATAAGAGCCAGTTTTTGTGTTGGACATGCAGTTTGGCACACAGCACTTGTTAGGCATTTTCTAGAAACAGGAACATAATGGGATTAATATAGTAGGTGTGGAGAATGATATATTATATTACTTGTGTATTTATTTCAACTGAAACTCAAAAAACGCAACACAACACAAGGATTTTAAAAGAATGTTCTAACCTATAAAATTATAAAAAAACTAACACTACAACTAATTAAAACACAAACACGTAGTTTTTTTAACCAAACACAACGCGAAAACATCAAAAAAACATAAAAATAACAACAATTAACATAAAAACACTCGAAAAAACTAAAAAAAAATACACGAAAAGACTAGATCTTAAAGCAACGAGAGACTCTTACGGTGACGTCACCAGGAACAAAAGCCGGTAACCTGACGGCCTTTACTTCAAGATGGCAATGTATGAACTATGGCAGTTGACAAAATAATTTGCGATCCTGACGTTGCTTGTAAAACGGTAGATGCACCATTACCTACTGGCTTTCTTTCGATACTGGAAATAGAAGTCTCTGCTTTGTTCGCAAATATTTGAGAATTGCAAGTTTTTGTGACGAAATGAAGTAATGAATTATGTTTTGAACCACAAGAACGACAATTTGATGATTTACAATCGATTGCTTTGTGACCTTCTTTTAGGCAATTAATACACAGCTTTTTAGTTTTCGCAGCTTCAAAACGTTGTTCAGGAGTAAATGATAAAAATTTGGGACAAGAATAAATTTCGTGATTTTAGCGAACAAATCAGACATTTTACAACTTTCTTTGACGCTACAAACGATTTTTTAATCTCTTTTCTTGCACGATTTTGTTTTTCATGAGGCACTCCGTTAATTGCTTCAATGATTTTTGATTTTCTGTCCATAAATTTTTTTAAATCTTCGAAGGAAGACATGCGAAGATCTGCAGCGTACGTCTCCCATTCTTCATTTAATTTGAAATCAAATTTTGCAACAATAATAGCAATTAACAGGGTTCCCCATGAGTGGACCGGTTGCTTACATGCTTCTAATGTCCGAATATTTTTCATGACGGTGTCCAATGTTTCTCTAATATTATACTTATTGATGAAAGGAAGTTTAAGCAAGGCATTTGTATGATTTTTTATTATCTGTTTATCATTATCAAAACGATCGACTATAGTTGCCCATGCAGCATCATAATTTATATCAGAAACTTCAAGCGATTCAATTAATTTGGCTGCTTCAGCAATTAATGATGCTTTTAGATAATAAAACTTTTCGACAGGTGTCAAAGATTCGTTATTGTGAATAAGTGACATAAATGTGTCCCGAAATGTTATCCAATTTTCGTATGTGCCTTCAAAAGTAGGCAAAGAAATTCGGGGCAGTTTTATGTTACTTAGATTAGGAGTAAACGTGGTTGACTTAACGTCAGCAATTTCTAAACGCTCATGCATAGTCGAAATTATACTTAATGCTGAATTTACATAGTCTACATCGGCTTGTGTTTCATCTATTTCTGCGATGGCAGTATCAATCAGAAATAAGTCATCTAAAATCGGTTCCATTTTAGAAATCATTAGTTTAAAATAAGAGCGAGATTCATTTTCAAAATTTAGTTGATTTCTATACCGCGAAAATTGAATTTTAAGTGTTGTTTTTTTTTTAAATTAACGTGTTCAGTTCATTTACGCCTGGCATATTGATATGAACACGTTATTTGGTGCAAATTTAGCAAAAAAAAAACTAACAAATAAGATGAAGACCTACTTTTTTGATTGGCGATTACCTTGACTTCAATATCTTCCAGCAATCTGATCTGGCTTTATGATTTGAAGAAAGCGACAACGACTTCAACGACGAACTTGTGCTTGAACTACAACGATTGGAAGGGCAGACAACTTCAACGACTTGTGCTTGAAGTAGAACGATTTTTGCGAAGACTTCAGCGACGAACTTGTATTTGCAGTATTATGCTTACTGCAAACGTCAATGCTTGAAGATGCTAAGATTTTTGCGAAAATTCTATGACGATTTTTTCTTGTTCATATCCGGCTCGATTGGACCATTATGTTGGGATTCTTGAAGGACCAGTGTTTTTGTTATAAAACACAACTAAGCTTAAGTGAAGCTTTTTATTATCGACTCGAAATACAAAATGTGCTTTTCAATGCTAATATTTTCTGACAACAAAAAACATTTTTTTTTTTGCAATGCAATCTATTTTTTTTATACAAATACTGTTCGTGAATCTGAACACTAGAAATCAATGCGAAAATGAATTTCAAAATTACTAACTTCAATCACTTCACTGAATCACGAAAACAGCCCGATATCAAGAGGAAAACGAATTTCTTGATTTCTAATCAACACTGAAACGAGCCTCGAAATTTCTGACTTCATTGAAACTCAGGATCAATTCAAAGATGAATTTCATCAATCCCTGACATCAGTGAATCTTTAAATCAACAAGAAAACGTATTTCTAAATTTCGCACTTCAATGAAGCTCGAAGTAAACACTAAAAAGAATTTCAAAAGTACTAACTTCATTCAAAATCTATCCGAGAACGAACTTGATTAATTCTGACTTCACTGAATCTCAAAAACAACAGGAAATAGAATTTCTAAATTATTGCTTCAGTGATGCTCGGAATCAACACTAAAGCGAATTTAAAATTTCTGACCTACATAAAATTCTAAGTTAATCCGAAAAAATGAATTTCCAAATTTCTGACTTCTGTTATACTAGAAATCAATACGAAAATGAATTTCAAAATCGTTAACTTCAACAACTTCACTGGATCTCAAAATCAACAGGAAATCGAATTTCTAAATTTCTGCTTCAATGATGCTCGGAATCAGCACTAAAGCGAATTTAATATTTCTGACTTACATGAAATACGAAAACAATCCGAAAACGAATTTCCAAATTTCTGACTTCTGATATACTGGAAATCATTACGAAAATGAATTTCAAAATCGATAACTTCAATCACTTCACTGAATCTCGAAAACAACAGGAAACCCAATATTTAAATTTCTACTTCAATGATGCTTGGTCAATGCCAAAGCGAATTTTAATATTTCTGACTTGCATGAAATTCGAAATCAATCCGAAAACGAATTTCCAAATTTCTGATTTCAGTCATACTAGAAATCAATGCGAAAATGAATTTCAAAATTACTAACTTCAATCACTTCACTGAATCACGAAAACAGCCCGATATCAAGAGGAAAACGAATTTCGTGATTTCTAATCAACACTAAAACGAGCCTCAAAATTTCTGACTTCATTGAAACTCGGGATCAATTCAAAGATGAATTTCACCAATCCCTGACATCAGCGAATCTTTAAATCAAAAAGAAAACGTATTTCTAAATTTCGCACTTCAATGAAGCTCGAAATAAACACTAAAGGGAATTTCAAAATTACTAACTTCATTCAAAATCTATCCGAGAACGAACTTGATTAATTCTGACTTCACTGAATCTCAAAAAAAACAGTAAATCGAATTTCTAAATTATTGCTTCAATGATGCTCGGAATCAACACTAAAGCGAATTTAAAATTTCTCACCTACATCAAATTCTAAGTCAATCCGAAAAAATGAATTTCCAAATTTCTGACTTCTGTTATACTAGAAATCAATACGAAAATGAATTTCAAAATCGTTAACTTCAATCACTTCACTGGATCTCGAAAACAACAGGAAACCCAATATTTAAATTTCTACTTCAATGATGGTTGATCAACGCCAAAGCGAATTTTAATATTTCTGACTAGCATGAAATTCGAAATCAATCCGAAAACGAATTTCCAAATTTCTGATTTCAGTCATACTAGAAATCAATGCGAAAATGAATTTCAAAATTACTAACTTCAATCACTTCACTGAATCACGAAAACAGCCCGATATCAAGAGGAAAACGAATTTCTTGATTTCTAATCAACACTGAAACGAGCCTCAAAATTTCTGACTTCATTGAAACTCAGGATCAATTCAAAGATGAATTTCATCAATCCCTGACCTCAGTGAATCTTTAAATCATGTCCATTTGGTTGGTCCTTTTCTCTTTTCTCTTTTTGGCTCTTGCCATCTGGAGTGCGGCCCTAAAGGCCGGACACTTTCCAGTTCTCGCCATGTGGCCAACTGCATCACACAGCGGGCAGGCCATATCCTTCCTACAGCCTTTCTCCAGGTGCCCCGTCTCTCCGCACCTGCGGCATTGTTGAGCATAACTTTTTATTGGAACGTTGCTCACCAGAATTTCTTGCAGTATATAAAAGAAGACATCAAAATCTATCGATCTGAGGTGGGCCTGAGTTTTGGCCGGACCAATTCTCTATAGAAAACGGCCGCGGGTCAAGTATAAATGAGCATAACTTTCTATTGGAGCGTTGCACACCAAAATTTCTTGCGGAATATGAAAGAGGACATCAAAATCTATCGATCTGAGGTGGTCGCGGGTTTTGGCCTGACTGTTCTCTATAGAAGACGACCGCGGAGTCAAATATAAGAGAGCATAACTTTTTATTGGAACGTTGCACACCAGAATTTCTTACAGTATATAAAAGAAGACATCAAAATCTATCGATCTGAGGTGGGCCCGAGTTTTAGCCGGACCAATTCTCTATAGAAAACGGCCGCGGAGTCAAGTATAAATGAGCATAACTTTCTATTGGAGCGTTGCACACCAAAATTTCTTGCGGAATATGAAAGAGGACATCAAAATCTATCGATCTGAGGTGGTCGCGGGTTTTGGCCTGACTGTTCTCTATAGAAGACGACCGCGGAGTCAAATATAAGAGAGCATAACTTTTTACTGGAACGTTGCACACCAGAATTTCTTGCAGAATATAAAAGAGGATATCAAAATCTATCGATCTGAGGTGGGCCCGAGTTTTGGCCGGACGTTTCTCTATAGAAAACATCCGCGGAGTCAACTATAAATGAGCATAACTGTTTGTTGGAGCGTTGCACAACAGAATTTCTTGCAGAATGGGGCTGAGGACATCAAAATCTATCTATTTGCGGTGGTCACGAGTTTTGGCCGGACCATTCTCTATAGATAACGGCCGCTGAGTGAACATAACTTTTTATTGGAGCGTCGCATACCAGAGTTTCTTGCAGAATATGAAAGAGGTCAACTATAAATGAGCTTAACTTTATATTGGAGCGTTGCACACCAGAATTTCTTGCAGAATATGAAAGAGGACATCAAAATCTATCGATCTGAGTTGGTCCCGAGTTTTGGACGGACCGTTCTCTATAGAAAACGGCCGCGGGGTCAAGTATAAATGAGCATAACTTCCTATTGCAGCGTTTCACACCAAAATTTCTTGCGGAATATGAAAGAGGACATCAAAATTTATCGATCTCTGGTGGTCCCGAATTTTGGCCGGACTGTTCTCTATAGAGAACGTCGTTGTAATACAGTGCCTCTAACGGAGAGCTGTCTAAACTACAAATTTCGTAGCTAATGTACCACTCAACAACTAAGCCCCTATTTCATAAAATGTAGTTAACCCCTGGGTCAAGTTAATCGTGTGATTAAGCAATATCATTGGGAGGAAAGTTTAAATTTCCTAAAATGATATTGCTTAATCACACGGTTAACTTGATCGAGTGGTTAACTACGTTTTATGAAACTGGGCCTCAATCTATTGGTATATTAGTGAACAATGATACCACATCTAAGGAAATGAATACAAAACTTTGTGGAAGTGTAATATTTTTCATTCTGTCGACAAAAGCAAACGTATCTTGTATATTATAATCAGTTTTTTTGCTGAAGGCTTCTTTTAAAATGTTCGATAAAAATGTTGCCAAATTGTAAGTTGTGGAACCGATACTACTAACAATAGGTCTCAGGGGAAAATCCGGCTTATGAATCTTTGGAAGGCAATACAATTTAGTTAAAATTGAATTGTAAATAATGAGTTGTTTGCAAGTTTCCGTGTCTAAGTTATTTTTAGTTTGATTTCATTAATAAGCTTATTAAATTTATTTTGTATCGTAATAGTGGAGTCTTTATCGACGGCTAAACTGGTACCAGAGACCGACAGCATCAGGAAGATATATTAACTTCCATTCTAGCCACACCATCAGGCAAAAATTCAATGTGGTTGTGTCCATGAGGAATAGGATTAAATATATTTCACATCCTGATTATAATTATTTGAATGACAATTTGATTAAATTATCTCAATTATTTATAAATAATGGTTTTCCCCAATCGATTGTTAATAAACTGATTCAACTCAGTCTACCAACTCCTAATCCTAATTTTTTCAAAGAAAACGTTGGGCTATGGCTGTTTTTGTAAAATATTTGTTTGTAATATTGATTAGGTTTCTATTTTTTTATTTTATAATTATAGAAAATCGAACAAAATAGATTGCAAACGTTGTTTATAGAAGAAGCAAACAAAATATAATACACAATTTAGATTTATAAGAAAATAAATTTAACGCAAAAGGTAACTAAAATAACTACCTACCTGTACTTTACACACTTATATCACTGAACTTGGGTTGTTTTTGTTAAGCCTGGTCCAGACGCTACGTTTTGCATAACGTTTTGTCTGCACAGTTCAACACGTTGCAGACAAAACGTTGCGTGTGGATAGGAAAACTGTGCAGTTTTGAGAACTGCGCGGAGACGGTACAATTGCAGCGATAACTGAGACGGTGAGACGGGAGGGCTCAATTATCCGTGACTTGCGCGGACAAGTCGGTATGTGTAGACGTTGGCTCCGTTTGTCGATACATTTTGTTCACTAATTTTGCGAGAATGGCAGACCTTCGGCAATGTTCCCGGGAGTTTCTGGCTGAGTTTATTGCGTTTTATCAAAGTTACCCATGTATTTAGCGTATCAAATCCAAGGAATATAGTGACAGGGACAAAAAGAGACAAGCATATGAGATTTTGGTAGAAAAATTCAAAGAAATTGATGCTACCGCAAACAAAGAAACAGTTGTAAAAAAGATTAATTCTTTGAGGAGTGTTTACCGAAAAGAGTTGGCAAAAGTAAATAAATCTTATCGCTCTGGGGCTGGAGAAAACGATATCTATAAGCCATCTCTGTGGTATTTCGATTTGTTACACTTCTTAAAGGATCAAGAGACACCAAGACAGTCTAGGAATACCATGGATGAAGGTGAAGAGTCTTGTGACGCACCAGGACAGGAGGTAAGAAAAATAAATTAAATAAATAAAAACTTTTTCTATCACAAAATCTTCTAAGCGGACACTAAATCGCGCAACTATACACTTTACGTTTCGCAGTCGTTCGACTGCTTCGACTGCGAAACGTAAAGTGTATAGTTGCGCGATTTAGTGTCCGCTTAGAAGATTTTGTGATACAAATTTCATCGGACAAGAACCAACTGTAAAAACTTTTTCCTTTAAGGACTTCATTAATTTATTTAAATATTTTAAATACGCCGTTAATAATTATTTAAGATTACAAATTTATCTTGCCAGTGCACAGACCCCTCATTGTTAAAGCAGTCTTTGAATTTATCTCTGACCACGACAGCACTATTCAAAATTTGGCCTCTTGTTCCACGCTGAAGGTCGTGTAATAATTCGGGGTCACATCTGTCACCTAATTCAACAGTACATGCAGAAATATTTCCCCAATCCATACTTTCAGGTGTATACTTTTAAGGGGATCTTCTGCGCAAAAAGTTGTGTAAAGCGCAACATGCAAGAACTACAGTATCGATGTTTTCCAGCTTCAAATTAATATTTGTGTGAAAAATACGAAATCGTGAAGCCAAAATTCCGAATGTGTTTTCAACAACACACCTCGCTCTTGATAGGCGGTAATTGAAAATTCTTCGCTCCTTTGTTAATGTTTCTCGCCGATACGGCTTAAGAAGTTCTCAACGCGTAGCAAAGGCTTCATCGCCAATAAAAACATGTCCTAGAACTCTATTTGAATTTGCAGTGCACCGTGGTTTTGGAATTCTCAACTCGTTGTTAATGAGCTTTTCATAAAATTTCGTATTGTTTATGACTCCACCATCTGACATTCTGCCGTTTGTGCCTACATCACAATACAAAAATTCGCAATTCGCATTAGCTATTGCCATAAGAACAACACTGTGCGTTTTTCTGTAATTATAATAATAGGACCCACTTCCTTTAGGTGGCACAATCCTAATATGTTTCCCATCAATTGACCCTAAGCAATGAGGGAACTGCCACTTTCTTTCAAATTCAGCTGCAACTTCCAACCACTCCTCTTCAGTCTTGGGAAACTAAAACAAAAAATGAAACAAAATGAAATAAAAGTACTTACTTAAAATTGCAACTACAAAATACTAATAATTCTAGAGATCATTAATTCTTTAATCTTTTCAGCTTGAAGAAGATGCATAGGAAAGTTATGCTGACGCTGGACCCAGTGAAGCGCCTGCTACTCCTATTTGTCCTGCAATACTTCAAGGTCATAGTCTTCAACTCGTAAGAGAAAGGGAGTTCCGAATGATGATGGTACAACTGAAGTTATGGCGTTGGTAGGAAAGAAACTGGACTCGTTACAGGCAGAGGATGCTTTTCAGGTATTTGGAAAACATGTGGCTAAAGTAGTATTACTGGGGCGGTTCCATATCACCTTCAAATGACCTCTAGGTGGATGGACATGTCCTCTACCGCGACCGCTAAAAAAGGAAGGTCATGAGTTCTTCAGAGAATATAGGTCAATGACCAGAAGGTCTTCACGTGTCTTCTTCGTGTCTACAATGACCAGAAGCTGTTGACTAGGGGTATGGTTGTACTTCAGGGTGTTTTGAAAGAGGTGAATGACCGATTTTTATTTTTTTTTAATATGTATAGACGCAGGGTGAGCCTTCATCGTGCGGAAGTCTTTAAAGAGGTTAGCAACGGGATTATATCTAGAAGGAAGCTGTGTGTGTTTTTTTCTTCATGCAGAAATATTTTTATTTTATTTTTAAGTCAATGAACTTTGATAATGCAAACTTTGCGAAAATAGTTTGAGGAATTTCTCGAACGCTCGAAATACCTTTATCGTTGTCGTGTGTCAATGAAATTGCAAATTTGCAAACATATTTATAGCAAGGTGAACGATAAAATATATTTTGTGAATGTATTGATTGATTTTACATTTATTTTTCTGTAGATATTACAGGAAAATAATTTTAAGGATGTATGGCAAAGAACTTCTTTTTCTTCTCAAGAAAAGGAGAAATAATTTGTTGACATGTACATACGAACAGGTCTTTGTAGTTTTCGTTTTATTTTATTTTATTTTGTTTTTATCGTTGGTATACTTTTGCTGCAGACCGAAAAGTTTGAAGTTAATAAACTTCGATAATGCAAATTTTACAGAAACAGTATCTAAACGAAAAAATTTGCAAGCGCATGTATTTTTAGAATACATTATATTTTCATAATTAAAGCAGGTGAAACTGTAATTCTTTGTTATTGTTGATAAATTAATAGTAAAATGAATGATAAAAAAGAGACTTTTTTAACAAACAATTAATTTTTATTAGTATTTTTACAGAAAGTACATCACTAAAATAGCTATATTTATATTTAAAGTAATGCATAAATTAAAATATTCAGAATTTCTTATTAAAATCTAGAATATACCATTGATGCAATAAATTCACATGATTGTTAGCACAATTTAATGTGTTGTCTGAATGCAGATTACAATGACTAATTGCAAAACGACTTTTCAGATTTTTTAAACTAGGACACTGAAACTGATCTAAATCAATAATGTTATTAGTTACAAATTTATTTAACACTTTCTTCTTACTAAGTCCTTTGACTAATACTACTTCATCCCCAATTACGTTCTTGATGTAAATGCCTATGTTTTCTTGTGGTAAGTAAGAATCGTTTGAGATGTCCCATTCTAGTCCATGTAAATTTTTTGTTGTCCATTCGATATGCTTTCTTAATTGTGAACAGAACCAGGATGTCTTTTGCGGTGTAGATGTGAACACGTGATGGACAAGTTTAGCTTTCATATCGAGAATTGCTACTTCTTTTATGATGAAGTCGCTTTCTTTATATTGAAATCCTTGTATATCAATGATGTACATTTTTACTGTTTTATTGTCTTGCAATAAAAATGAAGTAACACCTCGGCAATTGATTTAATACTAATCCCTACTGACTATTATTATTAGTTTTATATATATAGTTTTTAAGAGAAGGTTACGCAATGTTATCCTTGTCTATCCAACTGTTATGTGTTCTATCCAATCCTAACCATTTTACAAATACTTTATTTTTATTTCTTTTTAAAACTTTTTCCACAAGATAAACGTCAGGATATTTTACTTTTTGCAGTTGTTGTTTATAAAACGCGCCTAAAATCTTTCGACTACTGACATCGCTTAATAAATACGTAATCGGGTTCGTGAGTTGAACCTCTCGAATTGTGAAAATTTCAGTAGACCAGTTAGGCAGGTATTTCTTATCGAAAACTCCTCTAATTTTCGAAATACGCACATGGTCACCAACATTAAATTTTTTATTCTTCATATCAACTAATTTAATATTGCTGTACACAGTGTTTAATAATTTTTCTTCATCTTTCTTTCCAACTTCTGCCGGTTTCATACCTGTAGTTCTATGCTTTTGATTATTATACTTTCTAACAATATGTTGTAAAATGTCAATCCACTTATAGTGACCCTGCAAGTTAAATTCCTTCCACATTATTGTCTTTAAAGTGCGATTTACTCGCTCCACTATCGAAGCTTTCTTTTCACTAAATACATTATAATGATTGACGTTATATTTTTGTGTTAACTTATTAAAATTCTGATTGAAAAATTCTTTTCCTAAATCTGTTTGAATATTATTAGGTGCCTGCTCGCGGAATACATTTTCCATGGCATTTCTTACTTCCAGACCAGTTTTGTTCTTTAAAGGAAATGCCCAAACGTATTTTGAAAAACAATTTATTACAACCAATATATATTTGTAACCACCATTTTCCTTCGCGTAAGGAAGCATTTCCACTAAATCAGCTTGAAATAAATCGTTTAGAGATTTAATGATAACCTTGCGTCGCTTGAAATTAATCCTAGCGGGCCTATGAATTTCTTCTACTACCTGTTTTTTAATTTCTGTAACCATTATTATTTGATGATGTGCGCTTCTTTTAATTCCTCGATTATGGAATTTATCTCGTTCGTGTGATTCGTATTTCCCGCTGCTTGCGATGCGAACAGTAACCGTAACCTGTCCACGAGCTCGTTTGGATCATCCCAATAAACATAGTCCTTTTTATTATCGTTAACTTCCATAAATATGCCACTACCTAAACTCGTGGTCGGAGTACTTATCAACGGTGCAATAATATTTTTATATTTTTGCATTTTACTTCCGTCTACTTGCTTATTTGATTTATAATGACGTCGATGACTGTTAGTCTTAAGAATTATGATTTTATAATTTTTCCCATCTTCTTTTGAAAAATTTTCGGGGAATTTCTTAAATAACAGTTCATACAATCCAGGGGTACCTTTAAATCTTCTGTTTTTTATAATTATATCAGGACCATCAAGATTTAACGTTGAATTACCAATCTTTAATTTTTCAGTAATTTTATCAAGTCTCACCCCATATTTATGATCAAAGTGCTTATTTTCATCATCGTTGTACATTTCATTAATATATCTGCGTGGTAATGGGTGATATTGTTCTAAATAATCATCATATGCGTTCTCCTCAATGTCCTTGAAACGATTTTCCACATTTTCCTCCTCATCTGTGTCAATACTTTCCAAAATAGATTCTTTAAATTTTAGCGATTCATCATCATCATCATCATCATTATCATTTTCATCATACTCTTCATTATATTCACTTATTAACGGTCTATTTTTTGTCTCTTAATTGAACTACGAGCTCTTTGTGGCGTTTTAAAAGCGTATTGTTGTTGTGATATGACAGGTTTCACGTCTTCATCAGTTTTGCTAAGTACATGCAGTTCCCCTGTATTTAAATTTCTATTTTTCTCCTGTAATGTGCTTTCAATATTTTTTAAATGTTTAGTGATGGGATTAAACATGTTTTCTTGGATCAGTTCGCCCTGTTTTAAAAACTTTAATTTAATTTTTAATGTTTTTGCGTTTCTGTAAAATTTTCTGTTTCAGAATATTTTCATTCATGTTTATTAGAGAACAATGACAGGTGGTGCGTTAGATGCAATATTTAAAATCTTAATAACAAAGTATATGTTCATCACAGATATATAAACTGATCGAATCCTTTTCTGTATCTTCCATCATCTATGCGATTATCTTTAAAAACAGTTACGAATTCATATGGATCATGATTCCAACAGAAACAACATAAATTTTTAAACTTTTCAAAACTCATATCGGAACCCACGTGGTCATTATAAATGTGTTTTAAATTTAAATCGTCTTGTTTGAAAAGTATAAGAAAATTAGCGTTGTCTCTTATTAAATGTTTAGGGATTTTTGCATATGTTTGAGAAAGATAAAAGCAGTCGACTTTATTATGTCTACCCATACTGAAATATTCTCGAATTATGTCCTGATTGTTACATGCAACGCCATCAAAAATAAAAATGGAATTTGGTTTCGCTTTACATGGTGGAAGTATATTTTCACCTGCATTAAATGCAAAGTAACCAATATCTTGAAATGGATTTAATAACTTTTGTAAATAAATATATTTAGCTTGATGGAGCGATTTTGAATAAACGTAAATATTTTCAAATGTCAAACCATTTTCATGTTCAATGAGATTTATCATCAGGTTCGTTTTCCCGCAATTGGAAGGCCCCACTAGAATACATCTTAACGTGGAAGGAATCAATACACTGTGTTTTTTGAAACTTTCCTCTTCGAAAGTATTATTTTCAATATTAAATGTAGTTTTTTGTTTAACTAATTTCATATTAGAGATAGACAGACAGATCGAGTATCACATTTAAAATGCTAAGAAATAGTGTGGACACTTGTTTTTATGTTCATTCAAAGATTTATCGTTTAAGAAATCATATGTCTTATCATTATTATTATGAAGTGCTACGTAGGAGATGGATTATTAAATACAGCCCTCAATCATTTACCTTTTGAATTACATTTACCTACGTATAGATTTTGCGGACCGGGAACTAAACTTAACCAGCGAATAGCACGCGGTGATGTAGGGATAAACGGTTTAGACGAAGCCTGCAAAGAACATGATATAGCATATTCAAATGAAAAGGATTTAACGCGTAGACACATGGCAGATAATATATTGTTTAATAAAGCTTTAGAAAGATTCCGATCTAAAGACGCGTCAATTAATGAAAAAATTGCTGCACTGGGAGTTGCAGCAGTCATGAAAACGAAAGAAAAATTAGGTATGGGCCTGAAGCGTGAAACAGTTCAGAAAAAGAAAAATGCTAATCAATGTATTAAAAAATTGGAAAAAATTAATATGAATATCGAAGAGTGTATACAAATTTTAAAGCAATCTGAAACAATTTCAAAATCAACAACAACATCAAATCTGAAGCGACCACAACGTACCATAAAGAAAGTCAAGGAACTGCATAAAATAAGTACTAACATGGATACGGATATTGTTAATGAGTATCCTATGAAATTAGAAACCATGAAACCTAAAAGTGAAAAGAGAAGATCAGAAACTGAAGCAAATATAAACATTGGTGTAGATTTTGCTGATGACTACCCGATTAAATCAGATATAACAGAACATGCAGATGAAAAAAGAAAATTAGAAAATTATAACGAAGATGTTATTGTTGAATGTAAAAAAAAAACTTTTTAGAAGAAACTCAAAGTGTCAATAACTGAAAATATTAAGGCGGGAGAAAGAAAACTACTCAATTACTAATAAATTTTTAAAACTATAATGTGCTACTTCAGTGTAAAAATAAAGTTTATTGAGTGAAGATGGTTAAATCACAAAGAAAAATTAGAATAAGAAATAAAAATAAAATCCTTCCGCTTTCAAGAGTAATCAAACAAATAAAGGAACGTATACTTCAGGAGAAACCTAATACTTTACATAATGCAGTCCAAATTGCTCTAAAATCATCTAAGAATTTTAAAAATAAAATAAAACCACCTAATCGTATAGTAAAAATACCAAAAACAGGAGGCATTTTACCGCTAATACCAATATTCGCAGGACTAAGCCCACTTGGAGCACTTACAGGTGGCGCCACCAGTATAGCAATAGCTGTAAACGAAGCCAAAAGTGCGAAAGAACAATTAAAGGAATCACAACGTCACAACAAAACAATGGAAGCCATTGCAATAGGCAAGGGATTATATTTGAGACCATACAAAACTGGTTTGGGGCTCTTTTTACATCCATACCTAAAGAAAAAAAAAATAAAATAAAAATAATAAATTTAGTTCCTCAAGATCGTCCATTGACAAATATTGATTTGAAAAAGTACGCTAAAATTATAAAAATTCAATTCTTCAGAGGTGTTTTTATGAAAGATCAATTACCTAAAAAAATTAATAAAAGAGAAAAAGGTATAATTAATTTGGACAACGTAGAGGGTTTCGGAACTCATTGGACGGCGTACAAGAAAATTGGATCTGAAGTGATTTATTTCAATAGTTTTGGAAATTTAAAACCACCGCGGGAAATTTTAGCATATTTTATTCTGAGGAACCCTGTAAAATCTTTTACAATTATGAGAAATATCAAAATTATAATAGTTTTAATTGTGGACAATTATGTTTATACTTTCTTTCAAATTAAATCAATAAATATCATGTAAATAAAAATTTGTTTAACATTTGCTCAATAGCCGGTGACCTTGCACAATGTGTTCCTACTCCTTCACATTGTGCGGTAAAGAATCCGTACTTTCAGCACAAATTTATCCTCGGATTATATTAGACAATGAAAAATCGTACGTTTTAGGATTGATAGATTTTTATACTTTTAATTCAATTCCAAACGTTGATCAAACAAATAATAAATTTTACGTTGATAATGAAGTTATTGAAATTCCTCAGGGCAGTTATGAAGTAGAAGATGTTGAAAAGTATATTACATCACAGTTGACTGAAATTAATACAAGGAATAATAATACTAAGAAAAAAATAAAATCACTCCGTAATGATAATTCTATCGGAAAGGAAACAGAGAGTGATATAATAATTGAACTAAATACTAATCACAATACATTGAGATACGAATTGAAAAGCAATAAGGTTATACATTTTGAGAAACCAAATTTTATCGCACCACTTTTAGGATTTACTAGAAAGAGATTAGATGAAAACAGGAAACATATATCAGACTTTCCCATTAATATTTCTAAAGTCAATGCAATTTGCTTTGAATGTAATTTAATTACTAACTGTTATAGTAACAACAATCAAGATCACGTGATGCACATATTCTTTCCTCAAGTTCCTCCAGGTTATCGAATCGTGGAACAGGTGAAGAACGTCATTTATCTACCAATCAACACCAGATACATTGATGAAATCACTATTAAAATATTAGATCAAGATAAAAATTTAATCAATTTTCAAAACGAAGCCAAAACAGTAAGACTTCATTTAAAAGAGTTAAAGTAAAGGGAAGAAAAAAGAATAGCACCCGGTAAAGAACAAAAATGGTTTTCGATATAACAGTTATGTACAAAATCAAATAAAGAGAAATGTTCAAAGGAAAAGTCTTAGTCTAAAAAAGAAATTAAAGGAGTTAACACCTGAAAATAAGCAGTTTTTATCATCTTTAGGATTGAAATTAATACAAGAATAAAAAGAAAAATGTCTTTCGGTATACTAAATATTGGTGAAAACGTTTTAATGGATAATTCCATTACAAATTGTGAAATACATAGTCATCCTCCGTATGCAAATACCACTTTAAATAAATCTGATGAAATTCGTTTACCTATTCAAACACAAGACATCTACACTTTACCTGCGCAAAGTTATCTGTACATAGAAGGAAAAGTACTTGATCATGAAAATAAAGCGAGCAACACATTAAAATTTGTTAACAACGGTGTTGCTTTCCTGTTCGATGAAATCAGGTATGAACTTGGTGGAATGGTTATAGATCGTGCTCGAAATCCAGGAATAATTTCCACTATGAAAGGATACGCATCTTTTACAAATGATTGCATACGATATAATAATGCCGGTTGGAATCATCTGGAAAATCCTACTATAATTGACGCAGAAGGCAATTTTAGCATACCGTTAAAAATGTGGCTAGGATTTTGTGAAGACTACAAAAAGATTATAATAAATATAAGACAAGAATTAGTGCTTATACGAAGTTCATCTGATCTTAACGCAACCATTTCTACGAAAAACGGAGAAAGACCTAAAATCGAACTTTTAAAGATACTGTGGAAAATTCCACATGTTCAAGTAGCTGACGCTGAAAAATTACGACTGCTTAAATACATTGAAAAAGGAAGAGATTTGGAAATTGCATTCAGAAACTGGGAATTACATGAACTTCCTGTCCTGCAGCAAACTATGAGTCACACGTGGAACGTTAAAGCCAATAGTCAACTAGAAAAACCGCGTTTTGTTATTGTCGGACTTCAAACTAACAGAAAAAATGATATTCTAAAAAATATCAGTCAGTTTGATCATTGTAACATAACAAATATTAAACTGTATTTAAATTCTGAAGTATATCCTTATGATAATTTATATTTAAATTTTGATAAACAGCAAATTACAATTTTATATGAAATGTATGCTCAATTTCAACAATCGTATTACTATAAATCCTCTGGTAATCCGTGTTTAAGTTTTTCAAAATTTAAAGATTTAGCACCATTAATCGGTATTGATTGTAGCCGACAGAACGATGCTCTTAAAGCGGGCACTCTGGACATATCACTACAATTTGAAACGAATAAAAATGTTCCCGCAAATACGTGTGCTTATTGTCTTATTTTACACGATAGATTAGTTAAATATAATCCTCTCACAAATGTTGTAAAAATGTTTTAAATAAAGTCAAATAAAACAATAAAAATTGTAATAATTATTTTATTTATTTATTTAATATTCATAATGAAATTTTTGGCTACCAAAAAAGTCAGCATCATCATCGTAGACAGCGATAACTTCAGGTGATGCGGGTTTTGGAGGAAATATCTTCTGATCCAAAATCGTTATTTTTGAATTCACTTTCTTTTTCTTTTCTTCATCCTTTTCTTCCTCATGCCACTTAATTTTCTTTTTTTGCGGTTCATCATCATCATCTTCTAACGCTTTGACATTTTCTTCGGTCCCCAAATTGAATTGAAATTTAATGATTGCTTCTTCTAGGAGAGGTAAATCATCTTCGTTATCCAAATTCAATCGAATACAATTTACAGGAAGATTTCCTAGTTTCTTTTTTAATGTTTCACGTCTTGGTGAATATGTAAGAAAAACAAGCACGCCTCTGTCACCATGAATCTTGATATTCTTTACACCAAACCTAATGAGAGAAAAAAAACTTAAACTGATTAATTAATAAATTAGTTTGAAATTTTACCTGAATAATTGCTTTAATATAACGTAGAGCATTCTCACTGTGAGATTTTCTGGTTCTTTTGTTTCGATGAGTAAAGAGCTGGGGACAGTAGCCATCTTCTTCTTCTTTTTTTATTGAGCGCACACACGTACACGAAAGTTCTTTTAGAATAAACGTTTAATTCTGTTTCATCGTTGTATATATATTTTAAAAATGTGTATATTTGCATCTTTTAAAAAATATACCAATCTTAAAAACATTGATTAATTAATAATTTTATGTAATGCTAAAAATATCGATCTTAACTAATAAGGTAATTTTTCTAATAAAACTAATTGATATTGCATTTCTCTAATTATTTAGTAACGAGTCGGATGACTTCAATGAAAGATTAATAAACATACACCGAAAACGAAGAAGATTGAAATAAACCGATAGAAGTCGCTGCAGGAAAAATCTTTTCACCGATCAAGTTTGATTTGGACGTTGACATCGAGCGAAACAGGCGAAGACATTGACTGAATTATTGGTAATTAGCATTATATGCGGATTAAAACAATGGAACGTGTAGAAGATATAACACAAGAAGTAATCAGAAAAATTGAAAAAGTTTGCAGGCTGATAAAGACAAAAGGAGATTTTTTAAAATGGATTCAGTTTATAAAGAAACATATTTTTTTAATTAAGAACTATTTAAAGAACAAGGACATTAAAAATTATTCAAAACTTGAATCCAATTTGGCTTTGTTAAAATATTATAATGAGCATTAAAACATCAGTTGAGACTTAAATTTAATAACTCGAAAAAATCTGCACTGAAAAATTTATTGTGGCAAGACATAGATTCCTGTTTTAATAATAGAGTTAGAACCGGAATAATTGCAAACTTAAACATTAAGGAACCAAATGAGTTTCTTGATAGGGCATTTAGGAGTTTTTCAATCAAAATTAAAAATGAATTTAAAAAATCTCTTCTTAAAGTAAATGTTATTTTCACAGCAAATTTCATTAAACCTAGCAGTGGTGACACAGATATTAAATATTTTAATACAAAAAATCGCGTAATAGACTACAATACTAACTTAAAAACTTGGTATTTAGAATTCGTAAAAAATAATATTTTAACAAAACTTGGAGAATTTCAAGAACGTGATTCAGGGTGGGCTTTATTCGAAATTTTATGTTTAAAAGTCAACATTAATAATTATACACCCATAAATTGCGGCATTTCCACATACGTTCGTATGCCTCCATTCATTAGGAAAAAAACTGCTGTATTAAATATTGAAAATTTTGATGAATATTGTTTCTTATGGTCAGTTACAGCACATCTCTACCCTGCAAATAAAAATGTATGTAAAGTGTCACCGTATCCTCATTTCAGTGAAGTTTTAAAATATGAAAATATTAATTTTCCTATTTGTTTAGAAGATATACCTAAATTTGAAAAGATGAATAACGTGTCCATTAATATCACAAAATATTTTTCACTTCTGACGAAGCTGTCGAACGACGGTGAAACGTAAAGTGTATAGTGCGCGATTTAGTGTCCGCTTAAAAGATTTTGTGATACAAATTTCATCGGACAAGAACCAACTGTAAATTTGTCCATTAATGTATATACAATAAATAAAACTGAAATATATCCGCTGACTCTTAGTAAATACAGCTTTTCACCTTGTATAAATTTGCTTATGTTACCGTCTGACACCTATAAGCATGAATCGGAGGCTATTAACATTTCACGTAAAAGAACATATCATTTTGCTCTCATTAAAAATTTATCGCGATTGTTATGCAAACAAATGGGAAATTTATCACACAAGAAATGGTTTTGTGAGCGCTGTTTAAATCACTTTAAATCGCAAGAATCCTTACAAAAACATTTAAATGATTGCAAAATTTTAAATAAATGTAAAATAAAGAGAAAGTTCCCTTTGTCATTTATGCATATTTAGAATGTATTCTTGAGAAATATATTGATAATTGAGCGACTGTTAAAACTAGAAAATATCAAAGGCATGTGCCTTTTAGTATTGCGTTTTATCTTAAATGTGCGTACGATGATTCTCTTTCTGAGTTTAAATTATATACAGGTAGAGATTATCAAGTTTGGTTCGGTCAAGAACTTAAAAGAATTGCTACTAAGATCGATACTATATTTTCAGAGACTATTTCTTCAAAATTAACGAATGAAGAGGAAATAAATTTTCAAATGTCCACTCACTGTCACATTTGTTCTAAACCGTTTCAATTGCAGGATATTAAAGTAAATGATCATTGTCATCTTAGCGGTAGATATCGTGGAGCAGCTCATAGTACACCTTGTAATTTAAATTATAAAAATAATCGCTTCATACCCATATTCTTTCACAATTTATCAGGGTACGACAGTCACTTTATAATTAAAATGCTGAGTACAGAAATTGATGGTATTATTAATTTATTACCAATAAATAAAGAACGATACATATCTTTCACTAAGTATGTTAAAAACACAAATATTAATTTTAGATTTTTAGATTCATTTCGTTTTATGGCTAGTAGCATAGATAAGTTATCATCGTACCTTACAGAAGATCAAAAAATTATTACAAGAAAACACTGTAAAAATGAATTCGAATTTCAATTGCTGCAAAAGAAAGGTGTATTTCCATATGAATACGTTGACACTTGGGAAAAATTAGAGGAAAGAGAATTATCTGGTCGAGAATCATTCTTTAGCAGTATCAATGATAGTACAATTAATACAGAAGACTATGAACATGCTCGTAAAGTATGGCAAACCTTTCAAATTGAAGATATTAAATTTCACAATGTACAAACCGTTATGGTAAAGCAAATAATGAATATATGAAAGATAAATTTGATCCGAACGAGGCGATTTCTTATTTAATGTATTTTGATGTAAATAATCTATATGGAGCAGGAATGTCACAAGCTTTACCTACGGGAGAATTTGAGTGGATTGATGTGTATTCGATAAATATTCTAGATGTTCCAAACGATAATCAATTTGGTTATATTTTGGAAGTAGATCTGCATTATCCACAAGAATTACATAAAATACATAAAGATTTACCTCTTTGTCCAGAACATTTAATTCCTCCGACATCTACATCTAAAATTCCAAAACTCTTAACTACCTTATATGATAAGGAAAAATATAAAAAGTTGAAGATCTAGCAGGATAGCAGTCAAAAGGGGGCAATTAAAAGTTTACTCTTGTTTGATTGCCAAGCTTTCGGAAAGTATTTATTTCCTTCATCAGGGCAGCTATAATGTTAATATGAACGTGCCACACAATTGAAAATGATGATTTTAAAATTCTACTTACATCTAAGTGAGGTTATGAGAGCTAAAGTTGCACATGTGAACAAGCCAGGAATAAATTTCTTAAGTAGTAACCATTATTAACAATTCATAAAGTTGTGTTGTAAAACAAATTAAAATTTAAAAGTCACAGTTTAAAATGATGGACAAAACATTTAAAACGTTAACGTGCACAATGGCGCCTAACTGGTAACGCTTGTAGGTTAGTTTAAACTCATTTGGAGGAAAAATATATAATTCATTATAGAAACCTCAAACAACCTATGGACTTGGGGATTAAAATAAAAAAAGTTCATCGAATACTTAAATTTCGTCAATTATGCTGGATGAAAAAGTATATAGATTTAAACACTGAATGCCGGAAAAAAAGTAAAAACGAATTTGAAAAGAATTTTTTTAAATTAATGAATAATGCTGTTTTTGGAAAAACAATGGAGAACGTTAGAAAACATAAAGATATCAAATTAGTGACCAAATGGTCAGGAAGGTATGGAGCAAATTATTATATTTCCAAATCAAATTTTCATAGTTGTACGATCCTTGCAGAGAATATGATTTTAATTGAAATGAAAAAATTAGAGATTAAATTTAATAAACCTATATATGTTGGATTTACAATTCTCGACATCTCAAAAATATTTTTATATGATTTTCACTATAATTATGTTAAGAAAAAATTTAAGGATGCTGCAAAATTATTGTACACAGATACAGATTCTTTGATATACCATTTCTTTAATGAAAATATTTACGAGCACATAAAAGAAGACTTACACAGATTCGATACTTCAGATTATCCTCCTGTCAATATGTATAAGATTCCACCAGCAAATAAGAAAGTGTTAGGTTTAATGAAAGATGAAAATAACGGTCAAATTTTAACTGAATTCATTGGTTTGCGATCCAAAATGTATTCAATAAAATTATTGGTAAACGAGACAGTGATAAAAAATAAATGTAAAGAACTAAGTGAAGAAGAGATTAATACATTTTTAATCAATTTTGGTACTATAAAAAAAGCTAAAGATATGAAAAATTCATCACTAAAAAAAATTACATTTGAAGATTACTATCAATGCCTCTTTAATAATTCTAGTCTTGACACAGTACAAAATTCAATACGATCAATTAAACATACCGTATACACACTTGCACAAAAGAAAGTTGCATTAAGTCCATCTGATGATAAAAGAATTGTCAATTATTTATTTACTGATACTATACCGTGGGGATACACAGCTTAATAAACTCATTCATTCATGTTAATAAAAGTATATTAAGGAAATATATTTCTTGTTGTTATTATTTATTGTTTATATCTATCAGTACACTTAACATTTTACAACAGTTTAAATAGAATAACAATGAGTATATATTGTAGCAATTGGGAAGCTTTTTTTTGCTTCTGTAAAACGTTTATTACATATCATGCTAATTCTGAAGAAGAGGAAGGAAAAGAAGAAGAAGAAGAAGAAGAAGAAGAAGAAAACCAAGAACAAGAACAGGACTGCTACTGTAAACTAAGAAGTCTATTAAAATTTGCATTAACGAGAAAAAATAATAATAATAATAAAAATAATTGCAACAAATGTAATATGTAGATAGTGTTAAATTTCATTTCAATTTGACGTACCTTTAAAATAATTCAAGTTCAACCTTAGGGAATTTTAAATTATTGATATTTTCGTATTATTCAGTTGTAGACAAATAAATAAATAAATTTACTCTTAAAGAAAAAGAAATGTCGTTTTTATCGTCCTTCTTACTACTAATAGCAAAGAATTGCAGTTTCACCTGCTTTAATTATGAAAATATAATGTATTCTAAAAATACATGCGCTTGCAAATTTTTTCGTTTAGATACTGTTTCTGTAAAATTTGCATTATCGAAGTTTATTAACTTCAAACTTTTCGGTCTGCAGCAAATGAATACCAACGATAAAAATAAAATAAAATAAAACGAAAACTACAAAGACCTGTTCGTATGTACATGTCAACAAATTATTTCATCTTTTCTTGAGAAGAAAAAGAAGTTCTTTGCCATACATCCTTAAAATTATTTTCTTGTAATATCTACAGAAAAATAAATTTAAAATCAATCAATACATTCACAAAATATATTTTATCGTTCACCTTGCTATAAATATGTTTGCAAATTTGCAATTTCATTGACACACGACAACGATAAAGGTATTTCGAGCGTTCGAGAAATTCCTCAGACTATTTTCGCAAAGTTTGCATTATCAAAGTTCATTGACTTAAAAATAAAATAAAAATATTTCTGCATGAAGAAAAAAACACACACAGCTTCCTTCTAGATATAATCCCGTTGCTAACCTCTTTAAAGACTTCCACATGATGAAGGCTCACCCTGCGTCTATACATATTAAAAAAAAATAAAAATCGGTCATTCACCTCTTTCAAAACACCCTGAAGTACAACCACACCCCTAGTCAACAGCTTCTGGTCATTGTAGACACGAAGAAGACACGTGAAGACCTTCTGGTCGTTGACCTATATTCTCTGAAGAACTCATGACCTTCCTTTTTTAGCGGTCGCGGTAGAGGACATGTCCATCCACCTAGAGGTCATTTGAAGGTGATCTGGAACCGCCCCAGTAATACTACTGGCTAACAAACTCAGAAACGTCCATAGCCAACAAAACACGTTTGCTCAGAAACTAATATCCGACATTTTATTCGAAGTTGAGATGGGTTCGCTAACCAGACACTTTCAAATTGTTGATATGACTGACCAGCCACATACTATTTCTTCACAAGTTGGACAATACCAGTCCTTCTCGCAGCCTGTGTCACGTCACTACGTCCGAGAACAACCTAAATACACTCAGGAGTATCAAACAATTGGGCAAAGGCAGCAAGTTTCATCACACATCATCCCACAGCAAGGTGAACAAAACAAAACCAACGCTTCATTTCGCAACAAGCTGGAGAGACACATCAAATATCACAACATTTCACTCCACAACAAACTGAAACGCTATCCGAAGATACATCTCATCACGACTGCTCTTCCGGTGCAAACTTCTTTGCATCATTTCAACCAATCTGAATACTGCAGTACATACATTATTAGTTACTTGCTTACCCTAAGTTTTGTCAAACATTGATGTCATTTAAGTATAGTTTTGGTTTGTTTAAAGATATAAATATATGTCTTTTATACGAAAACAGTATTATTATATTGCTTACCTTCAAGTATTCATTTTTCAGCACCCTGTAGATAGCTTCACATGTTTCGGGAATGATTTCACTTAATGATTGTTTTGATATAATTGTTGTGAACTCTAAGCCTTTATAACTTCTGCCAGTTGCTAAGAATCTTAAAGTTGCTGTCAGCCTTTCATGTGGTGATATAGCTGTTCTCATTCAAGTATTTTGTTTTATAATATGCGGTCTTACTAATTCCAATAACTGACTGTATGTGTCTATGTCCATTCTCAAGTAGTTCCGCCAATCATCAGCTTAATCTCGTAATTCACGCAGTAATCTAATGTGGGAAAATTGCTGTCTTTTTAGGAGCCATTTCCTCGACCACTTTGAACGCCGGGTACTTTTGAAACGTTCCATTTGTTTCTTTTTCTTTACAAGACAACATGTAAAAAGTGACCAGAGTAGTACTTCCTCTATGGTCGATACCGCACTAAAACTGCGCAAAAATAAATTCAAAATATGCACTATGTGGACGCTCTATTTTCACAACGTTTTCATTCCGTTTTAAGACTGCGCAAACAAAACGTTGTGCAAAACGTAGCGTCTGGACCAGGCTTTAAAACGAAGTTCACCACATTGTTGCTAACCTTCAGAAATATATGACATTATGCAAATCTCGGAAATCGCATTTTTGGACATTGGTTGTTCTTGTAAAAAGGTCTTCAATTGTTTTCAATGACGTAGGCATCACCACTTGTACTTCGTCATTGTTTTCAAGAACGTGCAACTCTACAAAAGGGAAAAATAATTATAAGACACCATGTAATTGCAGTTACAACAAATTTAATTCGTTTTGTAACTTACTTGAACTTGATGGGACACTGTCCGAGTCGAATGTATTTGATAAACCATTAACGCTTAATGATAAATGTCCCAGTAATTTTTCCTCGTAATCTGCAAATTTTTCTAATGTTGCTATTCCACCACCAATTTTAAATATTTCCAATTTATTTTTGGATTGTTTTGTCTTAAGTTTTGCCTTTATCACTTCATATTTTGAACGTAAGACTCGAGCAGTTCTGTTAGAGCCTGTCAGTGCTTGGAATTCTTCACTAATTATTTCCCAAGTTTTTTCCTTTTCCTTCCAAGTCACTGCGTCAGTCTTCTTATTCTCAACAATATTAATGTGTCTAACGACAACATCGATCAAAAATCTTACTTCAAGTTCTGAAAAGTTTTTAGACCGTTTTCGTTTTGATTGTTCTTCAGTCCTGGTATTGTCCACCATCGTTTACAATATACACACCTACACGTTAAATATTAACAAGGAACAATTTCAAGTTTGTTTTTTTGTCACAAGAATTTAATGAGTTTTGTAAGCTAAATGGCATTAAGCACATCTGTACAGCTCCTTACCATCCATCTAGCAATGGAGAAGCCGAAAATTTAGTTAAGCATATTAAATTAATGCTTAAAAAAGCACATTTAGAAAAGATAAATTTAGATAAAGCCTTGCTAGATTCCCTATTTACTTATAGGAATTCGCTCCATTCTGCTACTGGAGTAAGTCCAGCCAAGTTAATGTTTGGTCATCAACTACGTAGTAAATTTGATTTAACACATCCTTGCACGAATAAGATATTAGAATCTAAGATACATAAGAATGTTAAGTCAGCTAACGCGAGAAGGAGTAACATTAGAGTAAACGATGAAGTTTTAGTTAGAAATTTTGTAAATCCAAGTAATCCAGTATGGCAACCTGGGAAAGTGGTAAGTAAGGATGGCAAAATGTTATTTGACATAAGGCTGCAGGGAGGAAAAGAAGTGCGTAGACGTTCAGATCAGATACGTAAGCCACGCAGTTCTTTACCTTCTACTTGGGTACCTAATTCTAGTAATTCTAATGAAAATGATAATGTTAAAAATCATGTAGACACATCATGTTGATAATGATAATGACGCGATTGCTTCAACATCTCGTAATAGCACATCAGAAAATCCAACGGCCGAAACAACAGAAGTTATGTCTGCTTCGAGATATAATTTGAGACCGAGACTGCAAAAGTCAGACGAATGAATTTTGTGTATAAAGATTATAGTGTAAATACATAATTAGTTTTAAGTTGGAATTGTAACTTAAGGGAAGGGGTGTGCGATACTGTGTAAATGTGTACTGGTGCAGAGTATCAAATAGAAGAATTGGGATTTAGTTTTGTTTACGACCAATACCTATCGTATAAGTAAGGGTATAATTTCTTGTAGATACATATGTGTTGAGAATAAAGTTTAGTTGTATTTAAACCTACAACCAGAGCGTTTGATTTACATAAAGTTATAACAGTTAGAAGTCGCATTGCAACATTACATTGATGATATCCAAAAAAGTTCAGCAAATGCAGATATTCAAGGACTGTCTACAGAAACGGCCCTTGGTTTACAATTTACAACCTCTGTATTAAATTTCTTTTGCAAATCAGATTATGTAATGACATATTAATTCATAGTTCAGAGGCAGTGGAACCCATATTTTCTCATGTTCGTCTTAGAAGTGGTTCAAATGACATAACTGAAGTCAGAGCGGCAGAATATCCACTTCAGCAAATTTTACGTTGTGGATTCGTCAAAGCTTTGACATCTGCTAATATTGCTGATAATATAGATTACACGAGTCAGGCAAATTTCAAACTAGTACCTACAGAAGAACAAAAAGTTAAGAAAGAGTTATCTCATATTTTAAAACTTCAAATTCAAAACGTATCTTTAAAAATATTACCTGATGGCAGTATTTACTTTGCTTCTGTGGCATTCTTAGCTGGTTACATAATTAAAAATAGAGACGACTAATTTCACTGCAATACTTGCTTAGAACCTCTTCTCTCTTATCTGATTCCTTATTATGATTCAGGACAGAGGAAGTTTAAACTATCCTAGTAATAAATTTGTCGGAATTATTAAGCGATTAACAGATATTATTCCTGAAATTTTACCTCTCTTGGAAAATACAAAAACCTGTGCACAACTAGGTATTTGAAATTCTTTGTCCTGTACTCCAAACAAAATACAATTTTTGCTTGCGACAATCACAAAAGACAGTAGAGAAACCTGTTCTCGATAATACAAGTAGGGAGAAAACAGATTTTTTGAAGAGAAATGTTCGAATTTAAACTTACAAGCAGAAAAATTCTGAAACTGTTACATTTGACAGCTCACTGAACTAACAATTTTCGCCACAGAGGTCACTAGTCACCGTATGAATCTGTAAATTTTCTGGAACAATTTCAACAATGAAAAACCGCCAATTGAAACGGCCATATAAGCGTCAGCTTATTAAGGGAGTCGGCCATGGCATTAGGATTGACTAGGGTGGCCAGATTCCTAAGATGAAAAAAGAGGACATGATGAAAAAAAAATTCTCATCACTGTCCTACCTGTGTTTGCCGCATATAATTATAATGTGGCAGTGCTTAACAAATGATACTGGGACTTATTTTGCATTTTTATTTTATTTATAAGCATAATTTTTGAATATATACTTAAATAACAAAACAAACATTTTGTTACATTGCACACACTGCAAAATGCTTCAGTTGTAGATGCTTTTTTGGCTGAAAACATGGGAATTTCTCTTTAAGTTCGTCATTGAAATGGCATTTTCTTTTAGCCATGTCGACTACAGAAAAAAGAAACTGGTCAAAGACAAATGAAATACCAAGAAACCTAAATGATTAATAGTAGAAGTAGAGCCTTAGAGCCAGTTACTAAAGGAAAGGGCCAGAGCTGCAAAAATATTCAATATTCATTACAGTGTTTACTTTAATTCTATAATTATTTACCTTATCACCAACGTTGAAATACATGACACCAAATTTAAATTGTGGAAGTTCGGAGAGCCGACAAACGTATTAAAAATTAATAATTCGTTTAACGTGCGTACTTATGAAAAAAGAGAACGTTGACCACAGAAAAAAGGAAAAGAAAGATCCGTGTCAAAAAAGAGGACTTGTTCTCTTTAAAAGAGACATCTGGCCACCCTAGGATTGACAAATTGCAGCTAGTTCGCTACATCACAGTATAAATATCTTACAGTAGGGACAAATCCGGTATTTGCATGAACAGTTTTTTAATGCGCATGTTTCGAAACTGGCGGACCTTCCACAAACGACCGAGTGTGGCTCAACACGTCATTTCATCATTGTGTAAAAAAGTGTGGTTATAGCACGGTTATAGTTTGAAATTTTCATAGGCATAGGGTTAATTTTCGTTATTAGTTTCGTCGATTGTACATAATAGGTGTAATTTTGTGTTAAATATTGTACATGATATTGATTATTTTATTCGGAAAGAGAGGAAGACTGAAGTGTTTGACTTTACACGTTCATCCCTTGTGGGTGCTTGTGGGCGAAGCTACATTTAATTTATGTTTTTACTGTTGTCGGTTTATAACACCGAACGTTTGTAAATAGTAGATGTAATTTTGTGTAAATATTGTACATATGTTGTAAGTTGTTTAAAGAGTTCATCACTTTAAGCATTTGTTGTGCAGTGTTGTGTATTATAAACAATATTTTTGGATAAAAACAATGTCGTCGTTTTTATGTAATTTTTAAACATAAAAGTTTTTTTTTTCGTAGTATCGTGTTTGTTCCTTTATCTTTTCTAAACTTTTCATACACACATTATTAAAATATTACTTTTTTTAAATCTGCATAAAAATATGGACAGCACTAGTGACATCTAACTGTAGTAGAATGAAGGACCGCCAATATCGGCCATGTTGGGGTGAAAAATCGGGGTATTGAACATCAAAGGTGCCGACATAGTTTGTCCCTACTGTAAGATATTTATACTGTTGCTACATGTTCGCTACTTAATAAGTTATTTCATACAAGACTTCTGCTGACGAGGGCCCAAATACTTGCAACAAAATTTTTAAAATATTTAAATTAAAAAAGACATTATCTTACTTATTTTTATTAAAACTTGAACAAGGACCTAAGTATTTGGTATTAAAATGATCAGAATAAATATTGCAATACGAAAATCACATTAAAAAACAAAAAAAAATATATTTTACCATTTTAGACCACTTTTTTGTCCGGCTAAAAAACCACGGTCAGTTAAAAAAAAATTTAGCCGGCTAAATTACATCACTAGTTTAGTTTATGCTCGTACCGTGAACACAAGACAGGACGTTCTTGAAAGGATATAAAATGCTTGTGAAAGTGTCAAGCTACATTTACATTCAATTTCGTGTTAGCATGAATTCGTAACACGAAAGTTTGACGTGTGCTTTCTTATGATACCATTTACATTGGCCAACGTAAATGGTATCATAAGAAAGCACACGTCAAACTTTCGTGTTACGAATTCGTGCTGGCACGAAATTGAATGTAAATGTAGTTTTAGGATTCCTAAAGTTTTGGAGAGAGTTTGCCGTTCCTTAGAGCAAAGAGCGCACGCTCACCTTCAAGTAGACAGGGGTCACTTTGAACAATTTTTATTAGTGATGGGAAGAATCGAATTAAATAATTAGATTAATTCGATGATCAGATGAATCGAATTATTTCGATTAATTTCAAAATATTCCGAGATAATTTAGTAGTATTATTTGTAAGTACCTACTCGGCTCACGATATTTCGAGATGATTTAGTAGTATTATTTGTACGTACTCGGATCACATTTCGAGATACAGTCTTTTTCTTTTGGTTTTCCCCTTTTGTCAAATGTGTTTCCGAATTTGTCAAATGACTTTCCAATCCGCAGGCCTACTATACTTTGAACAGATTGGAAAGTCATTTGACAAATTATAAATATATTTTTTTTGTTTTTAATGTGATTTTCGTATTGCAATATTTATTCTGATCATTTTAATACCAAATACTTAGGTCCTTGTTCAAGTTTTAATAAAAATAAGTAAGATAATGTCTTTTTTAATTTAAATATTTTAAAAATTTTGTTGCAAGTATTTGGGCCCTCGTCAGCAGAAGTCTTGTATGAGATAACTTATTAAGTAGCGAACATGTAGCAACAGTATAAATATCTTACAGTAGGGACAAACTATGTCGGCACCTTTGATGTTCAATACCCCGATTTTTCACCCCAACATGGCCGATATTGGCGGTCCTTCATTCTACTACAGTTAGATGTCACTAGTGCTGTCCATATTTTTATGCAGATTTAAAAAAAGTAATATTTTAATAATGTGTGTATGAAAAGTTTAGAAAAGATAAAGGAACAAACACGATACTACGAAAAAAAAACTTTTATGTTTAAAAATTACATAAAAACGACGACATTGTTTTTATCCAAAAATA
Organism: Dorcus hopei; assembly: GCA_033060865.1. Lineage (NCBI taxonomy): Eukaryota > Metazoa > Arthropoda > Insecta > Coleoptera > Lucanidae > Dorcus > Dorcus hopei. The sequence continues at coordinate 62,197 of CM065419.1, read as the reverse complement.
TTGTTTATAATACACAACACTGCACAACAAATGCTTAAAGTGATGAACTCTTTAAACAACTTACAACATATGTACAATATTTACACAAAATTACATCTACTATTTACAAACGTTCGGTGTTATAAACCGACAACAGTAAAAACATAAATTAAATGTAGCTTCATACAAGCACCCACAAGGGATGAACGTGTAAAGTCAAACACTTCAGTCTTCCTCTCTTTCCGAATAAAATAATCAATATCATGTACAATATTTAACACAAAATTACACCTATTATGTACAATCGACGAAACTAATAACGAAAATTAACCCTATGCCTATGAAAATTTCAAACTATAACCGTGCTATAACCACACTTTTTTACACAATGATGAAATGACGTGTTGAGCCACACTCGGTCGTTTGTGGAAGGTCCGCCAGTTTCGAAACATGCGCATTAAAAAACTGTTCATGCAAATACCGGATTTGTCCCTACTGTAAGATATTTATACTGTGATGTAGCGAACTAGCTGCAATTTGTCAATCCTAGGGTGGCCAGATGTCTCTTTAAAGAGAACAAGTCCTCTTTTTTGACACGGATCTTTCTTTTCCTTTTTTCTGTGGTCAACGTTCTCTTTTTTCATAAGTACGCACGTTAAACGAATTATTAATTTTTAATACGTTTGTCGGCTCTCCGAACTTCCACAATTTAAATTTGGTGTCATGTATTTCAACGTTGGTGATAAGGTAAATAATTATAGAATTAAAGTAAACACTGTAATGAATATTGAATATTTTTGCAGCTCTGGCCCTTTCCTTTAGTAACTGGCTCTAAGGCTCTACTTCTACTATTAATCATTTAGGTTTCTTGGTATTTCATTTGTCTTTGACCAGTTTCTTTTTTCTGTAGTCGACATGGCTAAAAGAAAATGCCATTTCAATGACGAACTTAAAGAGAAATTCCCATGTTTTCAGCCAAAAAAGCATCTACAACTGAAGCATTTTGCAGTGTGTGCAATGTAACAAAATGTTTGTTTTGTTATTTAAGTATATATTCAAAAATTATGCTTATAAATAAAATAAAAATGCAAAATAAGTCCCAGTATCATTTGTTAAGCACTGCCACATTATAATTATATGCGGCAAACACAGGTAGGACAGTGATGAGAATTTTTTTTTCATCATGTCCTCTTTTTTCATCTTAGGAATCTGGCCACCCTAGTCAATCCTAATGCCATGGCCGACTCCCTTAATAAGCTGACGCTTATATGGCCGTTTCAATTGGCGGTTTTTCATTGTTGAAATTGTTCCAGAAAATTTACAGATTCATACGGTGACTAGTGACCTCTGTGGCGAAAATTGTTAGTTCAGTGAGCTGTCAAATGTAACAGTTTCAGAATTTTTCTGCTTGTAAGTTTAAATTCGAACATTTCTCTTCAAAAAATCTGTTTTCTCCCTACTTGTATTATCGAGAACAGGTTTCTCTACTGTCTTTTGTGATTGTCGCAAGCAAAAATTGTATTTTGTTTGGAGTACAGGACAAAGAATTTCAAATACCTAGTTGTGCACAGGTTTTTGTATTTTCCAAGAGAGGTAAAATTTCAGGAATAATATCTGTTAATCGCTTAATAATTCCGACAAATTTATTACTAGGATAGTTTAAACTTCCTCTGTCCTGAATCATAATAAGGAATCAGATAAGAGAGAAGAGGTTCTAAGCAAGTATTGCAGTGAAATTAGTCGTCTCTATTTTTAATTATGTAACCAGCTAAGAATGCCACAGAAGCAAAGTAAATACTGCCATCAGGTAATATTTTTAAAGATACGTTTTGAATTTGAAGTTTTAAAATATGAGATAACTCTTTCTTAACTTTTTGTTCTTCTGTAGGTACTAGTTTGAAATTTGCCTGACTCGTGTAATCTATATTATCAGCAATATTAGCAGATGTCAAAGCTTTGACGAATCCACAACGTAAAATTTGCTGAAGTGGATATTCTGCCGCTCTGACTTCAGTTATGTCATTTGAACCACTTCTAAGACGAACATGAGAAAATATGGGTTCCACTGTGTAGTAAAATTATATCAACCGTTGTTATGGATATGTATATATTATTAGATAATCAAAGCACAATCAAAGCTTTTGAAAAATAAAGTGCTTCTTCAAGTTACAACAAATTGGCGACGAGGTGAACAGAAGTATCCAAATTGAACGGAATTATCGACTGCCAAGAAAAGGAAGAGGAGAAAATAAATGGTGATAAGCCTAACGTTGAATCAAGAAACACGAATGGAATTTCAATGAATCTGGTATGACGTTCACGTAATCTGTCAGAATCAAAACCATATTACTAGATCAACCTTTAACTCTTCATCCACATAATTAACTACGATGGACACAAAACAATTCCTTTGGTTCATGCAATTTCAACAAACAATGCTTGAGAAAATATTGAATCAACAATCAAAAATTAACACCGAACAACCTACGAATGATGAAATCAACAGGAGTGACTGTTAACACGGCACTTTTATCTAGCTTTGAAATTTTGATCCAGCTAAAGAATCATTCCGTAATTATAAATCTCGCTTCGAAAATTACTTAGAAATGAAAACATAATTAATAACAAAGAATACTGTAAAACTACTTCTTAATTCGATTGGCGCAAAATATTTTAACATGATTGCTGCACTTTTCAGCACCGAAATCACCTAGAGAACAAACATACGATGAACTTATGAATCTTCTAGAAGCATCTTGCTCGAAAAGAACATACTTGTGGGCTCAACATCAATTTTATCAAAAATACCAGAAGGAACAACAATCAGTCGCTGATTTTGTAGCCACATAGAACAGATATTACCGATTGTGATTTTATTTCAAACTGCGAGTGCAAAGCGTCGATTGCAGATGTTTTCTCCGAGCACAGTTCATTCGGGGATTCGTGATAATGCGATCAGAGAAATTTGTACAATCCGAACCAGGAAACTTCAATGAAATTGTATCAAAGGCTGTCGCTCTTGAAACTTCGAAAATCAATTCCCAGGAATTAGCGCAAAAGACAGCGTTTACAACTGAGCGGATATCAACAAGATAAACAATAACTCGAGAGGAAGAACAAAAATGACAAAAATGAACAGAAGAACTTCAGTCGTTATCAAAACAACCCTTCACGGAATCAACTCAATTCAAGTAAATGAGATCAAAAATCGACTACAAAAAATTGGGTATCGATGGGTTATGCTTGAGATGCGGTAGAAATAACCATAGAGCAAGAGATTGTCAGTCAGACAAATCGAACCTCAAGTGCTCGGATGCCAGAAAAATGGTCACGTTATTAAGGTATGCATTCGATCGTTATTGACCGAAAATTAAAATCAGCAAAACTCGACCAATTATGTTCAAAACGAGGAAGCTGTCAATGAATATGGCGTTCTTCATCTCATCGACATTTACCAGAACAAACCTGCAGAAACAGATCTCGAACGGTATCATATTCAAGTTAACATAGAAGGAAAGCCTTTTACGTTCGAAATTGACTCAGGTTCAGGATATACCTTCTTACCTCGCGACAAATGTGAGAAACTGCAATTTCATGCCACATTAAAACCCTCGAAAATAGTAATCCTATCATACACACTAGATGTGTTTATTCCAGATGGAAAAATCAAAGCCCAAGTCAATTACAATGGACAATCGATACAAGATGATATATATATCGTTCCGGAAGAATATGATGCAATTCTAGGCCGAGTTTGGATTCGACGATTGAAAATCAACTTAGACGAAATTGATCAACAGAAACATTTAACATTAGCACGATCACGTTCCATTCACAGCATCAACGAAATTGACGAGATTATCACAACATATCCGAACATTTTCGATGAGAAGATAGAGTGTGTTTCAAACTTCAAGATAACTCTGAAACTTCGAAAGGAAGCGAAACCAATTTTTCATCGAGAGAGGGAAATTCCCCATGCGCTTTTCAGTCGAGTCAAACAAGAGCTGGAGTCACTCGAAAATTATTACAAAAACGAAACAAGTGACTGGGGTTCTCCTCTCGTTGTTCTACCGAAAGTGGATGGAGGAGTACGACTGTGCGTCGATTACAAAATTGGCTTAAACGAACGACTTATGGATGATTATTACCCAATCCGGAAAATCGAAGACATACTCAACAGCCTTCATGGTTCTCGTTACTTTTGCCGACTGGATTTGTATAAAGCATATCTACATATTCCGGTTGACGAACAGTCAAGCGAAATTCAAACAATATCAACACATCGAGGAACTTATCGCATGAATCGACTTTCCTTTGGCATAAAACGGCACCATCGAATTCAACAGAATCATCGACCAAATCCTCAGAAATACCGAAAACAGAAAAATATTTTGACGACATCATCGTACACGGAGCTACAAAGGAGGTAAAGTAAATTTGTTTGCTTGCCTTAAGCAATTACAAAATTTGACTTACATTTGAATCGTCGGAAGTGTTCGTTTTTCAACAACGTATTGAATTTTTTGGGATATGTCATCGAATACAACAAAATTTTAAAATCGCCTGAGAAAATTAAAAGCTGTCATCGAAATCCAAGGCCAAAAATCATCGAGAGAAGTAAAACATTTCTCGGATTGGTAACATTCTACTCCGCTTCATACCAAATGCATCAACAATCACCGCTCCATTACGTCATCTACTGAAGGATAACGTCATTTCAAATGGTCAACAGAATGTGTAAGAAGCTTTCAAGCGGTTAAAACAAGAAATCGTGAATGAGAGAGTGCTCATGCCATTTAATCCGGAACTACCTGTTCAGTTGGCATGTGATGCAAGTCCCACCGGTGTTGCTGCTATTTTATCACACATCATCGACGACCAGGAACGACCAATTGCATTTGCATCTCGTTCATTAACCCAAGCAGAACAGAATTATTCACAGCTTGACAGAGAAGCGGTAGCAATTGTCTTTGGGGCCGACCGTTTTTTTTCAATACTTATATGGAAGACGTTTTCAACTTGTCACAGACAATCAACCATTATCAAGACTTTTCCATCAATATGCAAAACTTCCTCGAATGACGTCAGCACAATTACAGCGATACGCAGCTTTTCTATCAGGATTCGATTACAAAGTAGTATTCAGGAAAGGTTCCGAAAATACGAACGCAGATTGTTTATCACGAACACCATTAAACGAAACTAGAGCATTACACATCGATGCTATCATTAACGAAGAAGTTCATCTGCTCTATGAAGAAACAATCAACAAGATATATACTCCACAAATCACGTTCGAATCTATTCGAAACGAAACGCACAAGGATCAACATCTTTCAAAAATTCTACAGGAACTCCAGGAAAACAGCACAGCAGAATCAGAATTCTCCACTGACAACGGCATAAGCAACTTGCTCGCCGCTATGTATATTGGAAAATGATCGACAAGGACATTGAACGCCTTGTTCGCTCATGTTCTGCATGTGCAAGTATCAAAAATAGTCCACCAAAGGCGCCTCTACACCCTTGGGACGAACCAGAGAGTAATTGGCAACGCATCCATATTGATTATGTGGGACCTTTTCAAGGTTACTATTTCTTAGTCATCATAGATGCAAAATCAAAATGGGCAGAAATAGAACCATGCTCTTCAGCACCATCATCAACATCCACTATCGAATTACTACAAGGCGTGTTTTCTTGTCATGGTTTTCCAGAAGTAATGGTTTCAGATAACGCCACGATCTTTACCAGTGAAGAGTTTCAACAATTTTGCAAAGAAGCAGGCATCTTCCCCAAATTTATTGCTCCAGGCCATCCTGCCACAAACGGGTTAGCAGAGAGGAACATACAGACACTTAAAGGAAACTGGCAGGCAATGATTAACGAACCTTTGTCAATGCGCAAAAAGATAAGAGAAATTCTTTTTCGATACAGAGCAACGCCTCTGAACAACGGAAAAACACCTGCAGAACAATATTTACAACGACCCATTCGTATTCAACTTGATGCATTGAAACCCACCAAATTTCAATCAACTAATGTTCCAGCACGCTCAGCGCGTCAATTAAGCGTGGGAGAATGCGTACAAGTGCGCTATTATGCCAATAATAAAAATCACTGGAAACTGGGGACAATAATAAAAAAATTTGGACGTCTTCACTACTTGGTCGAGCTCGACGACGGGTACACTTTCAAACGTCATATTGATCAATTACGATCGTCCGGAATCCAACTACCAATGTCAAAGAAATTAAAAGACAAAACTATAACGCCTGCTCCAGAAACCTATGAAGGTAAGCAAGAGCCTGATTTGGGAGACATGGTCAGTGTTCCTATAAATCAACCCAATATCAACGAGGAACTCAGAGGAAATGATGTAGCAGAACCTGTAGCAGAACCAGTAGCAGAACCAGAATACTCTCAGGATCTAGAGATACCTGTACGACGATCCAATAGACACAGGCATGCACCAAGTTACCTTCGCGATTATACATGCAAAAGTTAAAATTAAATTAAAAATAAATAAATAAATAAGTAGTTAATAAGCGCGGGAGAATTGTAGTAAAATTATATCAACCGTTGTTATGGATATGTATATATTATTAGATAATCAAAGCACAATCAAAGCTTTTGAAAAACAAAGTGCTTCTTCAAGTTACAACACACTGCCTCTGAACTATGAATTAATATGTCATTACATAATCTGATTTGCAAAAGAAATTTAATACAGAGGTTGTAAATTGTAAACCAAGGGCCGTTTCTGTAGACAGTCCTTGAATATCTGCATTTGCTGAACTTTTTTGGATATCATCAATGTAATGTTGCAATGCGACTTCTAACTGTTATAACTTTATGTAAATCAAACGCTCTGGTTGTAGGTTTAAATACAACTAAACTTTATTCTCAACACATATGTATCTACAAGAAATTATACCCTTACTTATACGATAGGTATTGGTCGTAAACAAAACTAAATCCCAATTCTTCTATTTGATACTCTGCACCAGTACACATTTACACAGTATCGCACACCCCTTCCCTTAAGTTACAATTCCAACTTAAAACTAATTATGTATTTACACTATAATCTTTATACACAAAATTCATTCGTCTGACTTTTGCAGTCTCGGTCTCAAATTATATCTCGAAGCAGACATAACTTCTGTTGTTTCGGCCGTTGGATTTTCTGATGTGCTATTACGAGATGTTGAAGCAATCGCGTCATTATCATTATCAACATGATGTGTCTACATGATTTTTAACATTATCATTTTCATTAGAATTACTAGAATTAGGTACCCAAGTAGAAGGTAAAGAACTGCGTGGCTTACGTATCTGATCTGAACGTCTACGCACTTCTTTTCCTCCCTGCAGCCTTATGTCAAATAACATTTTGCCATCCTTACTTACCACTTTCCCAGGTTGCCATACTGGATTACTTGGATTTACAAAATTTCTAACTAAAACTTCATCGTTTACTCTAATGTTACTCCTTCTCGCGTTAGCTGACTTAACATTCTTATGTATCTTAGATTCTAATATCTTATTCGTGCAAGGATGTGTTAAATCAAATTTACTACGTAGTTGATGACCAAACATTAACTTGGCTGGACTTACTCCAGTAGTAGAATGGAGCGAATTCCTATAAGTAAATAGGGAATCTAGCAAGGCTTTATCTAAATTTATCTTTTCTAAATGTGCTTTTTTAAGCATTAATTTAATATGCTTAACTAAATTTTCGGCTTCTCCATTGCTAGATGGATGGTAAGGAGCTGTACAGATGTGCTTAATGCCATTTAGCTTACAAAACTCATTAAATTCTTGTGACAAAAAAGGTGGACCATTGTCCGACACAATGGGTGGTATGCATAAAACGAAGTAGATGCTAATACTTCTTAAATTAGTATATTCTTCGAAGTACCTTCTATTACATAAAGTACCTACTGCAGCTCTGAAGCATATACTAGGAAAGCAAAGTTTATACTACAGCACGTAGTAAATACTACGCTGCAGTAGTATTTACTATTAAAATGAATCTGAGTCTTTGAAGTAGATACTACAGTAGGTGCTTCTAAAGCGAAGTAAAAACTTCTATGTGCACTTGTGCTCTAGTATCTACTAGATCGCATAGTAAATACTACGTTACCGTAGTAGGTACTTCACTTTCGAACTAGGTGCTTGAAGTTCGTGTACTTCGTTTTATGCATACCACCCAATAGCAGTGGGTAATCCAAAACGCGAAAAGATTGTACGCAAAAAATTAATTGTGCTCTTAGCATTTGTTGTTTGCATTCTCTCAACTTCAATCCACTTAGTATAAGCATCCTTAACAACCAAATATGTGAAACCGAATATTGGTCCTAAAAAATCTAAATGTAGTCTAGACCATGGCTCTATTGGTCTAGGCCAAGGACAGCTATATTTAGGAGGACTACACAACAAGGTGGAACAAGGTACGCAATTTTTACAAATGTTCTCTATATCAACATCCATACAGGGCCACCAAAAATAACTTCTGGCCATGGATTTTGTTTTAGAAATTCCCATGTACGTATTGTGAAGTTCCCCTAAATTTTTTATTCGCAAATTTGATGGTATTATTACCCGGTAACCCCATAACAAACACCCATGCTCCACATGTAGTTGATCTTTTCCACAAATAAAAGGCTTAAATTGTTCATTCACCGATTTATTATTTGGCCAACCATGAAGACAATAACCATAAACACGATTTAAAACCGCATCATTACGTGTCTCCCTAGCAATTGTCTTATAATTAACTGGTGTAGCTTCTTCCATATAGAAGATATGACCAAAATCTTCTTGTTTTTCACTCTTAATATGTAAAGCTAAACGAGATAATCCATCTGCATTGGCGTTTTTCTGAGATGTTATATATTTAATACGATACTTATATGCAGACAAAATAATAGCCCATCGCTGAAGTCTACTAGCTGCCATTGCCGGAATTCCCTTATTGTCACCAAAAATGGTTAGCAAAGGTTTATGATCGGTAATTAAAGTGAACTCCCGACCGTACAAACATTGGTGAAACTTTTTAACACCGAATATTATACCTAGGCCCTCTTTTTCAATCTGTGAATACTTAGTTTCAGCTTTATTAAGTGTCCTCGACGCATAAGCAATTGGCTTAGAATCTCCATTAGGATAAATGTGAGAAATAACAGCACCAAGTCCTACCGAACACAAGCTAAACTTATGGGTAATTCTGAATTAAAATACGCTAATATTCTTGATGATGTTAATTCTTTTTTCACCAATTCAAAGGCATTTTCAGTTTCTACTGACCACTTCCATTTTGTGTTCTTATGTAGTAATTTATATAACGGGCACAACATGGAACTTAAATTTGGAACAAATTTTCCGTAATAATTAATGAGTCCCAAAAAAACTTGAAGCTCCCTAATATTATTAGGACGTTTAACTTTTAACATTGCCTCAATCTTTTCTTTGGAAGTATGTAATCCGTTTGCATTAATAGTAAAACCAAGATAAGTAATTTCTTTTTGAAAGAAATTACATTTTTCAGGTTTAATTTTCAAACCAGCCTTCAGTAACTGAGTTAATACTGCTTTCAATCTGATTAAATGTTCGTTAAAAACTTGCCCCGTAATTAAAATATCATCTAGGAATACCGCGACTCCCTCCATATTAGCAAACAACTGATCAATTATTTTTTGAAAAATTGCAGGGGCCGACGCTATTCCAAATGGCAAACGGTTATAAGTAAAAAGTCCTTTATGAGTGTTAAACGCAACAATTTTTTTTGATTCGTCATCTAATTCAATTTGAGCGTATGCTTGAGTTAAATCAATTTTGCTGAACAACTGGCGAATATTTCCTCAACACGAGGTAATGGATATTTATTTACCTGCAACATTGGATTTACCGTAATTTTAAAATCACCGCACAATCTAATTTGACCATCTTTTTTCAAAATTGGAACGATCGGTGTACCCCATTCGCTAAAATCAATAGGTGATAACACCCCTTTAACTTGCTAAATTATCAATTTCCTGACCCACTTTTTCTTTCATAGCAAAAGGCAAGGGACGAGCCCTACAAAAAACTGGGTGCTATTCTGTCTTTAGAATTAATTTGGCTTTTCCTTTGTTAAAAGTTCGTTTTTGAAAAGATCCGAAAATTCATGAATTAATTTTTCATTAATATTTACCATACTACTGGAACTATGCAAAGCAAAAACTGATGTTGTATTTAACTTAAATATTCTAAACCAAGTCCTGCCAAGTAACGGTGGGCCACCATCTGGTATGACATACAAATTAACATTTTCTGTGACATTGCGAATTGTAGCATTAACGTTAATGTAACCGCAAGTAATTATTTTTTGCTCAACATATCTTCAGATTTACCTTTGATTTAATTAATGGAATTTTATTAAAGTAGCTTAAATAGAAATCTTTCGAAATTACAGACACCGCTGATCCCGTGTCCACTTCCATATTAACGTCAACATTTGCGATTTTTACGGGTACAATATAAGGTTTATCAAGGACCTCCATATTTCTAATTGAATGTAAATTAAACAAATCTACTTCCGAATCGGAATTGTCGCAAATACTTACGTCTACAAAATGATTCGATTTTGGCTTATTATTTTTCTTACATTTTACATTTTTCCGGCAAATTGTTTTGATGAGTCCTTTCTTACCGCACAAATGGCAAAAAGCGTTTCTAAAGAAACAGTCGCTCGAAGCATGGTTTTTCCATCCGCAACAGCTGCATGGAAAACCAACACCGGGTAATGCGTGCTCACGAACTGGCTTCTCCGCTCCCCGCGTATCAGGCTTCAAAAATTTTGAAACCGGACTCGATTTCTGTTGAATTTTGAATACTGTCCGAGATGATCCGGAATCCATTAAACTTGCGTCCTTTTCAGCTGCCTCCATGTTCAATGATATTTCAAAAGCTTTTGAATACGTTAATTTCTGTTCGGTGAATAGTCGTTGCTTAATGGTTTCATTTTTCAAACCGAAAACTAATTGGTCACGTAAATTTTCATCCAGATTATTTTTGAAGTCACAGGTTTTTGCCAGCTTTTTTAATATCGCCATATATTGTGCAATTGATTCACCTGCCTCTTGCCGCCTCTGACGAAATTTATATCGCTCCGCAATTACGGAAGGTGCGGGTTGCAAATGATTTTTAACAATTGTCACTAACTGCTCGTATGTTTTATCTTCCGGTAGTTGTGGATTGCAGAGATCAACCATGAATTCATACGTTTCATCTCCTACCACCGTCAATAACGTTGGCACTTTTAATTCTTCCACAATTTTATTAGAAATAAAATACTGATTTAAGCGAGAAGTGTACGTAGACCAGTTTTTAGTTCCCAAATCAAATTCTTTAATTTTCCCGACCGCCATCATCACTCTAATTTATAATTTTTATTTGCTTAATTTATTTTTCATCCTCGTCGCCAATTTGTTATAACTTTATGTAAATCAAACGCTCTGGTTGTAGGTTTAAATACAACTAAACTTTATTCTCAAAAACACACATGTATCTACAAGAAATTATACCCTTACTTATACGATAGGTATTGGTCGTAAACACAACTAAATCCCAATTCTTCTATTTGATACTCTGCACCAATACACATTTATACAGTATCGCACACTAACCAATATAATCTTTCATCTGTAACATCAACTTATGGTGCAACACTGCTGTTCAAAGAATGAATATATTGTATTCGGTTTGAAATATTAGGTTTGTTCGTGCAGCAGCTTCTGACTAGTCCAAAACTGTCAGAAGCATGCACTGAATATATTTGACAGTTTCAAACTAGTCAGAAATGATGTACGAACAGACCTATTGTGTACTTGAAAGAAGTGGTACATATTCTCCATATTGTAATGAATAAAATTTAATTTAGTAGATTGTTTATCCAATTGTTCCTTTAATTCTTTAATCTTATTAAAATTTTCTGAACACTTCTCATTAAGTCTTTTTATTTTTAAAGAAATTTATTAGGAGAAATTATGTTTATTAATAGGTTGATTTCTTGGAGGTTTTTTTGCATAATTTTTGTATCTTTAATTTCCTTTTTTAGAGCTGCTTATATAGATTGTGTAGACATTGTTTTGATATTGCAAATCTGAAATTTGCTGTGTGGATATGGAATCCCCTTATAATTGTTTTCTGCTAAATATTCTTAATAATTAACTCCAGAATTTAAACAAACCATAAAATGATATAGTGAAGTAAAATTTAGAAAAAAATTCTTACAAATAGATGGTACAGCTTCTTTAGTAAATCCAGTCTTGTTTTTATAATTTTTAAAGATGATTCGTGAAAATGATTTCTACAAATTACAGAAGAAATGAATAAAGTACACTAGAATTGTTATTTCCAATTCTGTACCTCAGAGGTATCTCCATTATGATAGATTTAGAGAAAACGAAGTTTTAAAATGCAGTATTTTTTACAATAATGAAATAAAATAGCAATGTAACTTCTGGATTATTTTATTAAGTAATTTAACTAACATGTTTTACATTACAACTGGCAGTATATAACATGCTCTACCGGATAAGATATATGTAAAGGCATTTAACCAAAAACTGGAGATACGATTCTTTACCTCTAAGGTACAGAATTAGGTACCATAAACTTTTTCATTGCTTCAAGCCACTTAGTTCGAAACGGAATTGCATTAAGAAATTCAAAGTGACATATTTTCGTTGCCACAAGCAATACATTTTCTAATCATTATATAACTACAATTAAATTTAAATTTTGATCCCAAGTTAGACAATTCAAAACTAATTTTAGCAATACGAGATGATTTTAGTATTCTCACAATTGATGCAGTATTAAATTTTTAAAATTGTCGCATTTAAAAATGTTACTTCAGCGGATTCGTGATCTTAGGTCTGTTACATTTGACAGAATTTCAAATTCTGAACCGTTCGAATCATGCGCAGTATGAAATTTATATCCAATTTTGTGCACTGCTCATGCTCAGTACGATTTTGAACGGTTCAGAACATCGAAATCCTGACGAATGGAACAGACCTCTTATCGCGAGACCGCTGATTTCAAACTGTCTCGTGGAAATAACAGAAAAATACAATATATATGATTTTGTATTGACACATCATCAAAAATTAAAGCATATTTCGTAAAAAAAGTCGGAACCAGTGCAGGTTAACAAACAGACTTATTGCTTTTCCTTAATACAAAGAAATTTGCAACGATCTTGTAGGTTTAAGTTTAAAGTGACTTTCATAGATGACGTTGGTCACCGTATATCATGGCATGCTTTCTCGGAACTGAATTTTAGGCGAATTGAAACGGCCATATAAGCGTTAGCTTATTAATGTAGTCGGACATGCTAATACAATGCTAGGTCAAAAAGTGATCGCGGGATGTCGCGATTTAAACTTTTCATTAAATACATTGCTACAATTTGTATTTAATTATTGGTTTTTATTTTGTTATAATGATAACAATTTTATCCAATGATTTTTATTACAAAAATATGTAATATGTCCATGATGTACATTTTTAAACTCCTTAAATAAACTCAAATAGGCAAACAAACTGTAACATAATAAATTAAATATTCTCTTCTACGTACATTTCAGCAGTCAGGATGCCAAAGTAGCCTTCCGACAGTAGAATCACAACATCAGAACCGTATGCATTTAATGCGACCCAAAACCCAAAACAACAACAAACGACAACAAGCGGAAATTTCAAATTTTTTTAGCCGGCTAAAAAAACATATTTACTTAGCCAGTTTTTTAGCATAATTTAAATTTTTTATTTTGGTAAAAAAACCACCTGACTACTAAATTAAACCTTTAATACCTATGTCCCCACAGATATTAATAGAGAGCATTGAGATTTGAGATCCCAGGATCTTGGTGGACATGGTAAATGTCGGTTTGGATAACATTCAGCATACAATTGAACCGTCTGAGCGGCATTACCGTCCGCCTTTCCAAAAATTAAGTGCATGTCCGCATATACTGCAAAAGCATGTTGCATAATTTTGAGTTTTTTAATAAGTAGTTACAAATGCGTTTTGACTGGTCAAAACTAATGTCAAACTCATGTCAAACTGACTTTATGTCAGGTTACTTAGCAAAGCAATGGCCATCTAAATATAAATTATCTGGATAAAAATACAAGAACATCTACATTTAAACAACTATATTTTAGATTTTGTAGATGAACATTTTATAAATTATGAGTTGCCATACATTAACATCCAGATACATAACATCAATATCTGTGCATTAATAGATACTGGAGCTGAAATATCTGTAATAGACAAAAGTATTGAAAATAAACATAATTGGAAAAACGTCGTACCAATAAACAAAATAAACTTATTAGCTGCTACAAGGAAGAAATTAACGGTTACTGATAGAATCCTAATAACTACAATGAACATCGAGGAAAAGGAAATGGAGATGGAATTTGTGATAGTCACCGGCTTACGAAATAAATGTATCTTAGGGATGAACGCATTAAATAAATTAAATATAGAAATAAATGTGGAAAAGAAATTAATAATAATTGATGAAAAATCAATTAAGTGGATGGAATCGTAAGATGATTCAAGAGAGGAGGAGGAAAGAATTATTAATAATATAGAAAATAATTTAAAAAATCCAAATCCAAGAGATTGAAGATTTAGAAAAAATAAATCTTAAATGTGAAGAAGAACAGAAAGATGTTCTGATGAAAATACTTGCGAAAAATTACATTACATTACAACAATTACAAAAAGATACATGCATAAGCTAGAAATAGACGACACAACAGGTTTCAACTGCAAAAATTATCCAATTCCACAAAAATACGTAAATCAGGTTAACCAAGAAATTGAAGAAATGACACAGTATAACCAGCATGGAAACTGTTTGTCGGCACCTTTGATCTGGCGGGGCAAAATTTTTTGACCTTGGCGCCATTTTGCGGATGTATAAACCAGTGCCGCAATAAAAATATTTTTGATAATCGAATTATTTAGGTTATTTTGATAATCAGATGACAGATTATTTTTAATTTGAATTATCCGATCACTACTTGAACGCCTAGAGTTTTAAGTATACTCAGTGCACCGCAGCATGCATAATCACTTATCCATAATCACAGCATGCATAAGCACCTATTATGCTGCTATTTACACGAGACACCATTGATCGTATTCGTGCAATTGAAGGGCGCATTCGACATAATGCTCAATGCACGCAATGAGCAGAAGTGTGAGGGAGAGTGACTGCGTGTCAGTGCATGTAAGAGTGAGAAAAAGAAACACTCCGTGCGTCCAGTCGAATGCGCTCTAACAAATCACATGACAGATTTTCCATCCGGAATATGGCGGCTCAGTTTGCGCTGGAAATTTTCCCGCCAAGGAAAGTGAACCTGCTGTATGTATTTATGCTGTGGAAATGATAACAAACGGTATCATCGAAAAATCTACAACAAATTACATAAATCCAGTAGTAGTAGTAAGCAGTGGTGGCTCGTCGGGCACTGCCCACCCTGTTAAAGTTTATCAATACATAATTAAAGCAGGTTCTTGTCCGATGAAAATTGTATCACAAAATCTTATAAACGGTGCGTATAATTAGTGTCCATTTATAAGATTTTGTGATACAATTTATCAATACAATTTAATCTTTAAAATAACTTTGAAATATTTTTTAAATTTCTTTTTCATCTATTTGTTCTTTAAATTTATAAATCCAGAACATTATTGTAATGCATAATTAAAAATGTGCACGTGATCTAGATTCTAGAACTTTGTATAATTCCGCACGCTCGGTAATACGTTAAATTGCGATGCGATGCAGCTCCTTGTCACTATGCATGAATAGTGTGGGCTCGCCCCCTGCATGACTGTAAGTGCAGATGCAGGCATACGCTGTCCTTTCACTTAATGTGATAGACAGAAAGGAACTCTACACGTAGGTTGTTACGTTAACCTCTCTTACGTTCACCCGATGGGCAGGCCCACGGCCACGTGACAACTCGAGATCGGAGTACTGTATAAACAGAGTGGGATATTAAGATTAATTTGCCAAATTTTGTATTTTATTTTGAACTTCTGTTGATTCTGTTTGATTAATACCTAATAAATTTTACATAATATTCAATATTCGTCTGAAAGATTTATATTATACATTGTAACGCATAACTAAAACCAAAAAGAATAATAGCTGGTCTGAAGTTAGATCGCGGGAGGGCAAGCCCCATGTTACTAGGAAGCTTAAAGATCTGATCGTGCCAACGCCCACTTCACATAGGCCGAAGTTAGATAGTGGGGAACATCGAGATTTCGGGGGACTCGGTCAGTACCATGGTGGTGCAAGTTGAATTCATAAGTTTGGTATACTGCGATTAAAACTCATTCCAAACTATAGATGTCGCATATATGCTCAAGAGCATAACTATAGCACCATATCGCAATTCTAAGGTATTTAATTCATAATGAAACTTTTCGATCTAGAATTGAATGACGTAATTAATCATCTCATTGAAAGTATATTAGACCGAAAAATGTGTAGTTTATTGAAAATGTGAATAGGTGGTTATAAAAATCTGATTTTCGCCAGGAGCATAACTATAGTACCATTATAAAAAAAATAAAAAAAAAAATAAAGTGCGCCATGAAAAGTAAAAACAAAATGTTAGTATACGTTATTGACGTTTTGATGTCAGTGAATTTTCAAGTGCTGTTGAAAAATGTCACGTGGAACTTAAGGGGAAAATTTTGGCTTTGCGTGAACAGGGACTTGGGATTCGAGAAATTGCTCGCAAAGTAACTTGATCCCACAAGGTTATTTTAAATTTTTTGAATAGTCCAGATAATTATGGAAAAAACAAAAAAGGCGGTCCAAGAAAAAAATTTCGCCTAGATCTGAACGATGATTAATTAATTTAGTAACAGCACGAAAAATTGTAGACAACTTGCTGTGGAATGTGATCTTAATGTTTCCCGCTGGACTGTAAGCAGAGTTCTGAAAAAAAGTCCCCACATTAAGAAACAAATCTAAAAACTGTCCAAAGACTTTTGCAGCGCCATAAAATTGCTCGCTTGCAATTTACCCAGGATAATATGCATCAAGACTGGGAAATTTGTTAAATAATCGTTTTGCGATTTATTTTAATTTTTTAAATATTCAAGATAATTTTTTCGAATGAGAAGAAGTTTATCTTGGACAGCCTGGACGGTTTCAATTCTTACTGGAGGGATTTAAGGAGAAACCCTCAGTTTTTTTCCAAAAGAAATTTTGGCGGTGGTAACGTAATGATTTGGGGAGTATTTTCGAAGGAAGGTGGTTTGAGATTGGCATTTCCGTCAAACAGAATGAACAGTGGTGAATACACGACCTTGCTAGAAAAAAATTTGCTACCATTTTTTGATGAAAATGAAAGAGGAGAATGGTTGTTCCAACAGGACAACGCAAAAGTCCATATCAATCGACACACAAAACTGTGGTTTACAGATAATGCAATAAATTTATTGGAATGGCCAGCTTGCTCCCCGGATTTAAATCCAATGCAAAATCTTTGGGGTATCATGGTTCGAAGAATTTACGAAAATAACCGTCAGTTCAACTCAACTGAAGGATTATAAAACGCCATAAATGCAATATGGAATAACCTTGAGGAAGAGGTAATGAATAAGCTTATTGCAAGCATGAACAATAGAATTTTCGAGACCATCCGTAATGTTGGAGGACATACACATTATTAATTTAGGTTTAAGTATTATTTTTTAATTTTTATTATTTAAGTTCTAAAAATAAATAATTTTTTGATGTGGTGCTATAGTCGTGCTCCAAGAAAAATTTAGATTTTCGTTACCATTACTTAAATTTTCAAAAAAAAAAACATAGTTTTTCAATTAATATAGTTTTTTAGACATGTTTAATTTACCGTTAACAATTCTAACTCAAAGGGTTCTATTAAGAATAAAATTGTTCAAAATTGCATGTGGTGCTATAGTTATGCTCTTCAGTGTATTAACACATTGTAGAGAAATTGACATGTTACAGTTGGTACTTGGTATGCTGTAGTATATTTAAGGTTATGTCATCTCTGTTTACTTCCTTGTCTATGGTTTTTAACGGATTAAGTTTTTAGTAACGTTTGTGAAATCACTATAGATCATTTAAAACGGTGTAATAAATTGTTTTAAGTGTACTCCATGTTACTTTCACTAAAACATTTCAACGATACATTTATTTTTTTTCTTGATGTTTTGAATGAGTTTAATTTAGCGGATGTGTTATTACTTATCGTATTCCTACTTGTTACATATAGTGAAAAAAACATATTCATCATTATTAAATGGGGTCTCCTTTATCGCCTGCTTTAGCTGAAATTGTCATGCAGGAACTAGAAAAAAGTGTCATTAACTCATTACCTTTCAATTTAACTTTATATTTTCGTTACGTCGATGATATTTTATTGATTTTGCCTTCAGATAAAGTAGACTTTGTTTTAAGTAGATTCAACTCTTTTCATAATAGATTACAATTTACAGTAGAAAAAGAAATTAACAATTCACTAAGTTTTCTAGATGTAAATATCATCAGACGTAATAACAAATTAATAACAAATTGGTTTCATAAACCTACGTGGTCAGGTAGATATATTAATTTTCATTCGTATACTTCTAAAAACTATAAAATTGCAACAATTATTTCTTTAACAGATCGAGCTGTTTTACTTTCAGATAAACTTTTCATTTATGATAATTTAAATTTAATAAAAAGACTCTTGTTCAAAATTCTTATCCAATAAATCTTATAGAATCAGTAATAAAAATCGTGTTAAATATTTACAAAATTCAAAAATCCACAATAACAATAAACAAACTTCAAACAAAAATACATATCATTACCCTACATTGAACCACTATATGACACATTTAAACACATATTCAAAAACACAATTTAATTTTAGCTAGCAAATCTGTAAATAATTTAAATAGTATTTTCTCAAATTTAAAACCAAAACACCAAAATTAAAACAACCAAACGTAGTTTATGAAATTAAATGTTTCAATTGTAATTCATGTTATATTGGAGAAACAAGCCAAAATTTAAAAAAACGTCTAGACCAACATAAATATCATATCCAAAAAAATAATCAAAATCATTCAATGCTTGTAGAACATTCATTAGAAAATGACCATAATTTTGATTTTGAAAATACTAACATTTTATATTACGAGTCTAATATTTTCAAAAGACGTTTTATTGAAATGTGTAAAATAAAAATGTCGTCGAATTCTATTAATAAACGTACTGATTTTGCAAATTTAAACGATACATTTTGTAGTTTTCTCGATTCCTTAAATAGAACATAGATCTGTCAATTTTTTAACATTTGTAATGTTCAAATTATTTTTAGATTAAAAAATAAATATAATATATATAAAAAAAAAATCAAGTTACTTTTTCAGTTTCCGTTGACAACCTTGTTTATTTTGACAACATATTTTTCACTTCTGACGAAGCAGTCGAACGACTGCGAAACGTAAAGTGTATAGTTGCGCGATTTAGTGTCCGCTTAGAAGATTTTGTGATACAAATTTCATCGGACAAGAACCAACTGTAAATTATTAAATTACTTTTTTGTTGAATAAACTATACTTACTATACAGTGAGAATTTTTTAGCGTAGAACATATGCATACTTGCTACAATATTGAAGGTGAGTTTTTTAAAATCGAACATAAGTAGGCTTAATATGTATGTGGGCTTCGTTACTATGGATACCATTCATACGTGTTTGTCTAGCACTGAAGCTCTTTTTCCGAAATAGTTGAAAATAATCATTAATCAGTTTTCTGGAAGTTTGAGAACATATCCCAAACGGTCATAAAAATTGTTAATTGCCTTGTAGATTTGTATCCTTTCATTCGTTGAATATATGTCAAATTGCATTGTCAAATGTGTGAAGGAAAAATAATGACAATTAATGTTAACCATATCCATGGTTACCACGTACTTTTCGGCCTATGTTCGATTAAAGAAAATTCAATAGCACTTGTGTATGTTCTTCGTTAAAAAATTCTCACTGTATATATTTTTGCATTTCATCTTTGTATCGTACATGAACATTCATTTCATATAACTAATAAATTTTATTTTTCATATCATAACATCTTTTATTTTATTTTTTTCCTTAATACAGAACTAATTTTGATAGGTCCTTAACATTACACGATTTGTTATTATTTTCTTTAGTTAAGCGATGAACTTTTAATTAATCTGGCATTTTTGATTAAATAATTGATTGCTTGGCTATTGGTTAAATTCAATTTTCACTTCTTTTAATACTGACGTCAAGAGTGTAGTATTGCTGAGAAGGTAAATTGAATAACTTGGCCAAGTGGTCAATTATATTAATCATAAATGCCTGTATAAGATATTTGAAATTTGTAAACGTATTCGAATATTGCGCCTTTCAAATTTATTTCGCTTACCAAACTACAGAGGGCGCGTACAATGTACAAAAGTTTAATATGGGACATTCGTATCTATATGTATATTAATCTATGGTCAGTACGCGTCTCGCCGTTGAACTGTTAGCGCGTACGTAAATGGGCTTACTGATTAATTTAAAATGGTCACTTCATGTTCAGTACCGCAGTGTGAAAGTAACTCATCTGTTTTAATTATGTATTATTATCACATCTCGTATTTAATTATTAAGAGAACTTACTTTTTAACATTATTAAAAATTTCCTTTTTTTAAGAATCATAGTAGTCCTCGCTGCGACTCCTAGACAATAGTAGTTAGAACTGTTATGTATTGTATGTAGTTCAGCTAACTCTGCTATTATCGTTCATATTTCCAATTGTTTCAAATGATTTATTTCTTTTTTTAATTTAAAGATATTGGAAACAACAAAAATAATTAAGTACATTATTTTTAAACTCGTGCTCGTGAGTTTACATAATTATATTCCACACACGTGCATTGTGTATATTTTAACATGTTGGAATTAGTTTTATGAATATATTTAATTTTACAATAATAAATTTATGCTCAACTCTGACTCCGCATTACACATTCGGCATTAGATAAATAATACGTAAATAATGCGGCGCGCGCGGCGTTGTCTCAAGTTCTCGGGGTATTCTCCCACTGCTTTGAGCAGGCCTATTATTCAGTGGGCGTTGATCGTGCGCATCGAGTCCTACGTCATTCAGAGACAAAGGCGCTGTGAATCATAGTTGTGAATTTGCGCGTGTTCGTCGGCAACAGGTTCTCCGATGATTTCTAACACAATTATTAATTATAGAAATAATGGTTGCAATGTTTATAACATTTTAACATTGGCGCAACTAGGGGATGTAGCTGAGGACGTCGGATCCCTCCTCAATTATATTTAACCCACCAAAATTAAATTTAACTCACCAAAATTAAATGCAATTTATTCAAAATTAGCTTAATCTTTAATAAAAATTTCAACCCTGGTGACTACTATATTTTTGTAGAAAATCTGTTCAATTCTTCTTGCTATATTTTAATCTACTCTGTTGACTTTTATAATGTTATATTTTAAAATTTTAAGATTTCGTTTTAACTTCAGGTGCCATGTTTTCATAACTCAAAAAATTCCTTAAAACTTTAAAAAAATGGTACATAGAGACTATCAAACCCAGAACTTACTATGTAATCTTTCAGTCCCCATTTACTCTAGTTGCTCAGGTGTATTTCAGGTGTTTTGGAAAGAAAATGGTGCAGTGCGCGGATCTTAAAGTGTTTTCGAAAAGACAAAATTAATGTAAAAAATTCCAGAATATGTTCAGAACATTTTAAAACCGAAGACATTCAACTAAAATATAGGTCTGATATAATAGGATATCAACCAAATTATATAAAATTAAAACCAGAAGCGATTCCCTCCTTGAAATTACCCATATTCTCTACAGAAGAAAACACTAGTAAATTGGATGATACGCTGAAAATTCGAGAAATGTAAGAAAATTTGAGAAAGCAGTTCGTTGAATAGTAAGTAAGAAAAGTGTGTATATTTATATTTTAGTGTTTATGAACAAAGTGAGCAAGCTACAGGAATTGAGGATTTAAAACTTAAAGACTCAGGCAATGTATCTCAGGAAGCCGAGTCCAATATAACTCAAAATTTGGGAGACAGTGAAAGGTAATATTTATTTTGTTAAATTTTGTACTTGTATAAGAGCCGGTACTTTAGTTACTGGTTCATTTTTTTTTTTTTAATAAAAATTCCTTGATTAAATCAGTGATTTTCTATTTATTTAATGAGCATTTTTTAATTTTTTTTTTTTATTTTATACATTTTCTTTATTTCTCGATCATCCTTTGCTTTATTTTGTGTCAAAAATTGCACAATCGACAAATGTCTTAAAATGTATCTCAATTTTATAATTTAAATCCATTTTTGTTTTTTAATGAGATTTTTTTAAATCATAATTTTAAAAAATAAAAATCGCTTGATTAAAATCAGTGATTTTAGACACGATTTTAAGCAAATGATTTAAATCAGCTCAACCCTGATTCTAGGCCTAATTAAATTAATTTATTCTATAATTACGTAAAATGAAACAGAGTTACCTTTCTAATAACGTAATCATAATTGCTTCACAGAAGAAATAAACATCGTTGGTACATCCTGTATATCTATTAAAAACCTATTATTAAAAGAATCGTACATTTAGTGAAATCAGACGCCTAAATAACGCATTACCCTAACAAAAAACGTATAAAAATTCGATAAATGGACGTTAATAAATTCTGCAAGCAGATTCCGTTCTCCAATTCGAGTCGAATTAGACAGTGGCAAGAATAGCGAATTCGACTCGAATTGAGGAACGGAATCTGCCTGCAGTTCCTTCAATTCTCATACGTGAAGTTCGAATTTGTCTCCCAGTGACGTCATGCGCCAACCAAACGTAAACTCGACCAGTTATGTATCATATCTTTAAGCTTCGTAGTATCATGGGCAAGCCCGTCCTACAATTCGTCTGTGTTCGGTTGTTCACGAGCACCATCCGAGTTAAAAACGTTAATGTCAACGTTTTATTAATGATTTAACTAAGGTGAGAGATTTATGTTAGTTCTTATTTTCAGAATTTATTTTAGTTACTGTTGTGCATTTTATTTAATTATTCTGAGAATTTATTTAAGTTATTGTTTTAAATTTTATTTAGTTATTATTTTGAGAATTTATTTCAGTTTCTGTTTAGCTACAGTTTTAAATTTTATCATTTCAGAATTTGTTTTAGTAATTCTTAGAATATATAGTTTTGTTTTCTTTTTTAATGTGTGGAAAATTGGAGACATACGGAGATAATGAAATATAATATCATAACGATAATACTTGTTCATCAACTTGTTAAAATAACTTCTAACAAAGAACATTTAAAAAATATCAATCAGAGGAATGTTTTTATAAAAGGTCCTTTAGTTTTTCAAATATTGCCCACCCTCTGCATATCTTAAAGATATGGTAGTAAGAAAAACAACGGAACGGTCAGACTATATTTCGATCCAAGACATCTCAATAAAATTACAGAAGGTAGAAGAAATGCTCCACAAACCATAGAAACATTATTAAGCAGATGTGGTAATTCAAGAATTTTTACAAAAATCGATTTAAAAACATAATTTTGGCTTCTACCATTACATCCAGATTCGAAAAAGTACATAGGATTTATGATAAATGGACGAGTATATCAATAAAGAGTGGTTCCATTCGGCTTAAGTTCATCAAGTGCAGCATTAGTAAGGGCGATGCAGATAATTCTTGACCGATATGAAGAATTCTGTTTACACTGTGTGGACGATATATTAATTAATATACTCCAAAACAAAGGAAGAACATTTAGAACATGTCAAAATAATTATAAGAACATTATGTGAAGAAGGATTCAAGATTAACATAGAAAAAAGCCAATTTCTCCAAGACAAAGTACCTTATCTAGGATATACAGGCTGTTACAAATTCGAGGCTCACCATTGGGATCTCGGAAACGGTAAGAGATACGAAGTCGGTTAAATTGGGGCAAAGTTGCGTATTTAGGTGCTCAATAATAATCCGTTCTGAAAAATCTTCTACGATTTGTAGTTTTTGAAATATTTCCAGAAAACAAGAAAACGTAAATTTCTTTTTTATTTTTTCTGAAGTTATTATACAGGCACTTTTTTAAACTCTTTACGATTATATCATTAGATTTTACTTAAAAAGTTTCGTCTCGTTCTGACCATCATCAACTACATTTTTTCTTATGGGCGCTACATTGGGTTTTAATACCAATGAATAGATCTATCCTTTCTGATGCTTTTCCATATATCACACATCCCTATTTAATAATTTGAAACAGCTGGAAATGCAAGAAATTGTTGAAAATAACACTGCAAAGAAAAACATGGTATGCAGTGAAAACAAAAACCAAAAAGGTTTGATATATCATAGATCACAAAATAGAGATCTTTGGCGTAAATTTAACGCGTCAGTTTCAACGCTCACAATTTTGTGTCAGCAAAATTTTCAGTTTAATTCGTCGTTATCTTAAAGCGTTTTAATTCTTGGTATTTAAGAGCGATGTAACTTAAAATAAAAAGAAATTAGATTTGCGTACGTTTTTATAGCACTTTTCAAAACAATTAATTTTTAACTTTATATCTTAAAAAAAATCACCGTGCAAACAAAATTTAATATTTTTATATTAAAACCAAAACAAAATGCTTTATATTAATAAAAAAAATTATTTTAACTTCTTGATTTTAATAAATCTTCTACTTTTTAACACAAAAAAAAACTTTTCGCTCTAGACAACAATTTTACTCAAACAAACCGCTTTTTCGCGATCTAAAAAATCTCACTTTGACGAATTATTGTTACACAACGAAACAAAACAAAATAGATCTCAACGTATCCAACAATCCCAAAATTTCTTATTTTCACGAAATCTAAACAACAAAAATCAAAATCAATAATCAATAAATCAATTATCTAAATAAAAATCTACAACGCTGCCACCAAATGTAAGTACCGCGAGTACGGGAAAGGGTGGTTTATATTTTGATAAGATGGCTTTTCGCTTAAAGCCAAATTTTTCGACCCTTTGTTACCCAAAACTTTTACAAACCGGATCAAGACGCAAAAAGCGACTCCTTTGTCAGTAGCATTTCTGGAATTAGCTAAAAAGTAGCCAGGAGTCGTTCCGTCCGCTCTTTTCGGACTCGGTATGAATTTTGGCCCTTTCGACTCTCGGACTTTCTGTTTTGGAATTGTTGAATCTTTCTCCGCTCCTTGTTCGATTTACCGCTTAATAAAAAGGTTCTCTAAATTCTATTTTGAATAATAAATAAAATTCGGAAAATTTAACAAATAAAATTATATTGAAGAAAATCTAACGAAAACATATAATTTACATAGAAAAAAAAATTAACAAACCAAATCAAACTACCCAGGCAGCAAGGTGCCGTCTTTCTCACGTTAATAGTTGGTCATTGTTTACGTCAAATGACCATTGTCATCGACGTATTAAAGACGTAAATAAGACGAGCAAATGTCACAGCCTGGCGACGTCATTTTTGAACGTCATATAGTCGTATGTTTCTGACATCATTTTTAATTATATTATGACGCAAATATAACCAAAAAATTAAACCACATTTTAATTTTAATTTTTATTTAAATACCTAGACATATGTATATGAACAATAAATAATTTTCTTACATCCAAACAAATAAATTCTGGATACAAAGTTTATGTCTGAACAATAAATAAATAATATTTTTAATAAACTTATAACTATATTTCTTTACATTGCAAATAAAAATCACTTCTGTATAGCAAAAAGTTATAAATTAATCATATGTATTATAACAAAAATGCTCAATAAAAGTCCAATCAAAAATTTTACCTGCAAACTGATGCTAGTGATGTAGGACTAGGAGTCGTCCTTACCCAGATCCGGCTGTTCGCTGTTGAATTGGCCGTCCTCAAGATTTCGTCCAGCTCTCGCTCCCAGTCTTCCATCTTCTTACTTAAGTCACCACAGAGAGAAAGATTTGGACTGGCTAGAAGGCTGAATGTGTCGGTTTATATAGGCGGAAAATGCAGTTTTTTGAAATCGGTTAAGGAGGGGATGGCTTAATATTTTGAATGTGCACATGTTGACACCATCGACCGTTTTTGTCTCTCAGGTCAAAGATCACAGGCGAAATAATTTTACCAATAGTAAAAGGACCGGAAAACTTTGGTGCGAGTTAGGCGTTTATCTGGGCTTTTTTATCGAACAGAATGTGTTCTTTCTTCCATACTAGGTCCCCAACATTAGGTTTCCAGTTGCGGCGGCGGAGATTATAATGTTTTTCTTGGCGTTGAAAAGCTTTCGCAAGGTTTACCCTAACCAATTCACAGGCATGTAACAGATCACTGTTCCGGTTTTCGGGCATCTCTCGTTCGGTTGTTTTCCCTGGGCATTTGTAGTTCTCATCCGCTGTTCAAATACGCCGGAGTGTAGCCGATTGCGTCATGACGGGCGGTATTATAGGCGAAACGGAATTCACATATATTTTCATCCCAACGGCGCGGCGCTGATTTTTCTTTACAAACTGGGTAATCATTGTTTTAATAACTCTGTTTGTTCTTTCTACTGGATTACATTGAGGTGAATATGGAGAAGTTCGGCGATGTTTTATGCCATACTGCATTAAAGTTTCCTTAAATTGTTGACTCACAAATTGTTTACCATTATCGGAAATAATAAAATCAGGGCATCCATGTCTTAAAATAATGTCCTCTTTTACCGCCATAACAACTCCTTTTCCTGTTGCTTTTCTAAGTGGTTTTAACTCTACCCATTTTGTAAACTGGTCTTGCATCACAAGTAGCCATACATGTCCTTTGTTGGAACGTGGGAGAGGTCCGACTAAATCTACGCAAACAGTATGCCAAGGGTCGTTACCAGGAGTCGGATGAAGGAAACCGCCTTTTCGAAATTGTGGTACTTTGTACTGATTCCAGATGTTATAATTCCGAACGTAATTAGCTGCTTCTCTAAACATTCCAGGCCAGTAAAAATTTTGTGCCGAACGGACGATTGTTTTTGCTATTCCAAGATGTCCTGCAGTTGGTTCGTTGTGATATCGGTGTAATATTTCAGCACGCTCGTTAGTAGGAATGCACCTTTTCCAATTATCTCCAGGTATCGTTTCATTAAAATTCAAAGTGTTTATGACGTGACGATATAGTTTACCATTGCGTATGGAATAATCTGGAACCATAGTTGGTTGCGTCTTCACCTGTCTGTAAATTTTTGAGTACCATGAACACAGTTGATTTTGAATGGCACATATATCTTTGTTAGAATCGGATGGTAGCGGTTGTCGAGAGAGTGCATCAGGTACGGCATTTAAAGAGCCTCGTCGGTATTGTACATCAAAATCATATTGCTGGAGTTCCAATGCCCATCTCGCCAATTTTCCCGTGGGGTTATCAATTCGTTGCAACCATTTAAGGGATTGGTGGTCAGTAATTACAGAAAAGGAATATCCTTCTAGGTAGGCTTTCATTTTTCGGATGCCCCAGAGCACGGCTAAACACTCCTTTTCAGTAGCGCTATAATTGCGCTCGGTTTTGCCCAGAGTACGGCTAGCGTAAGTTATTACTCGTTCCTTTTCTAGCAGGATCTGGGTAAGGACGACTCCTAGTCCTACATCACCAGCATCAGTTTGCAGGTAAAATTTTTGAGAGAAATCAGGATACGCGAGTATGGGAGAATCGATTAACTTCTGCTTAATCACTTGAAACGCATGCTCCTCTTCTGGACCCCATGTCCATTTTGCGTTTTTTCGTGTAAGCTTCGTTAATGGTTCTATAGTTGTGGCAAAATCGGGAATAAATCGTCGATACCAGGAGGCCATGCCGTGGAATCGTCGGATTTCTTTAACATTTGATGGAGCAACCATAGAAGCAATAGCCGCCACTTTTTCTGGATCTGTTCGTATGCCATTCCGGTCCACTATATGTCCAAGATATCTCAGGCTATCCACACAGAACTTGCATTTCTCAGGATTAAGCTGTAATTTAGCTTCTCGAAGGGGTCGGAATACCTCTTTCAAATGTGACATATGCTCGTCTAAAGTTTTGCTAACTACTATATGACTACTGTTATGTAATTTAAATAGACAAAAGCGTGTGGCTCTAATTCTGGCCCAATGATTTGATCAAGAAGTCGTTGAAATGTGACAGGTGCGGAATGTAATCCGAAAGGCATAACTTTGAATTGCATTAATCCTTTGCCTGGTATGGTAAAAGCGGTAATTGGTTTGCTTTCTGGTGTAAGAGGGACTTGCCAATAACCATTTTTCAGATCTAAGGTGGAGAGAAATTTAGCACCTTTTAACTTGTTGCTTGAATTTGCGGTAACGGGTAAGCGTCCTTTTCAGTTTTGGAATTAACTTTCTTGAAATCTACGCAGAAGCGGGGTTTTCCATCTTTTTTAGAAACAATAACAATAGGCGAACTCCAAGGACTTTGTGCTGGTTCGATGATTCCCTCTTATTGAGATAATGTAATTTATAGTTATCTACATTTATGTTGTGATGATGTTTTTATAAAATAGTTGCAAGTAGTTAAAAATAATAATTTGTAATTTTTGTAATGTCAAATATTCTAAAATAAAAATAAATTGAGTTCCATTGAAATACAACAGGTTATGAGTCCAGTTTACGAATAAAAAGAAAGAAATATCTGTAATTTTCGTGTAAGAAGATAGTTGAAATGTCGGACAAAGTTGAAAAGTACAGTATACCACTGTTTGATGGTACTAACTTCAGTAATTGGAAGTTCAGAATTCTTACTCTCTTAAATGAAATGGAATTGGTGAAATTTGTAGAAAAAGATTACGCGGAAATGATAAAAATTGAAGAAGGGGATTCTGCTGCAAAAAAGGCGTCAAAGGAGAAGAAGATAAAGGAATTAAATAAAATGCATAAAAAGTGTAGCTCGCAAATCATACAGAGAATTGCAGATAGTCATCTAGAATATGCAAAAGACAAAATTAGGGCTTTTGACCTTTGGACATCATTATGTAACACTTTTGAACGAAAAGGACTTGCCAGTCAACTTTTAATTCTTAAAGCGCTTTTAACAATGAAATTTAATGTTGCAAAAGAAGACCTTGCAAATCATTTTCTAAAATTCGATAAACAAATTCGAGAGCTTCGATCTACTGGTGCAATATTAGAAAAATGTGATGTAGTTTGTCATTTGCTATTGACAATGCCTACAGAATACGATACGGTAGTTGCGTTCGAAAATTAGACGTCGGATGCATCTGGAGCGTATAATCTCATCTTTCTCAATCACGATTTGTGACCTATTTTGTATCTCGCTCATCCGTTTAAATAAATCTTGTGTTTATAGTATTTCCATGACAACAGGCGATCTTTCACATCCCACATTTAAGCAAGGTGTGAAAAGATCGCCTGTTATTAATAGCTTAGGCAGATTGGATCAAAATAATATAGGATTTTATTGATTTAAAGTTTATAGTTCTCAAGATAGTGACAATTTATCGTTAAAAAATAGCAAAATCTGTTATTTTTAAATATTTGACCTTGAATTTTGGTAAATATATTATTGCGATCAGTCACTACGGTCACCTTACTTGACATAATCGCAACCACACAACGAACGAAAAACGTTCGCGCGTTCTAGTATTATAAAATTGATATGCACAGAAACCAAATTGAAAAGAAAAATTATTTTTATTTAAAAAATGTATCTGTGTATCTAAGTGATCAGATACATACATAAATGTAACTAAATACAGTTACAGATACCAAGTACTACAATGTGTAACTAGTTACAGATACAGATACACTGAAAGTATCTAGATACTTGTAACTAAAGAAGTAAATAACGGCTTAGCTGGCAAGGAAAAGTAACTGTCGACGTACGTTTCGGTCTTATTAGACCTCATCAGGACAGTATAACCAAGGTGTAAGGTGTTGACACTTGGAGATAGAAAACAACAAATGAAGCAACAGACCAGGAGACCGAATGCACATTTGCTGCAACCACTGAGAAGACCCGCATTTCGAGGGCAACATCACAGTATAGCAACGGAGGCAAACATAGTCAACCTGCGTTACTTCAAGAAAAAGCCGGGATATAATATAACGGAAAGTTTAACGCCCAGGAAAATACAATAATTAAAGAAGTAAATAACGGCTTAGCTGGCAAGGAAAAGTAACTGTCGACGTACGTTTCGGTCTTATTAGACCTCATCAGGACAGTATAACCAAGGTGTAAGGTGTTGACACTTGGAGATAGAAAACAACAAATGAAGCAACAGACCAGGAGACCGAATGCACATTTGCTGCAACCACTGAGAAGACCCGCATTTCGAGGGCAACATCACAGTATAGCAACGGAGGCAAACATGGTCAACCTGCGTTACTTCAAGAAAAAGCCGGGATATAATATAACGGAAAGTTTAACGCCCAGGAAAATACAATAATTAAAGAAGTAAATAACGGCTTAGCTGGCAAGGAAAAGTAACTGTCGACGTACGTTTCGGTCTTATTAGACCTCATCAGGACAGTATAACCAAGGTGTAAGGTGTTGACACTTGGAGATAGAAAACAACAAATGAAGCAACAGACCAGGAGACCGAATGCACATTTGCTGCAACCACTGAGAAGACCCGCATTTCGAGGGCAACATCACAGTATAGCAACGGAGGCAAACATAGTCAACTGTCCTGATGAGGTCTAATAAGACCGAAACGTACGTCGACAGTTACTTTTCCTTGCCAGCTAAGCCGTTATTTACTTCTTTAATTATTGTATTTTCCTGGGCGTTAAACTTTCCGTTATATTATATCCCGGCTTTTTCTTGAAGTAACGCAGGTTGACTATGTTTGCCTCCGTTGCTATACTGTGATGTTGCCCTCGAAATGCGGGTCTTCTCAGTGGTTGCAGCAAATGTGCATTCGGTCTCCTGGTCTGTTGCTTCATTTGTTGTTTTCTATCTCCAAGTGTCAACACCTTACACCTTGGTTATACTGTCCTGATGAGGTCTAATAAGACCGAAACGTACGTCGACAGTTACTTTTCCTTGCCAGCTAAGCCGTTATTTACTTCTTTAATTATTGTATTTTCCTGGGCGTTAAACTTTCCGTTATGTGATACTTGTAACTAGATATGTTACAACACTGTATAGCATTTATTTCACAACTGAAACGAGGTATGGTCAATCTGAAGAAATCAGAATCAGAAAGAAATTATCCCACACGATTTCAATTTCGTTGCTATAATTGTGGAAAAATTGGACATAAGAAGGCGGAATGTCAAAAGAAGTCGCAATACGTCACGAAGAATTTTAAACCTAAAACTAAATCAGCACATGTAGCTTCAGAAGATCACACAGAAGATACCATAACTGAAGGATTCTCATTTTCTGCTGTGAATATGATAAATACAATTCAAAATGAAGTTAATTGGTTTTTAGATTCAGGAGCAACAGAGCATATTGTTGGTAGTCAGATTCGACCGAAAAATGTTAAAGAATTGACGGAACCTATAAAAATTAAAGTTGCTAAATCGGGAAGTTATCTCTTAGCTAAACATGTAGGAGAAATGGATGTTATCAGTATTGTAAATGGAGGAGAAATAAAAATCAAGATTAAAAATATTTTATCTGATCCCGGACTGGAGTACAATCTTTTATCTGTCAGAAAATTGGAAATGAGTGGATACCGCATAATTTTTGAAGATACAAAAGGTGTAATAGAGAAGCAAGGACGAATAGTAGCAATAGCAGAAAGAAAAGAATCGCATTTACATGATGAATTCAAGATGCAGGTTGTTGTAAACGTTAATTTTTGCAAACCGAATGAAACTTTGAGTCTGTGGCATCAAAGACTAGGACATTTAAATATTGAAAGTGTTAAATCTCTTCAAGAACAAGTAGTAGATGAAATGAATGTCAAATTTGTATTGAAGGAAAACAACACAGCAATCACATAAGAAGCAAAGAATCCGAGTAAAAAGACCTTTAGAATTAGTTCACAGTGATTTATTTGGTCCTGTAAATCCTGTATCTTATGATGGTAAAAAAATTGTGTTGATATTTGTTGATGATTTTACGCATTTTACAGCTGCCTACCCGATTGAATTCAAGTCAGAAGTATTTCATTATTTTAAAATTTCTGAAGCCATGGCAAATGCTCATTTTAACTTGAAACTGACACAGAACAAACCCAAGGAAGAGGAAGAAGCGACATGCAATAGAAAATAAATGCAACCACTGTTTGCAGCGTCCTCTATGAACATGTAACATAATCAAAATGAATAGCGGGTAATTTGAAACTGTGCTCCCGTTGCTTTTTATTTTAAATCATTTTTTAGTGACCTTAGGATCTCGAGAGTCGGAGTACAAACTAGGTATTGTCATTTTAATTATTTCTTTTATTAATATACGTAAGTTTGTACTCCTTATCACTAGATTTTATGCTATTATAAGACAGTCTAACTAAAATGAAAAGTAAAATGTAATAATTAACAAAATTATGTTTAATAAAAAAATACAGGTTGACTATGTTCAAATAATAATTACAAAGAATTCTCAAAATATTATTTAAAATATAGTCCATCTAGAAAGCATCCGGAAAAAAGAAAATAACACTGCAACTTCCAGGTTTTGAATTTGAATGAAACAATAAGTTTTCTCTTTTCTTAAATTTGACACAATTACTCAAATTGTCCTATTTGTTTAAAATTGTTAACATGCAACATCAGGTGATCACTTTTTTTTGTTAGATTTTTCGAAAAATATGATTTTGACAATATTACAATCCTAAGATATCGAGAATATAATACAATATTTATATAATAAGAAATATATCGATAGAAATTTCAAAATTCCGGAAACTTTCTAGATGGGCTATATTACTAGTACTACCTATTTTACTTTTTTCGCAATATGTCCAGGAGCATAAATTTTTAAATATTGGTCTATTATCTCATTCCGTCTATAATCTGTACCACTAAGTTTTCTGTTAATTATTGTGCATATGTATTTACACATAATATGTAAAATTGATAATTTTATTATTGGAGCATATGAATGTTTTGAGCATTTTTCATTAAAATGTTATTTACTTGTAATAACAGAAAATACATCATCTGAATTGATACATGTAAAAAAATTGAGAAACACAATTCTTTTCAAATCCTCTATTTCTTGTATAAATTTTTCGGAAGGATAAAAAAGTCCTGCAAAGTCCTTTAGTTTTATTAATGCATGACTCTCTGTATAACTTTCAGATAGAAAGTATTTTCTACATACATGACAATCATTTACATTAATGAATTTTTTACATACAGAGTGGCCCAACGAAAACAGTCAGATTGAATATCTCCCAAGAAAATTTTTGTTTGAAAAAACGCAAAAACAGGTCGATTTATAATCCAAGGGGGACACTTTTCTATCCTATACCCAACTGTCATACGTCATCCCCCTCCCTTCCAGCTCTCTAACCAATAGAATTTAAATAGGGAATGTACCATGAGTGGCATATCATTGAAAAGGTAATTTTATAAAGAATCCAGTAATGTGAACATGAATATCCGAAAATTTGATTTTAGCGCCCTCTTTCTAGGAAAAAATTGTTACATAATCCAAAGTGTGACAACTCATATGAAAGCTAATTTTAATAGTAACTCAATGCGCGAATTGAAATTATGTAAAGATATTGAAAACTGACTAAAATAACTAAAAATAAGGATACCAAATCTGTTACGAAACCTATTTTTAGTTATGTTAATCAGTTTTCAATATCTTTACGTAATTTCAATTCGCGCATTGAGTTACTATTAAAATTAGCTTTCATATGAGTTGTCACACTTTGGATTATGTAACATTTTTTCCCCGAAAGAGGACGCTAAAATCAAATTTTCTGATATTCATATTCACATTACTGGATTCTCTATAAAATTACCTTTTCAATGATATGCCACTCATGGTACATTCCCTATTTAAATTCTATTGGTTAGAGAGCTGGAAGGGAGGGGGGTGACGTATGACAGTTGGGTATAGGATAGAAAAGTGTCCCCTTTGGAATATAAATCGACCTATTTTTGCGTTTTTTCAAACAAAAAATTTCTTGGGAGATATTCAGTCTGACTGCTTTCGTTGGGCCACTCTGTATAAATCCTGCAATATATGCACTTGTTTGGGAACGCATATCTAAAATAACTTTAGGTACTGTGGGCAGTGACGTTTGGCATGCCATGGGAAAATATGGAGATAAAACTTCAAGTCAAGAATAACAAGATTGACGTTGTTGAATAGGTTCTAAAAATTTAATTAGAAAACATGTATTGTCATGTTCACAATTTGTGGCATTTGAATTTGAAATTAAATTATTAATCAAACATGTTTTATATGCAGCTACAAATTGTGAACATATAGGTCTATTATTTTGTCCACATAGACCACGTATTACCCCAAAGAAGTTTTCTAAAGGGTCCTGGTTTAATGTCCTTATTAAAAGATATTTGAAACCAAGACCTTTCATAAGTGTCCATAATGACTGTATATTGCGGATTGTAGATATTAAATTTTTGACAGAAGAAAGAAATAATTTTGCCTTTTCCCATAACTGCCAGTGAGGAGACGTATTTGTTAATGGCCTTCTCAAAGGTTTGGCAGAACATCTAACACTATTAAGAGAATCGAATAATTCATCCATAAAAAGGATAAATTCAGATCTGCCTGCTGCATCAATTGCATCACATTTCTGAGCAAAGCAAAGAGCAGCATAAATGGATCGACTAAAAACTTGTGCAGCATATTTTACTTTCATTTTTTGAAAACCCACTGGATGAAGATGCCTTTCTGATAATTTCACACAAACTTTACCATCAGGACTAGCACCATCTAATGAATACAAAGTCTCCAGGTCCTTCCATTTAGCTACTTTATTGGCAAAATAAATTTCTTTTACATAGAGTGGTTTCTAATACCCTTAATTAAATGAGGTACATCAAATAAATGGAAAAGCTTTTTGTTCCCTACTATATACTATATATAATCTTCACCACGAAATCCACTTTCTTTGCTAAGTTGAGACAGTGCAGCTAGATTAGAGCTCCCTTGGTCACATACTGAAGCTAAAACAATAAATTTAGTTTTTTCATGAATTAAAGTAATTATTTGCTTCAATAGTCTCTTTAAATGAGATATTTTGGTACAAGATTTAACAAAATAATAGCAGATTGGTTGCTTCCATTGACTATTAATTCCTCTGAGCATAAACACAATTGCATGATCAGCAATATATTTTGTTAAACCTTCTCCCACATCTTCCAATCCCTCTGTAGATCTTGAGTAACTATTGATATTAATGTGTGGTTGTAATGCAACTTCATCAAACATCAATATACAGTATCGATTCATTTCTTTCATAGTTAATGACATTTCAGATAAATAACGAAAAACCTTCTCATTGATGCCAGTAACAATATCAACATTTGCTAGTGTTCGTTGCAATGTTCTTATTGATGGCATACAAAATAGCTTTTGTAAAAAGCGGTAGTATTTTGGCGATGATTTAAATGGTGCCAATGCTACAGCTTTTTCTTCTTTTGTCCAGGTATGTTTATTAGTAGAGGCAGCATATTTCAATTGTGACCTAATAAATATTTCTGCAGGTCGAGATAAATTGTTGAGAGCTTTAAAATATTTATCACTTAAAATATTACTGCCTATCTTCTTAGTTAAAAATAATTGTTTCTTAGCCTTCATTCTTTTCTTTAATCTGTAGCACACATTTTTGTAATAATTTCTTTGTTTTTTCAATTGCTGTTCTCTTGGTGTCCATTGATTTCTTCGTTTTAAACATGACATTGAAGTTGTAGGTGTTCGTGGTCGAGATTCCTGATCTGTAACAGGTACATACCAGGTATTACATGCTTGACAAAACGTGGTCAGTTACATTTTCATATAAAGAATTTGTAAATTTTTATAACATATTTAGAAGCAAGACTTAAAAATACAATCTTTTTGTACAATTTCATATTTAAAATATTTTGCATCTTAACTATTTTAATCTGTTAAACTGTTACGGTTGAAAAATCCATTCAAGTTATTCATAATAATTTTCCATACACCCTATATCATCGTGGGAAATTTTAACGTTCACACGGCCTACGTCTAAA
The DNA here is from genome assembly GCA_033060865.1 of Dorcus hopei. Classification (NCBI taxonomy): domain Eukaryota; kingdom Metazoa; phylum Arthropoda; class Insecta; order Coleoptera; family Lucanidae; genus Dorcus; species Dorcus hopei. The sequence continues at coordinate 25,957 of CM065419.1, read as the reverse complement.
TTCAAATTTCATCATATTTCACAATGTGGTGTGATGTTAACTATCCGCTGTTACTTCAGGCATTCTACATAGCTCCATCTCACTTGGTTTCCGGGGTAAATCTGTCTCGATCGTAACGACTTCTGTCTGAACCGGCGTTAGAGGAAGAACGCGGCATGCTTTCGCAGCAGTCGCATATCGCAAGCTCTCCCGTTCGCATCGTTCATTTTGTGCGTAAGTGAGTACAGCTCCTTTTTGCTTCTTTTTCACTGGATTTTGTGGAGGAAGTGGTACCGGATTATTCCGAGATCTGTTATCGTACGAGGAGAGAATTTTAAGCTTGCTAAACAGCTTTCCAAGCCTGTCGTCGAAATACGAAACAGGTATGTCTTGCGACTTTGTTCTGACTGCGAAGAAACGTAACGCATATTTTCTTCCATTAGGCTTTGGGTATAAGTTTGAGTACAAGTTTTAGTACGAGTAGAGGCTTCCTGTTGAAGTTTAAGTTTGAGACATTAGCCCCAGTTCAATTCAGCTGGCGGAGGTAGTTCTATTTGGGTGAGAAATATCGTCGTCCCCTTGGGTGCAGAAGCCCGGAGTTGGCTTTCGTCAACGAATTGAGCCACGCCACCTGGCCTTCCCCGTCGTTGAGAATAGGCTCGCCCTGCAAGACGACGTCATTTCTGGCGGTTTTCCCGCTTACCGCAACATTGGCCCACTTCGCTAACCACCGCGAGAGGACGCTCCGATCTGTTGATGTTGAACAGCTGACTGACATTGACGCTGGATCTTAGGAGGCCAAGGTCGGAATAGCCCTTTTATTTTATTTTTTTGTATTTGCGGGGTTCGTTTATTGTTACCCGAGTCCGAGTATCACTAATTGCGTTGTTCGTCTAAACCGTATGTGTAACCGAAGCACAGATCTGTGGTACGGATTTAATTTAGCGTGTTACTTGTTTATTGATATTTATTGTTCATGTTTGAGTTATAGTTATTTAAAGTTTGAGCAAGCGAAATATAAACAAGTGTGCTCAGCTGGTGCGTTTTATTTTAAATCATTTTTGCCCACCCTTTTGCATTGGGGTTTCGTCGAACCCTCCCTTCTCCACGAGCTACACCGAGCGGTGTGGAAACTTAAGACAGTCCGCACACAATTTGCAAGCCTACAGGTAGGTAGCAAATTTGGCGCCTCAACGTGCGAGCCATTTGAATTTTCAAAATTTACTTTAAACCAGCTTTGCACTTTGTTTTTATTTTTTACCGTAACGTCTTGCTTTTTATACTGCGCTATGGAGTACAAACTATTGCCGGACCGTTTAAATACTGAAGAGCTTAGTTACGAGCTCATTGCACGTGGTGTTCAACCCGAAGGTACGGCTGCGCAGAAAAGAGCGAACCTAAGACGTCAATTAAGACTCGAACGTGACTTGCAGTTGCCTTCAGCAACTTATAACATTCCTTTTGGTGATGATGCTACGGCATTAAATGAGAAAGCAATTGAGATCCGTTGTTTAATCGACTCATTTCCTAGTGACGCGACCGTTTGCACTAAAGACAAGATTTTTACAAAGCTTTCACATGCGTTTGGCAGGGCTAAACGTAGCCAACCAACAACAAGTGAGGAGATTCAGCAACGGAATGCTTTCCTAAAAACCCTCGATGAGATGGCGTACCTTTTTGAACAAAAGGTTCAGGAATTACCTTCGGCAAGTGAGACATTGCATACGGCTTCACCGCCTTCACCGTTACTTGACTTGTCAGTCATCGCGGATCAATTCGACATCGATCAGATGTCTGTCTCATGCGTCGAGCCATTAATTAATCTGAAACCTGACGTAGACATTGACGATTGCATCCCGACTAGACAAAATAAACATCAGGCCAATGTAGCTGAGATTAAGTCAGTGCCTGTATCGAAATGGGGTATTTCGTATGACGGCAATAATAAACTGTTATCGCTGAACGCATTTTTAGAACGCGTTGATGAATTAAGAGTTGCACGTAACGTTTCTGAGGCTGCACTTTTTGCCTCCGCGTCTGACCTATTTCGAGACAAGGCTCTGATTTGGTTGAGAGCAAACAAACGTCTATGCAGTTCTTGGCCAGAGCTAGTGACACTTCTCAAAGACGAGTTCCAACCGCATGACTACAGTGATCAACTTTTTGACGAAATTAAACGACGTACACAAGGACCTGATGAGTCCATGGGCATTTATCTGTCGGTTATGTCCAACTTGTTTAATAGGCTTGGCGTCCATGTCCCTGAGGCGGCTCAAATTAAAATTTTGTTAAAGAATCTTACGCCTTTTTACCAGCAACAATTAGGCCTGGTTGAAATAACATCTGTGGCGCAACTGCTTAAATTAGGTAGGCAATTAGAGGTTCGCAAATCAGCTGTGGAAGCATACACTCCCCCACCGCGAAGGAATCTCACTCTTGAGCCTGACTTAGCCTATGTTCAAGCTGGCCCCTCCACTAAAACTGAACCTAAACAAAGTAAGCCCGAAACGTCTAAACCCAGCCCAACCTCTAACTTCATCAGGTGCTGGAATTGCAAAAAGACCGGTCATGTCTCACGTGAGTGTCCCGTTAACAAACAGAGGCACTGCTTCCGCTGCGGTCTTCCAAATGTCACCGTGAACTCGTGCCCGAAGTGTTCAAAAAACGTGAAGTCCACGCATTAGATGGTCGGCTAGTGCGATGTTTTAAAATTTCAAAACCGATCGAACCACCATCAAGTAACCCGATTCTCAATTATGTCCTTGCTCATGCCCAAGGCGATGAGCGACCTTATTTGACCGTGTCAATTTTAGGCATTTCTTTTCTTGGCTTGTTAGACTCCGGTGCTTCCCGTACTATTATAGGTGGGCCCGGATGGGAAATTTTGCAGTCTTTAAATCTACCTTTCATCAAACATGTGACCTCGTGCACCGTGGCAAACGGACAGCCTTGCTCGAGCCCTGGCAGTGTTACTACTCCTATTCGATTGCGTGATCGAGTCAAGGTCATTGACATCTTAGTAGTCCCCGATTTGCCACATTCTTTAATTCTTGGAGCTGACTTCTGGAAGCTAATGGGTATTGTCCCGGATTTACGATCAGGTGACTGGTGTTTTGGAAGTGCAAATGTGGACTCCATCGAGCATGTTACTTCCTGGGGTCATCTGATGACTTCCGAACAGGAGCAGCTGATCGAATTAACTGATAGGTTGTTCGCCAATTCCAACGGTGGTGAACTTGGTTGCACGACATTGGTCGAACATGTCATTCAAACTGATAGTCCACCAATCAAACAAAGGTACTACCCTATTTCCCCTGCGAGACAAGCCATTGTCGACAAGGAACTCGATTCCATGCTGGAGCGAGGTATCGTTGAGAGATCGAAAAGTGCATGGTCTTCTCCGATTTTACTTGTTCCCAAGAAAGACGGTTCCATTCGTTTCTGTGTCGACTACCGTAAGTTAAATCAAGTTACGACCAAGGATGCCTACCCTTTACCTTATGTGTCTAATACCCTTGACAAACTCAGAGATGCCAAATTCCTCTCGTCACTTGACATCAAGTCCGCATATTGGCAGATCCCAGTCGCTGAAGAATCTCGACAGTACACGGCATTTACGGTGCCCAACCGTGGTTTATTTCAGTTTCGTAGGATGCCGTTTGGTCTTCATAACTCACCAGCGACGTGGCAAAGGTTTATTGATCGTGTCATTGGTGCTGACCTGGAACCACATGTCTTCGTCTATTTAGACGACATTATTATCGTGACCCAGACTTTCGAAAAACATCTCGAAGTCCTTGAGGAAGTTCACAAAAGGTTGACTGAAGCCGGTTTGACTCTAAATAAGGACAAATGTCATTTTTGCCTTACTGAAATGAAATATCTTGGGTATGTTGTCAATCGTCATGGCCTCCATGTTGATCCTGAGAAGGTACAAGCTATCTTGGGAATGCCAAAACCTAAAACTGTTACCGAGGTCCGACGTTTGATAGGCACTGCTTCATGGTATCGCAGATTCATTCCAGACTTTTCTTCTCTTATCGCCCCCCTGACGAATCTTCTGAAAAAGAACTCCAAACATCGTTGGGATGAGAGTTGCGATGAGGCTTGGGAGAAGGTTCGTGAACACTTGGTGTCTGCACCAGTCCTTTCATGCCCTGATTTTTCAAAAGAATTTACCATCCAGACCGATGCTTCCGACTATGGCGTTGGTGCCGTGTTATCCCAACAGCAGGACGATGGCGAAAAAGTCATTTGTTATTTAAGCCGTTCGCTAACCCGTGCTGAACGCAAATATTCTACAACTGAGAAGGAACTATTGGCTATGTTGTGGGCAATCGAAAAGCTTAGGCCTTATGTTGAAGGTTCGCATTTTACCGTTATTACGGATCATCATTCACTCTTGTGGTTGAACAAATTGCAGAATCCTTCGGGACGTTTGTGTCGTTGGGCTGTTCGCCTACAACAGTATGACTTTAGCGTAGTTCATCGTAAGGGCAAAGACCATGTTGTGCCCGATATGCTGTCTCGTGCTGTCCCTGCTGTCGACGCCATCAACTTCGAAGAGATTAAGGATCATTGGTATCTCGACTTGTTAAGGAAAATTCGATTATGTCCTGAAAAATTCCCAAATTTTCGAACTGAGGGAAACGTCTTTGAATTGGCTTCCGGTTGGAACCGCGTCACGTTGACTTCTTCTACTGCCGACGTTTCGTTCTCCATTGCAGAAGAACTTCCTCAGGGCTGCTGCTGCTGGTGGTGTTGCTGCTGCTGTTGCTGCTGTTGCTGTTGCAGTAGAAGAAGTCAACGTGACGCGGTTCCAACCGGAAGCCAATTCAAACATGGACGACGGCCGCGGAAGCCTTCAAGTTAAATTAAAATTGAGGGAAACGTCATTTACAAATTTGTCAAAAATACTTACTATCGTTTGGCTGATGAGAGTCAGCAGTGGAAACCTGTGGTCCCCAAGGAGGCTCGTAAACAAATCCTTGAAGAATGTCATGATTCCCCCACTAGTGGTCATCTAGGAATTTTCAAAACTTATAATCGGATCGCCCAAAACTATCATTGGCCAAAGATGCACGCCGATGTGGCGAAGTATGTTCGCAAGTGTCAAACCTGTCTTCGCACTAAGCCTGAACAGCGGGCTCCTGCTGGTTTGATGGGCGGTCATTCCAGAATATCGCGACCCTGGGAGGTAATCAGCATTGACCTAGTTGGACCACTCCCTAGATCATCTCGTGGTTTTCAATACATTCTCGTAGCCACGGACTGTTTTAGTAAGTTTACCTTATGTTTCCCACTCCGCAAGGCCACCACACCTAAAATCCTCCAACATCTTGAGGAAGACATTTTCCTAGTTTTTGGTGTGCCTCGAACGATCATCTCAGACAATGGAGTCCAGTTTAGGTCGAAGGAGTACCAGAAACTTTTGACTTCGTATCAGGTACGCCCTGCATATACCTCTTTCTATCATGCGAAAGCGAACCCTGTTGAGCGCGTGAATCGTGTCCTCAAAACCATGTTGACGGCTTACGTAGCAGAGGACCATCGAAAATGGGATGTCTTCTTACCCAAAGTTGCCTGCGCTCTAAGGACAGCTCGCCATGAGGTTACTGGTGTAACTCCATATTTTCTAAATTTTGGTCGAGAGATGTGTCTTAAAGGTAGACTTAATCCCGATTGTGACAAAACCCAGAAAGAGTCTTTTGACATTGTTCCCCAGGATCCTGCCGAATTACAATCTCGTACCGGCAAATTCGCAGCACTGTACAAGGACGTGCAGGAGAGGTTGCAGAAGGCTTACGAGCAGTCTAAAGGTCGTTATGATCTTCGTAGGCGTAAGGTTGTGTACCAACCGGACCAACAAGTATGGCGCAAAAATTTCGTTCTTTCGGATGCTTCTAAACATTTTGCTGCCAAGTTGGCCGATAAGTTCGTAGGGCCTTTCCTCATTAGCCGTCGTATGTCTGCCGATACTTATGAGTTGAAAGATTGTGAAGGCAATGTTTTACCTGGCACTTGGAGTAGTGAACATCTCAAACCCAATCCACCTGACGAGTAATTTTTGAACTTTCAACATTCTTGGCCTGCGGGTGCGGCTGAGCGAATACTCCCGACGTCAAATCCGCGTGTCGTAAAAGGCGACTTAAGGAATCTGAAGATTTCCCACTGTCATCTCTGGAAATCAACATTCTTGGCCTGCGGGTGCGGCTGAGCGAATACTCCCGACGTCAAATCCGCGTGTCGTAAAAGGCGACTTAAGGAATCTGAAGATTTCCCACTGTCATCTCTGGAAATCAACATTCTTGGCCTGCGGGTGCGGCTGAGCGAATACTCCCGACGTCAAATCCGCGTGTCGTAAAAGGCGACTTAAGGAATCTGAAGATTTCCCACTGTCATCTCTGGAAATCAACATTCTTGGCCTGCGGGTGTGGCTGAGTGAATACTCCCGACGTCAAATCCGCGTGTCGTAAAAGGCGACTTAAGGAATCTGAAGATTTCCCATTGTCATCTTTGGAAATCAACATTCTCTTGTTTTCTTCTTTCCTTTTAACTTCCGTGGAAACTTTCCGTTTCGTTAGGTCTCAGGGACCCATGAATAGTGCGATCGACTGGAGAGGTTGTCGACTTTGTTTCGGCTGGAGCCTTTGCCGTTTGCATTTGGGTTGGTTAACTTGAGGGCTTTTGGGTGAGTTAAATTTCTTTTCTTTTTCTCTTCTACTCTACTTCCCTGGTTTGATTGATCGGCTCAGCCTTGATGGTCGAGAGAAGTTCATTCGTAAGTCGCAAAGGTGCGGGAATTTCAAGCGTGCCGGATCCCGTGAAAGCATTTCTTGCCCTCTCTCTTTGTGAACCTAGCGATAAGAGCATCTCCCGGGTATCTTGGGTGCAGCAGGTGTGTTCGAACCAGATAACTTTTCTTTTTTTTTGTTTTTCCTCTACATTTTTTTTTTTTTTCTCTTCCCCTTTTCACTCGCTGGAATGGATCCCGATTGGTGTTGGACTTTTAAAGTCATTTATCAGATTTGACCTCTACTTGGTAGAGATGTTGTGACGTTTCTGGACCATTTATGAGAATAACGTTATCCCAGGTCGGAGGTTCTTTCTCTCTCTTGCGGTGTTGTACGTTCACCATTTGTTTTCTTTACGGCGTTGTATGTTTATTGTTTTTTTTTGGTGTTGTGTTATGGAGTCAGACTCCCCATTATAGGTCTCCTGGACGAAGTGTCAGATTGGCAGATTTTTCATCCTTTTGTTTTGGTTTATGGAAGAAATTTTCCCCTAGGTAAAATTTCCTTTTTGGTAAGGAGGGAGTTGTTACGGTTGAAAAATCCATTCAAGTTATTCATAATAATTTTCCATACACCCTATATCATCGTGGGAAATTTTAACGTTCACACGGCCTACGTCTAAATTCAAATTTCATCATATTTCACAATGTGGTGTGATGTTAACTATCCGCTGTTACTTCAGGCATTCTACATAGCTCCATCTCACTTGGTTTCCGGGGTAAATCTGTCTCGATCGTAACGACTTCTGTCTGAACCGGCGTTAGAGGAAGAACGCGGCATGCTTTCGCAGCAGTCGCATATCGCAAGCTCTCCCGTTCGCATCGTTCATTTTGTGCGTAAGTGAGTACAGCTCCTTTTTGCTTCTTTTTCACTGGATTTTGTGGAGGAAGTGGTACCGGATTATTCCGAGATCTGTTATCGTACGAGGAGAGAATTTTAAGCTTGCTAAACAGCTTTCCAAGCCTGTCGTCGAAATACGAAACAGGTATGTCTTGCGACTTTGTTCTGACTGCGAAGAAACGTAACGCATATTTTCTTCCATTAGGCTTTGGGTATAAGTTTGAGTACAAGTTTTAGTACGAGTAGAGGCTTCCTGTTGAAGTTTAAGTTTGAGACATTAGCCCCAGTTCAATTCAGCTGGCGGAGGTAGTTCTATTTGGGTGAGAAATATCGTCGTCCCCTTGGGTGCAGAAGCCCGGAGTTGGCTTTCGTCAACGAATTGAGCCACGCCACCTGGCCTTCCCCGTCGTTGAGAATAGGCTCGCCCTGCAAGACGACGTCATTTCTGGCGGTTTTCCCGCTTACCGCAACATTGGCCCACTTCGCTAACCACCGCGAGAGGACGCTCCGATCTGTTGATGTTGAACAGCTGACTGACATTGACGCTGGATCTTAGGAGGCCAAGGTCGGAATAGCCCTTTTATTTTATTATTTTTTGTATTTGCGGGGTTCGTTTATTGTTACCCGAGTCCGAGTATCACTAATTGCGTTGTTCGTCTAAACCGTATGTGTAACCGAAGCACAGATCTGTGGTACGGATTTAATTTAGCGTGTTACTTGTTTATTGATATTTATTGTTCATGTTTGAGTTATAGTTATTTAAAGTTTGAGCAAGCGAAATATAAACAAGTGTGCTCAGCTGGTGCGTTTTATTTTAAATCATTTTTGCCCACCCTTTTGCATTGGGGTTTCGTCGAACCCTCCCTTCTCCACGAGCTACACCGAGCGGTGTGGAAACTTAAGACAGTCCGCACACAATTTGCAAGCCTACAGGTAGGTAGCAAAACCTCAAAATCTTAAGAAGTTTTCTGAGATGACTGTTAAGTAATTATAAGTATAATAAAATTAATCTTATGCTTACATGAAGTAGATGGTTGGCGCACAGGTTGGGGTTTAGTTTGACTAACAGGTATTTGCAAATCATCAAGTGTTCTTTGGTCTCTGCTATCCATCTCCGTTGTGAACTCTAATTGTTCCTCATTGACTTGAGTAGATATAAATGGTACGGCACCTCTGTTTAATTTTTGTCTTTCAGGTGTTTGAAACTGATTGTTATGAAAATGTTCATTGCAAACTGTATATTATGATGATTTCACTTGGTTTAATTTAAGATTTTCAAATAAGGGATTTTGTATAATATCTAGCCACTCTTGCATTTTAGCATCATTCCTTGGAAAACGAAAATATTTAATATGAGGATTTATTACCAAAACAGTTAAAACAATGTGGCACTGCACATCTTCGGTAATGCACTGCTGAACGAGATATTGATTCCTACAAATTACAAAAAAACAAATTAATTTACAAGCAAAGTATGGTTACTTCTTACATTTAATTTTGTTTGAAGATTGCATTAATTCTATAAGAAAATGTTTGATAGTTTTTGAACTAATGGAATTTTTCGTTTTTGACAATTTCGAGTTTTCCGCGAAAAATGATCAAGTATATGTGGTTTTTTTTTGTGTTTAATTGATGCACGAACTGAAACTAGAGGAGAACGGGGTAATAAGAAGCAAGTGGGGTAATAAGAAACATACAAAAATCCCACAGGGTTTGCCTTTAAGTTTATGAAGCTGATTTTTTAATACAATGTATACATCATTAACTTTCTACAAAGAAATAATGCACCTGCTAAGTAAAAATGATAAGCAGTTATTCATTTGTATCTTATTACCCCAGGCGACTGTATCTTGTTACCCCACTTGGGGTAATAAGAAACAAGCCAGCTATTTCACTATTTAAAACAATTAAAAAAATTAATAAAAATTATAGTTAAGTGGCAAACAGGATAAATTGTACGTGAACGATACATAAGGCTTGTTCGGGTTCTCGCCAGGACAGTCCTAGAACCATCCTAGAACGTCCAGGAGCATGCGCACAACCAAAAAACTTGCGGTTTTTTTGTTATGCGCATGCTCCTGACGGTTCTGGACCTGTCCTCACGGAAATCCGAAGAAACCTAAAAATATAATTTCCAAGTAATTATTTTATACTTACCATTACTACACGTGTAATGTGCACATAACAGACAAAAATTAAAAATAACGCTACTTTCGAACGATACATAATAAGTACAAAATTTATATTTGTTCACATCGCGCAATATGACATTTTGACAGATTGAGCTGTATTGTACTGTTTCCACGTCTGCTTGAAAATACGAACATGTAATACGGTTGTAATACGTAAATGTATGTATACAAGAGCCATCTCGGAACGTATAAAAACTAAACTTTCATTTTCAAGCTGTCCATAAGCGTGTCATACGCCTGGAAACTGAGTAGATTCAGGTGCGATAATAGACGTGAGTACATTTCGAAAGAAATCAAGCAGCATTTTGAAGCAAAAGATATTCAATTTGAATTTACTATTAGATATACTCGGCAGCAAAACGGTGTAGCGGAACGTATGAACCGCAGCATAATTGAAAAAGCTCGTTGCATGCTTCTTAATTCAAAATTAAATAAACAATTTTGGTCAGAAGCTGTTCTGACTGCAGTATATCTGATTAATCGAAGTCCGACATCAGCATTAAATGGAAAAATACCTGCAGCGATATGGTATGCACAGAAACCCAACTTAAGTAAACTGAAAGTTTTTGAATGTATCGCTTTTTTACGAATTCCTAAAGAATTAATATTTGAGAAGTTTCAATCGAGATCAAAGATGTTATTTTTTAGGATATTGTCCGAATGGATACAAGTTGTGGTTTCCGGAAAAGAATAAAATCTTAGTAGTATTACTGGGGCGGGTGGGGGGGGGGGGGATACTACTAATCTTGTTTGGAAAAGATGTTATATTTGATGAAACAAAGTTTGCTTTTGATGATGCAATAACTGATTACAAAATTCAAAAGGATCAAGATAAACTACAAGATGAAGAAAATGAAATGGAAAATTTAGAAGGTAATTCGATAGAAGAGGATGATGAACCTGAGAATCACAGAAATTTAGGAGCAAGAAGAAAACAAAGAAAAATAACGAGACCTAAATATTTAGATGATTATCCAGTCTTAGAACTGCCAGAAGGAAAACGTATGATCGACAATAAATGGATATTTAATATAAAATGTGACAAAAATAGAAATATAGAAAGGTATAAAGCAAGACTAGTGGTAAGAGGGTGTTCTCAAAGAAAGGGTTTTGATTACGAGGAAACTTATGCACCTGTGGCCCGATTGACAACACTAAGAACTTTGTTAGCTATCATTATTGAAGACAATCTTAATGCATACCAAATGGATGTAAAAAATGCATTTTTACATGGTAAATTGAAGGAGATTTACATGAAAGTACCTTCAGGATTTGAGAATAAGAAAAATCAAGTTTGTAAGCTTAATAAATCGTTGTATGGACTGAAACAAGCACCAAGAACTTGGAATGAAACATTTGATAATTTTGTTAGAACTTTGAATTTAAAAAATTCTAATGCAGATCGATGTCTGTATGTAGGAGATTATGAAACAAAGATTTACTTGATTTTATATGTAGATGATATAATAATTGCTGGAAAAGATGAAAAGAAAATTCAAGAATTGAAAACAGCATTAACTAAGAAATTTCACATGAAAGATTTAGGAGAATTGAAGTCATTTCTTGGAATTAATATTAGAAGATCTGATGGTGATTTGTTTATGAATCATCAAACATTTTATTTACAGAAATTACTTAAAAAATTTAATATGGAAAATTGTAATCCTGTAAAAACACCAATGGAAGTATCAAGTGAAACAAAAGACACAGCTGGAAAGAATGTAACTGAAGTAAAACCCTATCGTGAATTAATAGGTTGTTTAATGTATGTGATGCTCACAACGCGACCTGATTTGAGCAGTGCAGTTAATTATTTCAGCAGATTTCAAAGTAATGCAACTGAAAAGCACTGGAAATGATTGAAGAAGATTTTACACTATATTAAAGGGACAAGTTGCGAATCAGTTTGGGAGTGACAGAATTTAAATCTATAAATTAAGGAGGAGTGTTGAGATAATATAATTTATAACCTGTGAGCAAATAAAAATCAGATTAGACCAGGCGGTGCAAAGAAAATGTATGTCTGTGATTAAATAAAAAGTCAATAAATTTGACAGTCCATGAATGTATTACATTAATTAATTCAGTTAATCACAGACATACATTTTCTTTGCACCGCCTACTCTAATCTGATTTTTATTTGCTAACTTTTTAGTTATCTACATTTATGTTGTGATGATGTTTTTATAAAATAGTTGAAAGTAGTTAAAAATGATAATTTATAATTTTTGTAATGTCAAATATTCTAAAATAAAAATAAATTGAGTTCCACTGAAAAACAACACCTCTCGTTCCATTTTCTCAACTTCAGCATTTATAATAGATTGCATTGCAGGATTGCGGGGACGGTAACGCTGTTTTATCGGAGTTGAGTCCAAAAGTTTAATGTGGTGTTGGATACAATTATTGAGATCGGAAATTCACGCGGTGCAAACTCGGAGTGAAAATTAGAGTGAAAACGCAGCTGTTTTGATATACGTAAAAGTGAGACAAAAGTGCTCGAGGAGTGAATAGAGTGAGCGCGGAGGAATTACCGAACCCAGCAAATAAGTGGGACCGGCAATTTTTTCGAACTTCTTTAATTCTTTTTCCAGGAAATTATTGAGTAGCGGTTTCTTCTTAAATATTGTCGATTCTTTTGATAATGCGTGACAGTAGTTTAATTTCGGTAGGAGTACGGGAGGCGGAGGTATTGTCAGACCTAATTTACTTATAAGATCTATGCCTAAAAGCATGTGTGTTTGCAAGGAAGTCATGACAGAAAAATTATACTGATATGTGTCTTTTATCAGTTCAAATCTTACGGTAATTAATCCCTGAACCAATATTTTGCTACCGTTAGCTAGATGTGTATTTTCACCATGAGGCAGCTGACCATGTTGCTTACATAATTCTACAATGTCATTGTTCACATATGATTTTTCGGATCCGGTATCTAATAATGCAGAGTAAATTCTATCATATATTCTAATTTTAATATGCAGTCGAGAATTGTAGAAAATTTTGGGGGCCGGTCCGGGTTCTCCTATTTTCGCCCGGCCCCTTCGGCGTTTCCTGAGAGATTATTGCAGCGGCAATCTTTCGTAAAAACATTATCACGGCCACAAAAGGAGCAGAATTTCTTAACCGGCCGCCTACAGTTTAAACGTGTATGTCCACGTTGTTTACAGCGCCAACAATGATTTCGCCGATCGTACGTGGCGGGAACAACAGTAGCAACTGTGCCATTTTCATTTCGTTTTGTCGTGGAATGCAGTGCCTTAATATCTTCGTACTCTTTTGCTCGATCAATGAGATCATTCATTGAAGTTATTTCATGACGACGTATTGTAGTGTTGCTTTTATTTGCAGATGTGGTAAGTATTTAATTTGTCTATCTTCTCTTTTAATTTAATCTTTATATCACATCCACTACACAATTATGTATTCTAGTAGTCTTATATGAATTTTATTTTATAATGTCAAAGTGACATTTCAGGGTGGGAACTCTCAATGTCAGTTATAATCCAGTTATTTATTATAATTTTGAAGAAAATTCTTTTGAAGATAAATTGGTGAGTAATTTAATTGTTTAATTTTGTAATGTATGTGCAAAATTCTAAAGTAATAAAGGTAATCCCTCGTTTGCCAAGTGTTGCTACCTGTTACGCCCAATCGCGAAACAAGCGATAAGACTCCTATGATACTTTAGAACTTTATAACGTTTATATGTAGTGTAATGTTGAATTAGAATTTTTATATTATTATTATAGATAGAGCCTTATTTGCCAAGTGTTGCTACCTGTTACGCCCTATCGCGAAACAAACAATAACTCTTCTATAATAATAAAGATTCTTTGTAGATGTGTGTTGACAGTTCAAGTGATTGATGAATGACATGATGTGTTATATGTAGTGTATTTTTAAAACCAAAAGAATTTTTTAAATTTAAATAAACTTACTTTAGCGTTATGCAATAATGCATTCCTGGATAACGTTTAGATTTAATTGAAATATAGAATTGAGATTTTCTAAATGTATATTGTCAAGTTTTTCTTTTTTATAATAACAAAATTTTTAATGTTTATCGTTTGGTATCTAATGAAAGATTAACGTTTTGTGTACATATCCTCCCCATTACACCTCGGTTTGTTTATTCTCTTAGGTGATCAACCCCTCCATTTTATTTACAAATTATTTTAAATTTTAAATTAAACTAAGTAAGTATTCCATTAACATTTCAATAAAATCTTAAATTAATTAACATTCTTAAACATAATAACCTAATTATTTGAACGATAACAGTTTTTAATTTATAGGACGCTGCATCTTGACGTATGCTCCATCTTGAAGATGTTTCATCCCGAAGAACACCGCTCCTGGACAAATGCCGCAGCCCGCAGAACGCCTCTCGCATGATGTTGATAAAGAATGCTTTCATCTTGTAAAACGTTGTTGTCTTTGTGAATGTTATGAAGAAACTTATTTTTTTATTTTTGGGAAATATTGCATGAAGAATATTGCATTTTGGAAAGTTTTTTATTAGATGTAAAATTTGTCGGAAACAGCATACGATGAATAAACTTCTGGACATAGGTAAATATCACTGCAGTATGTATAATATATATTTTGGCAGCATATTTTTATATGTGCGATTAAGTTGTTGTTCCGCAGTGAAGTTACCGCATCTTCGCGTGAGGGTGAGAATGGAGGTCGCATATTTCACAAAAGGTTCACTTTCTTTTTGTAGCCGGTCTCGAATTTCCTGTTCTAGGAAGGAATCGCGGTACAAAGTATTGTCTGAAACTTTGTATAAAGTCTTGCCAATTAGTCCACAATGTTTTGTTATTGCGGTACCATAACAACGGTTCTCCTCGGAATAACTCTGGTAATCCTCGTAGAACTTGTGCTTCTGAAAACTGGTAGCTTTCCCTAAGCTCTTCTAGTCTCTCTAAGAACGAAAGAGGATCCTTTCCGTCGAAATGGCATCCCCATTTACGGATTTGATTGATTGCCTTAGCGGCGTCTTCATTCATACGTGCTGGAGTCAGGGCGTTGCTGGTTCCCTGGTCTATATTTGTACTGGGCGGGATTTGTTCCTCAGGTTTTTTGGAAGTCATTTTGATTTTACAGGCTGTGAAAGTATCTGGATTTCTATGAAGTGTTCTTCAAGTCTTCGACGTAATTCCTTTACTGAACCTGTGTCATCAAGATCAATGGCTTGTAATTCTTTTATAAGTTGATCCTTTCTGAGACTATGTATCCACCGTTTCATAATCACTTCCCACGTTGTTCTTCTCTAACTTGTGTGTAACACCGGTCCCTGCTCGGGCGCCATGTAACGGGTCGGATCGGTCGGAACGGGTGAACTCGCCGGTGTCCAGGCTCGTATATTGGAAAAGACGTGGTTGTGATGTAACTTAAACTTTATTCCAATCTTAAATACTAAATATTTACACACTATTTACATATGTATATACATTCATCAATAAGCCAGACAGGTTTTTCAGGTCGGGTTATGCAAGGCACTTGCACCGGAGTCGGGACTATTGACAGGGCACTTGTCTCAGGTATGCTATGCAAGACGCTTGCACCGGAGTCGAGAGAACAGATAAGACACTTGTCTCGGGTAGGTTATGCAAGAAGCTTGCACCGGAATCAGACAAGACACTTGTCTTGGGTAAGTTATGCAAGACGCTTGCACCGGAGTTAAGAGAGCTGACAAGACATTTGTCACAGGTAGGTTTTGCAAGACGCTTGCATGGGAGGCAGACAAGACACTTGTCGCAGGTAGGTTATGCAAGACGCTTGCACCGGAGTCAAGAGAGCTGACAAGACACTTGTCACAGGTAGGTTATGCAAGACGCTTGCATGCGAGGCAGACAAGACACTTGTCGCAGGTAGGTTATGCAAGACGCTTGCACTGGAAGCACTGGAATCAGGAGAGCTGACAAGACACTTGTCACAGGTAACGATCCAAGACGCTTAGATCGGATTCAATTGAATGTCCGCTTGGAGCCGTGCATCAGCTTTTATTCAAGGACTAGAATACAGAAAATAATCGTCATGGCAAACAGCGAAGGAAATAGCAAACCAAGTAACCTCATATCGCACAGATTAAACATCAGGCAGCCAAAACCACTGATGTTTGGCAAGAATATGGCACAAGAATGGAAGTCGTGGAAAGTGTCTTACAATTGGTATGCAAAAGCAATACAATTGGAGAAAGAACCGCCCGAAGTCCAAGTAGCCACGTTCATGACAACAATTGGATACGAAGCAGAAGAAATGCTCGAGTCATTCAACTTGACAAACGAAGAGTCAGAAAACATACAGGTAATAATTCAAAAATTTAATGATTATTTCGTTCCAAAAACAAATGAAACGTATGAATCGTTTATATTTTACAAACTGACACAAGAGTCGGATGAGAGTTTCGAACAATTTCTAATTAAAATAACAACTCAAGCAAAAAAATGCAATTTCGACTTATTAGAGAAATGAATGCAAAAAGACAAAATTGTAAGTTCTACAAAAAATGACAGACTAAGAGAAAGATAGCTCGGAACTTCAGATTTGACTTTCGAAAAAGGAGTAGAACTGTGCCAGGCAAGCGAAATAGCACAGAAACAAGCAAGTGACATGAGAAAAACCGACGAAACGTTATCTGTGTCGGCAA
The DNA here is from genome assembly GCA_033060865.1 of Dorcus hopei. Classification (NCBI taxonomy): domain Eukaryota; kingdom Metazoa; phylum Arthropoda; class Insecta; order Coleoptera; family Lucanidae; genus Dorcus; species Dorcus hopei. The sequence continues at coordinate 9,494 of CM065419.1, read as the reverse complement.
TAAATAAAATATCAAACGAAAACAAAAAATTTGAAAAAAATGAAAGAACAAATAAACAAGTAAAAGCAGACACAGACACGTTTCATTGTAAAAGATGCAATACCACTCATGGTAAAAAAGCATGTCCAGCTTATGGAAAAAAATGCGAAGATTGTGGTCACTTAGGTCACTTTAGAAAATGTTGTAAGTCAAAAAAGAAAATACATGTATTAAGTAAAGATTTGCAATATTCTGAGTCCTCAAGTAATGAAACACTTTTTGTTAATTCAATAACAAGCGAATCAAATTTCGATAAATGGACGGAAATTATAAAATTCAAAAAGATGGCATTCCATGTCAAACTAGATAGCGGAGCGCAATGTTGTGTTACCAGTGTTGTGTTGCCAATGCAAATAGTTAAAAACCTAGGGATTGAGAAACAAATTATGTATTCAAAAATCAAATCATTAATATCATTCAGTAATCATAAACTCGAAGTTATCGGAGAAATAAATATGAATTGTAAGCTGAAAGGAAAAGAAACAGTAATTAAATTCATTGTAGTAAATGAAACAGTTTCACCAATATTAGGAAACGCTACTTGTCAAAAAGAGAACCTAATAGTAAGAATCCGTGAGGTGAAAATGATTCGACAGGGCGCAACTTCATTAAAGAGTGAAAACGAGCAGATTTTTAATGGACTAGGATGTCTCAAAGGATATAAATATGACATAGATCTGATCGAAAACCCTAGCTTCGAAATACATGCAGCGAGATCAATACCGTTGACAATCAAAGAGTCGGTGAAAAAAGAGCTTGACAAAATGGTTACTAGACGTGATAAAACCAGTTTCAAAAGCTACGCCAGCGGTGTCTCCATTGGTAATAGTGAAGCAAAAAGGAAAGCTTAGACTTTGCATAGATCCGACAGACGTAAATAAAAATATAGAAAGTCGCCACTACCCATTAAATACCATCGAATCAATAGCCGTAAGACTTAAAGGCAGCAAACATTACGCTATTGGATTGTACTAGAAGTTTTTGGCAAGTAAAAGTAACAGAAAGAACGCATGATTATTTGACATTTGCAACTCCTTGGGGCTGGTATGCATGCAAAAGACTACCTTTTGGATTGTCCTCAGCACCGGAGATCTTTCAACAAATAATGACAGACATGATGCTTGATATACCCAATATGTAGATTGCGCGATGGACGACATTTTAATACACGCCGAAAACGAAGAAAAATTGACGGAAATTACTAAAAAAATAATGCAAAGAATTGAAGAAAAAGGACTAAAACTTAATAAAGACAAATGCATATTTAACATACAGCGAGTAAAATTCCTTGGACATGTATTACCATCAGAAGGGTTAGAAATAGACAAGTCCAAAGTCGAAGCAATTCAAAAACTCGAAATACCGAAAACAAAAAAAGAATTAGCAAGAATCCTAGGTATGGTTAATTATTTAGGTAAATTCATCCAGAACTTGTCAACAATCACCGAGCCACTACGGATACTACTAAGAAAAGACGTAGATTGGATTTGGCAAACGGAGCAAGACGAAGCGTTCGAAAACATCAAGAAAGCCTTATCGAGTGCACCTGTTCTAAAATTTTATGATGTCACTGAAAACGTTACTTTGTCAGTAGATGCATCGTCAAAGGCTTTAGGAGCAGTCTTATTACAAAAAGGGCAGCCGGTGGCCTATGCCACCAAAACATTAACAGAAACCGAGCGAAATTATCCGCAAATAGTAAAGGAAGCATTTGCAATACGCTATGGATGCAAGAAGTTCCATGACTATATTTGGGGCAAAGAAATAATAGTGGAAACGGACCATAAACCGTTGGAAACCATTTGGAAAAAAACATTAACTAAGGCTCCACCAAGACTGAGAAGAATACTGTTAGATTTAGAATACAATCCGAAGATTTATTATAAAAAAGGTATCGACTTAAAGATAGCAGACACGCTCAGTAGAAATTGCAAAGAAAATAATGAAGATGGAGAAGATGAAATGGAAGTTCATGCGGTATTGTCGCTCACGCAAAATGCCTTTGTAGACTTCGTAGACTCGACAAAAAATGATTTAATGTGTCAAGATCTTATCAGGATTATCGGAGAAGGGTGGCCGAACAACATTAAAGAAACTCAAAAAAATCTAAGGCCGTACTATACTTATCGCGACGAGCTATCATACCGTAATGGTCTAGTGTTCAAGGGAGATAGAATGTTAGTACCTGAAAGAGAAAAATCAAGAGTTTTAGAAGTTATTCACAAAGGACATTCTGGAATACAGTCATGTCTCAGACGAGGAAGACAATTTGTATTTTGGAATTCGTTTACAAAGGACATAACGGAAATGGTACAGAAATGCAAAACCTGCCAACACACCCAAAGAAAACCGGTAAAGGAAACAATTACGATGAAAAAAGTTCCGAAATTACCGTTCGAAATAGTATCATCAGATGTTTTCCATTAAAAAGGGGATAGATACTTGGTGCTAGCTGACAGTTACAGCGGTTACTACGAAATTCAGAAAATGACCAAAACTGCTACATCAATGATCGACAAATTCAAAACATGGTTCGCAACTCACGGAATTCCTGAAGAACTTCATTCTGATAATGCAGTGTTTTCCTAGAAGGAATTCACCAACTTTGCAAATAAATGGCAATTTACGCTTATTACATCAAGTCCACATTTCGCTAGGTCAAACGGATTGAAGAAAAATACGTAGACATAGCAAAGAGATTGGTGAAGAAATGCGATATAAGAAGAGAAGATCTACAACTAGCATTACTCATGACTAGGAATACACCGCGAGATCAAGAATTGGGAACCCCGACATCAAGGTTGTTTGGAAGAAACATCAGAACACCACTCACGTTTTCCAAGAATCTACTGAAGCCCAAAATACCAACCAAAGTAACGGAAAAGTTAACGAGAAAAAGATAAAAACAGAAAATGTATGCTGACAGAGGTGCTAAAGACGGAAGAAAATATGAAAACAACGAAAAGATATTAGTGAGAGATGCAAACGAGAAATGGTATACCGGAAGAATACAATATCCAATTACCGACCGCTCATGTATGGTAAAAAGAGACGATGGAACAGTCTCTCGAAGAAATAACCATTTTATTCGCCCAACTTCTATAGAAGGAGCCATAACAAAACAACCAGAAACATCAGAAGAATTAACCGTTCCTATCAAGTGTTCTAACGAAGATATGGATGGTAGTAAGAGACGCAGATCCAGTATTCACAGCCCTACCCAAAGTAAACTCCAAGAACAGAGTGAGATGAAGTCAGTGAGCAGAAACCACGTCACTCCGACCAGTCACTATTTGAAATTTCCGCTTGATTTCAAGATAGGCAACCAAGGGCGCGGAACAGTGCGCGGCCAGTGAGGTGACGCTAACCTACAAGCCGAACCGCAGCTAACAACAAAAATTATTATTATGATGTATCTTAGTATGTGTTACATTACCTATAAATAAAAGCCTGTTATAAGTGTAATAAAATAACGTTACACCATTCTTCTGGGTACGAGTTTTCAGTTGGATAATATGGAGCTGCTTCATGTGTGCGTCACCAAATCGCATGTCCAAGTGTTCTACTAGTTGATCAAAGTTGTTCTGAATCTCTTCGGGATTGTAATGCACTCAATGCTGGGCCCCGCAAAGCCAACACGAGGGCTGCAGCCTTATCGCAACCATTCCACCCATTTACATCAGCTGCGATTTTGAATTATCTAATAAAAGTAGACCATGGTAAGTTCCCTTCAAATTTGGGTGGTTTCAGTTTTTGGCTTGACGACACAGATGGTGTAATAGAACAACCAAGTCCTACTTTATGCAGTTGTTTGGTTAAGTCTTCAAATTTATCCTGGAACTCAATTTTTATTCCATCAAATTTTTCATCAAGTTTGTCGTCAAATTCAAATTTCATGTTTTTAATTTTAGTATCAATTTGAGTTTTTACACCTTCAATTCTGTCATCAATTTTCTCATCATATTCGTTTTTAAGATTTATTTTTTCATCGATTTGAATCTTAATTCCTCTATTTTTAGATCGGTTTTTAAACTGGAAGTTTCAATTTTTATTTCCAGGGTTTCTATTTGTTTTCTAGAAAGTTCCATTTGATCTTTCATTTCTCTAAGTAGAGTTGCGGTATTTTCAATTTTGAATTCAAATGATTCCGGATCTTTTCCTTCTTTTCGGAGAGCTTATTCAAGCCGTTCTTGTAAAACAGCTTTTTTTCCAGAAGTTTCCAGCCTTCTCTCGTCCAATTCATCACGAAGCTCCTTCACTTTCAATTCAACTAGCTTCATTTTCGATTTTTGACGACTTCTGACACCAATTTGTTACGACTTCGGGGTTTACAAATTGTAATCGTTATTTATTTTTAAAACACTTTAATGTCTACGATCATTTAACACAATGAAAGCACAATAATATCGAGCTGTATACTTATCTAACAAAATAACAATCGTCGTACTGATGCGCTTATTACCTATCGCTTTCTAAATAAGACTGATTTAAATATCCCACTACCTCGGGGTTTTATAGGAACCAGCGCTTTTCTCGAATAGCGGCGAATAACACTAGAATAGTCCAGTAAATTCTATCATTCTGTGCGAATCTAGAATAGACAAGAATCTTGTCTGCATCATAGATGGCGCCATAAGTATGAAAATAGAATTTACTCCACTGAATGTAACAGTACCTTACACAACAACTTTAAAAAAAAATAGACATGATCTAGACCATCATCTGGAATTTTTTTTGAAGAATTTATGTTATGCTGCAATGAAAATCTGAACAATTGGTTCCTAGGGAACCGCTTCAATATTTCGTTAATGTTTACTTATTTTTGTTTTCAATTTCAAGATTATTATTAAAATAAAATAACACTGTATTTTTCAATTGCAATGTCTATCTTTTTCGAAAAATGAGTTGTAGAAAGTACTAACTTTTTTACATCATCATTTTGCTGACAAGAAGAACTATCAAAATCTGCATAAAAAATTTATGGTTGCCATTTAAAAAGATTAATGATGACGTCACAGCGGAAAAACAAATGCCGATCAAGAAAAGAAGCTTGCACTAAAATGTGTCTTCTTAAAATTAAAAATCTGTTTCAGGATTTTGCAAGAACACATTAAATAAACAAATTATGAGCTTGGTGTGAGATGTTATCACCACCGTGTATACAGCCTGTGGCATTTAACCGGGTTGCTTCATTAACGCCGTTTCTATTTAATATATGGAAAAATATTTTATACAAAAGTATCATCCTTTCAAGCTCCGCATAATTTAAAATTATTTTCGAGTATGCAGGGTGTCACAATTGGGCTGTACGATGTGTAACTTCGTTATTTTAAATGGAATACCCTATGTTTTATAATGAATTTGAGCTTGTCAGGTTATTTTAGGGTAAGTTTGATAACGATTTCCAGTACCTAAGTCACATGGTTTTTAAGATACTACGCTTTGTTTATGGTTTTCGGAAAATACAGACGTAACTTTTATAATTAAAGCAGGTTCTTTTATAATTAATATCTTATTAACGAAGAAAGTTAGAAAGCAGATATTGTGATACTGTTACAAGCTAAGTGGAAGGTATCTGCCGCAGTAACAAAATTTACTTTCCATTTAACAGGGATCCGGTAAAACTATTTCCATTTCGGCAACAATTGAAGGTCAGTAACTTTTCTTTTTTGGATGGAACGGTGTTATTTTTATATCGTCGATAGATGCTCCATAAAGTTATCTTTCAGTTAGCTATACACTTTCCTATACCAATTACTGACGCTTGAGGAAATATTTAATATTATTTCATAACTTGAGTGAGTATTTACTCAAACATTTTACTTGTTTTGAGTAAAATGTCAATTTGCTAAGTTTTTAGTCCTGGTCGTATAAAATACTGTTAAATACATGATTACTTAATTGTATTGTTGCTTGTATGGGTTAAATAGTAACGAGAAAAATAATTTTGATTGGTATTTTTAAGTCTTGTTAAGTTTCCTCCAGTGATATTGCTTAAACACACTGTTAAATACGTTGGGTTTTCTCGTCGATTTGATTTATATGAAAAAAAAAATACTAGCAAGTATCTTCGTAGTTGTTTATTATATCGATTTTTGTTTTACAAATTTCATGACATATTTTTATAGATATTTCAATGGTAACTATAATAACTATATTGTCCATACCGCCGCCCTTAAAAATACTCCCTTTCAACAATCTAATAATTGATATTAATTATGATGATAACATTAAAATGAGTAAATAACTTGATTTCAATTATTAATTAATTTGAATTGGTAAAATGCACAATTTACTGATAGGACGCTTGATTTGAGTTTCTTTTGTTTTAACGGCCACCCCTAAGAAGTTGCAGTTATTTTTCGACAACGAGTGGCCGTCAGATGGCAGTATTAAAACTTAATCAATCCAGTTGTCGCTGGCGAAACTGGTTGCGCGTCAAAAATTAAATTTGAAATTTCAAGTTTCAAGTAGTGCAATATTTTTCCTATAAGAAATTGGTCAGAAACAAACTGGTTCTAGTGAAAGTGTTATAGACTATGTAAGTAATATCTGTCGAACATCATTCAGGAATTTAAGATTACTGAAAATAATTGCATGGTCGAAATACAGAGAGGCCCAACGAAAACGGTCAGACGGAATATCTCCCAAGAAATTTTTTGTTTGAAAAAACGCAAAAATAGGTCGATTTATAATCCAAAGGGGACCCTTTTCTATCCTATACCCAACTGTCATACGTCAACCCTCTTCCTTCCAGCTCTCTAACCAATAGAATTTAAATAGGGAATGTACTATGAGTGGCATATCATTGAAAAGGTAATTTTATAGAGAATTCAGTAATGTAAATATGAATATCCAAAAATTTGATTTTAGCGCCCTCTTTCGGGGAAAAATTATTACATAATCCAAAGTGTGACAACTCATATGAAAGTTAATTTTAATAGTAATTCAATACGCGAATTGAAATTACGTAAAGATATTGAAAACTGACTAAAATAACTAAAAATAGGGTTCGTAACACAAATTTGGTATCCTTATTTTTAGTTATTTTAGTCAGTTTTCAATATCTTTACGTAATTTCAATTCGCGCATTGAATTATTATTGAAATTAGCTTTCATATGAGTTGTCACACTTTGGATGATATAACAATTTTTCCCCGAAAGAGGGCGCTAAAAACAAATTTTCGGATATTCATATTTACATTACTGAATTCTCTATAAACTTACCTTTTCAATGATATGCCACTCATAGTACATTCTATTGGTTAGAGAACTGGAAAGGAGGGGGATGACGTATGACAGTTGCGTTTTTTCAAACAAAAATTTTCTTGGGAGATATTCAGTCTGACTGTTTTCGTTGGGCCACTCTGTACAAATGTTCGTAAGAAACGCGATTTTTCTGAAATCGAAGGAATGTGAGAAACAGCACTTAGTTCGTAGACGTGTTTTAAAGGAAACAATAGCTATTTTTGTATTAAGGGCGTGAAGAAGGCGATTTTGGCCCGCTGCGGAATTATAAGCCCGAGGCTCGAAGGGCCGAGGGATTATAAGACTCTAAGGGCCAAAATCATCTTTCACGCCCGAAATGCAAACAAGATTTTTTGTAAAATCGTTTAAATCCACCTTAAAGCTTTGAAAAAATAAATGGCACGATTCGTTCTCAAAAATTAAGTTACTTGTTGGATGGTAATGTGATGCAAATAAACATGTTGGTTTCTTAGGTTTTAGGGCGCAAAAGGCACTATTTACGCAAGTAAATTATTGTATAAATGACATTTTAATACGCTTTTACAAAAAAGACTTTTTTTGTGTGAAGTTCCATTTGGTAAATATTTAACAATTTATTATGTATAAGGACTTGTACAGAATTTATTATGTCAATTTGACATTTATTTCGAAAAATAATTATATTTACATTCGTTTTATGTCTTTTATTTACTTTCCAAGTAATATAGTTAAAAAAGAAAATGTATTTATAGTTAGTAGAGGAACATGCTATGTCTTTTTAAGCAGAGACTAAAACCAGGCTATTTCTGGAGAGTTGTTGTAAGATGGCGCGCTTGCGTTTAATTAAAATGAAATGCATTGACTGTCCGTTCTTGTTTTCCTTTTCTCTGCCCTAAACTAACGGTGAACGGTGTTGTTACACGTTTACACTGTCTAAATGAATGAACCTTCAAACCTAGCTGTATTTGAACAACATTGAGGTCCGGTTTTTTCACCTCCAGTTAACTTTATCTGACGGTTTATTCCCATAGTAACAATTGTGATCACAATCATTACTAAGGCCCGGTTTCTTCACCTCCAGTTAACTTCAACTGACGGTTTATTCCCATGGTAACAATTGTGATCACAATCGTTACTATGGGAATTAAGCGCCAAATAAAGTTAATTGGAGGTGAAAAAAATGGAGCTAAGGGAACTAATCACCAGAAAAAGTTAACTGGAGGTGAAAAAATCGGGCCTGAGAGACAGAAATTCGAGTTTAAAACTACAGACTGTTTACACGTCTTTTAACGCTGTTCGAAAGTAGGTTTTATAACGTCACGTCTCTTTGTAAACATCCATAATTTTAGTAATAGTATATTACGCAACGAGTTCAGAAAAGTGAAGTTTTACTAAACGAGCTTGACTTGTTTGAGTACGAGCGAGTAACTTTAAAAGCCATACGAGTTTAGAGAACACTTCATGCGAAGATTGATTTTATTAATGTTTAATAGAAGTGACATTAATCACTGTCACATTAATAACTGTCACAGTTGAGGGGCGAGAAATAATAGTAGTTAGTACGTTGCTATACAGTAATGGCTGCTATGTTGTAAAGTAACCTACTACTGTACGATTTTGAGGATATTAATATGATACGTTATGAAATGCGAATAACCAACTTTATAATAACGATTGTTATGACTCATTTACTTGACCATTTGCATCGGTTGTAGTAACGTTGTTTGTAATAAAACCCACTTTAAACTTTCGTTTAAACGTACTTATAAATATCGCAAATTTTTGTTTAATTAAATTCGTAACCGTATTTCTTTTGCAACGTTGACACAAACTCCTCTTTCAAATTTTGAAGGCACCTTCAATGAATACAAGAACTTTTGTTAACTTTTACAAAAGAAGTCAGGAACTTACATTCGATATACTGGTGATTTTCTAAATTTTGTGATGTCGTAACTGGGAGCATGCGGCTTATGAACAATAAATGCATTCGGTAATATTTTAAATTCGTATCCTTGAGCTTCTAATTCCATAATATGAGATACTTTATTCCATCCAAAGCCCATAAACCGAGGATCATATTGTGTCACGTTTGATTGTACTACGACATAGGGTTCATAATCGGGCTGCCATTTCACCTAAAAGAAAATATATAAAAAAAAGATGAATGCCGATTTATATGCATTTAATACAGATATTATCTGTGTTTAAAAAACTTACATTATACGGCA